>NC_069402.1:13734731-13754731 GCF_026875155.1 Cherax quadricarinatus
GGGTGCTTTCCGGGTAAGGGGTAAATGAAAATGGCGGGGGTTTTTATAAAAAATGGGTCAGGAGATACTAACTACAAAGGAATGGGGCTTAATGGGGATAAACGGTATGAAATTTTGGGGACAAGGGGAAAATGGAAAAATGTGGTTTTAAAGAAGGGGTTGAGTATGTGACGTGAAATTTTTAGGGTAGTGATAGAAAGGCTTTGGGGGGTAATAAGGGAAAGGGGAAATAGAGTTGGTTTAAGGGGAATGGGAAGGGCAAAGCCCCGGGGGAATAGACTCTCCCACTAAATTTTTACCTCCAACTTGGGGGGTGATTAGGGGATTCATGGGGGTTATTTAATCAATGAAGGAGAAGGGTGTGAGGGGGGACAAGCAAGCAACAGCAGTGTATTTTGGTCCGAAGGGAAAGGGGCAGCACACCCTCAAGGAGTACCATCCATATCTCGTTATGTGCTGATTATAAGTTGTTTGCTAAAGTTTTGGGGAAATTTGGGTTTTTAAAATGTGGGTGGGGAAAGTGGACTCAAAAAGCAGTATGGTTTGCCTTTAAAGGGCTATGATTGGGGGTATGGAATACTGAGAAGTTTTGTGGATAAAAAGGGGAGGGAGGGAGGGCGGCGTTTTTGGGCCCTTTAGACGGGCGGGGGGCCTAGACGGGGTTAGATAAGATAAATTTCTTTCGGTTTTTTAACCCCCGGGGGGTTACCACCCGGATAACCCAAGAAAGCTGCGCCCAGAGGACGTCAACTTATTTCCATTGGGTCCTTAATTTTTGCCCCCGGGAAGCGCCCCACACCATCGACAACCCCCGGGGTACCTATTGCTGCTAGGTGAACGGACAACAAGTGTAAGGAAAACGGTCGAAAATGTTTCCACCCCCCGCCGGGAATCAAACCCCGGGCCCTCCGGTTGTAAAAAGGGGAGTTTAAAAGGCCACCGGGCCACCGGGCCGGGTGGCCTATACTTAGGAGGCAGGGTTATTTTTTATTTATTTATTTATTTATTTTCCAAATTTGTGCACACTACAGAGGTCAAAAAAATAAAATAAAGCATATCCCAAAGCCACTTAACTATCATAGCATTAGGGGCCGGCTTAAAATTAACTTAAGATTAACTAAGCAATATTATATTATTATTATAATCAAAAAGAAGCGCTAACCACAAGGACTATACAGCGCTGACAAAAGCAATGATGAAATAGTGATAAAACATTAATGAAAAACAGATAACTATAAAGCACAAGTGAGTATTAAAAAGACAGGCATTGGTTGCATCATTTAGGTATATTTCTTTTAGGTAGTGAAATTTAAAAAATAATAAAGTTAGATTGGGTTTTAGGTTTAACTTTTATGTGATAAATTGTGAGAAACATTTAAGATATACAATTTAAAATTTTCTTTATTCATATTTTTTTTGTTTTGGGTGGTAAGTAATCTTTGAGAAGAACTTGAATTTATAAACAGGTAGTGTTTTTTTTTATTTTACAAAAAATGAATTCCAGATTTAGGGTTTTTTAGTGCATGAGTTTTTGCATAGTGTAGATGGACACGGGGAACATCAAAAGTGATCTGTGCCTTGTTTTAAAGTCATGTGTTCTGTTGAGGTTTGGGTAAGGAGATTTTTGAGGGGGGGGTTTAAATATCAATTAATGTTCTATGTATGTAATAGGTGCAGTAATAATAGGGATGTTTTGTATGGTGAGTAGGTTTTTGTTTTAAATTTTTTTGGGGGAGTGGCTGCTTAGGAGAATTTTTTATCTTTTCTAACTGCACCCTTTTTTGGGTAATTAGGGGTCGGGAAGGGTTTTAAATTGTTGTTGGGCCCCATGCACAAATTCCATAGGTAGATAGGGGAAAATAAAGAGTGATATGGGCCCCGGAGGGGTGACTGTGGAACAAGTACCGTATCTTCGATATAAAGCCTACATCTTGGAAATTTTCTTAGAAATTTTTTTGTATTGTATAAATTTTAGCTATTACAAGTGGATTCCTAAGAATTTTCCCTCTGTTATTTTGTGATAGGGGACCATTTATCATTATTTAAGAGGGCATCTGTAGCTCTGTTACCAACTGAAAGAAGAGGTTTTTTTCCAATGTTTAGTGTAAGTTTGTTAGTCCTCACCCGGTAGATATTTTTCTGAATTTGGTATTTACTATTGGCTAGCGTGACGGGCTCGGGTGAGAGAAACGATTTTGTGCATCTCAAAAAGTGTGGGGTTTGAGTAATTTCGAACATTTGGGAAAGGGCCCCTTTTTGTATAGGAAAAGAAAGAGGCCAAGGGCACTTCCCTGGGGACACCAATTAAAAAGGTTGTGCAAAGAGTTTTCCCCATTTGCGTACACATATTGGGGTTCTGTTGCGAGGTAAGACTTTAGGGAGTTTTAGGGTGCCCTCTTATACCATAGTGTGACAATTTTCTGGACAAGTCATGGTCAACTGACAAAGCTTTAACGTAAGTCAAGAAGACCCCGTGGGGCTTCTTTTTTCTCTATTGCAGTGTATATGTTCTAGCATTTTAAATAGATCATTATATTTTTTTTAGGCCGAATCCCAAAATTTGGGAGGGGTTTATATGTTTGGGGGGAAAAAGTGGAGAAATCGTTTTATAATTAATTTTTTCGAAAATTTTTTAGAGAGGGGTAATTGGATATTGCCTATAGTTTTTTTCAACTCTGTTTGGTCTCCTCCTTTGTGGGCGGAGTGACCCTTGCTATTTTTTAGTACTGTAGGGGAAAGGTGGAGGATTCAATGGGTTTGTTAAAAGAGTGTTGCAATGATTGGTGAAGCATTGTGACACTTTTTTGTATATAAGGGGGGGTAAGGTATTTAAATCCCTGCCTTGTTTTTTTAGTGCGTTGATAATAAGGGGGACTTCTATGGGAGTTGGAGCAGGGAACAGGTGTTTGGGGAGTTTCCGGTGAGGGAGCTTTGGGGGGGTATCTGAGCTTTTGGGGTTTAAATTTGGGAAGGTTTTGCCTATATGGAGAAGAAATCTTTGGGCTGTTTTCGTTTCTGTGGGGGGAGTTGGGGTTCATCTGTTTTTGCTAATTTTATTTCGCTATTTTCCGTGATTCTTTTTTTGTTCCCAAAATTTCTGATAGGGTTTTTCCGGTCTTTTTTAATCACCTCGGAAAGTTGGATAATCTTTCTCATAATACTTTTTTTTTGCCCTTCTTATCGGGCTGGTTAGGATGACGAGTAACTTTTGTTTGGTCTCGGGTTATTGACCCATTCTGTCTGTTTTTCATACGGGTTTTTGTTTTTTATGGATTTGAGAATGCTGGGTTTTTACCCGGGGACTGTTCAGTCTCTTTGCTGTCATCTGTTTATTTTTTTAGGGCATGCTTTTTAAAAGAGGTTTTTGGTTTTTTTTTTAAAAAATTATTAATACATTCGTCAATATCTGTATAGGTTTCAGCTCAGTTCCAATCAATTTTTGCTTTTGCTTTTTGTGAAGTTTTAAAGGCTGCCCATTGTAAGTCTAAAGGGTGACTTTAAGAGTGTCTTGGGGTAGTTTACCAAGAGTTGTTATGGGAAAAGTAGGGTAGTGGTCTGGGATTAAATCTTAATTATGCCTATTTTAAAAGGGGGATAGGGTTGGCCAGAAAGGGGGCAAGTAGGGAAACACTATCTCGTAACTCTTGTAGGTTTTTTTTAAAGTTGGTAGTAACATACATTTTTACTCATTGTGTTTGTGAATTCAGTAACTTGGTCCTGGTCTTGCGGGAATTTATATTGAATCACCTGAGATAGTAAGTGATCTTTTTTCTTTCGGGGAATCATTTTTCATACTTCCTAGATTTTGACAAAATTGGCTAATGTTTGACTGTGGAACTCTGTAGATGTTTATCAATGTGAGAGGTTTTTGTAGGAACTTTGATTGAATTTAGCTATTAATATTCCCCATGTTCATCCCTTGTGCAAGTATTATGATACATTCTAGTTGGTCTGAGAAAGTATATGGCGTGCCACCCCCTTGTTGATCTGGCCTACAGTTGTGTATGGCTTTTTTAACCAGGAATGGCAAGACACTGTACTATCAGGCTTTAGCCAGTTTCCATTAGTGTAATGAATGGACATATTGGCAGTAAGGAATTTAGTAATGCTATAAAGGTCACGTAATGCTTGCTTAAAGATCTGATATTGTAGTTAAATATAGTTATGTTTTTGTTGGCACTGAGAAGTGCCTTTGATTGTTCTGCAGTGTAGAAATTTACAGTTACTGTTTGATTCATTTAAGTCATTAAATAAGAGGTTGGAAATCAGGATCAATGCTTGTAATCATAAGATTTGTAGTGAAATCTATAGTTGAATTAAGTATAAAAACAAAGAAAATAGTCTTAAGCTAAATTGGTAACCACGTTGTACAAATTGGAGCTAAGATGAGGGTACAAAATTTAAAATGGATGCTTGGGGGAAGGAGATTGTAATGGGTAGGGACTTTAGGCGGGGGTGCCCATGTCAAAAAATGTTTTTTTGCGTGCATTCAGGACCCCTTCTATAGAATGGTTAACGTTGTGTTGTGACACGAATGGAGGTGTGGGGAGGTGGGGAAAGCCCTGGCCTGGAATAATAGGATATGTAGACGATAAAAACATCCGGGGTTCGAGAAGGGATGGCGTTGGGTTTTTGGATGATGTTTGTGCAACAGTTCGGAAATGCAACAGGGAGGGCAGGTAAATAGAGAGAAGTCAATGATCATGGGGTTGGGTGAGGGGTGGAGGGGGGGAGATGTAACGTTGTGAGGAAACAAACGGCGTCTTTAAAAATTTGTGGTATCACCTAAAAGGGATGACTTGGATGCTGCTCGAGAGTAAAACTCGAATAGATTAATGGAAAGGATTCAGGGCGTCTGGGTGCTTTTGCGACCTCATCATCTGACTCTCGTACAATGATGATTGTTAATAAATGTATTATTGAAATAGAAAAGGTTTGGCATGAAAGCAGCCGTTTTCCCCCATTAACAGGGAGGGGCGATTGTGGGAATTCTGAGATGATGTTCAACTTTTTGGGGGTTCAAGGTGCGATTGGTTGAGGAGAGGGGTTTGTAATGTTACCTGTGTGCCAGGTGGGTTGGGGTTGATGGATCTGAGAAGGAGGATTAAATGTGTGTTTCTTAAATTTGGGAGGTTTTGCGCGAAGGTATGAGTGGAGGGCAGCTGGGAAAAAATACATGATAGATTGGGTAAGTTGTATGGTGGTGTGGATTTTGAGGGAATGTGAAACTGTTTTGAGGGCTTTGATGTTGGTTAGAAACCCGGGAAAATTCGAGAAGGGTTTTGTGTAGGCTGCTTGAAGAAAGGATTGTTGTACCAGTTGAGGGATTGTTCCCCATGTACGCATGGAAGAGTTTTTTGGTATAGGTTTAGCAAGTTGAAGTTAAAGCCTAGGGTAAGGGAGGTAACGTATCGTTTTCTGCATGGCATACATACCGTCGGGGAGGTACTAAGAACCAGAGGGGTAATTGTGGGCGGAAGGTGTGGAATCTGTGGGGAGGATGAGACGGCGTTCCATGCATATACTTTTGTGGGGGACTGGAGGGTGTTAGGTATTGGCTAAGTAGGGTTGTAAAGGGGGTGGGGGGCCGAGGGGGTGTCGGTTCTGCGTGCACTAAGCCAAAAAGGGGGAGGTTCGATGAAGTGTTATAAGAGCTTTGGATTATATAATAGTGGATTATATATATATATCGTGGGTGATGAGGGGGGAGGGGGGATTGTGAGGTGTGGAGGCGGGTACTAGCGGTAACGGTTTATCGTACGATGTGTCGTAATAGAGAACTGTATGAGAGGAGGTGGGAGAAGGATTTTTCGGAAGAGTATAGAATTTTTAACGTAGGGTTTCTCATGAATCTACGACTTGGGCTGAGTGAGTAAGGGGGGGGCTTGGGGATTACATACGAAAAGGGGGGATTTCAGGGGACACAGCGGGATCCCCCTCCTGGGCAGGGGTGGAGTAAGGTGAAATGTGGGTATAGAAGGTTTAGATGTGTGGCATAAGTGTATGTACATGCAAGTGGGCACAGAAAACAAAGGTGATATCAAGTAATTACGTATTAACGAATGGAGAATTCTGTTTTTTGATGTTCAGGGTCGTCATGCCCCTTCTTCATGTATTAAGTGTGAATGGTGTCAAGATTATATGTGTAAGACCTTGAAGAGCTTTTGGGCTTCTGTATAGTGTGCGTTTATAGCCTTTATTGGGCATATTTCATATGCGATAATCGTATCGCAATATGAGGTTTTTTTTAAAATTATGTTGTTTGTGTTTAGTGTTGGGGTTTTTTAGCGAGTGTAACTGACTTATTTTAGCATTATATAATGTGCTCAATTTCCCGTTGATGAGAATGGAACGCTAATGACTTCCATAAATTTGGGAATGCCTCGTTAAAAAATTTTTAATGGGAGAGTATGGTTTAGTCTCTTTCTTTATATAATGTGCTCAGCCGGTGGGAAAAGGGCTGTATTAAATTTTTACAAATTTATTAATATTATTTAGTAAATGTGAGGCTTAGGATTTTCCTTTTTTCTTCAATGCTTTAAAGAGGGATTGTAGTGAGGCACGTATGTAATGTTTTAGGTAATTCTTATTGTATAGGGGTTAATTTTTAGAAGTGCATGTATTTTTTTTCTTTTTTAACTGAGATTGTGATGTAGGTCATTCCTCTGATTATCTACTGTGAAGGTTGTGAAACCCTTTTTCATATGTCAGTCATAGTATGTTAACTATACAAATCTGAAAGGTTTATATAGTTTAAAATTTTATATAGTTTATATAGTTATATAGTTTATATTGTTTATATTATAGTAAATATGTTATATGGAAAATTTTTTGAGTGTATATGGGTAACCTCTTTTATGTCAATGACAATTGTTGTTAAAACTTGTTAGTGCAATGTTTTTTTTAAATTGTTTAAATGTATGTTGTGTAGGATTGTTAGTGTATGTTGTGTAGGATTGTTAGTGTATGTTGTGTAGGATTGTTAGTGTATGTTGTGTAGGATTGTTAGTGTATGTTGTGTAGGATTGAGGATCCTACTGTACCCATTTTATATCTTTTTATTTAATAGTAAACTGTAAAGTTTTTAAATAAAATATAAAAAAAAAACTTGAATGCTTCCCAAGCAGCTTTCTCCTCCCCATGAAGGTCTGATTCAAAGTCATCATCTTTAAGAAGCTCTCGAATCTGAGGACCATTGAAAACTCCTTCTCTTATCTTAGCACACTCAGTGAGGGGAATTTTCATGTTAAATATCTGAATCGCTGACCGGATTTCTCCACAGCTTTTATAAAGTTTTTCATGAGCCGCAGTTTTATGTGTAGTGGTGGCAGCAAAATTTTGTTTGGTTCAGTGAGAGGTGGATGTTGAACGTTTTTCATCCCAGGCTCCAATAATTGACGAGGTGGCCAGTCTCTCCTGATGTAGTGGGAACTTCTTGCACAGCTGTGCAAGTCTCTCCTGATGTAGTGGGAACTTCTTGCACAGCTGTGCCAGTCTCTCCTGATGTAGTGGGAACTTCTTGCACAGCTGTGCAAGTCTCTCCTGATGTAGTGGGAACTTCTTGCACAGCTGTGCCAGTCTCTCCTGATGTAGTGGGAACTTCTTGCACAGCTGTGCCAGTCTCTCCTGATGTAGTGGGAACTTCTTGCACAGCTGTGCAAGTCTCTCCTGATGTAGTGGGAACTTCTTGCACAGCTGTGCAAGTCTCTCCTGATGTAGTGGGAACTTCTTGCACAGCTGTCCTATTCACATAGAAAGCAGCAGTATGAGGCATCTGAAAGAAGAAAACAACAAACAATTAGAAGATAAAAAGAAATATGATCATTAATTTATCATCATAATACAGAGTATGACAGATAAGCAGAAGTATTTATATCATTCAGTAGGAAAATAAAAGTAATATAATATGGCTCACAGGTATATCAATAACTTGCTCAATGAATATTTATTCAGAGCATAAGAACATAAGAAAGAAGGAACACTGCAACAGGCCTACTGACCCATGTAGAGCAGGTCCATGTCCGCCCCCCCCCCGGATTAGCCCAATGACCCACCCAGTCTGGTAACCTTAACTCAAGGAAGGAGCACGGCAAGCACAAGCTAGTCAGGTCCAACTCACACCCACCCACAACCACCCATGTGTTTATCTAACCTATTTTTAAAACTGCACAACGTTTTAGCCTCTATAACTGTACTCGGGAGTTTGTTCCACTCTTCCACAATTCTATTACCAAACCAGTGCTTTCCTATATCCTTCCTGAATCTGAATTTTTCCACTTTGAAACCATTGCTGAGAGTCCTGTCTTTGCTGGAAATTTTCAGCACGCTATTTACATCCCCTTTATTTATTCCTGTTTTCCATTTACACACCTCAATCATATCCCACCTAATTCTACGCCTTTCAAGGGAGTGGAGATTCAAGGCCCTCAGCCTATCCTCATAGGGAAGATTTCTGACACATGGGATCATCTTTGTCATCCTGCTCTGTATGTTTTCCAGAGCATTTATATCCATTGTATAATACTGAGACCAGAACTGAGCAGCATAGTCTAAATGAGGCCTAACCAAGGATATATAGACTTTAAGAACAGCCTGAGGACTTCTATTATTTATACTTCTAGATATGAAGCCAAAAATTCTGTTAGCTTTATAGTGAACACTAATGCACTGTTGTCTTGGTTTTAGATTACTGCTAACCAGAACTCCTAAACCCTTTTCGCAATTAGTAGTACTAGATCTAAATTATTTAGTTTATGTGTCACATGGTTATTTTCCTGTCCAACACTTAGAACTTTGCATTTGTCTATATTAAACTGCATCTGCCACTTCTCCGACCATTGCATCAGTCTATTCAAACCATCCTGGAGTGCTCTAGTGTCCTCACTAGAATGAATTGGAAGGCCTATTTTGGTGTCATCAGCAAATTTGCTTATGTCGCTATTTATTCCCTCATCTATGTGCTTTATGTAAATTATGAACAACAACGGGCCCAACACTGACCCCTGAGGAACACCACTTGTGACGTTCCCCCATTCTGATTTCTCCCCATTTATGCAAACTCTCTGCTGCCTATTTGTCATCCATTCCTGTACCAAGGAAAAAATTTCTCCTGCTATTCTGTGTGCCACCCTTCAGGGGGCAAGGCAGACCAAAATGTAAATTTGAAAGTGATTTCCTATGAGGGGATAGAGCCGCTCGATGTAAGGTCACTGAGGCCATCTAAATGGAGTTGTAAAAGTTACATGTCGAGCAATTGCAGATATACAAAGACCGAGTAAACTTTGTCCTGCCCATTAGGGGTATAACAATTTAAAATGTTGCAAGGTTGCAATTGTTAAAAAAAATGTATTTTTAAAATTTATTATACAAGTAGACAATATAAAAAAACATAAATGGAAGTTGTTTCTGAACAGTTTGTAAGCATTAAAAATATAGAAATAGGAACTACTTATCAACAATGACTCATTGCAATGGATACAACTTACAAATGAAATATTCCTGAGTTCCCTGAGAAAGAACAATCATTTCACATCACTAATTTCTGAAAAAGAAATTTATGAAACCATTTCTATCCTTCTTTATGTATAGATTTACTTTACATATGGCACAGGAAAATGAGGATGTGACATGATTATTCTTTTTGCTGCAAAACTTGCATGAAAGCAGCTTACCTAGCACTAGCCAGTGACCTAGCTGTTTATCCAACCTCACACTGTCATCTGGCCTTGCTGCACGTTGGAACTGAAATGCAGATGGGTATTCCACATTTGACAATTCATCTCTACTGTCAACCAAAGAAGTACTGGGTGAATCTCTTTGAGTTAGTCTCATGCTGGTGCAGTTGCACTTTTGTCCTTTGGATCTTGCAGTGACACAGATGTCAAGCCTGAATATCTTCAGTGGCTTGCCTGGCAGGTTTAGTGACCGACAATCACAACAGTAAAGAAGCCATGCATTCACAACAGCAAGACCCAGAACATAAGCAAACAGCCGCATGTACCAACGTTTTGATTGCATTGGTGTTTTGTAAAGATGGACCAACATGTTACTTTTGTCAATGCCTCCAATGTATGCATTGTAGTTCTTGATGATGCCTGGGCACTCAAATTGGTCTTTCTTCTTTGATACCTTGTCATATCTTTCAATAAGACTCAAAGGATAAACTCCCACATCATTTGTCACTAGAATCACAACTTGGTTGTCCTTCCATCTTACAAGAAGGATATCATCATTGTTTTTGAACTCAGAATTGCCCTTGGCCACATTGCTCTTTTCCATTTGTTTCACAGGCATCAGTTGTGGCTTACCACATCTATTATCACATATTGTTCCAGTGTTCTTGCAGTTATACTTGTCACTCAGTACCTTGACCAAAGGTAGACTTGAAAAGAAATTATCAGCATAGACTGCTGATGTTTTTCTTTTGTCGAGAGATCCTGCAAGTACAAGAACAATCTTGGAACTCATTGGGAGTTTACTTTTTTTATTTGACAGCTTTACGTGATGGTTCTCAAAAGTTGGGTTACCTTGATACATGAGTAGATCATGTATGATTCCATCTTCACTTGCACAACAGAAGAGTTTGAAATCCCACTCGTCTGGTTTGTTTTTGATGTATTGCCTTAGGTTTTCCAGCTGTTTTACCCTTGAAAGCAACCATAACTTCATCAACAGACAGCTTGGGTGTAACTGAAAACTTTCAAGAAAGCTTTAGTTAGTGCATTGTAAAGAGACATTATTTTGTGGAATCTGTCATTACCCTTCTTTGTTTGTTATCATTGAAATGAATTGTACGCCTAAGCAGCCTAAACCTTTTAGATCCCATGACTTCTGCAACTTGTATTACCTTACTTGCACTTCTCCAATAGTCCTCAATGGATGGTTGTACAGTGTAACCCATATACAACAGAATACCTATGAACCTAGTTATTTCCTCAGAATCTTTTTTGAAAATTAGTATATATGTTTTTTATGCCGGGCATACAAATTAGTTTGAAATGCAATGTTGTCTATCATGTCTTGAGTAAAAAAGTCTGTAAAATAATCACATGCACACCTAACTCCAATAGGCTTTACATGTTCATATGCAGGCAAAGGGTCAGTCTGTATGTCCTCATTCTTCCATTGGGTGTCTCCTTGAAAAGCAAGATCATCTTGAAGCTCTTCTTCATCAGGGTACACCTCCACAGTAATACGTTTCTTCTTCTTGTTCAATTTCTGCTTTTTGGCTGGTGGCCCAGCTTTCTTCCTCCACATCTGTTGGCACCTTCTGCATCTGGTGGCAAGTATTCATCATCAGTGTCCACCACTTCCAGGTCATCTGGGTCTTGATCTGAGTCACTATCGTCCCAAACACAGACAAATTTCGACTTATCCTTGGAGGACTCACCATAGAACAATTTCTGATTGATCTGGAAGGACAATAAAAACGTTCTGTACACATCCAGATCATTACTAAATTCATATATGCACTACCAAATTTTATGGAAATATTTATATACCGAAACTTGAAAACATCACCTAAACAGGCAGGACCGAGTGTGCTCAGTCTACTTTTGTTCCCATTTTTTTCATTTGCATTGTGCACTCGTATTATGCTTTACAACGTATTTATATATATATCAAAACATAGCTAAACTATTCATTTATGCACTAAACACACAAATCAGTACTTACCGACAATGTAGAGAGTGAAATGCTTGAATATATAAGGAGCACTCAACGAGAAAACACGAGTCTGGGCGATGCCAAGCTAGAAGTGTTTACATTCTGCTCTCTCGACCAATGGGAAGCGAGGAGACGCCATCACCGCTTAGCTGGAGTGACTCAAGAAAGGGATATGATTGGTCGGAAATAGAGAATGGGAACCCAGGTGCACGGGGGATAGGACAACATGCGCAAAAAATACGCTCTCAGGACTGAGTATACAGTGGACCCTTGACATTCGATACTAATCTGTTCCTGAGAACTATCGAATGTCGAAAATATCGAAAGTCGAATTAATTTTTTCCCATAAGAAATAATAGAAATTTAATCCGTGCAAGACACCCAAAAGAATGAAAAAAAAACTTTTACCACATGAAATGTTAAGTTTAATGCAATAGAATAATTACATTAAGAACAATAGCAATAGATTAATAACAATAGAATAAATGACACTTACCTTTAATGAAGATCTGGTGATGATGGGATGGGAAAAGGGGAGAGTGTGGATGGTGTTAGTGTTTAGAAGGGGAATCCCCTTCCATTAGGACTTGAACTGGCAGCCTCACCATGCCTTACCACACTGTGTATGCCACTATGATTCTTAAATCTTTCTAACCAACCTTTGCTGGCCTTAACTTCACTCACATCACCGCTAGTTGCAGGCAATTTCTTTACCAAATCGTCATGCACTCCGACACATGCACTCCACTTTCGTACTTTGCAATTATCTCTTTCTTCATTTCAATAGTCATTAGCACCTTTTTTCTCGAAGGGTTGGCACTAGAAGCTTTCTTGGGGCCCATGGTTACTTATTTTGCAGAAACAAGCACCAAAAACAGTGATAATATGGATAATATGGAATGTACCGAATGTATCCTTAGATGCGCACACACTGGTTGGCTTGTAAACACTGGCACACATGGGGCAGTTCAGGCCACACGTGGACATGTCTCGTACGAATCGTATCGAATGTCGGGTTTTCCATCGAATGTCGAGGCAAAATTTTTGGTTTAAAATGCGTCTAATGTCGGATTTATCGAATGTCGATTCCATCGAATGTTGGGGGTCCACTGCACTCAGTCCTGCCTCTTATGTGGAACTCTATCAAAAACCGTACTGAAGTCCATATACACAATATCACATTCATTACCATGATCTACCTCCTCAAACACCTTAGTGAAAAATGTTAGTAAATTCATAAGACAGGAACGCCCCTTTGTAAAACCGTGTTGAGATTCATTAGTCAATCTGTGCCTATGAAGATGGCTATGAATTACCTCGGAAATTATTGATTCCATAAATTTTACCACTATGGAGGTAAGGCTTATTGGTCTATAGCTCGAAGCCAAGGACCTGTCACCTGCATTGTAACTAGGTATTACATTTGCCATTTTCCACTTATCAGGCACTATGCCAGTTTGTAGTGATATGTTAAAAATATTAGCCAAAGGTATGCTAAGTTCATCTTTACATTCCTTTAACACCCTTGCAAACACTTCATCAGGGCCTGGGGATTTGTTAGGTTTTAGTTTCTCTATTTGTCTGAGAACCAAGTCACTAGTTACCACAATCGTGCATGGTTTATTATTGTCCTGTTCTACATAATCTATCATTTCTGGAATATCGCTAGTATTTTCCTGGGTGAAAACTGAGAGGAAATAGGTATTGAGAATTTCACACACATATCCCTATCACTGTCAGTGATCTGACCTGAATTACTCTTAAGTGGGCCAATCTTGTCCCTAATCTTACTTCTGTATACCTGAAAGAACCCTTTTGGGTTAGTCTTTGAATCCCTTGCGACCTTAGCCTCATAATCCCTTTTTGCTTTCCTTATTCCTTTCTTTATTTCTGTCTTTAATTGAATATATTGATTTCTTAACTGCCCATCCCGTCCTCTGACACGCCTACATATGCATCTCTTTCGACCAATGAGATGTTTTAATCTATTGTTCATCCATATGGGATCATTTTTGTTAGATCTAATTTCTCTACTTGGAACAAAAGTTGTCTGGGCAGCTAGAACTATGCTCTGAAAAACATCATATTGACAAACAAGATCACCTACCTGACCCATAGTCAGGACATCCCAATTTAGCCCACCCAGGTAATTTTTCAGGCCCATGAATTCGGCCAAGCGAAAATCTGGGACAGAGATTTGATTGCTGTTATCTGGGTAATTCCATGATATACTGAAACTAAGTGATTTATGGTCACTTTTCCCAAGCTCATCATTAACCTCAAGATATTTAATTAGTGAATCTTTGTTGGCAAGAACCAAGTCAAGCATATTGTTTCCTTTATTTGGTTCTGTCACAACCTGTTCTAAAAAGCAATCCTGAACCATATCAAGAAAGTCAACAGACTCAAGATTTCCTGTCATACTGTTCCAGTCAATTTGTCTAAAGTTAAAATCTCCCATTATGACAACATTTTCATATCTAGATGCCTTATGAATTTCGTCGCATAAGAGCTTACTGCACTCCCTATTAAGGTTTGGGGGCCTATAAATCACACCCAAAATTAATTTGACCCGACCCTCGAGAAATTGTAGCCCAACAGATTCTGTGTTCGATGTTTCTAATCTTGTATCATGTCTAAGACAACAATTTAATTATTCTCTGACATACATCGCCACTCCACCACTCATCCTGTTGACCTTATCAGTGTGGAATAGTTTATAACCCTGTATGTTGCATTCAGAAGGCATTTCTCTGTCTTTCAGGTTGAACGAGGTCTCTGTTATTATCAATAATATCTATATTACCTACACTTGCAAGTAATCTTAGTTCACCTATCTTATTTCTTAGACACCTACTATTTGTATAGTAAACCTTAAGGGAGCTAGTCACTCGTTGCCCTCTACTATCTCTCTTTGTTTGTTCATCAATTGATTTGCCATTACTAAACAACTTTATTTTTAATATTGTCTTTTAAACTGAGGTATCCCCGTAATAACTGCTGTTTTTAACCCTAGTGCTGCAGCCTGATTGTTTCCCACAAACACCCATACCTCTATAATCTATCAGTTTAAATTCCTATACAAGTCATCAATTACCCTCTCAATCGAATTGACTAATGCAACCACTCTATCCCCAGAGAGATGAACCCCATCCCTTGCATACATATCACGTTTGCCAAAGAATATGCCCCAGTTATCAATGAATGGGGTTGCAACTTCCTTGCAGTACCTGTGTAGCCACCAATTTATATCAATTGCCCTGGACATCCATTCATTGCCAACTCCCTTTCTAGGCAAGATGCTACATATGACTGTGATCCCTCCCTTAGACCTAACTACTTCTATGGCTGACCTGTACTTATCCAGCAGCTCCTGTCGCCTGTCTTTCCCAGTGTCATTACCCCCAGCACTAAGACAGATAATGGGCTTGTTCCCATTACCTGCCATAATATTATCCAACCTGCAGACTATGTCACCAACACCAGCTCCTGGAAGGCACACTCTTTGTCTGTCCTTTCTGTCTCTGTTACAAAAAGCACCGTCCATATATATATTTCCTGAGAATCTCCTACTATTAAAATATTCTTACCTTGATTAGCAGGGGAAGCAGTGGTACCTTCAACCTCACTAACCACTGAAGTGCACTCTTCCAGGAGAACGGAGAATCGATTTCCTACCTTCACATCTTCTCTGTTAACCCTCCTTATCTTTCATCTTTCTGAACCGTGAACCAATTGCCACTTAAAGTGGCTTCCACTATCACTGCTAGTGACCATTTCCTCCTTACCAGCTAATTCCTTCTCACACTCGCTCCCAAAGACATCTAGGTGAAGCTTCAGCCTCCTATTTTCCTTCTGAAGAGATAGATCCTCCTCCTTCAACACTTTAACCTGAGATTCTAAAACACTACATCAAGCCATGGTACTTGGTAACCCCATGCTAACTCCCATAGCTTAAAACAGGTATGACCGCAGGTGATCACTGACCTCAGTGTTTGGCTATGAAAAAACACCTATCTTTCAACTCGAAATATAAACTGCAAAGCACAACCACCTTCTATGACTGCTGGAACATTAATGAAGGTCACTGAGACTGTGAGTGTGGTAAGAAACAACCACTTTCTATGACTGCTGGAACAATAATGAAGGTCAATGAGACTGAGTGTGGTAAGAAACAACCATCTTCTATGACTGCTGGAACAATAATGAAGGTCAATGAGACTGAGTGTGGTAAGAAACAGCCACCTTCTATGACTGCTGGAACAATAATGCAGGGTAGTGAGACTGTGAGTGTGGTTAGAAACAGCCACCTTCTATGACTGCTGGAACAATAATGAAGGGCAGTGAGAGTGTTAGTGCGGTAAGAAACAGCCACCTTCTATGACTGCCGGAACAATAATGTAGGGCAGTGAGACTGTAAGTGAGGTAAGAAACAGCCACCTTCTATGACTGCTGGAACAATCAATCAATCAATCAATCCATCAGTCAATCAAGTTCATTCTCTATAAAGATTACAATGCGGGGTTTACAGATTTTAAAGGGTATTGTGTGGTTTACATGTTAAAAAAATACTAATTACAGAGGGGGCCATTGTCACATCTAGCATGACTAGGCATTTTGGGCAGACTTAAATTAATTCATAACTCTAAATTATTACAGATTATGGAGTAAGTTGGTATTAAAGCTAAGCGACTACATTATAGTTTGTGAGTTTAGCAATGTGAATGCTGTTGTTTAGGTACAATACATTGTTTCTATATTGGAGTATCACAGGCAAACGTAAGACTAGTTAAGATTCATTATTTTAAGATTCGTATTTCTGTGTTAATAGTCAATTGGGTGAGTGTGTGAGTGTAAGTGTGAACCACCAAGTGGTTTTCATGTAGTTAGTTGATGGGGTGTAACAGGGAGATAAGATGTTTTCTAACGGTAGTTTTGAAAGTAATAAATGTGTCTGCGGTTCTAGAGTTTTCAGATAGGGTGTTCAAGATTTTAGGCCCTTTGACATACATTGCAGTTTTGTTAAGGTTTAGTCGGACATGGAGAATGTCATAGTTTGTGTCTTGTGTAATGACTGCGGGTCCTGTCACAACTATCAAGAAAGCGTTTTAGGTCAAGGTTAGTATTGGAATTTAAGGTCCTATAGATTTAGATTGCACAGTAGTAAGTGTGGATGTTCTGAACAGGGAGTATGTTTAAATTTATGAAGAGTGGGGGGGGAGGGTGTTGCCAGGGATGGGATTTAGTGATTATTCTTACTGTGACTTTTTGTTGGGTTATTATTGGCTTTTGGTTGGTTGCTACAGTTGATCCCCAAGCACAAATAGCATAGGTGAGGTATGGATAAATGAGTGAATGGTATAGTGTGAGAAAGGCAGTTTGCGGCACGTAGTATCGTATCTTGGAGAGGATCCGAACCGTTTTGGATACTATGTTGTCGAGGTATAGGCCTAGGAATTTGCCCTTATTATGTCTGGCAATTAGAGTGTTGTCGATCATAATGTTAAGTTGAGCAGCACTTGCTCTGCTACCAAATATAATATAGTAGGTTTTGCCAGTGTTAAGTGTAAGTTTATTGGCTGTCATACAAGTCGATATTTTGAGCAGCTCCTCGTTAACAATGGTATTGAGGGTGGCAAGATTTGGGTGGGAGATGAAGTAAGTCGTGTCGTCAGCAAAGATACATGTTGGTATACGTTTGGAAGATCATTGATGTAAATAAGGAAGAGCAGGGGACCAAGGACACTTCGCTGTGGCACTCCAGTATCAAGTGGCCATGTTGATGAGGCTGTCTTTAATGGTGACATACTGATACCTATTAGTAAGGTAGGATTTGAAATATGCAAACGCATGGCCTCTTATACCATAATGGTCAAGTTTGTGGAGTAGTATGCCGTGGTCTAATGTGAGTGTGGTAAGAAACAGCCACCTTCTATGACTGTTGGAACAATAATGGAGGGCAGTGAGACTGAGTGTGGTAAGAAACAGCCATTTTCTATGACTGCTGGAACAATAATGAAGGGCAGTGAGACTGTTAGTGTGGTAAGAAACATACTGGTTGTTAGGTAAGACACATATGCAACAGTTAGGTATCTTTATTATGAAACGTTTCGCCTACACAGTAGGCTTCTTCAGTCAAGTACAGAAAAGTTGATAGAAGCAGAAGATACTTGAAGACGATGTAATCAGTCCATCACCCTTAAAGTTTTGAGGTGGTCAGTCCCTCAGTCTGGAGAAGAGCATTGTTCCATAGTATGAAACAATATGGAGATGAAGTGACAGGATGGAGCTTTTTATAGCGCCAAGAGGTGAGACTTAGGCCACTAGGAGAGGTAAGAACTCAGATGTTGAGAGGTCAGGTCCCTCTCAAATCCAGCCGCTCTCACTAGTGGAAGTTGTCAAAGTTGATTGCAGGTCTGTACCAAGATACCCTTGTGTTGCAGTGTCTGACAGATTGAACATTAAAATGGTATAAAATACCGACAGGTTGTTAGGTAAGACACATATGCAAAAACAGTTAGGTATCTTTATTATGAAACGTTTCACCTACACAGTAGGCTTCTTCAGTCAAGTACAGAAAAGTTGATAGAAGCAGAAGATACTTGAAGACGATGTAATCAGTCCATCACCCTTAAAGTTTTGAGGTGGTCAGTCCCTCAGTCTGGAGAAGAGCATTGTTCCATAGTATGAAACAATATGGAGATGAAGTGACAGGATGGAGCATTTTATAGCGCCAAGAGGTGAGACGTAGGCCACTAGGAGAGGTAAGAACTCAGATGTTGAGAGGTCAGGTCCCTCTCAAATCCAGCCGCTCTCACTAGTGGAAGTTGTCGAAGTTGATTGCAGGTCTGTACCAGATGTTGAGAGGTCAGGTCCCTCTCAAATCCAGCCGCTCTCACTAGTGGAAGTTGTCGAAGTTGATTGCAGGTCTGTACCAAGATACCCTTGTGTTGCAGTGTCTGACAGATTGAACATCAAAATGGTATAAAATACCGACAGGTTGTTAGGTAAGACACATATGCAACAGTTAGGTATCTTTGTTATGAAACGTTTCGCCTATCAATCAACTTCGACAACTTCCACTAGTGAGAGCGGCTGGATTTGCGAGGGACCTGACCTCTCAACATCTGAGTTCTTACCTCTCCTAGTGGCCTATGTCTCACCTCTTGGCGCTATAAAAAGCTCTAGCCTGTCACTTCATCTCCATATTGTTTCATACTATGGAACAATGCTCTTCTCCAGACTGAGGGACTGACCACCTCAAAACTTTAAGGGTGATGGACTGATTACATCGTATTCAAGTATCTTCTGCTTCTATCAACTTTTCTGTACTTGACTGAAGAAGCCTACTGTGTAGGCGAAACGTTTCATAATAAAGATACCTAACTGTTGCATATGTGTCTTACCTAACAACCTGTCGATATTTTATACCATTTTAATGTTCAATCTGTCAGACACTGCAACACAAGGGTATCTTGGTACAGACCTGCAATCAACTTCGACAACTTCCACTAGTGAGAGCGGCTGGATTTGAGAGGGACCTGACCTCTCAACATCTGAGTTCTTACCTCTCCTAGTGGCCTACGTCTCACCTCTTGGTGCTATAAAAAGCTCCATCCTGTCACTTCATCTCCATATTGTTTCATACTATGGAACAATGCTCTTCTCCAGACTGAGGGACTGACCACCTCAAAACTTTAAGGGTGATGGACTGATTACATCGTCTTCAAGTATCTTCTGCTTCTATCAACTTTTCTGTACTTGACTGAAGAAGCCTACTGTGTAGGCGAAACGTTTCATAATAAAGATACCTAACTGTTGCATATGTGTCTTACCTAACAACCTGTCGGTATTTTATACCATTTTAATGTTCAAGAAACATACTGCCACAAGCCTGTTGGAACCTGTTGTGACATGTAGGTGTATAGTGAAAAGTGGAGCTAACAAACAATTTTAACCATGATATTCCTTATAAGTGACCTAAAATTAGTTGGTTCTCGGAAACATTTTGGTTGTTGACCAGTGATTATCCATCTTCCCAGAGGCGAGGCACAGGCAAAGTATGATGTAGGAATTTCTTCTCTAGATCAGAACTGAGTTCCAGGAAAAAAAAAATCTTGTTGCTTTGGGGTCCTTGGTTTTCCTTATGAGTTTGTCACATAATTCCTTGCCCCATAGTCACCAGTCTTATTGTTACAACGTATATCATGCTGAAAGATCCCCTGAACTTGCTACAATGACTGACACCTATTTATGGTACAGCTTTACTGTACCATAAATAGGTGTCAGTCATTGTAGACGCACAAGTGTAGTCCCATGTCTTCCAGGATAAC
>NC_069402.1:13759731-13827231 GCF_026875155.1 Cherax quadricarinatus
GCAACATCATGGAATCTTAATTCTGAGGACATGTACATAACCTTCACGACTACGACATCTACTACTACTACTAACCCATCTCTTTGGGAAGGACCTACTTCCACTGGGGAATCCCGCCTACCAGTGAATTTGCCCTCGTCTGCTTCACCTGACGTTACTATATAAGCGCCAGGATTCTTTCTTCTGCTTCAGAATCTCCACGACTATGGTGCTGTTCGCACCTACTCCTAGGTTGAGGAACTGATTACCTCATCTTCTGTACATAGTTCTACTGTCTTCCAGTTATGTCCTAGAATTTGTATTGATAAAGCCACTGGATGGCGAAACGTCTACAATAAAGATACCCAGATGTTGCACATGTGTCTTACTCTCATCTTGTCGGTATTATATACCATTCGTACACAAGCTCCATCTTGCATTCCTTAAGTACCCTTGAAAACAACTCATCGGGTCCCGGGGACTTATTTTGTTTCAGTTTGTCTATCTGTTTAATAACCATGTCCCTCGTGACAGTAATATTAGTTAACTTAAATTCATCAGGAACTAAATAATTGTTAATTACTGGAATCTCATTTACATCTTCCTGTGTAAAAACTGACAAAAAATAGTCATTAAATAAGGAACACATTTCCAGTTCATTATCCGTCAGCTGTCCATTCCCAGATTTCAGAGGTCCTACTTTTTCCTTCACCTTCGTCCTATACACTTGAAAGAACCCCTTTGGATTAGTCTTTGATTCATTAGCAACTCTAATTTCATAGTCACGTTTAGCCTTTCTAATCGCCTTTTTTACTTCTCTTTTAAGCTGAACATAATGGTCAGTAAGGTTAACCTCTCGTCTTCTGATGCGCCTATAAATTCCCCTTTTCTCCCCTAATAGATGCTTTAGCCTCTTGTTAACCCATTTGGGATCGTTATTATTAGACCTAATTTCTCTCTGGGGAATGTATATACTCTGGGCACTGTGTACATTATTAAGAAAACAATCATAAAAGCAGATCCCTTCATATTCATAAGTATGATTATCGTCAATAAAATCATTAGCTAGATAACCCCAATCAAGATTAGTCAGATGTTCCCTAAGTCTATTATAATCGGCAGAACGAAAATCGGGGATTTTTACTGTATTATCATTATTCTTGCATTCCCAATTAATGCTAAACTTGATGGATTTGTGATCACTTGCGCCAAGCTCTTCAGTGATCTCCAGATTATTCACGAGTGTTTCCTTATTTGACAAGACTAGGTCTAGCAAATTATTACCCCTGGTAGGTTCAGTTACACTCTGTTTCAGAAAACAGTCCTGAACTGTTTCCATGAAGTCACTGGACTCTAGATTACCTGTCAAAGAATTCCAGTCAATTTGGCTAAAGTTAAAGTCCCCTACTATGACTACGTTACTGTGTCCAGAAGCCCTAACAATTTCGTCCCAAAGAAGTCTCCCTCTATCGTGATCCAAGCCTGGAGGTCGGTATATTACACCTAGAATTAGTTTTTCTTGACCCTCCACGAACTCTACCCAAACAGACTCTGTTACTGCTCCATCTATTTTTATACCTGTTTTTATGCAACAATTAATATTTTCTCGAACATACAATGCAACTCCTCCCCCCTTCCCATTACATCTATCCACACTGAATAACTTAAACCCCTGAATATTACACTCAGCAGTCATATCCCGACTCTTTAAATCATACCACGTTTCAGTTAATGCAATGATATCAAAGTTCCCAGCACATGCTACCAAACGTAGTTCATTAATTTTATTTCTTGCACTTCGACTGTTAGCATAAAATACCATCATATGTTTTTTCTTCTGCACATTCTTCCTATTCATCTTTGTTTTTACACAATTTCTGAAATTATCATTACCCAGAGTTACTCCATGACAGTTACTATTAAGATTCTTAATATCAGAGCATAAGTCAATATATCCATACTCATTATTAATCATTTCTAAACCCATACCTCTAACTAATCCTAGTTTAAAGTCCTAACAACCCCCTCAACTGAGTTAGCAAGAAAAACCCACACCTGCCCTGGATAAGTGAACCCCATCCCTGGCATACATGTCATTTCGGCCATAGAAGTTGTCCCAGTTGTCAATGAATGGTACTGCATTATCCTTACAGTGTTTATCCAGCCAACAATTAATACCAATTGCTCTGGACAAACCATTCATTACCAACACCTCTTCTTGGCAAAATGCCACATATAAACAGGGCGCCCCCCCTTCTTCCTAATCATGTCTATAGCTGTCCTGAACTTTCTAACTAAATCCTCACTTCTACGCTTGCCTACATCATTGCCTCCAGCACTGAGGCAAATAATAGGATTAATCCCATTACCGTTCATGATGTTGTCAAGCCGGCTAACAATGTCCTCCATCC
Organism: Cherax quadricarinatus; assembly: GCF_026875155.1. Classification (NCBI taxonomy): domain Eukaryota; kingdom Metazoa; phylum Arthropoda; class Malacostraca; order Decapoda; family Parastacidae; genus Cherax; species Cherax quadricarinatus. Next base: position 13,762,122 of record NC_069402.1, read on the forward strand.
CAGCCCCAGGAAAGCATACCCTTTGTCTCCTACTCCTGTCCTTAAAGCAGAATGCCCTATCCATGTATCTAACCTGGCTATCCCCAACAACAACAATATTCTTACCTTCCTTGTTCGTCGTGACGATCCCAGTAGTAGACTCACATTCGTCGGGTAGCACCGAGAATGCGTTGGAGGTTTCCACGGGAGTTTCCACAGCAGTCTCTTTCTTCTTCATCGTTTCTGGCTTTCCATTCGTCTTCTTGATCGTCAACTTCGTCGTCCCCTGCTGTCCAGCCACTGACCACGATCCCTTCTTGACCTGAGGACTCGAAACAGGAGGACTACTACGAATCCTCTTGTTTTCCTCGGTCAATCGCCGTATCTCCATCTTCGCTGCCCTCAATTCTTCCTTAAGTTGCTGGTAAAGTTGCTCGATGGAGGGCATCTTGGTTCAGTCCACGGGAGCAAACAAGACACTTCTTCACAGAGTTAAGTACAGGTCAGCACTCAAAATACAGGTCACCACTCAAGAGCACACAAACAGGTCTTCACAGAGCTAAGTACACGTCACCACTGGTGGGCGAAAACACATGATGCCCTAATCCACTAGACCAAATTAAGCGGAACTGGATGTTGCACTCCCTACCCAGGGACACACATTGATGTGGATGACTCTAGGCTAATTTATTTCTAGTCCCTGTTTGGTGTACTAGTACAACGAGCAGTATTTTATATTATTATGACCACGAATGAGTGGTATTGATGAATAACAACACAGCACTAGCCAAGTACTAGAACACCAAACAGGGACTAGAATGAAATTATCGTAGAGTCATCAACACCATTTTGTGTCCTTGGGTAGCGAGTACAACATCCAGTTCTGCTGGATGTGCTACTCTTAAGGATCATATGGTCCCGTGGATTAGGGCGTCATGTGTTTTCGCCCACCAACAAGCAGGCCAAAGCAGCATGGGTTTGAGTCCTTGGCTAGTGCAGTGTTGATATTGATCAATACCACTCATTTGTGGTCACAATAGTATAAAATACTGCTCGTTGTACTAGTACACCAAACAGGGACTAGTATGAAATTAGCCTACAGTCATCCACACCATCGCATGTCCGTGGTTAGCAAGTACAGCATGCAGTTCCGCTGGATGTGCTACTCTTAAGGATCGTATGGTCAAGTGGATTAGGGCGCAATGAGTTTTTGCCCACTATGAGGCAGGCCAAAGAAGCATGGGTGCGAGTCCTTAGCTAGTGCAGTGTTGTTAAGAACTTAAGAACATAAGAAAGGAGGAACACTGCAGCACGCCTGTTGGCCCATACTAGGCAGGTCCTTCACAATTCATCCCACTAACGAAACATTTGCCCAACCCACTTTTCAATGCTACCCAAGAAATAAACTCTGATGTGCAAGTCCCACTCAAATCCAACCCCTCCCACTCATGTACTTATCCAACCTAAATTTGAAACTACCCAAGGTCCTAGCCTCAATAACCCAACTAGGTAGACTGTTCCACTCATCAACTACCCTATTTCCAAACCAATACTTTCCTATGTCCTTTCTAAATCTAAACTTATCTAATTTAAATCCATTACTGCGGGTTCTCTCTTGGAGAGATATCCTCAAGACCTCATTAATATCTCCTTTATTAATACCTATCTTCCACTTATACACTTCGATCATGTCTCCCCTCATTCTTCATCTAACAAGTGAATGTAACCTAAGAGTCTTCAATCTTTCTTCACAAGGAAGATTTCTAATGCTATGTATTAATTTAGTCATCCTACGCTGAATGTTTTCTAACGAATTTATGTCCATTCTGTAATATGGAGACCAGAATTGAGCTGCATAATCTAGGTGAGGCCTTACTAATGATGCATAAAGCTGCAGTATTACCTCTGGACTTCTGTTGCTTACACTTCTTGATATATATCCCAGCAATCTATTTGCCTTATTATGTACGCTTAGGCATTGCTGTCTTGGTTTAAGGTTGCTGCTCACCATAACCCCCAAGTCCTTTTCGCAATCTGTATGGCTAAGTTCTAGATTTGTAGATGAATGGTTCAGAGAACCGACATGTTGATAAATTAGACACATGTGCAACTCTTGGGTATCTTTATTGAGGAAACGTTTCGCCACACAGTGGCTTCATCAGTCCATACAAAAGAGAATCTTGAAGAACAGGAGGAGAATGAGGTAATCAGTCCCTCAACCTTGATTCGATGTGGTCAGTCCATCAATCTTGAATAGAATACGGCATACGTGCTAAGAAGGAGCTTATAAACCGTTGGCAGGAGAGGTGCAGCAGTCATAGGTCGTGTAACATTTGTTCAATGTTGAAGTAGGTCGTGCCCAAGAATTAGGCAAGCGAAGAATTCCCAAGTATTAAGATCCCAAGTATTGGGATCTTAATACTTGGGAATTCTTCGCTTGCCTAATTCTTGGGCACGACCTACTTCAACATTGAACAAATGTTACACGACCTATGACTGCTGCACCTCTCCTGCCAACGGTTTATAAGCTCCTTCTTAGCACGTATGCCGTATTCTATTCAAGAGTGATGGACTGACCACATCGACTCAAGGTTGAGGGACTGATTACCTCATTCTCCTCCTGTTCTTCAAGATTCTCCTTTGTATGGACTGATGAAGCCACTGTGTGGCGAAACGTTTCCTCAATAAGGATACCCAAGAGTTGCACATGTGTCTAATTTATCAAGTTCTAGATCATTTAACTTGTAAGTTCTAGGATTATGGACACTCCCGAGCTTCAGAACCTTGCATTTATCTACATTGAACTGCATCTACCACTTTTCTGACCAAGAATAGAGTTTCTTTAAATCCTCCTGAAGTTCCCTAACATCTACGTTTGAATCAATTATCCTATCTATCTTTGTGTCATCGGCGAATTTGCTCATATCACTAGCAATTCCCTCATCAAGATCATTGATATATATTATAAACAACAATGGGCCCAAGACTGATCTCTGTGGAACGCCACTTGTTACAGATCCCAACTCAGATTTAACCACATTTATGGACACTCTCTGCTTCCTGTCTGTGAGCCATGACTCGATCCACGAGAGTGCCCTTTCCCCAATGCCATTAGCTGCCACTATCTTTAACAGTCTTTGGTGCAGAACTCTATCAAAAGCCTTACTAAAATCTAAGTAAATAATATCAAATTCTTTATCGTGGTCAACAGCCTCAAAAGCTTTACTGAAGAAAGTTAATGGTGTAAACCTTGGTAATAAATACAGACAAGTTGGTTTAGAAAGGCACGTAAGCAAACACTATAACATATTTATTAGAAAACGTTTCGGCCCTGGGACCTTGATCACTTCTAACATACAGAGTTGTTGTTGTTAAAGATTCGCCGGTATTCTCCAGGCCCGGGCCCTTCCAAGTGGTGGCCCGGCACTGGCTCCCTGTCTAGGGAGTGTCTGAGACCTAAGTCTCCCATGGGAGGAGGCACAAGTACCCCCCTCATCTTGTGAGCTACAAACTTGGGCTCTGGCACCAACCCTGCCCTAGAAGGGCAAGGCATGTTGTCGATTGTGCTAGCGTTGTGCTCTCCTGTGTGGAGTGTCGTGCGTTGGTGTTCATTTTCATTCATTTATGTTGATTGGCCTGTACTTTCGGCCCTGGTCTTCTCCAGATGGTGACCCAGCAGTGGCCCCCCGGGTGGGGGGTGACGATCATCTTCTTTCTCCTTTCTTGGCCCTCCAGTTGGAGGGTGTCGTCTTCTTCTATCTTGCACTGACTTCCCCCGAAGAGAAGCACAGTCGGGCAGAGGCAGCAGTTACAGGGTCGATTGGAGCCACACCCCAGCTTTAGCGGACAGCAAAGTGCTGGGGAAACTTATCTTCTTGGTGTATGGTCATGGATAGTCGTGCTAGAGGAGGGTACCGTCTTCAAGGTCCCCATTCTGAAGCATCCTGAATTTTCCCCTCTTTGAGGTGTACTCGACTTCCACAAGGTGTTGGGTTTTGGGGCATTGTAGTCTGGTCATGTCTGCAGTGGTGTATGTAACAGTTTGGTCGTGGGTTTAAAATTTTGACGTTCCGTCCTGGGGGTGCTGATGGATTTCTGAAGACAGCATTGTGTTCTTATACTGCTTGGTTGTATAAAGTATACACCCTTCAGGTATCGGACTTGTTGTGGTGCAGCAGTGTCAGTGGCACCGTGGGGTTGCATCTGCATTTTTCTTGTGTTTTTGCTTTCTTGGCTGGTGGGCTGAAATTGGGTGAAGGCGAGATTTCCGACTGGTCAGTTGCTCTAGCAGTGGATGCAGGCGGTAGTGGACTCTCATTGGTGTGGTTTGCCGACGTCTCTGTGGTCTCTCATTGGTCCATCTCTGTGTCTAGTGGAGGTTGTGACAGCGGTGGAGCAGCGGTGATGCTCGTAATATTTGCAGTAGATTTTAGGATCTCAGTGGAAGGTGGTGATGCAGGGAATGTGAGGCCAGGCATATTATTTAGTTTGAAAAGTTCATTGATGGTGGTGTTGAAGGAACCAGGCTCAGCTGCATTCTGTACATGAATATACATAATGCAATAAAGAATCTTGGTGGAATCAGCAGTAGGTGCTGGCAGGGAAGTGGTGGGAGCAGCTTGCATGGCTTGTAGTATCTTGGTAGTGTCTGCTTGAAGCTTGGTGATAGCAGAATATGTGGTTGCTTGTGGGTTGGGTTTGTTTTGTTGTTGTTGTTTCTTGAGTATGTCTCTTCTGGTAGGGCACCTGGCAGCAAGAGTATGGTGGTCATTCTTGCAGTTCAAGCATTTAGGTAGTGAAGCAGTAGTGCAATTCTTGAAGTCATGACCCTCACGGCCACAGGTGGAGCAGAACTTCTTGTCCTTGGTAGGACAATCATTTGTGGTGTGTAAGTATGAGTAACAATTATAGCACTGTGAGATATGTTGGAATTTCTCTGCTTCGATGAAGTCTGGGTTGATGCGAGAGCTCTGGCTGCCATGTTGACGTCACTAAAGGTGACCTTCAGCATGGATGAAGCATTGGGTATTTTAGTAATGAAGTCCACCTTGGCCCAAGGGTTCTTTGCTTCGATAGATGACTTGATTTCTTCAGTGGCCTGTACAGTGATAAGGTTGTCGAGTCGCTGAGGAACACATTTTCTCCTGGCTTCAGTCTGGGGAGAAAAGACAAGAAATTCCCTGGTCTCGTAGAGTGGTAGTAGCAATAGTGGTAAGCAGTTTCTCAGCCTCTGTGTCGCCTGTACAGACGACAACAAAGGCCTCCTTGAGCGATAAAATCGCATTACATTTGGCTTGCAGCCTGCCACTAACGAAGCTGCAAGTGCTAGTTTGGCCCGACTCATTGGGTGTGCCACTCGCTGGTTTGATCTATACTCTGTTAGAGTAATGCATCGTGAGTAAGCAAGAGCTCTGGTGTGTCTTGACGGACCTCTGAAGCACAGCGAATATATATATATAATATATATATATATATATATATTTTATATATAATATATATAAAATATATATATATATTTTAATATATATATAATATATATATATATATATAAAATGTCTTTCTACCTCTGTATGTTACAGCGAATATAACATACAGAGGTATGTATGTATAATGTTCGCCAAGACCATAGTCCTGGCACGGGTCCCAATCTTGATGCCCCTCCTGGCTCCCAAATGGAGAAAGGTTTCCACAAGATGCGACGCATCCGCTCAAGCTCCCCTCTGGTCAGTTCAACTGGTGCATCTCATAAGCGACACCATATGTAACTATGGACACTAGCGAGGAGGAGGATATGTCATTATTACAGGTAACAGCTTGTCGGGGTTCGTTGACCCCAGGGTACACTAGTGTGGCCCCCAGTCATCTCTGGTCCTCTTCGGAGGGAATATCACGTCTAGTTGCCTGCGGAGTGTCTCAGTAGCTTCACACTCTAGAAGATAGTGTGTTAGGGGCCGCTGGACAATGTGCTGACAGTACTGGCACATCTCCTCCTCAGCCTTGTCTACCATCATCTTGGCTGTGGGAAAGCCCAAACAAAGCCGATGGATGGCGGTACACTGCGCTCTGGACCAGCTTCTATCATATGGAGGGGGTTCTCCCTGAGTCGCTGCTCGGTACCACTGTTGAGATGGGGTATCACCTAAGACCTCCCCCATAAGTTTCGTGGCTCTGGTAGCCACCAGTTTGGTCTGTCGTAGGCTGATTGGGACAGTAATCCCAACATGTGGATAGTCTGTTGCTGCCTTGGCTGCATCATCTGCCGCCTCATTTCCCCGGATGCCAGCATGGCGGGGGATCCATTTTCAATGTCGATCTATTACCCTGAACTTCTAAGGCTGTCATTATGCTCAGGATCGATGTGATGAGGTGAACATTATCCTGTGGTTGAGGATGGGAGAGGGCATTGATTGCAGAGGTGGAATCAACATGTATGACAGGTCGGAGCGATGTCTAGGGCATGTAACAATGCCTGCGAATCGCCACCAGCTCAGCTTGAAGGATCGTGCAGTGGTCGGGAGTCGCCAGCCTTGTGTGTGACCATTGTGGTACAGTCCAGCTGCTGCTTTTCTTCCTGTCAGGTCGACAAGAACCATCATGAAATACACTGCACATGTGCCTACCTCTGCCAGTGCCATGCTTGTCTCAGCATGATTGCTGGGGGTGTTTTGACTGCAGAGACACTTAGAGAGGGGTAGCTGCATAATAAAAAACATCGGTTTGGATCGGGCGCCAGGGAAGGTGGTGGAGGGTACCCAGCAACAGGAAGGTCACAACTCTTCTCACAGAGCAGCTGTACAGGCAGCAGCTTCCCCCCAGCAGCACAAAACGAACAAAATCCAGGAGTAGTCCGTGAAGAGTGTGGGATCTTGTGACAGGTTGTTAATATCCGTCTCCTTATGGGTACCTTGCTGCCGGTGCAGAATCGTGGCCACTTTGCAGGCGTTTATGTAACTTACTCTGTCAGCCAAGGAAGGAAGCCGGCCTCAGATCAAGACATACTGTGTTGGTCCAGAGGGGGGCACCAGCATATTTTCTTATCGCCGGGTTTTGTACGACCTCCACCCTTTGCCTGCTCTGCGAGAAGAGATGAGCTAAAAGCCCGGGGCACCGTAGTCAATGACGAGTGTATAGCTTATATAGTACAAGCGAAGTACATCTTTGCTTGCCCCTGCACGGTGCCTCGTCATGGCTCTCAGGTTTTGAGTCCTGAGTAGAGCACGTGACCTGACATACTCGGCCTGTTTCTAAAAGGTCAGCTTTTTATCAATGTAGATTTCCCCAAATACAGTAGGAGCCTGTCTGCTCAAATTCTATATCCTGAATACGTAATCTATTTACAGGATCTGGTCCCTTGAACATCATTGCAAGAGATTTCTCGGGCCCAGATCTTGAGGCCTAGTTCCTTGCAAGACTGCGTAATTAGGTCCAAAGCTCTCTGAGCCTGTCATTCTAAAAATTTCCTTTCCCATTCACTACGAGTGCAAGATCATCAGCATAGCTGAGGAGCTTGTACCACTATGAAAGGGAAGGCTCACAAGTTCCTGCATAAGGATGTTAAACAGGGTAGGACTGAGCACACCTCCTTGTGGCGTACCGTTTTCCAGGGTTTTAAAGGAAGAGTATGTCCCTGAAAGCTGACACAGGCCTGCCTGCCCCCAAGGTAGGACTCTATCCAGGCCAGGAGGCGTCCATTGATTCCCTTCCGAGCTAGTAATTTTCCAGAATTGCTGTGGGGCTGGGTAGCTCAAATGCCTTCTCAAGGTCGAGGGAGACGACAATACTAGGTTTTTTGTTACTATCAGCAATCTGGCTTTTGTAGAGTGGTTATGCACTCTGTTGTAAACCCCCTCCTTTGGAGAAGCCAAATATGTGATGATGAGAGGTCCAAGTTTCCCTAGGAGGCAGTTTAACACCATCCCCTCAGCAGTCTTGGCTAAGCGCTTGTCAGCGATATGGGGCCCCATACGCCTGGGTCCTTGGGCTTTGGAATTGGTACGAATTTTTAGCTTTCCCTTTCCCAAACTGCTGGAGTGTCCTGGCCCTCCACGACTTGTTAATGGGCGTCTAGTATGTCCCCCCCAAACCACTCTGCCCAGCCGTGCAATCATGGAGTACGTCACACCATCGATGCCCGGGGCAGTGTCACCTGTGTTCTTAATGGCACGTCAGAGTTCCAAGTCCGTGAGGTCTACATCAGTCACATCTTCCACTCACATGCAGCTTGTATCATTAGCTGGCACTGTGGGAGAAGATCCGTCTGTATATTTTTGGATGTCCTGTGGGAGCTGATGGAAAGGGTCCCCTGGAAGTGAAAAGCTCCACAAGTTTCTCTGCTTCCTGGGGTGGGTTCGGTTTTGCTGGGGGCCTCGGCTTGCTCTTGCCAGTTGCTATGTTGAGCTTGCCCCATATCTCAGATAAGGTGGTGTGATGCCCGAATGTTTGAGCACCACTCCAGCCATTTCTCAGTTTTTACTCTGAGAGAGATTCTGCGGGCATGCTGCCAATGGCTCTCAGAGTATTTCTGTTCTTTTGCCGTAGGGTTACGCCTGTAAAAGCTTCCTAAAAGAGTTGATGCAGTGGTTCTGCCCCGCACTTCGTCGTTGTAAAACCACCAGTCTCTTTTGTGAGTGCGTCCTGCAGACTTCTTTGGAATTGCGCACTCTGCTGCCTGGATGAGAACAGTGATTAGCTCCTGTTCAAACCGTATCACAGTCTTCAGATAGAGAGTAAAGTGGACCACCAGTCATGAAGATAATCCCGGAACACCTTCCATTTGGCCCTCTTTACGTCCCATCTAGGAGGCAGCACAACTGTGGGAGGCCTTTGATGTTGAAGGTGGTGATCACTGCAAAATGGTCACTGACAAGGTGAGGATGAGTTTCCCAGTGGCTCCTGCTGCGATTTGTCTTGACCCAAAGGTAAGGTCGAGGCAGCCACCCAGCAGGTGTGTGGGTCTCCATTGTTTTAGCAACTTTACCTTGGGAAAATCGTGTAGGAGCATTGCTATGTGTCTGCCACAGCATTGGTTGCTGAGTGAGAGTGCAGCATTGGGTGATTGCGTTGAAATCTCCCCCAACAATAATTACACTCAGTGGGGTGCTAGTGCGAGGAGCTCTGCAATGTCGAGGGTGTGTCTTGGGTTTTTTGTAGAGTTGTAGATGGTATGGCATCCCAGGTATGTGCACAATGATGGCCTGTACCTCGACATCCTCCCCACAGTCCAAAGGGTTGGCTATAACCTCGTGAGGTATTGTATTGGATACAAATACAGCTGTGCCTCTGCAGTGAACGCCCGGGTCCATGTGCCAAAAATACCCAGCAAAACCGGGTAGTCTTGGCACATAGTCGGGACAGTCAGAGTTTCTTGTAGCAAGACGATGTCAACCCAATCCCGAATTACTGCCTCCAGCAAGAGGTGCTGTTTCCTCCTTAGGCCCTGAATGTTCGATTGTAGAACCTTGAGGGTGTGATTTGTTACCGAGGTTATTCCGTCGCTGTTGTTTCCTGAGCTGGAGACTGAGTCCTGCCCTCTCTGAGAACCTGCAAATTCATGGCATCCACTGTCTCCTCCTCAGTCAGCAAGCACACTCTCAGGAGCGTATTGACCATCTGCCGGAATGTGCTCTATTGTTCCGTGGAGTTGATTGTGTTGCAAATAAGATCCGTGAACACCTTGATGAGTGCTACGATATCCTCCCTGGTGAGAGCCTGATTTGGGGTTGGGTTCGAAACAGTGGATATTATCTGGGCTGTTGTAGTCTGTATGGACTGCTGAGGGTTGGATTTCTTTATTGTATGCACCGTGGTCTGTTGCTGTTGGGTAGCCGGGATCTGCTGGTGAGGGTCGATTGGAGCCACACCCCAGCTTTAGCGGACAGCAAAGCGCTGGGGAAACTAATCTTCTTGGTGAATGGTCATGGATAGCCGTGCTAGAGGAGGGTACCGTCTTCAAGGTCCCCATTCTGAAGCATCCTGAATTTCCTCTTTGAGGTGTACTTGACTTCCACAAGGTGTTGGGTTTTGGCATTGAGTAGTCTGGTCATGTTTGCAGTGGTGTATGTAAAAGTTTGGTCGTAGGTATACTTGACTGTTCCGTCCTGGAGGTGCTGATGGATTTCTGAAGACAGCATTGTGTTCTTATACTGCTTTGTTGTGTAGAAGTATACACCCTTCAGGTATCGGACTCGTTGTGGTGCAGCAGTGTCAGTGGCACCGTGAGGTGCATCCGCAGTTTCTTGTGTTTTTGCTTTCTTGGCTGGTGGCTGAATTGGTGAAGGCGAGATTTCCGACTGGTCAGTTGCTCTAGCAGTGGATGCAAGCGGTAGTGGACTCTCATTGGTGGGGTTTGCCGACGTCTCTGTGGTCTCTGATTGGTCCATCTCTGTGTCTAGTGGAGGTTATGACAGCGGTGGAGCAGCGGTGATGCTCGTAATATTTGCAGTAGATTTTAGGATCTCAGTGGAAGGTGGTGATGCAGGGAATGTGAGGCCAGGCATATTATTTAGTTTGAAAAGTTCATTGATGGTGGTGTTGAAGGAACCAGGCTCAGCTGCATTCTGTACATGAGCATACATAATGCAATAAAGAATCTTGGTGGAGTCGGCAGTAGGTGCTGGCAGGGAAGTGGTGGGAGCAGCTTGCGTGGCTTGCAGTATCTTGGTAGTGTCTGCTTGAAGCATGGCGATAGCAGAATATGTGGTTGCTTGTGGGTTGGGTTTGTTTTGTTGTTGTTGTTTCTTGAGTATGTCTCTTCTGGTAGGGCACCTGGCAGCAAGAGTATGGTGGTCATTCTTGCAGTTCAAGCATTTAGGTGGTGAAGCAGTAGTGCAATTCTTGAAGTCATGACCCTCATGGCCACAGGTGGAGCAGAACTTCTTGTTCTTGATAGGACAATCATTTGTGGTGTGTAAGTATGAGTAACAATTATAGCACTGTGAGATATGTTGGAATTTCTCTGCTTCGATGAAGGCTGGGTTGATGTGGAAGTAGTGAATAGCCAGGCCCTCAGCGAGAGCTCTGGCTGCCATTTTGACGTCTCTAAATGTGACCTTCAGCATGGATGAAGCATTGGGTATTTTAGTAATGAAGTCCACCTTGGCCCAAGGGTTCTTTGCTTCGATAGATCACTTGATTTCTTCAGTGGCCTGTACAGTGATAAGGTTGTCGAGTCGCTTGAGGAACACAGTTCTCCTGGCCTTCAGTGCTGGGGAAGACAAGACAAGAAATCCCTGGTCTCGTAGAGTGGTAGTAGCAATAGTGGTAAGCAGTTTCTCAGCCTCTGTGTCGCCTGTACAGACGACAACAAAGGCCTCCTTGAGCTATGAAGTCGCATTACATTTGACTTGCAGCCTGCCACTAACGACAGCTGCAAGTGCTAGTTTGGACGACTCATTGGGTGTGCCACTCGCTGGTTTGATCTTTACTCTGTTAGAGTAATGCATCGTGAGTAAGCAGTGCTCTGGTGTGTCTTGACGAACCTCTGAAGCACAGCGAATATATATATATATATATATATATATATATATTATATATATATATATATATATATATATATATATATATATATATATATATATATTTATATATATATATATATATATATTTATATATATATATATTTTATATATATATATATATATATATATATATATATAATATATATATATATATATATAATGTCTTTCTACCTCTGTATGTTACAGCGAATATAACATACAGAGGTAGAAAGACATTATATATATAGGCGGAGAGTGAGATGTGACTCACGTGACCTGAGGAATGTCTACCCGTCCTAATCATAGGTAGAGGTTGTTTTGGACCTGCCTCGCATGGGCCAGTAGGCCTTCTATAGTGTTCCTCCATTCTTATGTACTTATGACGTTCCTCAGGTCACGTGCGTCACATCTCACTCTCCGCCTATATATATAATGTCTTTCTACCTCTGTATGCTAGAAGTGATCAAGGTCCCAGAACCGAAACGTTTTCTAATAAATATGTTATAGTGTTTGCTTACGTGTCTTTCTAAACCAAGAAAGTTAATAAATTAGTTAGACAAGACCGGCCTCTTGTGAATCCATACTGAGTATCATTAATCAAGCTATGCTTATCGAGATGGCTTCTTACAATCTCAGCTATAATTGACTCTAGTAATTTGCCTACAATTGAGGTTAGGCTTATTGGGCCGTAATTTGATGGTAACGACTTGTCCTCTGTTTAAAAATAGGAATTACATTAGCCATCTTCCACATATCAGACACTACACCTGTTTGAAGAGATAAATTAAAAATATTAGTTAATGGTTCACAGAGTTCCATTTTACATTCCTTAAAAACCCTTGAAAAAAGCTCATCAGGACCCGGTGACTTATTTTGCTTCAGTCGGTCTATCTGCTTTACAACCATTTCACTAGTGACTGTGATGTTACATAATTTATCTTCTTATGGCCCACTATAAAAATTAATTACTGGAATATTGCTAGTGTCTTCCTGTGTAAAAACTTAGAGAAAATAATTATTTAAAATCGAGCACAATTCATTCTCTTTGTCAGTAAGATGCCCATAGTTATTTTTGAAGGGACCTATCTTATCTCTAACATTTGTTCTATAAAAGAGGATAAATAAGTATACAAGATATGATGTAGGGCGAAATGACAGTAGTTTGTTGGATCATGTATTGGTAGATAAAAGACTGTTGAGTAGACTTCAGGATGTACATGTTTATAGAGGGGCCACAGATATATCAGATCACTTTCTAGTTGTAGCTACACTGAGAGTAAAAGGTAGATGGGATACAAGGAGAATAGAAGCATCAGGGAAGAGAGAGGTGAAGGTTTATAAACTAAAAGAGGAGGCAGTTAGGGTAAGATATAAACAGCTATTGGAAGATAGATGGGCTAATGAGAGCATAGGCAATGGGGTAGAAGAGGTATGGGGTAGGTTTAAAAATGTAGTGTTAGAGTGTTCAGCAGAAGTTTGTGGTTACAGGAAAGTGGGTGCGGGAGGGAAGAGGAGCGATTGGTGGAATGATGATGTAAAGAGAGTAGAGAGGGAGAAAAAGTTAGCATATGAGAAGTTTTTACAAAGTAGAGGTGATGCAAGGAGGGAAGAGTATATGGAGAAAAAGAGAGAGGTTAAGAGAGTGGTGAAGCAATGTAAAAAGAGAGCAAATGAGAGAGTGGGTGAGATGTTATCAACAAATTTTGTTGAAAATAAAAAAAGTTTTGGAGTGAGATTAACAAGTTAAGAAAGCCTAGAGAACAAATGGATTTGTCAGTTAAAAATAGGAGAGGAGAGTTATTAAATGGAGAGTTAGAGGTATTGGGAAGATGGAGGGAATATTTTGAGGAATTGTTAAATGTTGATGAAGATAGGGAAGCTGTGATTTCATGTATAGGGCAAGGAGGAATAACATCTTGTAGGAGTGAGGAAGAGCCAGTTGTGAGTGTGGGGGAAGTTCGTGAGGTAGTAGGTAAAATGAAAGGGGGTAAGGCAGCCGGGATTGATGGGATAAAGATAGAAATGTTAAAAGCAGGTGGGGATATAGTTTTGGAGTGGTTGGTGCAATTATTTAATAAATGTATGAAGAGGGTAAGGTACCAAGGGATTGGCAGAGAGCATGCATAGTTCCTTTGTATAAAGACAAAGGGGATAAAAGAGAGTGCAAAAATTATAGGGGGATAAGTCTGCTGAGTATACCTGGTAAAGTGTATGGTAGAGTTATTATTGAAAGAATTAAGAGTAAGACGGAGAATAGGATAGCAGATGAACAAGGAGGCTTTAGGAAAGGTAGGGGGTGTGTGGACCAGGTGTTTACAGTGAAACATATAAGTGAACAGTATTTAGATAAGGCTAAAGAGGTCTTTGTGGCATTTATGGATTTGGAAAAGGCGTATGACAGGGTGGATAGGGGGGCAATGTGGCAGATGTTGCAAGTGTATGGTGTAGGAGGTAGGTTACTGAAAGCAGTGAAGAGTTTTTACGAGGATAGTGAGGCTCAAGTTAGAGTATGTAGGAAAGAGGGAAATTATTTCCCAGTAAAAGTAGGCCTTAGACAAGGATGTGTGATGTCACCGTGGTTGTTTAATATATTTATAGATGGGGTTGTAAGAGAAGTAATGCGAGGGTCTTGGCAAGAGGCGTGGAGTTAAAAGATAAAGAATCACACACAAAGTGGGAGTTGTCACAGCTGCTCTTTGCTGATGACACTGTGCTCTTGGAGATTCTGAAGAGAAGTTGCAGAGATTGGTGGATGAATTTGGTAGGGTGTGCAAAAGAAGAAAATTAAAGGTGAATACAGGAAAGAGTAAGGTTATGAGGATAACAAAAAGATTAGGTGATGAAAGATTGAATATCAGATTGGAGGGAGAGAGTATGGAGGAGGTGAATGTATTCAGATATTTGGGAGTGGACGTGTCAGCGGATGGGTCTATGAAAGATGAGGTGAATCTTAGAATTGATGAGGGAAAAAGAGTGAGTGGTGCACTTAGGAGTCTGTGGAGACAAAGAACTTTGTCCATGGAGGCAAAGAGGGGAATGTATGAGAGTATAGTTTTACCAACGCTCTTATATGGGTGTGAAGCATGGGTGATGAATGTTGCAGCGAGGAGAAGGCTGGAGGCAGTGGAGATGTCATGTCTGAGGGCAATGTGTGGTGTGAATATAAACTGTTGTGCAGAGAATTCGTAGTTTGGAAGTTAGGAGGAGGTGCGGGATTACCAAAACTGTTGTCCAGAGGGCTGAGGAAGGGTTGTTGAGGTAGTTCGGGCATGTAGAGAGAATGGAGCGAAACAGAATGACTTCAAGAGTGTATCAGTCTGTAGTGGAAGGAAGGCGGGGTAGGGGTCGGCCTAGGAAAGGTTGGAGAGAGAGGGTAAAGGAGGTTTTGTGTGCGAGGGGCTTGGACTTCCAGCAGGCATGCGTGAGCGTGTTTGATAGGAGTGAATGGAGACAAATGGTTTTTAATACTTGACGTGCTGTTGGAGTGTGAGCAAAGTAACATTTATGAAGGGGTTCAGGGAAACCGGCAGGCCGGACTTGAGTCCTGGAGATGGGAAGTACAGTGCCTGCACTCTGGAGGAGGGGTGTTAATGTTGCAGTTTAAAAACTGTAGTGTAAAGCACCCTTCTGGCAAGACAGTGATGGAGTGAATGATGGTGAAAGTTTTTCTTTTTCGGGCCACCCTGCCTTGGTGGGAATCGGCCAGTGTGATAATAAAAAAATAACCTGGAAAAAACTTTTTGGGTTAGTTTTAGAATCCCTAGCAACTTTAATTTCATAGTCCCTTTTAGCTTTTCTTATCCCCTTTTTAATGTCTCTCTTAATGTCAATATACTGATTCATAGGAAGCTCCCTCACCTCTTTTGATACGCCTATAAATTCCTTTCTTATGCCCTAGTAGATATTTCAGCCTATTATTCATCCATTTTGAGTCATATCTATTTGATCTAATTTCTTTATATGGGATAAAAGTTCTTTGAGCAGCATGTATAGTGTTCAAAAAACTGTCATATTGATAGTTCTCTTCGTTACCCCAGTCAACAGATGATAGGTGTTCTCTAAGCCCATCGTAATCTGCTAAGCAAAAATCTGGGACTGTTACTGAGTTATCCCTACTATTATACTTCCATTCAATGCTAAATGTAATTGATTTGTGGTCGCTAGCACCCAGTTCCTCTGAAATTTCTAAATTATTAACAAGGGATTCATTGTTTGCCAGAACTAAGTCAAGCAGGTTATTTCCCCTTGTAGGTTCTGTCAAAAACTGCTTCAAAAAGCAATCCTGAACTACTTCTAAGAAGTCGTATGATTCTAAATTCCCAGTCAAGAAATTCCAATCAATATGACTAAAGTTAAAGTCTAATAGAATTAATATTTTATCGTGACTTGTGGCCTTAACAATTTCATCCCATAGTAGTCTCCTCTGGTCCCTATCTAAGTTTGGGGGACAGTATATCACACCTAAAATCAATTTTTCATGCCCCTCTGAAAATTCTATCCAAACAGACTCTGTTTTTATGCAACAGTTCAAGCGATCTCGGACATACAATACCACCCCACCCCCCTTTCCGATACTTCTATCTACTTGGAACAATTTAAAACCCTGAATGTGACATTCCGCAGGCATGTCCCGACTTTTTGAATTAAACCACGTCTCAGTTATGGCAAATACATCAATGTTACCTGCACTAGCGACTAGTCTCAACTCGTCCATCTTATTCCTAGCACTACGACTATTTGTGTAATATATATTTAGGGACCCTCCTTTCTCTTTACCCTTCCTGCTCCTTTCTGTTATTCCAGTAAACATATTACTGTCCTTGTCAATTAGTGTCACTGGCTTTCCAATATCCACCTCATTTTGCCTATTACTAGTTCTCCTAGTACTCATATTACTACACTGCGACTTCACTGTTTTCCCGCCAAAACCCATACCACTAACTATTCCTAGTTTAAAGACCTAACAGCTCCCTCCACTGCAGTTGCCAGTGCTCCCTCCCCACACCTAGATAAGTGAACCCCATCCCTTGCATACATGTCATTTCTGCCATAGAAGAGGTCCCAGTTGTCAATGAATGTTACCGCATTTTCCTTACAGTATTTGTCCAGCCAGCAATTGACACCAATTGCTCTGGACAACCATTCATTTCCAACTCCTCTCCTTGGCAAAATGCCACATATGACAGGTTTCCCACCCTTCCTCCTAATTATCTCTATTGCTGACCTATACCTGCTAGTCAGGTCCTCACTCCTACGTCTGCCAACATCGTTGCCTTCAGCACTGAGACAGATAATAGGATTGCTCCCATTACCTCTCATGATGTCATCCAGATGGCTAACAATATCCTTCATCCCAGCCCCAGGAAAACACACTCTCTGCCTCCTACTCCTATCCTTCAAGCAGAATGCCCTATCCATGTACCTAATCTGGCTATCCCCAACAACAACAATGTTTTTACCTTCCTTGGCGTCGTCCGTCGTGATGCTCTCAGTAGTTGACTCACATTCGTCAAGTAGCATTACGCCACTTGTGGAATTCGTCAAGACGTTCTTGATGGTCTTCGTTGGGGTTTCTAGGGATGTCTCACTCACGTCTGCCAATGCTTCCTTGGTGCTTATTGTGGCATTCCCAGTAGAACACTCACATTCATCAGGTAGCACCGAGAATGGGTTGGAAGTTTCCACGGTAGTCTTCTGGTTTCTCGTTGTTTCTGCCTCTCCAACAGTCTTCTTGATCTTCAGCTTGGTTCCATGTTGCTCGGCCACTGACCAAGCTCCCCTCTTAACCTGGGGACTCACAACAGGAGGATTACTACGAATCCTCTTGTTCACCTCCGTTAATCGCCGTATCTCCAGCTAAGCAACTCTGAGCTCTTCTCTCAGCTGCTGGTAAAATTGCTCAAGAGAGGGCATCCTGGTTCAAATTCACAGAGAGCACACGAACAGGTCTTCACAGAGCTAAGTATACGTCAGAAGTAGCCAGTTGCTGAACATCTGGAGCATACTTGTGTATATGTGCATCGGTTTTTGTCGTGGCCGAATTTGTAGCATTTAAGACATTGTGTGATTGGGTGGAAGTTCGGAGTGAAGAGAGTGTTTGGAGGAATGCGGACGGTCTTGGCAAAGATTCCTTGACTGAAGAGTGTAGAGGGTTCAGCAGGAGTAGTACAGCGTATTCTGAAAATGGTAGAGTTTTTGAGTCTGTAAATATCGTCAACAGAGACTTTGTTCTTAGTACTGATATCTTTTATTAAATCATTGCCTGTGTCATTGGCTGTCAGGAGAGAGTAGTCTACGAGTTTAGCAATGACTGTGCTTATGGCACGGTGCTCAGGAGTTCAAATATATATATATAATATATATATATATATATATATATATATATATATATATATATATATATATATATTATATATATATATATATATATATATATATATATATATATAATATATATATATAATATAATATATATATATATATATATATATATATATATATATATATATATATATATATATATATAATATATTATATATATATGTATATATATATATATATATATATATATATATATATATATATATATATATATATATATATATATATGTATGTATATATATATATATATATATATATATATATATATATATATATATATATATATATATAATATATATATATATATATATATATATATATATATATATATATAATATATATATATATATATATATATATATATATATATATATAAAATATATATATATATATATATATATATATATATATATATATATATATATATATATATAATATATATGCAATAAGATCACAGTAAACAGGTGATTTCAGAATATGCAAAACAACCACTCTGAAAGAATAGAGAAATTCCAAGCGCTTTCGTGACTACTCTCATTATCAAGGAACTATGAAAGTAAAGCATCCAAGGGAAAAGCTATAAAAGGGGGTTCCGGGCAAAACCCCTCCCCTTCAGATCCCAAAAGGGTTTAAAAACACCTGACGGGCACCGGCCCAACTGGCGGGGTCCTTTGCAAAATCAAAAAACAACTTTTTAAAAACCCGGGAAAAATTTAAAAATTTAAATTATTTGTGGGAGGTTTTTTTTTAAAATTTCCCCCCCAAAATTCAATTAATTTTAAATGGATCAAATTTTAAATAAACCAAAGGAAATTTTCTTATTGTCAAAAACTGTTTTTTATGAAAAAAGATTCAATTATATTTCTGCCCTCCCATGGACTTGCTTTATACACTTTCTAAAACTTTTTGAAAATCAATTGGAGGGGGTTAAAATCCTTACTGAAAAAATTGGGAGCTTTGGGAACCCTTGTTAGTTCTAATGCTATTTTTAGTTGTTTTAAATTATTTTCCCTTTTTTTAAAACCATTTTTTGACCGTAATAAATTTTATCGCAAATTTTACAAGGAATTTTTTAAAAAGAAAAATTTCCTTCACTTTTTGGGGGGAAAAATTTCCCTTTATAAAAAATTTTTTTTACTGTTCAAAAACTTTTGAATACAACTTTAATATTAAAAGTTCCCTTTAAAAAGAGAAGGCCCAAACAAAATAAGTTTATGATAAGGGAGAACCAACATATTTTTAAATTTAATAAGGTGGTTTTTCCCCTTTTTTTTTTGTAAAAAGTATTCCAGCAACTTAAAAAAAATTTATTTAAATTTCATTTTTGGGTAAATTTTAAAACTTACCATCTCATAAATTTTTGGGTATTTCCCCATCTATGAACTAAGGGCTCAAATTCGTAAGCTCTTTAAAAAAAAATTGATCAAAAACAGACGTTTTAAATTTTATCTTTATGCGAGGGAAAAATAGTGGACATAGGAACAGTTTTTTTTTGGAGGTTTTCTGAAATTTTAAATTTTTAGTTCATTATTACCCTTAAAAAATTAAAAAAATTTAAAAAAAAGGCAATGATTTTTTTTTTCACACTAAAAAAGTAAAGTTTATAGAATGGGTTTAAGGGTTTTTTTAATTTTTTCCCAAGGGAAAAGGTGTAATTTTTTCATTTTTGGGCATAAGAAAACAAAATATCTCAACTATCTGAACCCATTTACCCCCTATTAGGGAGGGTTGTGTTAAGCCCAACCTTTTTTAAAAAATTCCCTGAATTTGGTTACTAAGGAAAAAGGTTTAAAAAAGGATTTTCCCCTTTCCATAAAACCCAAATTCTGGGGTTTTAAAACTTAATTAATTTAAAAACAAATTTTGCATCAAGAATGCAAAGTTTAATAATTTTTAAAGATAGTAGGGAAATTTGAAAAGGTAAACCTTTGTTAAACGATTCTTTAGATAAAAAACTTAATAAATCATCAACAGGAAATTTCGTAAAAAAGGAGTAACACAAAACTAACCCCTGTTAAAAAACATTTTAACCAGTCCAAAGAGCTTTAAATTTTTCAACAAAGTCTATGTTTTTTTTTAAAATTAAAGTTAGAAATTTTGCCAAAAAATTGGGTCCCAAAAAATCAACAAAACCCTTTTGATAATTTATAAGAAATGACCCAAAGGAGCCCAATAATTTGGTTTTGAATTGGGTTCCCTTTTTTTTGTGTTTTTATTTAAACCTTTTCATTAAGGTAAAAATTGGGTTTGTGGGGAAATAAAATTTTTTGACTAATTATATTTTTCCTTTAGTAGAATTTTTTTTTGTTTTATTTAAATTGTGTTTAAAGGTTTTTAGGGGGTTTTTCCCCAATTTAGAATAGGGGTTTTTTTATCATCAAAGATTATTCTTTTTTTTTTGGTTAAAATTTTTTTAATTTTGCATAATTGCTTATGACGGCAATTAAGGGGTTAAATTATATAATATTAAAAATTTATATTAATGTTTGTTTTAAAATATGTATAATTTATATATATATATATTATATATAAATAAATAAAATTTTTAAATAAAAACTTTAATTAAATATATATTAATTTTTAATTAAAATTATTAAAATAGAAATTTTTTTTTTTAAAATTATTATATTTAAAATATAATATAAAATTTATAATTTTAATATATTTTATTAATAATATATATTTTTAGATATTTTATTATAAAATTTTTATTTATTATAAATATAAATATATATTATTATTAAAAATTATTAAAATATATTTATTTTAATATTTTGAATTTTTCTAATTTATTATATTTCAAAATTTTAAAATAATTTCATAAATTATCAAAAGACTCAGTAAAGGGATTTAAAAAATGCAAAACCACTTGAAAGAATTAAAATTTAAGCGTTTTTAATATCTAATTTAAAATAAAGTAAAGATTAAGAAAATATATAGGGTCTGGAACCCTACTAATCAATCCAAAGGGTTTAAAATGCCAAAGGGAGGAAATGAAGGCCTTGCAAATCAAATAAGTTTAAACCAAGAAATTTTAAAATTAAATTTGGGGTGATTTTTAAAATTTTCCCCTTTTAATTTTAAAAGTTTTTTTTAAAACCTGGAATATTATGTTATTTAAAACTGTTTTTATGAAACAAGATTCCAAATTAATTCCTTCTACATTACCTTATTAAACTTTCAATTTTGAAAATATTGGATTTAAAAATTTTACATGAATTTGAGCATTGGAATCTGCTTCAATCTTATTTTGTTTTAAATTTTTCCAATTTTTTACCCGTTTGGCCTTAACATCCAAATTTTTTTAAGGGAACTTATAGCCCTATGCAATTTTGGGTTCTTTATCAAAATTTTTATACACAAGCCCTTTGAATAAAACTTTATTTAAAACTTAAAAGGGGGGATTAAAATTTCTCATGCCCCCAAAAATTTTTTTAAATTAATTTAAGGGGGTTTTTGGGTTTAAAAAATATTCAGAACCTAAAAAATTTTAATTACATTTTTGGGTTTTTAAAACATAAACCCATCTCATAATTTGGATTTCCCCTTTTGATGGAATGGCCTGATTAAAAAAGTTTTTTTTATTTTCATATTTTTAATGCTTCCTTCTCCGCATTTTATTATTTCAATATTTTCTGAAGAATAAATTTTCCAAAATCATCAAAAAAAAACGATCTCTCATGTCAAGGAGTCTTTGGGTAAAAGAGACTTGGCAGAACTTGTTCATTTAAACAATTTTTTAAAAAATTAAGTCGAATTTTTAATTTAGTGCATAAGAAAACTGTGAAACAAAAGATATATGATTAGGAAAGTTATCGAAACATTCTGAAGGTCATATAAATATCCAAATGGCTTGTTGATATTTTGAGACCTATTGTTGGCAAATTTTTAACTTTTAAAGTTAAAAACAGCATAGACTTGGTTGATAAATTAAGCTCCTTGACTGACTTAAATGATTTTATCATGGTTAGTTTTGATGTTATTCCTTGTTTACGAAAGTCCTTTGTTGATTTATTAAGTTTTTATCTAAGAAATTCTTACTTGAAATTCCAATTCCCCTTTTTTAATAAATTTGGTTGTTTAATCAAAATTTAAAAATAGATTTTCCAGAAGTTTGGTAGAATGAAATCATTTACAATTGGAAGCCATATTAAAAATGAAAGGGTGTTAATCAAAATCCACCCAATGACAATTCGTTTTTTATTATATTTTTTTTTGCCTAATTTATATATCCAGTTCCGGGAAAAATTTTTTTTAACCCATTCTTAATTTACCATTTGTTTCATTAACAATCTTCTGGTCCAGTGAAGTATAATTAAAGGTAATAAAATTCAATTTAATTTTAAAAAAAAATAACTTGGGTTTTTTCAATTTTTATTATGCATACAGTATAGAGTTAAACGTTTTTTAATTGGTGGGGAATTTAAAAAACCTGGTTCATAGTAAAATACTATCAAAATTTTTAATGAATGATTAATACCAAGAAATGTATTTAAATATTTGAAATGCTGATTTTTAATAAAGACCAAACCAACTTATTCAAAATAAATTTGGTTTTCTCCACCAGGAACAATTGTTATACTTTCTAAATTTAATTAAAGTTATTAAAAAATTAATGTACATTTAAAAAACTGATTATAAAAATTAACCCCAAAAAATATGTGTAAATAGGATTCCCAAAATTTGGCTAAAATTTATTTTCAAAGGAAAAATTGGAATTTTAATAATAATACCACCCAGTTTCAGGTTCAGTTTACCTCATTTGTCAGTAAACCAGTAATCCAGACAGAAAACAGACACATAGATAATACCAGACATTACACCACACAAGATAAACCTAGATTTAGACAATAATCACACCACACCAGACAATACCACACCAGATAAACATAATACTACAAATATGACATGAAACTTCACTCACTACACAATTTTATTTTATATTATTTTCCCAAAGAGAAGAGAAGTGCAGAGAAACAATTGCAATGAAGTTCTTGGATCTCTGTACCTGTGTTGCCTCTTTTATAGTAGTCTGACTAGTGAAAGTGGATAACCTTGCTTGAGTAGAAAGTAACCTTGTTCCTGTTGAGGGAGTATAAAAGCCAGAACATTAGAGAGAAATACACAGTACTTACATTCACAGTGTAGCTTGAAGACTTCACTCGCTTCAACATTTGGTGAGTTAAAGTTGTATGTAATTTCCAAAGTTTTTATATTATTTTTGAGATAAACTGAAGTTGAGACTTGTTGGTGTTTTCATTAAACCACTGATTTCACACTGTACATTTTAATAGTGGCTATACTTCAATTCATCAGTTATTGATCTAAATTGAAAGAATGGAGTATATACTACAGATATTTGTTAAATATTGCATAATATTCGTATTGGAAGTTGCTTACAACCGTGCTCCAACAAGGAGACTCATTCAATTTTTACCGGAAGTTAACTTGTCAAAATAAGCATTAAAAATCGACCAAATGCCAAATGAGCGAATTTAAAAAATAAAACTCGCACTGAGAAAGCTAGTTTTATATTAAACTTAGACAGAATACAATTTAAAAGGAGATAAACTGAAGTTGAGACTTGTTGGTGTTTTTATTAAACCACTGATTTCACACTGTACATTTTAATAGTGGTTATTCTTTAAATCATCATTTATTGATCTGAGTTGAAAGAATGGAGTATATACTACAGATATTTGTTAAATATTGCATAATATTCGTATTGGAAGTTGCTTACAACCGAGCTCCAACAGGGCGACTCATTCAAATTTTAACGGAAGTTAACTTGTCACAATGTGGATTAAAATTCGACCAAATGCCAAATGAGCGAGTTTAAAAAATAAAACTCACACTGAGGAAGCTAGTTTTATATTAAACTTAGACAGAATAAAATTTAAAAGGAGATAAACTGAGGTTGAGACTTATTGGTGTTTTCATTAAACCACTGATTTCACACCGTACATTTTAATAGTGACTATGCTTTAATTCATCATTTATTAATCTGAATTGAAGGAACACAGTATATGCTACAGATATTTGTTAAATATTGCATAATATTCGTAGTGGAAGTTGCTTAAAACCGTGCTCCAACAGGGAGACTCATTCAATTTTTACCGGAAGTTAACTTGTCACAATTTGCATTAAAATTTGACCAAATGCCAAATGAGCGAGTTTAAAAAATAAAACTCACACTGAGGAAGCTAGTTTCATATTAAACTTAAACAGAATACAATTTAAAAGGAGGCAAACTGAAGTTGAGACTTGTTTGTGTTTTCATTAAACCACTGATTTCACACTGCACATTTTAATAGTGTCTATTCTTTAATTTATCATTTATTCATCTGAATTGAAAGAATGGAGTATATACTACAGATATTTGTTAAATATTGCATAATATTCGTATTGGAAGTTGCTTAAAACTGTGCTCCAACAGGGAGACTCATACAATTTTTACAGGAAGTTAACTTGTCACAATTTGCACTAAAATTCGACCAAATGCCAAATGAGCAAATTTAAAAAATAAAAGGAACACTGAGGAAGTTAGTTTTATATTAAATTTAGACAGAATAAAATTTAAAAGGAAATAAACTGAAGTTGAGACTTGTTGATGTTTTCATTAAACCACTGATTTCACACTGTACATTTTAATATTTCCTATGCTTTAATTCATTATTTATTAATCTGAATTGAAAGAATAGAGTATATACTACAGATATTTGTTAAATATTGCATAATATTTGTATTGGAAGTTGCTTAAAACCGTGCTCCAACAGGGAGACTCATTAAATTTTTACCGGAAGTTAACGTGTCAAAATGTGCTTTACAAGTCGATCAAATGCCAAATCAGTGAGTTTAAAAAATAAAATGCACACTGAGGACGCTAGTTTTATATTAAACTTTATTTTATAGTTGCTGTGCTTTAATTCATCGGACCAGTTTACATATATTAGATATGTAGCATATTTTGTTTACTTTTGGTAAAAATTAAAAATTTCTGCTACTTTGAGTTTAATTTAAACCTACTTTTTATTGTAAAACCAGTCAAAATCATCTCAATTTTTGTAATGTCTTCCATTCTATAAAATGAAACTCGGGAAAACTAGTTTTCCATTTTTTCATATGTAGACCTTTCAGCTTTCTCTCACTAAACTTTAGGACTCTAGAATTTACACATAATCGGTCAATAATTGGAAATTTTTTTTTATGAGTTGTTTCAAGTCATTTATTTTAGTAATTAATTCCATATTTTGGGGCCTTTGTTTCAAACCATTTTAGTAATAAATTCTATATTTTGACATGCACAAGTATATGGATGTTGATTGATTGGGTGAAGGTGTTTGCATATACATATTTTCCCATCTCCCGGCCTGTCGGTTTTCCTGTCCCCCTACCCCGCTTTCCTTTGACCCGAACCACCTAAAACTCAAAGATCACTGAATTTTCTCATTCATTCATTCATTCATTCATAGAGGTTAACTAAAACAATAAATAAATATGTTTATTAAAAATATACAAAAAATATTTTTTACAGTTATACATAATATGAGTATATAAATCAAATATAGATAAAATATTATTAACAATGCTTTCACATTCAATCATTCATTCATAAAGGTTAACTAAAACAGCAAATAAAAATATTTATTAAAATATACAAAAAATATTTATATAAATCAAATGTACATGAAATATTTATAATTCAAGCAATATCACTGAATTCTCTCATTAATTCATAAAAGGTTAACTTTAAAAAAGTAAAAATATATTTATTAAAAATATACAAAAAATATTTATACAGTTTTAAAAAGTAGATTAAAATATAGATGAAATATTTATAACTTAAGCAATGTTAGTTACATGTAAAAATAAAAAAAAAGGAAGTTCCATGTTGGTATTTGCTTCAAAAAGGAGAGTTCCCTGTTAAAATTCTGGAAAGCAATTACCCACTTTTTCAAATCTAGGAAGAAAAAAAAATTAAAAAGATTATAACAAGACACCAATTAAAAATATGATGTACATACATCCTGTACTGCACAGAATGTATTACCATCACCAAAACACTAATTGAGAAACATGAGACACTGATTGAGAAACATGATGTATTGTACTACACAGAATGTATTACCATCACCAAGACACCAATTGAGAAATGATGTACATACTCCTGTACCAAGACAATGATTGAGAAAAAATTATGTACATACATTCTGTACTGCACATATTACCATCACTAAGATACGAAAAGCACAGAATGTATTACCACCATCTATGTTTTACCATTATGGTATACCACATCACCACTTATGTTACTATCACCATTTAATTCACAACATGTTTTAGTTAAAATATATGTATATTAATTCAAAACTTGTTTTATATTACTTACCAAGAAAAGTGTGTATGTAGGACTAAATTCTATCACAGTGTGACTGACTGGGAAAATGGGGACTGGGTTACCAAGAGAAAAGGGAAAATGCAGTGGAGTATGTGTGTTTAAGACTGAATTCTACCACAGTGTGACTGTGCTGGGAACTGGGGACTGGGGTGTGACTGAATAGCCTTGCTTGAGTTCCTGTTGAGGGGGAGGTGGGGGGGTTTTTCTGGGGGTGTGACTGGATAACGTTGATTATTTCCTGTTCTTGTGGAGGGGGAGGGTTGGTAGTTTACTGGGGGGGTGACTGGATAACCTTGATAATTTTCTGTTCTTGTGGAGGGTGAGGGTGGTGGGTTTACTGGGGTGTGACTGGATAACCTTGTTATTTCCTGTTCTTGTGGAGGGTGAGGGTTGGTAGTTTACTGGGGGTGTGACTGGATAACCTTGATAATTTTCGTTCTTGTGGAGGGTGAGGGTGGGTGGGGTTTACTGGGGTGTGACTGATAACCTTGATTATTTCCTGTTCTTGTGGAGGGTGAGGGGGGTGGGTTTACTGGGGTGTGACTGGATAACCTTGAAATTTTTCCCGTTCTTTTGGGGGGTGAGGGTTGGGAGGTTTACTGGGGGTGTGACTGGATAACCTTGATAATTTTCTGTTCTTTGTGGAGGGTGAGGGTGGGTGGGTTTACTGGGGTTGACTGGATAAACCCTTTATTATTTCTGTTCTTGTGGAGGGTGAGGGTTGGTGGGTTTACTGGGGGTGTGACTGGATAACCTTGATTATTTCCTGTTCTTGTGGAGGGTGAGGGTTTTTAGGTTTACTGGGGGTGTGACTGGGGTAACCTTGATAATTTTCTGTTCTTGTGGAGGGTGAGGGTGGGTGGGTTTACTGGGGGTGTGACTGGATAACCTTGATTATTTCCTGTTCTTGTGGAGGGTGAGGGTTGGTGGGTTACTGGGGGTGTGATGGATAACCTTGATTATTTCCTGTTCTTGTGGAGGGTGAGGGTTGGTGGGTTTACTGGGGGTGTGACTGGATAACCTTGATTATTTCCTGTTCTTGTGGAGGGTGAGGGTTGGTAGGTTTACTGGGGTGTGACTGGATAACCTTGATTATTTCCTGTTCTTGTGGAGGGTGAGGGTGGGTGGGTTTACTGGGGGTGTGACTGGATAACCTTGATAATTTTCTGTTCTTGTGGAGGTGAGGGTGGGTGGGTTTACTGGGGGTGTGACTGGATAACCTTGATTATTTCCTGTTCTTGTGGAGGGTGAGGGTGGGGGGGTTTTACTGGGGGTGTGACTGGATAACCTTGATAATTTTCTGTTCTTGTGGAGGGTGAGGGTTGGTAGGTTTACTGGGGGTGTGACTGGATAACCTTGATTATTTCCTGTTCTTGTGGAGGGTGAGGGTGGGTGGGTTTACTGGGGGTGTGACTGGATAACCTTGATAATTTTCTGTTCTTGTGGAGGGTGAGGGTGGGTGGGTTTACTGGGGGTGTGACTGGATAACCTTGATAATTTTCTGTTCTTGTGGAGGGTGGGGTGTGGGTGTTAAACAGACTTGTCTGACTGGATAGCCTTAATAAAACCACTATTTTTTTTATTACCTGAGTATATAATCTTGCTTTTGGCATCATGGAAAAACTTTCTATGATCATAAAATATTTTATAAGAAGATATAAAATATTTTAACATAATAGAAAAATTTTTTATTATCATAAAATATATTTTTGAAAATATAAAATATTTTACCATATAAAATTTTAACCTTTAATTATAATAATCACAAAATATTTTTTGACGATCAAAAATATTTTACTATCATAAAAAAGATTTTGGTATCATGGAAAATTTCTATTAACAATATATTTTATATGAAGATATAAAATATTTATGGTAAAAAATTTTGGGATCATGGAAAATTTTTCTATGATCACACAATTTTATTTGATGTTCCAAAATATTTTACCATCATGAAAAAATTTTGGCATCATGGAAAAATTTTCTATGATCACAAAATATTTTACCATCAATAAAAATTTTTCAATGATCATAAAATATTTTAAAAAAATATTTTATTATATAAAAATTTTAATCATAATTAAAACATTTTCAATGATCACAAAATATTTTTTTTTGATTATCCAATTTTATTTTTATGTTTCATTGAAAATTTTTTATTGATGGTTAAAATTTTATTAAATGGTAAGATTAATTATGATCATAGAAAAATTTTTATCACTCAATAAAAAATTTTATTTTAAACAATCATTAAAAAATTTGATCACAAAAGATTTTGATAGAAATATTTTACTATAATAAAAACGATTTTGGTATCATGGAAAATTTTCTATTATAATATATTTTATATGAAGTTATAAAATATGTATGGTAAAAGATTTTGGATCATGGAAAATTTTTCTATGATCACACAATTTTATTTGATGTTCCAAAATATTTTACCATCATAAAAAAATTTTGACATGGAAAATTTTTCTATAATCACACAATTTTATTTGATATTCCAAAATATTTTACCATCATAAAAAAATTTTGGCATCATGGAAAATTTTTCTATGATACTACAATTTCATTTTATGTTCCAAAATATTTTACCATCATAAAAAAATTTTGGCATCATGGAAAATTTTTCTATAATCACAAAATATTCTCGAACAATAATGTCCTTAGATTCAGCAAGTATTTTCTTACATAACTTAATAGATTTTTCTGTTATCATAGATTCATATTTATTGTATGTCTCCAGACTGATATATGGTAAACCACACACTGCATTTCTACGAATAAATTCACGATATCACGACTGCTAACAATTCCCATACACATATTAGCATTACAGCATTTGTTTTTTCTGTGCTCCTTGAAGTGTTTTTTTCCCAATTTTAGTGACACTTAGTACATTCTAAAACAACAGTGCTCCTCTATATGTTTAAACAAACACTTAGGGCAAAAAATACTTTCGATAAACATTAATAAAATAATTTTCTAGACATCAAAAATCAATTTCTTTCCGGTTATACGAGGATCTATAGCCTCAATTAATAACTCACTACTTTGTGGCACTGCAAGTGTGTTGGCCACATTTAGGGTAGCAGTGGGAAAGTATGGCCACAGGTGATGTGGTAAGGAGATGCTGGCCATTTTAAAGTATGGCTACAGGAAAATTACTACTTTTAGTGGTCAATTTTTCAGAATCTTAAATTCCATTAAATCATCATTCATCAAGCCATATATTCACCATTTAGATTTTTTATAATCTTTCTGATGAACCTAGCTTTATAATGTTTCTAAGGAGGGAGGAAGCGAAAATATAATTTGATTTAACAGAATATTTATATCCAATACCATCATATCCTTTTATAAAATTGCTACTTTGTTTATTGTTTCGGTATTTTTTCAAAGACTTCAGAAGCTAACTTATATACTTACGTGCATTTATTACTTTCTAAATTTAAACAACGTCTGAATCATTCAGAAGATATAACATCCTGTTTCTCAACTTCTATATTTTAATAATAAACAGGATGTGGCATCTGGCAGTATTATTAAACAGGATACTATATCCTGTGAATACAGAATGTAGTATCCTGTTTTTCCAACTGGTGTCTATCATCTGGAAAGAAAGAAATTAATGCTCAAAATCTTATTCCCAGTTATTATTCCCAGTGATTGATTATATAAACAGATGCTGTAATTTCACACATGATATTTATGTATATAAAAATACACACCACAAAAAAAAGAATTACCTACATTTGGCCAGGTGTAAGTGGACATATGATAATCTAATGTCCATCAGGCTTGTAAGATAGTGTCCTGTCATTTCCTTTTCCTCTTCTTCCTTTCTTTGGCCTCTACTACCTGCATGCTCTTGTCCATTTTTCAAAGGGTGTTTGAGTGAATGCTGAACTTCCGTAGCCAAGTGGGATACAACTCTTTACATACTCATTGTATTCTGCTATAGCATGGTTAGCTACGAAATCAGCTTGCCTCTTTGTTTGAAAACCATCTTTATTGCAATAAGACAATATGTATTGATTAAGACTTTCATAATGAATAGTTTTCATTCTGCCTTTTACACAATACTGCATAATTTCATCTGTTGTTAGGTCTTTGTAAATATTATGCACTTCCTCCATATATACAGGTTTTAACTGGAGTTGTACTTTCAATCATTTGTGGTGTGAGATGGTGGGGGAAAGTTTTCTGCTTTTTGCATTTGGTAGAAACACCAGGAATTATTAGGGCAAAGGTGATGCTGTGGTTTTTCATCAGTTGAGGAACAATGAAAAAAACTTGCCATAATACAATTCCTTATCTTCAACTTCATGGTTGTGCTCTCTCGCAGATTCTTATAAAAGTATTTGTGTCAACTTATCGATTACAAAGTATGTCAACATGCCCGTTTTTTCCTCTTTCTCCCATTTTTCAATTCTTTCTGTGACTGTGACTTTATAATTTGTTAGTCTGTTATTTAGAGTTAAGCAAAGTTATTGATACAATCTCTTTACTTCAACATTTACCCCTGGATATGGACCCTCACCATCTTGAGGTCAACAATTGCTTATTATTTTGCTATCACCATCACACACTATTGTTTTGTATCTCAAATTATTTTCAATTGATCGCATCCAAAATCATTACTGCTGCTTCATTTTCTATCTTTGCACAGGATTCTTTTTGGTTTATCTTGCATTAAGTTTGTGTCTTTCTTGAAAGTCTTTATATTCATCATTAGTTATTTTCTTTTTTTTCCCAACTACTATCCATAGAAGAACACATATTACAGAAATTGCAAAAAATTTTGAAAACCCAACTACTAATTTTTTTTAAAAAGGTATCTATAACTACACCAATACCTATATTTAATTATGTCCACTTATTTTCCCTTAAGTGCCATATTCCATCATATATTATATCAATGTCAAGAATTTTTGCGTCATCTGGTACAATAATCAGTTTGCTGCGAAATTCTCGAACAATAATGTCCTTAGATTGAGCAAGTTTTTTCTTACATAACTCAATAGATCTTCCTCTTATCATAGATTCATATTTATTATATATCTCCAGACTGATATATGGTAAACACACATTGATTTTCTACGAATAAGTGCACGATATCCACGACCTTCTAATAATTCCCCATACACCATCTTAGCAGTTACAACATTCGTTTTTATGTACTTGAGTGGCTTTTTCCCCAACCTATAGTGACACTTATTACACTCTAAAACAACATTGCTCTCTAAATGTTGTTCATAATTTTACAGTCTCCATATTTGCAACACAAACATTAGGCAAAATACTTTCGATAAGACCCTTAATAAATAATTTCTTAGGATCAAAAATCACATCAAATTATTCTTTCCAGCAATATGAGATCTATAGTCTCAAATAATAACTCTCTCTTTGTGGCACTTGTTGACCCCTGGAATATCACTCGCAACCTATTATAAATATCAGTGGTGGCCATGGAGCTGTTGGCCTCATTTTGGAGTGGCAGTGGAAGTACTGGCCCAAAAAATAAAGGGGATATTGACACTTCTTTTGGTCTTCAAAACCTTTTATTGGCCAACTGAATCTGGAGTGGCAGTGGAAGTAATGGCCACAGGAGATGTGGTAATCGAGATATCAGCCTCAATATCAGTAGTGGCCATGGAATTATTGGCCATATCTATGCTGGCCACAGATGTGGTAATGGAGATATCAACATCAATATCAGTGGTGGCCATGGAAATGTTGGCCAATCTGAGTGACACTTTGGGAAATATGGCTATAGGAGATTTAGATATTGTCTCTTTTTGGTTTTTCCCATCTTTTGGGTTGGCTAAGAGTTTTTAATCTTCATTTACTCCTCCTTCGAGGGGAGGAGCTTGGAGGTCCACTTTTCCTTTTACTCCTCCAGACTGGATAAACAAAATTTATTTTATTCTCTTTTTTTCAAGCAGAATTTTTTTGATGATGTTTTTGCTGTTATGGTCAAAGTGGTTTTATTTTTCTTTGTTCTAAAATTATGAAATAAACACTTTTCGGATGGAATTAAAGTTTAAACCCCCCTCAAAAGGGGGGAGTTGGATAATTTTAACATAAAAAATACATTAATCATTATCAAGCTACATACATTTTTCCTGTATAGAATATTTTAACCTGGAGAGGGGCCAATTAGGATAATTTTTAACATTTTTTTTTTCAAACATATATTTTCACTTCAAAACAACCATCTGATACAAAAAATACAAAGTTATGCTATTTTTGGTCAAAGTGGTTTTTTTTTTTCTTTGTTCTAAAATTTTTGAAAATTAGCACTTTGGGATGGAATAAAAGTAACTCCTCCTTCAAGAGGAGGGATTGGATTTAATCAATTAAATACATTAATCATTATCAACTTTCATACATTTTTCCTGTACTAGAATATTTTAACCTGGAGAGGGGCCAATTAGATAGTTATTACATTTTTATTTTAAACATTTTATTTTCACTTAAAAACAACCATCTGATACAAAAAATACATTAATTATCATCATTCAAGCCATATATTCACAGGAAAGAGATGACTAAAATCATTAATGGAGATATAGTATATTTAATCTTTTTCAAGAAAATTTTTAAGTATACTAACTTTATATAGTTTCTAAGGGGATTCTAAAGGGAGGAAATTAATATAATTGATTTAACAGACATGTTTATATCCAATACCCTCATATCACTTTCATAAATATTTATGGTGGTATTTTTTCACAAAGATTTCAGAAACTAACTTTATCATAAACAGGATTTTGGCATCCGGCAGAAAATTTTTAAAAACTAGGATACTAATCCTGTGAACACAGAATTTTTTTAGTATCCTGTGTTTCCAAAACTGGTATCTATCATATTAAGATGACAAGAAATACATTAATCAGTCACTTATAGTATATTTATCTTCCTCCTAACACCATATACTAATCTAGGGTGACAGTGGAATTTTCTGGCTACAGGGGGATGATGCTGGCCACGTTGTGACACCTCTCTTGGTCTTCCATGGAAGTACTGGCTACAGGAGATGTGGTAATGGAGATTCCATCCTCATATTAGTGGTGGCATCGAACCGTTGACCACATCTGGGGTGACAGTGGATTACGGGGTACAGGAGATTGATTTTTGCTGGCCAAGATGTGACACTTTCTTGGTCTTCCATGGAGGTACTGGCTACAGGAGATGTGGTAATGGAGATTCCCCTCCCCAATATTAGTGGTGGCCATGGAAAACCGTTGACCACATCTGGGGGTGACAGTGGAAATTTTGGCTAAAGGAGATTGATGATGCTGGCCAAAGAAGTGACACCTCTCTTGGTCTTCCATGGAAGTACTAGCTACAGGAGATGTGGTGATGTGGTCACAAAATCATCCAAAAACTCTTTTTACATTCTCCATTGTATTCCTGTTCCTTCCAGTCGTCTTCCTATTTCTTTCAGTCGGTCTTTCAGTTTTTTCAATTTTTCCAGTTAATCCTCCTATCTTGTGAATCATGTTGAATTTAATTTTCTAAACCTAACTTACCTAGATTATATACATACATCTCATTTTACTTCTCCTTTAAGGGGAGGAGCTTGGAGGCCCAAGTTTCCTTTTACTCCTCCTTCAAGAGGAGGAGCTTGGATAAACAAATTTTCTTTTACTCTCTCTTTTTTTCAAGCAGAATTTATTGATGAAGCTTAATTAGGATAATTATATACATTTTTATTTCAAACATATTTTTTCACTTAAAAACAACAATCTTATACAAAAAATACATTAGTCATCATCATCAAGCCATACATCCACAGGAAAGATTATAACCATCATGGAAAAATTTTCAATGATCAAAAAACATATTTTTTTTATGATGCAAAATATTTTACCATCATAGAAAGATTTTAACCATTTTGGAAAAATTTTCTATGATTTTATATCATCTGGGTAGATGTGGGTGTTAAGCTAAACAGAGACTTGTCTGACTGAATAACCTTGATAAAACCACTATCTTTTTTTTACCTGACCTTTGACATTATGAAAAATCTTACCTGACTTTTGGCATTATGAAAAATCTTTTAATGATGGTAAATTATTTTATATGATGATATAAAATATTTTGCCATCATAGAAAGATTATAACCATCATGGAAAAATTTTCAATGATCAAAAAATATATTTTTTTTATGATCCAAATATTTTACCATCATAGAAAGATTTTAACCATTTTGGAAAAAAAATTTAAATGATGGTAAATTATTTTATATGATGATATAAAATATTTTACCATCATAGAAAGATTTTAACCATCATGGAAAAATTTTCAATGAACAAAAAATATATTTTTTTATGATCCAAAATATTTTACCATCATAGAAAGATTTTAACCATTTTGGAAAAATTTTTTAAATGATGGTAAATTATTGTATATGATGATATAAAATATTTTACCATCATAGAAAGATTTTAACCATCATGGAAAATTTTCAATGATCAAAAATATTTTTTTTTTTATAATCCAAAATATTTTACCATCATAGAAAGATTTTAACCATTTTGGAAATTATTTTTAAATAATGGTAATTATTGTATATGATGATACAAATATTTTACATCATAGAAAGATTATACCATCATGGAAAAATTTTCAATGATCAAAAAATATATTTTTTTTATGATCCAAAATATTTTACCATCATAGAAAGATTTTAACCATTTTGGAAAAAATTTTAAATGATGGTAAATTATTGTATATGATGATATAAAATATTTCACCATCAAAGAAAGATTATACCATCATGGAAATTTTCAATGATCAAAAATATATTTTTTTCATGATC
The DNA here is from genome assembly GCF_026875155.1 of Cherax quadricarinatus. Taxonomy (NCBI): domain Eukaryota; kingdom Metazoa; phylum Arthropoda; class Malacostraca; order Decapoda; family Parastacidae; genus Cherax; species Cherax quadricarinatus. Next base: position 13,797,205 of record NC_069402.1, read on the forward strand.
CAAAATATTTTACCATCATAGAAAGATTTTAACCATTTTGGAAAAAAATTTTAAATGATGGTAAATTATTTTATATGATGATATAAAATATTTTGCCATCATAGAAAGATTATAACCATCATGGAAAAATTTTCAATGATCAAAAAATATATTTTTTTATGATCCAAAATATTTTACCAGCATAGAAATATTTTAACCGTTTTGGAAAATTTTTCTATGATTTTATATCATCTGGGTAGATGTGGGTGTTAGGGTGTTAAGATAAACAGAGACTCGTCTGACTGAATAACCTTGATAAAACCACTATCGTTTTTTTACCTGACTCTTTGACATTATGAAAAATCTTACCTGACTTTTGGCATTATGAAAAATCTTTTAATGATGGTAAATTATTTTATATGATGATATAAAATATTTTGCCATCATAGAAAGATTATAACCATCATGGAAAAATTTTCAATGATCAAAAAATATTTTTTTTATGATCCAAAATATTTTACCATCATAGAAAGATTTTAACCATTTTGGAAAATTTTTTTAAATGATGGTATATTATTTTATATGATGATAAAAAATATTTGCCATCATAGAAAGATTATAAACCATTACTGAAAAATTTTCAATGATCACAAAATATTTTTTTTATGATCCAAAATATTTTACCATCATAGAAATATTTTAACATTTTGGAAAAAATATATATAAATGATGGTAAATTATTTTATATGATGATATAAAATATTTTGCAATCATAGAAAGATTATAAGACTTAGACACACAGACTTCGACTCATTCTCTGGGAGAGAGCGGTTGTGGCTGCATCGTGTCTGGTGACTTATTTGATTCTGCAATGACTGGTCTGGTTGGGAGGATCAGACCTCGATACTCAGCAAGTAGAACAGGCAAGAGAAGAGGAATTCTTCATCCCGCTCCGGACTTGTTGCTTTAGCTGGCTGCCTGCCCTGGGCGACAGTTGGCCTCTGCACTTTGTAGCTGGGTGAAGTCTTCCCTACTCTGTCCCCCTTTACGATCCCCGTTGGGGAGGGGAACCTTTACCAGCATCGTCTTCCCCTCCATGCACGATGAGCTACGAAAATCGTGTCAAGATCAAGCCAACAGTGGTACCGTTGATGATTCAACGAAGATTGTCTTGCAAACTGTTGTTCAAGGAACACTGCAAGTTAATTCAACGCCATTTTGTCTCTGAAAGAAGCATTTATTGTTGTGTGTCATGATTATGCTGAGCAGAGAAGGTATCACTACTGATGCCACCACTAACACTTACCACTCAAGGGTTTACTGTTATGTCATCTCCTGCCCTCAGGGCCAGGGAAATCAGTTTTTCCTTAAAAAATTGAAAGATTCTGACGTCTCAATCACCTGCAGAACTCAAGACATCCATAGAGACGCAAAATACTTGGGTACTGTTGACGCATTACGAAAATCCCGAATGCATCGTCCATGCTCAAAGGTCCCTTCACCGACGTTAAACATGGCTGCCACTGCTCTGACTGAAGGTCTTGCTGTTTACTACTACTTCATCAGTCCAACCTACATCGAAGCAGAGAGATATCAGTACATCCAACACTGCTGGAACTGTTATTCTTACCATCATACCACCAAAGCATGTCCAGAAAAAAAAGACAAGAAGTTCTGCACTACATGTAGCAGTGAGGGCCACACCTTCAGTTCCTGCACCGCTGCTACTCCACCACAACCATCGTGCTTAAACTGTAAGAGCAACGACCACCATACACTGGCAGCAAAATATCCTACACGAAAGGATATTGTGAAGAAAACACAAGAAGCAGCAAAGAAGAAACCTACTAGCAACACACCAACGTATGCAGCAATTGCAAAGATCCACGCAAACACTACAAAATTACTTCCAGCTACTACTCAGCCAGCCTCCACCATCATCACTCCTCCAGCATGTGACGTAACCAAGATCCACTACTGTCTACTATACGCTCACATGCAAAATATGGCTGTACCTGGATCTTTTAACTCGACCATCAACGAGTTATTTGCACTAAATAATATGCCATCATTCAGATTCCCAGCATCTCCACCTTCGGAAGAAATACTTAAAATTCACCAAGGACCTACTCAACACCTCTACGCCTGCAGCTCCAACACCATCAACAAAAAGTGACGTCACTCCAACAACGTCCAATGAGAAGCCTCCATCGCCTCCACTCCTGAACGAAACCGACCAATCAGAAGCCTTTCCACCAGAAACATCCTCTCATTCGTCCATAGAAGATGAAGAAGATGAAGTGGAAAATGTACATTCACCAGCACCAACACTACCATCCCAAGACCCAAGACCAAATACTGTACCAGATGAAAATACCGACAAATATCTTGATTGGCATGGAATATATTTCTGTACCACAGAAAATTATCCTCAAGACATGGAGCCAGCTGAACTCAAATCTCACCTCATCCAAAAAACAGTCAAGTTTGTTGAAGATACCGACGCTGCTTGTGGAACTGAACTTTCACACCTTATAAAGCATGCTGAAAAATTAATCGAAAACCCTCAATATCGACACTCGTTAACTCGTCTCATAAAAATTCCTCTCCAACGATTTAAACGTCTTGAAAATGGAACACTACTCAGTTACTTTGAAAAAAAACACCACAAGTCTAGATAACCACCAAGCCATTATGAAATGACCAATCAACGTTGAGCTCCTCCCTTGTCGCCTGCAGCCACCAATCACCATCAAGAAGCAGTAATCTTCCATCCAGCAAGTTGCAGTCAGCTCCTACAGAGTTCCTGTTGTCTATACGTCGTCTTTTATCATTGTTATCCAGCCTTAGCAGTTGGGTTTAGTCCTGACTCTTCTCTCTTCGACTCAAGACATTCCTCTCACCGTCTATTCTTCGCACTGTCCCCACTTGCCCCTCGCCCCTCGTGGGTACTTACCTGTGAGTCCAATCTGATCTGATCTGAAGATTATAACCATTATGGAAAAATTTTCAATGATCAAAAAATATATTTTTTTTATGATCCAAAATATTTTACCATCATAGAAAGATTTTAACCATTTTGGAAAAAAATTTTAGATGATGGGAAATGATTTTATATGATGATATAAAATATTTTGCCATCGTAGAAAGATTATAACCATCATGGAAAAATTTTCAATGATCAAAAAATATTTTTTTTTATGATACAAAATATTTTACCATCATAGAAAGATTTTAACCATTTTGGAAAAATTTTCTATGATTTTATATCATCTGGGAAGATGTGGGTGTTAGAGTGTTAAGCTAAACAGAGACTTGTCTGACTGAATAACCTTGATAAAACCACTATCTTTTTTTTACCTGACCCTTTGACATTATGAAAAATCTTACCTGACTTTTGGCATTATGAAAAATCTTTTAATGATGGTAAATTATTTTATATGATGATGTAAAATATTTTGCCATCATAGAAAGATTATAACCATCATGGAAAAATTTTCAATGATCAAAAAATATATTTTTTTTATAATCCAACATATTTTACCATCATAGAAAGATTTTAACCATTTTGGAAAAAAATTTTAAATGATGGTAAATTATTTTATATGATGATATAAAATATTTTACCATTATAGAAAGATTATAACCATCTTGGAAAAATTTTTAATTATCAAAAAATATACTTTTTTATGATCCAACATATTTTACCATCATAGAAAGATTTTAACCATTTTGGAAAAAAAATTTAAATGATGGTTAATTATTGTATATGATGATATAAAATATTTTACCATCATAGAAAGATTATAATTATCATGGAAAAATTTTCAATGATCAAAAAATATATTTTTTTATGATCCAAAATATTTTACCATCATTGAAAGATTTTAACCATTTTGGAAAAAATTTTTAAATGATGGTAAATTATTTTATCTGATGATATAAAATATTTTACCATCATAGAAATATTATCACCATCATGGAAAATTTTTCAATGATCACAAAATATTTTTTTTATGATCCAAAATATTTTACCATCATAGAAAGATTTTAACCATCATGGAAAAATTTTCAATGATCAAAAAATATATTTTTTTTATGATTCAAAATATTTTACCATCATAGAAAGATTTTAACCATTTGGAAAATTTTCAATGATTTTATATCATCTGGGTCAGTGTGGGTGTTAAGCTAAACAGAGACTTGTCTGACGAATAACCTGATAAAACCATATCTTTTTTACCGACCCTTTGACATTCATGAAAGATTTAACCTGACTTTTGGCATTATGAAAAATCTTTTAATGATGGTAAATTATTTTATATGATATAAAATATTTTGCCATCATAGAAAGATTGTAACCATCATGGAAAAATTTTCAATGATCAAAAAATATTTTTTTTTTTTATGATCCAAAGATATTTCACCATCATTGATGTGGGTGTTAAGCTATACAGAGACTTGTCTGACTGAATAACCTTGATAAAACCACTATCTTTTTTTTACCTGACCCATTGACATTATGAAAAATCTTACGTGACTTTTGGCATTATGAAAAATCTTTTAATGATGGTAAATTATTTTATATGATGATATAAATTATTTTGCCATCATAGAAAGATTATAACCATCATGGAAAAATTTTCAATGATCAAAAAATATATTTTTTTTATGATCCAAAATATTTTACCATTATAGAAAGATTTTAACCATTTTGGAAAAAAAATTTAAAAGATGGTAAATTATTTTATATGATGATATAAAATATTTTGCCATGAAAGAAGGATTATAAACGTCATGGAAAAATTTTCAATGATCAAAAAATATAATTTTTTTATGATCCAAAATATTTTACAATCATAGAAAGATTTTAACCATTTTGGAAATTTTTTTTAGATGATGGTAAATTATTTTATATGATGACATAAAATATTTTGCCATCATAGAAAGATTATAACCATCATGGAAAAATTTTCAATGATCAAAAAATATTTTTTTTTATGATCCAAAATATTTCACCATCATTGATGTGGTGTTAGTATACAGAGACTTGTCTGACTGAATAACCTTGATAAAACCACTATCTTCTTTTACCTGACCATTGACATTATGAAAAATCTTACTGACTTTTGGCATTATGAAATTCTTTTAATGATGGTAAATTATTTTATATGATGATATAAAATATTTTGCCATCATAGATAGATTATAACCATCATGGAAAAATTTTCAATGATCAAAAAATATATTTTTTTTATGATCCAAAATATTTTACCATCATAGAAAGATTTTAACCTTTTTGGAAAATTTTTTTAAATGATGGTAAATTATTTTATATGATGATATAAAATATTTTACCATCATTGAAATATTATCACATCATGGAAATTTTTCAATGATCACAAAAATTTTTTTTATGATCCAAAATATTTTACCATCATAGAAAGATTTTAACCATCATGGAAAAATTTTCAATGATCAAAAAATATATTTTTTTTATGATTCAAAATATTTTACCATCATAGAAAGATTTTAACCATTTTTGAAAAATTTTCAATGATTTTATATCATCTGGGTAGATGTGGGTGTTAAGCTAAACAGAGACTTGTCTGACTGAATAACCTTGATAAAACCATTATCTTTTTTTTACCTGACCCTTTGACATTATGAAAGATCTTACCTGACTTTTGGCATTATGAAAAATCTTTTAATGATTGTAAATTATTTTATATGATATAAAATATTTTGCCATCATAGAAAGATTATAACCATCATGGAAAAATTTTCAATGATCAAAAAATATTTTTTTTTATGATCCAAAATATTTCACCATCATTGATTGGGTGTTAAGGTAACAGAGACTTGTCTGCTGAATAACCTTGATGAAAACCATATCTTCTTTTACCTGACCCATTGACATTATGAAAAATCTTACCTGACTTTTGGCATTATGAAAAATCTTTCAATGATGGTAAATTATTTTATATGATGATAAAATATTTTGCCATCATAGAAAGATTTTAACCATCATGGAAAAATTTTCAATGATCAAAAAATATTTTTTTTTATGATCCAAAATATTTTACCATCATAGAAAAATTTTAACCATTTTGGAAAAAAATTTTTAAATGATGGTAAATTATTTTATATGATGATATAAATTATTTTGCCATCATAGAAAGATTTTAACCATCATGGAAAATTTTCAATGATCAAAAAATATATTTTTTTATGATCCAAAATATTTTACCATTATAGAAAGATTTTAACCATTTTGGAAATTTTTTTTAGATGATGGTAAATTATTTTATATGATGACATAAAATATTTTGCCATCATAGAAAGATTATAACCATCATTGAAAAATTTTCAATGATCAAAAAATATTTTTTTTTATGATCCAAAATATTTCACCATCATTGATGTGGGTGTTAAGGTATACAGAGACTTGTCTGACTGAATAACCTTGATAAAACCACTATCTTCTTTTTACCTGACCCATTGACATTATGAAAAATCTTACCTGACTTTTGGCATTATGAAAAATCTTTTAATGATGGTAAATTATTTTATATGATATCAAATATTTTGCCATCATAGGCAGGCCGGACTTGAGTCCTGGAGATGGGAAGTACAGTGCCTGCACTCTGAAGGAGGGGTGTTAATGTTGCAGTTTAAAAACTGTAGTGTAAAGCACCCTTCTGGCAAGACAGTGATGGAGTGAATGATGGTGAAAGTTTTTCTTTTTCGGGCCACCCTGCCTTGGTGGGAATCGGCCGGTGTGATAATAAAATAATAAGATAGATTATAACCATCATGGAAAAATTTTCAATGATCAAAAAATATATTTTTTTTATGATCCAAAATATTTTACCATCATAAAAAGATTTTAACCTTTTTGGAAAATTTTTTTAAATGATGGTAAATTATTTTATATGATGATATAAAATATTTTACCATCATAGAAATATTATCACCATCATGGAAAATTTTTCAATGATCACAAAATATTTTTTTTATGATCCAAAATATTTTACCATCATAGAAAGATTTTAACCATCATGGAAAAATTTTCAATGATCAAAAAATATATTTTTTTTATGATTCAAAATATTTTACCATCATAGAAAGATTTTAACCATTTTGGAAAAATTTTCAATGATTTTATATCATCTGGGTAGATGTGGGTGTTAAGCTAAACAGAGACTTGTCTGACTGAATAACCTTGATAAAACCATTATCTTTTTTTTACCTGACCCTTTGACATTATGAAAGATCTTACCTGACTTTTGGCATTATGAAAAATCTTTTAATGATTGTAAATTATTTTATATGATATAAAATATTTTGCCATCATAGAAAGATTATAACCATCATGGAAAAATTTTCAATGATCAAAAAATATTTTTTTTTATGATCCAAAATATTTCACCATCATTGATGTGGGTGTTAAGGTATACAGAGACTTGTCTGACTGAATAACCTTGATAAAACCACTATCTTCTTTTTACCTGACCCATTGACATTATGAAAAATCTTACCTGACTTTTGGCATTATGAAAAATCTTTTAATGATGGTAAATTATTTTATATGATGATATAAAATATTTTGCCATCATAGATAGATTATAACCATCATGGAAAAATTTTCATTGATCAAAAAATATATTTTTTTTATGATCCAAAATATTTTACCATCATAGAAAAATTTTAACCATTTTGGAAAAAAATTTTAAATGATGGTAAATTATTTTATATGATGATATAAATTATTTTGCCATCATAGAAAGATTATAACCATCATGGAAAAATTTTCAATGATCAAAAAATATATTTTTTTTATGATCCAAAATATTTTACCATTATAGAAAGATTTTAACCATTTTGGAAAAAAATTTTAAAAGATGGTAAATTATTTTATATGATGATATAAAATATTTTGCCATCAAAGAAAGATTATAAACGTCATGGAAAAATTTTCAATGATCAAAAAATATAATTTTTTTATGATCCAAAATATTTTACCATCATAGAAAGATTTTAACCATTTTGGAAAATTTTTTTAGATGATGGTAAATTATTTTATATGATGACATAAAATATTTTGCCATCATAGAAAGATTTTAACCATCATTGAAAAATTTTCAATGATCAAAAAATATTTTTTTTTATGATCCAAAAAAATTTACCATCATAGAAAGATTTTAACCATTTTGAAAAAAAAAATTCAATTATGGTAATTTTTCTTATATATTATGACATAAAATATTTTACCATCATAGAAAGATTCTAACCATCATGGAAGTTAGTTTAATATGTTTATTATGCACCCGATACCTATCCTGTGGGCGGTAGTCAAAAGATTACAGAGGTACATAATGGGTCCAGGGACTGGACCTCAAAGTTTTGATAGCTGAGAAAGTTACAGAGGTAATGAATTCACAATTTACAAAGGTAATGAACTCACAATTTACAAAGGTAATGAACTCCAGGTAGGTCTAGTCACAATCATGACAAGTTACAAAGGTATTTACTGATTACAGAGGTACACAATGGGTCCAAGGACCGGGCTCCAAAGTTTTGATGGCTGAACTAGGTACAAGGTAATGAACTCACAAGTTACAAAGGTAATGAACTCACAAGTTACAAAGGTAATGAATACTGTAAGAATGGTTACTTACGTTTATACATGGCTGCAATCATGAACAAATTTTAGAGTAATGAGCAATTCACACTTCCACACCCGGTCACAACTGTAGTGAGTTATTGGTGCAAATGTTGATTGCTGAGTCTCTCTCTCACTCTCACACACACACACACACACACACATACAAATTCATACACACACACACACACACACACACACACACACACACACACACACACACACACACACACACACAAACTCATACACACACATGCACACACACTCATACACACACACATCACACTCATACACACACAAAACACTCATACACACACACACACTCATACTCGCACACATACACACACACACACACACACACACACACTCACACACTCATACACATACACACAAACACAAAACACACCACACACACACACCACACACACACACACACACCACACACACACACACACACACACACACACACAAACACACACAACACATGCACATATGTGGTAATGCTTTATTTACAGCTAGCAAAGTCAGGGTATTTCTCCAGAATGGTCTGTAATATACCACTGTGGATAAAATACTTAGCCATTTCTTGAACAGTTCTGAGTGAGTTGTTTCTAAATTCTAATTTTTCGATCCAGTACAAATGACGCGGGTGTGACAATAATCCATCTGGCAAAGTTTACTTTTTTTGGGTTACATCTGGTGGGGGTGATTTAATGCCAAAGAACTTGAACCCAGCCGGAGCCGGGGGGGTAGTGCATCCAAGAGTCTGCTTTTTTTGTTGGATGAAACCATGATTGGCTCCTTTTGCATATAAATGTGATAGAGGGATCCGGGTGTCAATCCCCCGGGGCCAAAAGCCCATAAAATTCAGCTGAAGTTTTTTTGTATTATTTTTCTCAAACATACCTGACAACCCAAGATTGAAAATCTACCCCCCTTTTTGGAAAGCATACGCTTAGAAATTTTTCAGTTCTATCAGCACAAAGACCAATGTAGATGGAATCCACAGCTGTCACCTGCCCCATTTCCCAAATCCTACCTACTGGTTTTTGGCTTTGCACAAGCACCACAATTTATCTTAATGATTGGAGATTTATGGTACAGGAACTTAAAATTTAAACTTAATTTTTGATACAAATTGCATTTAGTGCAAGGAGTATGGCAAACAGTTCTGCTGAAGGGTAGAGGCCCAATTTTTTGTGCATGTCCAATTTCTTTAAGAGAGCCATCATCTGTACAACAACAGCAGCACTACCAGGTGCACCAGTGGATTGGGAACAAAAACCATCAAGTAAAAAAATTTGCGAGGTGTGTGCGTGTACTAAGTTATCAATACAGCTTTAAGGGCCTCATGTTTGGCTTCAAGGCGAAGTTTTGGTTGGTTTAAGAAGTAGTTGGGGGGGGAAATGGAGGAATGGTAGTTTGGGGGGGGTAATATTCCATGGAGCGGGGAAGGCCGCTTTTCCCTTACTTGACTTTAGATCATGTATCTGATTCATGCGGAGGTCGTTCCATCTTTTCATCCATCGGGAGGATTTTCACATGTGGGGAAAGTTTGGAGGGTTCTGTGCAGGGGGTTTGAAGGGCTTCCCCGGCCTATTAACCCCAATTAGGATATTTTTTTCAAAAACACGATTCTGAGTTGGAATACAAGTTCTTTTTGCTTTTTAAAAATTTTGGCGTACGGGGGCATCCTAGGATGATCCTCATTGCTTTCGTTCTGCAGTTTTTTTCCACCCCTCCAAGCTTCCGTCAACACAAGACAAGTAGTGGGCAGCTAATCAACCAAGATCTAATATAAGCAAGTACACTTTTTCAAAATTTTAACATTAGCCCCATACCTGGGGTGAAGCCCTGCCACAACTCTAAGTGCTCTTAGCGTTCTTTGTATTGGCGACAAATCTTGTTACAACAGGCCCAAGTAGGGGAAACCCTCAAACCCTAGATACCTGTATCGCTTAATATTCTAGAAGAGCCCCTATGCAATTGGATCGAGAACGTGCCTCTCTGTCGGGGAGGACCCCCTTTTGGGATACTTTGTTTTATCTTAGAATTATCAACCCCGGGTTTGACACAGGCTGTACATGATTAAAAATGTTTTGGGTGTTGGAGAACCCGGTGAAAATCATTATTCATCAGCAAAACAATCACATAATTATTGGGCTGACTGGGCATAGCATTAAGAATGCTTTAATTAAAATATTGAACAGTGTGGGACTGAGCACACCCCCCTGGGGGGTTCCCAAAATTCAAAGTTTTTAGTTAACTTCATTCCCCTGGAACAACACAACGATTTTCCTGTTGGACGGTACCTTTAATCCAGGGAAAACCCCTCCTCCAACATCTTTCTGGCAATTTTCCTAAATTTTTACATGTCGGTTGGCTACATGGGAAAGCGGATTTAAGGTCAAGGAAGGTAGTGTAGGAGTGTCAGTGTGAGGGTAAGAAAAGGGGGCTATCAAGATGCACGCTCCTTCCCTGCATGAAAACCCTGTAACCGGGGAACAAAATTGTTTGATTCTGACATAACGATTTAAAAATATTTCTCTCAAAAGTTTTACACAACAGCTAGTAAGAGATATTGGGGGAAATGCATTTGTTGATTCGGCTTAGGAATTGGAATGATGAGGGGGTTGGTCCAAGTTTAGGGAGTCCCCGTTAATACTATGTTATATAAATTTAAGTAATGGGGTTAACCTGGTACCGACACGCAATCTGAGTATGTTGTAAGTAATACCTCCTCACCAGGCGACGGAGTTGCCCTTTGTTTTGCCTGCATCAAGTTCATAATTTGTGAAAGGAAGTTGCAATCACTGCCTTTGAGATAAAGCAAACAAAATTCTCCCTTGCATATATTTGTCATTTTTAAATTTTTCCTGTTGGTACGGGAAGATTTTCATAGCTAGATTGCAGCCCAAGCACTGACTAATCATTGCCCATGCAAGGGTGGGGTGCCGATTGCCCCGTTTTTACCCCAATTCTATTTATGTCCCCCCTGCCCGCTAAGGGGGGGGGTGAGCTTAAACCGTTTACAAATTTTTCCCGTCGGTTTGCCGCAGCTCTGTCATAGCTCTCTGGCAGCAGCAAGGGCAGTTTGGAAGAGCCCCGCATTTCCCGGGGTCGATGTTTTTTTAAGGGTAGGCCTAGTCTGCGAGCAGTCTTTCAGGTACAAGTTTGAATCATTTTAATAAGTATGGTTTTTTAGGAGGTAGATTATTATGGGGAATTTGTTGGGTTTTGAGTACCAAGAGGTTGCAGTGGCGGCTCTAAGTAGTTTTGAATACTGCTCAAAGATCATTGTTAAAGGCTCTACAGAGGAAAAACCCCATAGAAATTTTAACAGTCAGTCCTGTGCACAAATTTTATCTGGATTGTGGGGGAAAATTAAAAAGTTTCCGTTTGAATATCCCACCCGGAAGGTAGTATACCAAAATCTGAGAGGTTAGCCTAGGGGAAAAAAATTTAGACGCTATATTGTTTAAAGGAAATCACAGCTGGGAAAGTAAAGTTGAAGCCCAGGGCACAATCAAAGGTCCTCCATAGATATGTTGGGTTCAAGGTCACCTACAATTTGGACATTATCGCTGTTTAAAGTGACAACAGTTGTTGCCTTTCGATTACCAAACTGTAGTTTCCCAAATTTTTTTTGTCTCGCTTGTAACGCCAAAAATAAAATAGGCTCAGAATGAGCACAAATTGGAGCTCCAATAATTAAATTTATCAGCGGGCATACAAGTTAAAAAAAGTTGAGAGCGAGTTCCCTATATAAATCCCAACACCCTGTTTTTGTAGCCCCCCTGTTTTTTTTGTGAAAAATTGATGGGGAAGTGATTTTTTAATATATAGAACACAAGAGTTAGTAGATTTGAGGTTATATGCAACAAATGATGGTAAATTTTGGGGTTTGGGATTTTTCAGGGACTTCATCTTTTAAAACACACAACATCAATGGGTTCGGTGGTTACTTTATGATGAAGTTCAGGGGAAATCTTTTTTTAATGATGCAAATTTCCCGCTAATATGAAAGTTTATACGAGTTTAACCCTTATAGTTGTCCTGGGATCTTGTTGAGTTTCTCAGCATAATGAAAAAATTTTTATATAAAAAGAGACCTTATCAATGTCCAAAAGTGCTACCCTTTTCCCTGAGTTTGTTAAATGCACCCCCGTTGTAAGGCCTGTGGGAGTCTTCGAAACCAGGCATGACGCTGTTTTGTGTGAATGATGATGGGGGGGCACCACCACCCTCACTTCCCCCCTCCAAACTTTTTAGCAACATACAACGCCCATCCCAGCGCCCCTACCAACATTGGTTCATTACATTTTTCAACGTATTGTATTCAACATAATGTTATGTGACTAAACCCCTCACACCTGCACCACCACTTTATTATGCTCATCCTATTACTAACATTATGACCCCACCGCTCTTCACACTCTTCACCACCACTTAAAATTACGTCATCACTATTAAAAATTTAAAAACCCCCTAATTTACCCCCTTTTAGGCCCCTTCGTCCTTTTGAGCTCACTACAGTTTCAACACAAGTATTTATTCGTCATTTCGTGATTAAAAACACCACCACCACCTTTTCAGCAGCCTTCACTTGCTTTAAAATTGTGACAAATTTTTTATTGGTACATCTACCAATTTTTCCTTTTGTTGTTCAAGTTGTTGTTTCAGGAGAAATTGTTGTGTTTCCAGTATTTTTATGCGCGACATCAGGTTGTATACCACAGGAGCAAGACTTGGAACATCTGGAGACGTGAAGTCCCGGTCAGCTGAGCTATTTGGCTGACTGTCAGCTGACTCAGCTAGGCTGGTATTGACAGCCGACGTGATGGAGGTCTGTTGACGTGCTCCCCAGGTGAGGTGCTCAACCCCATTGTCTGAGGGCAGGCATGAGCCAGTATTCAGACCCGAGGTACCTGGTAGTCCTGGGGGGCCATTATGAGGGGTACAGGGTGAAGTGCGGTTGGCTGCGATGCAATCAGCCCTCACACTGCAGTCAGCATGAGCTGCTGTGACTCCTGAGGTCTTACAATTGATACATTGTTTAGCAACAGTCTGTTGCTGTTTGATCATAGCATAACACTGTTCAGAAGGAATTTACCATCATAGAAAGATTTTAACCATTTTGAAAAAAAAAATCAATTATGGTAAATTTTTGTATATGATGATATAAAATATTTTACCATCATAGAAAAATTCTAACCATCATGGAAAAAATTTCAATGACCACAAAATATTTTTTTTGATTATCCAAAAAAATTTACCATCATAGAAAGATTTTAACGATTTTGAAAAAAAATTCAATGATTGTAAATTTTTGTATATGATGATATAAAATATTTTCCCATCATAGAAAGATTCTAACCATCATGGAAAAATTTTCAATGATCACAAAATATTTTTTTTGATGATCGAAAAAATTTACCATCATTGAAAGATTTTAACCATTTTGAAAAAAAAATTCAATTATGGTAAATTTTTGTATATGATGATATAAAATATTTTAATAATTTCTCTCTTAGGCTGGCTTCCTCTTCATCAGGCACATCAGAACAAATTTCATTATAGGTCTCATTCCAAAGATCATTTTACTAAGAGAAATAATATTCTCAGGCAAGCCTATTCAAATCCCTGCACAGAAGTCCTCCAAACTCTCTACTCCATGGGATATTATCCTATTTACCATCATAGAAAGATTTTAACGATTTTGAAAAAATTTTTCAATGATTGTAAATTTTTGTATATGATGATATAAAATATTTTCCCTTCATAGAAAGATTCTAACAATCATGGAAAAATTTTCAATGATCACAAAATATTTTTTTTGATGATCCAAAAAAATTTACCATCATTGAAAGATTTTAACCATTTGGAAAAAAAAATTTCAATGATTGTAAATTTTTGTATATGATGATATAAAATATTTTCCCATCATAGAAAGATTCTAACCATCATGGAAAAATTTTCAATGATCACAAAATATTTTTTTTTGATGATCCAAAAAAAATTACCATCATTGAAAGATTTTAACCATTTTGAAAAAAAAATTCAATTATGGTAAATTTTTGTATATGATGATATAAAATATTTTAATAATTTCTCTCTTAGGCTGGCTTCCTCTTCATCAGGCACATCAGAACAAATTTCATTATAGGTCTCATTCCAAAGATCATTTTACTAAGAGAAATAATATTCTTAGGCAAGCCTATTCAAATCCCTGCACAGAAGTCCTCCAAACTCTCTACTCCATGGGATTTTAAATCCCTTTCTAAATTACCATTTATCCATTTTTCTCCAAACTATTTCTTAAATTACAACCAAAACTTTGCCTTGAAGCCAAACATAAATGCCTTAAGCTGTATTGATAACTTAAATCACACAACACACTCTGGAGAAGCAATCCTCCAACATCCATTCTAGCAAGTTCCGAAGTAATGTTGAAGCAAAGGCTTTATCTAGCCATAATACATCGTAGCCTGCATAATTATTTAAAGGAATATCAAGTTGATGAATTAATAATTAAAAGTATAGTTTTTTTTATCTTTTTATTTTAAAGATTCAAGCCATACGTTCACAGAAACACGTCTCTATGTCAAATAATGCAATTACCTTATTTATTGATGTTAAACTTAATTAGGTGAATCAATCATTCAGAAGATATAACATCCTATTTCTCAACTTCTATATTTTGATCATAAACAGGATGTGGCATCTGGCAGTATTATTAAACAGGATACTATATCCTGTGAATCTTCTGTCCTAACACCATATACTATAATTTATTGAGAGTTAGAACTGGTTGTATAGACTGAAGTTCCATAAAGAGATTTCTTCATCCTGAAGTTTCATGAAGATAACTTCACCCTCAACATTTACACCTGGATATGGACTCTCACCATCGTTGAGGTCAACAATTGCTTTATGTGTATTGCTATCACCATCATACACTGTTTATTGTGGTATTTTTTCAAAGACCTCAGAAGCTAACTTATATACATACGAGCATATTACATTCATCTTCTGTCCTAACATCATTTACTATAATTTATTGAGAGTAGAAATGGTTGTATAGACTGAAGTTCCATAGAGAGATTTCTTCATCCTGAATTTTCATGAAGATCAAGATCACTTCACCCTTAAGTTCCATTAATATTCAATATCCCTTCTCTGGAAAGAAAGAAATTAATGCTCAAAATCTTATTCCCAGTTTTTATTCCCAGTGATTGATTATATAAACAGATGCTGTAATTTCACACATGATATTTATGTATATAAAAATACACAAAAAAAAAAACCCACAAAAATTACCTACATTTGACCAGGTGTAAGTGGATATATGATAATCTAATGTCCATCAGGCTTGTAAGATAGTGTCCTGTCATTTCCTTTTCCTCTTCTTGCTTTCTTTGGCCTCTACTACCTGCATGCTCTTGTCCATTTTTTCAAAGGGTGTTTGAGTGAATGCTGAACTTCCGTAGCCAAGTGGGATACAACTCTTTACATACTCATTGTATTCTGCTATAGCATGGTTAGCAATGAAATCAGCTTGCCTCTTTGTTTGAAAACCATCTTTATTGCAATAAGACAATATGTATTGATTAAGACTTTCATAATGAATAATTTTCATTCTGCCTTTTACAAAATACTGCATAATTTCATCTGTTATTAGGTCTTTGTAAATATTATGCACTTCCTCCATGTATGCAGGTTTTAACTGGAGTTGTACTTTCATCATTGTGGTGTGAGATGGTGGGGGAAAGTTTTCTGCTATTGCATTCTGGTAGAAACACCAGGAATTATTAGGGCAAAGGTGATGCTGTGGTTTTTCATCAGTTGAGGAACAATGAAAAAAACTTGACATGATACAATTCCTTGTATCTTCAACATCATGGTTGCTGCTCTCTCGCAGATTCTTATAAAAGTAGTGTGTCAACTTATCGATTACAAAGTATGTCAACATGCCCATTTTTTTCCTCTTTCTCCCATTTTTCAATTCTTTCTGTGACTTTACTAAATTTGTTAGTCTGTTCTTTAGACATTTAGCAAAGTGACTGATACAATCCTCCATTTCAACATTTAGACCTGGATATGGAACCTCTCCATCATTGAGGTCAACAATTGCTTTATGTATATTGCTATCACCATTAAACACAATTGTTTTGTATCTCAATTTATTTTCAATTGATTGCTGCCACATCATTACCGCTGCTTCACTTTCTAACTTTTCAAAGGATCCTTTATGGTTTATGTTGCATTTAAATATGTGTCTTTGGCAAAATTCTTCATATTCCTCATTAGTTATTTTCTTTTTTTTCAAACAACTTTTCATATAAGAACACATATCACAGAAATTGTTAAGAATTTGATAATCGACCACTAATTTTGTAAAGGCATCCATAACTACACCAATTCCTGTATTTGTATGATGTCCCATTATTTCAATTTTGTGCCATATTCTATCATATGTTACATCAATGTCAAGAATTTTTGTGTTATCTGGTACAATACTCAGTTTGCTGCGATATTCTCGAACAATAATGTCCTTAGATTGAGCAAGTTTTTTCTTACAAAACTCAATAGATCTTTCTCTTATCATAGATTCATATTTATTATATATTTCCAGACTGATATATGGTAAACCACATATTAAATTTCTACGAATAAATTCATGATATCCACGACCTTCTAATAATTCCCCATACACCATCTTAGCAGTTACAACATTCGTTTTTATGTACTTTTTGAGTGGTTTTTTCCCCAACTTATAGTGACACTTATTACACTCTAAAACAACAGTGCTCTCTAAATGTTGTTCATAATATACAGTCTTCATATTTGCAACACAGCACTTAGGGCAAAATACTTTCGATAAGACATTACTAAATAATTTTGTAGGATCAAAAATCATCATCAAATTATTCTTTCCAGCAATATGATAATCTATAGTCTCAAATAATAATTCCCTCTTTGTGGCACTTATTGACACTGGAATATCACTCACAACACTATTACAAATATCAGTGGTGGCCATGGAACTGTTGGCCTCATAAGGAGTGGCAGGGGAAGTACTGGCCACAGGAGATGTGGTAATAGAGATGCTGGTCACAGGAGATGTGACACCTCTTTTAGTCTTCGATCCTTTTGATTGGCCAACTGAACGTCATATAATTTTAAATGTTTTTCCCTTATTATCAATATCAGTGATGGTCATGGCCATGGAGCTGTTGGCCACATCTGGAATGGCAGTGGAAGTACTGGCCACAGGACATGTGGCAATATCAGTGGTGGCCATGGAATTATTGGCCACATCTATGCTGGCCACAGGAGATGTGGTAATGGAGATATCAACATCAATATCAGTGGGGCATGGAATCGTTGGCCACATCTGAGGTGACAGTGGAAGTACTGGCTATAGGAGATTTATGATATTGTCTCTTTTTGGTCTTCCATCCTTTTGATTGGCTAAGAGTTTTTAGACTACTATTTATTAGTATTTCAATATTTGAAACATTAATATCTAAGAAGTTAAAATCATCCAAAAACTCTTTTTCATTCTCTAGTTGTCTTCCTATTTCTTCCAGTTGTCTTCCTATTTTTTCCAGTCGGTCTTTTAAATGTCTAATCCTCCTATCTTGCAGATCCATGTTGAATTAATTTTCTAAACCTAACTTACCTAGCTTATATATATACATCTTCATTTACTCCTCCTTCGAGGGGAGGAGCTTGGAGGTCCACTTTTCCTTTACTCCTCCAGATTGGATAAACAAAATTTCTTTTATTCTCTTTTTTTCAAGCAGAATTTATTGATGATGTTATGCTGTTATGGTCAAAGTGACTTTATTTTTTTTTTGTTCTAAAATTATGAAAATGACCACTTTTGGGATGGAATAAAAGTAACTCCTCCTTTAAGATGAGGAGATTGGATAATCTAATATAAAAATACATTAATCATTATCAAGCTACATGCATTTTTCCTGTACTAGAATATTTAACCTGGAGAGGGCCAATTAGGATAATTATATACATTTTATTTCAAACATATATTTTCACTTCAAAACAACCATCTGATACAAAAAATACATTAATTATCATCATCAAGCCATACATTCACAGGAATCACAAAGATTTCAGAAACTAACTTTTAGATACTATATCCTGTGAAGACAATGTAGTATCCTGTGTTTCCAACTGGTATCTATCATATTAAGATGACAAGAAATACATTAATCAGTCACTTATAGTATATTCATCTTCTGTCCTAACACTATATACTAATCTGGGGTGACAGTGAAATTACTGGCTACAGGAGATTGATGATGCTGGCCACAGATGTGACACCTCTCTTGGTCTTCCATGGAGGTACTGGCTACAGGAGATGTGGTAATGGAGATTCCATCTTCAATATTAGTGGTGGCCATGGAACCGTTGGCCACATCTGTTGGTGACAGTGGAATTACTGGCTACAGGAGATTGATGATGCTGGCCACAGATGTGACACCTCTCTTGGTCTTCCATGGAGGTACTGGCTACAGGAGATATGGTAATGGAGATTCCATCCTCAATATTAGTGTGGCCATGGAACCGTTGGCCACATCTGGGGTGACAGTGGAATTACTGGCTACAGAATTTATTGATGAAGCTTAATTAGGTTAATTATATACATTTTTATTTCAAACATATATTTTCACTTAAAAACAACAGTCTGATACAAAAAAAATACATTAATCATCTATCATCAAGCCATACATTCACAGGAAAGAGATGACTAAAATCACTTAATGGAGATATAGAATATCTATCTTTTTCAAGAAAATTTTTAAGTATACTAACTTTATATAGTTTCTAAGGGGATTTTAAGGGGAGGAGCTTAAATATAATTTGATTTAACAGACATGTTTATATCCAATACCATCATATCACTTTCATAAATGTTTATGGTGGTATTTTTTCAAAGATTTCAGAAACTAACTTATATAAATACGAGCATATTACCCCTTCTAAATCTTAAACCCAGTCTGTATGTCAAATATGTCAAATAATGCAATTACCTTATTTATTGATGTTAAGCTTAAACAGGATACTATATCCTGTGAACACAGAATGTAGTATCTTGTGTTTCCAACTGGTGTCTTATCATATTAAGATGACAAGAAATACATTAATCATTATCAACTGAAGTCACTTATAGTATATTCATCTTCTGTCCTAACACCATACTATTATAATTTATTGAGAGTAGAACTGGTTGTATAGACTGAAGTTCCATAAAGAGATTTTTTCATCCTGAAGTTTCATGAAGATCACTTCACCCTTAAGTTCCATTGAATATCTAATATCCCTTCTCTAGAAAGAAAGAAATGAATGCTCAAAATCCTATTTCCAGTTAATATTTCCAGTAATTGATTATATAAACAGAAGATGCTGTAATTTCACACATTTATATGCATAAAAATACACCAAAAAACTCACAAAAATTACCTACCTACATTTGACCAGGTGTAGGTGGACCCATGATAATCCAATATCCACCAGGCTCGTCAAATGTGTCCTGTCTTCTTTTCCTCTTCTTATTTTCTTTGACCCCTACTACCTGTATGCTCTTGTCCATTTTTTCAAGGTGTGTTTGAGTGAATGCTGAACGTCTGTAGCCAAGTGGTATGAAACTCTTTACATACTCACTATTGTACTCTGCTACAGCATGGCTAGCTATGAAATCAGCTTGCCTCTTTGTTTGAAATAAGTCTTTAATGCAGTAAGTCAATATGTGTTGATGAAAACTTTCATTAATAGTTTTCATTCTGATACAATCCTCTTTTTACTTCAACATTTACACCTGGATATGGACCCTCACCATCGTTGAGGTCAACAATTGCTTTATGTATTTTGCTATCACCATCATACACTATTGTTTTGTATCTCAAATTATTTTCAATTGATCGCATCCACATCATTACTGCTGCTTCATTTTCTATCTTTGCACAAGATTCTTTTTGGTTTATCTTGCATTTAAGTTTGTGTCTTTCTTGAAAGTCTTTATATTCATCATTAGTTATTTTTTTTTGTTCCAACTTCTATCCATAGAAGAACACATACTACAGAAATTGCTAAAAATTTGATAATCGACCACTAATTTTGTCAAGGTATCTATAACTACACCAATACCTATATTTGAGTTATGTCCACTTACTTCCCTTAAGTGCCATATTCCGTCATATATTACATCAATGTCAAGAATTTTTGCGTCATCTGGTATAATGCTCAGTTTGCTGCGATATTCTCGAACAATAATGTCCTTAGATTGAGCAAGTTTTTTCTTACATAACTTAATAGATCTCTCTCTTATCATAGATTCATATTTATTGTATGTCTCCAGACTGATATATGGTAAACCACACACTGCATTTCTACTAATAAATTCACGATATCCACGACCTGCTAACAATTCCCCATACACCATCCTAGCAGTTACAACATTCGTTTTTTTGTTGAATGATTTTTTTCCTAACTTATAGTGACATTTATTACACTCTAAAATAACATTGCTCTCTAAATGTCGTTCATAATATACAGTCTTCATATTTGCAACACAACACTTAGGACAAAATACTTTCGATAAGACATTAATAAATAATTGTTTAGAATCAAAAATCAAATTCTTTCCAGTATTACGAGGATCTATAGTCTCAAATAATAACTCACTTGCAAATGTAGACACTGGAATATCACTCTCAACACTTTTATAAATATCAGTGATGGCCATGGAGCTGTTGGCCATATCTGGGGTGGCAGTGGAAGTACTGGCCACAGGAGATGTGGTAGAGATGTCAGCTGTGGCCATTAAACTGTTGGCTACATCTGGGGTGACAGTGGAAGTACCGGCTACAGGAGATTGATGTTGGCCACAGATGTCAAACCTCTTTTGGTCTTCCATTGAAGTACTGTCTACAGGAGATTTATGATACTGGCCACAGATGTCACACCTCTTTTGGTCTTCCATGGAATATTGGCTACAAGAGATTTGGTGATGCTAGTCCATCTTCCATTTTTTCCGGTCCAATCCTCCTATATTGTGGATCAATTTTGAATTAATTTTCAAAGACCTAACTTACCTAGCTTATATAGATACTTCTCCTTTTACTTTCCTTCAAGGGGGGAGCTTGGAGGCCGAGGAAGAGGTATCTGATACAAAAATACATAAGCCAGATAAATTTTCCTTTTCCCAGGCCAACAACAATTTCTGAATATGCTGTTATGGTCAAAGTGGATTATTAGGTTTTTTTTAAGCAGATTACTCTTTTTTTCAAGCAGAATTTTTTGATGAAGTTTAATTAGGTGAATTATAACATCTGTTTACAAAAAATACATTAATCATCATCAACCCAAAATACATTTTCCTGTAACCAGAATTTTTAACATGGAGAGGGGCCAACATATATTTTCATTCAAAACAACAATCTGATACAAAAAAAAATACATTAATCATCATCATCAAGCCATACATTCACGGGAAAAGAGATGACAAAAAATCACTTAATGGGTTTATAGTATATCCATCTTTTTCAAAAAAATTTTTTAAGTAGTTCTAAAATTTTTCTTTGCCCTAAAAGTTGAAAAATGACTACTTTTGGATGAAAGAAATGAAAATTTTTCAGGATTATAGGTAAAACGTATATCTCCTCCAAAGTCAAAATCATCTGTCCAATACAAACTGCTGTCATTTCCACAAAATATGAGAATTCTTGTAAGCCATACGCACCACTAATTCATAAAAAAGGGTTCATTATCCTTTTCAAGATAAAGATGGATACAGACGGTCAATTTTCTCTGAAAACCCCTTCGAAGTTTTCAAAGTCTAGTTGTGAAAAATAGTCTTCTTCAAACTTTTTATTATCATGCGTAAAAAAACTCTGATGTTCAAGAGCCTTACCCACATCTTTTTCAATTTCAGAACGGTTTTTACTTCTTCAATTAGAGATTCAAAACCTCGTGGTATTTTTCCACAAAACCTTCAGAATCATCAGAATCTTAAAATTTCCCCTATCATCTGAAAAGTTATCCAATTCTCTTCTCGTTGTCCTTGTAGTAGATTTATTCTTCCTTGTGGGTCCAAATTTTCAATTTGTTCCAGTCGTCTTTGTACTTGAAATCGTTCAAGTTCAAGTTCTTCCAGTCGTTCTTGTAGATTCATTTTTCCTTGTGAGTTCAAATTTCCGAGCTCTCTTCAATTGTCCTGGAATCCAGTTTTGATTCTATGTAGAGTTTCTTTTAATTGAAGAAAACTTCATATACTCAACGAATTATCCAATTCTTGTGGGTCCATCCAAATTTTCAAGTTCTTTCATCAGTCATCATCATCGTTCTTGGCCTTTCTGTCGTTCTTGCTTCCAGGTGTTCTTGTTGTGGTTATTTATATGGAGTTTTGAATCTCTTCTGACTGAAGCAGCTAACTTTATATACTCGAACGAGTTCCAATTCTTGCGGGTCTATCCAAATTTTCAAGTTCTTTCATCAGTCGTCCCTTCCTTGAAGTCATTCAAGTTAGTTCTTCCAATTGTCGTCGTCCTTGTCGTTCTTGACCTTTCTGTTGCTCTTGCTTCCTGGTGTTCTTGTTGTGGTTATTTATATCTTCTGACTGAAGCAGCTAACTTTATATACTCGAGCGAGTTTCAAAGGGAAGGAGCTTCAAAGGAGAGTAGTTTAATAAACTATTAACTGTTTCTTCTTCAAGGGATTTTTTCAAAAGCTTCAGTAAATAAAATACGTCTTCATCAATCTTTAACTCCTTCAAAGCCTTTATACCCTTTAGTATATGAAATACTGTTTCATTTTCCAAATAATTCATTTGGTACACGTAGTCAATTAACTCTGAAAAGGATAAGTTGTTTTGACTTTTTTTTAATTCTACCTCTGACAATAAAAATTGAGATTGATTTTTTATTGTCTCAATAATTTTTATACTACTACTTATCAGGATCTGAAACTTGAAAATTATCCAAAAAGTCTATCAATTCTAGTTCATTCAGACTTCTTATTTGTTCAAATTGTCCTTGTAAATTAATTCTTCCTTGTGGGTCTACAAGTTTTTGCAGTCTAATCCTATCTTGTAGGTCCATGTTGTGTATTAGGAAGATTACTAACTGAATCTAACTTTGGTATCCATTTATATATACCACATACCACAAACCGCATTTCCTTTTACTCCTCCTTCAAGGGGAGGAGCTGATACACACATTTTACTCCTCCTTCAAGGGAAGGAGCTTAAATTAGTATAATTGTCTTGTAAAAGTGATTTTATAATTTTTTCTTTATCCTGAAATCATTTTCATGATAATAGACTTTATGGATAAGTATATTATTAGGGAAATAAGTAATTGATATTTCACCTACATATTCTCCTTTATAAGAAGCTGCTATCATTTCCACGAAAACATGAGCATTCTTTTAAGCCATACGCACAACTAATTCATAAAAACAGAATTTATCTTTATTGACAAAGATGTGGTACTGGCGGTCAATTTCATCTAAATCCACCTTGAAATTTTTTACTTCCTCTAAATGCCAATATTCATTTTCATAAATTGAAACTTCATGTTTAAACATACTCTGATGTTTAAGAGCATTACCCACCATTTTCTCAATTTCAGAAACTGTAGTTACTTCTGCAATTAAAGACTTTATAATATTTCTTGGTATTTCTTCAAAACCTTCTTCAGAATTTGAAATACCACTATAACTATCACTATCATCTGAAAAGTGATGATTATCAAGATTATCATTCAAAATCTCCATCTGTTCCAATTCATCCAGTTGTCCTATTTCATCCAATCTTCCTTGTAGATTCATTCTTCCTTGTGGGTCCAAATGTTCTAGTATTTCTTGTAAGTTTAAACATTCTATGGAGAGAGGTTCCATTTTAGATAAATGTAGAGTTAAAGGAAGAAGATAAGTTAATCCTTCTAAATCCCTTCTGACAGAATTTAACTTTATGTAGCATATATATTTCCTCACTCCTTCTCCTCTAATTTTTATAACTTCAAGGGGAAGAGTTTCAAAAATTTGTGGCTGGTGTATCTACACACAATTTTAATTATTCTTACTAGAAATATATAAATAATTTTACATTTAAAAGTTAGTCTTCATTGTCACAAGCTGTGTCATTCATTTTCACAAATGACATTACAGTTTTTTATACCTTACAAAAAATAATTGTTTTTTTTATGTAATAGATAATTTTATAGACAGAAATCCATTTCAAAAAGGTTCTTCAAGATGATATAATTACTACTTCTTCCTTTATCCCAGTTTTTGTAATCTTCTTTAGCCATACTAATGTCAATGAATTCATTCAAATTCTCTGTTATAATACTAGGAAGAAGAGCCTTTGGATAATAGTTAAGTTTGATTTTGTGGTCTATAATAAACTTATTTTTTTCCTCATATGGTAGTATATTGTACCCGTCTTCTTGAAGCGAACTAAGGATAAGATCTTTATTATTATAATTATTAGTTCCTGTGGTATATAAAAAGATGTTTGGATTGAAAGTAATGTACATATACTGCTGCTCTTGCCCTTCTCTATTTTTACTCATAAAATTGCATCTTGCAGACATCTCGACAAAAATATGGCTGTGGTGGTGGTGGTGTTGTTGTTGACTTCTTCCCTCGTAAACCATTCGTAACACTAATTCATAGTAAACTATTTCTTCTTCTTTATCTGAATAGATATCAATGTGATATAGGCAATCCACTCTTTCCATATCCGCTTCAAAACTTTCCAATTCTCCGTCTTTCCAAAACTTCCTTTCACAAGGAGAAGTTCGACGTTCAAGAAAATACTGATGATGACAGAGAGCATGACCCATTTCTTCTTCAATTCCAGAAATTGTCTTGAAATAATCTTTGATCATTATCTGATCCATTAATATTATTTTTTGTTATAAAGCTATGATAAAAAGCCAATTTTTAACCCATTGGTCTTACTGATTTTCAAACTTATTTGTGATGTGTCTAATAATCCAGTAAAAAGTATTTATACTTTGTGATGTGTCTAATAATCCAGTAGAATGTATTTATACTCTGTGATGTGTCTAATAATCCAGTAGAAAGTATTTATACTCTCAGGAAATATAAGAATTAATTCAAAGATTTTTTTAATTTTTTATTTTATTTTTTAAAATTTATATATTAAGTAAAAAATTTTTTTGTACTATCAATCAAAATGGAAGGAAACTGAATATCAAAATTAATGATAATGTTCCCTTTCTTATTAAAATCTTTAGAGTAAGGTAATCCATAACCTGGAAGATACTTCGTCATTTGTGGTCGTACAATATTGTTACTTAAATTCAAGGTAACTTTCTCATCGGTTAGGGTAGGAATTTCTACTTGGGTACCACACAAGGCATCAGGTAGTGTCAATTTTGCTGTGTACTGAAGGTTAACACCATCACATTTAAAATACTGATGAGGTTTATTTCTGATTACAAAAATAACATCATCAGGATCTTTGCCAGGAAACTTATTGCCCTCATGTTCAAAAATAATCTTTGTGCCATTTTTCATCCCTGGATTAATATCTATTATTAAGATCTTTTCTTCATAACAGTTATTGTTTCTTTTAATAATCTTGATTTTCTTTGTAACACACTTGTAAACTTCTTCCAAGGTAACATAAAGGTCTAAATCTTTGGAAGACACAATAATTGATTGTTCTGATATATTGCTAGAAGTAGTAATTTCATCAATTTCCATTTTTTCATCCATAGTACTTGAAAATGAATTAACAGGAAAAGGAGCTGGAAGAGATATTAAATTTCTATCTTTCTTTTTGAATCCAAAGGCTGTTAATGTCTCTTGATAATTAATTTGATTTTGACTTTTGTCTTGAGATTTAAAAATATCAGAAGGGTTACTGCTGTTATTGTTGAAGTTAAAAGTTTCTTGGTAATGACTCTTGTTGTCCTGAGGTTTGGAAAATTCAGAAGACTTGTTGAAGCTGAAGGAATATCGTCCACTTATATGTTTAGAATCTACAACTCCTGTTAAAAAAGTAGAAAAAGGATCACTAGTGCCAAAGAATTGTTGGAAAATAATTATAGGATTTCCCGAGAAAGCATACCTAAAGTGTAGTTCATCTCCATGACCACTAGCAGTACTAGGTATTCCTTCTCCACTTTTAAGTCATTTCTCGCCATACATATCATATATTTTTCTTTTCATTTTGTCACTCAATACTTCATAGGCTTCTGCTATATCTTTAAATTTTTCTTCTGCAAAAAAAGACTTGTTTTTGTCGGGATGGTACATGAGTGCCATTTTCCTATAAGCTTTCTTAATATCTTCTTCAGTAGCACTTTTCTCGAGACCGAGAATTTTATGATAGTTCTTTTCCATCTTGCTGTTGTTGAATCTGGAATGAAACAAACTACTTTTATATGGTTTAACTTCACGTAAACAATTTTTTCATTGAATAATCACCCGTTATATATTTCTTGAGATAATAAATATAGACTGTAATACTCATTAGTGTTATCAACACAACTACTCCCAAAACTACTACTAGTAATGGTGTTTGGTCACTTATCTGTGTCTTTATAATTGGAAAACTTTGTAATTTACAATTCTTACATTTAATAAACTCCATAGTAGCATTGCTTACAATTTTAATTTTATCTATATATGAATTTTTTTTTATCAATAAATATAAGAGAAAGTCTTATATATTCATCTGTATTGGATCCAACATAATTATAGTAGTATATTGTAGAATTTTCAATATTCACTTTATTGCTTGTAAAGTTTTTTGTCCATATGTTGATTGATATAGTTATATTAACGTGGGTATATTCCTTATCCATTTTATACCAAAAGCAAAAATTTTCCTTTTCAAAATGCTGTTTAAACAATACATCTTTCTGTTTTATTATAGATTCACAATTTTTTGCATATATTTTTTTTAACAGTAGTAAATTAAATATTACTGTCTATAAAAGATCTTCATCACAAATCTTCATTGCTTTATACTTTGATAAATAATAGTCAGTAAGATTCTCTTTTAACGGCTCATTAAGACATTTTTTATATATTTTTGTGCCACATGTTAAAAATATCTTTCTTATTTATCGCATTACATCAGTTTTAAAAATATAAAAGTAACAACTTTTAAAATTTCAAGTAATCCCCTCCCTTATCTTTGGAATTAAGTAACTGTCTCAAAAGCTTAACCACATTTCCCAGTCTACACATTTTGGAGTATTTATAGTAAATAAAACAATATTATATAGATAATATTTAATTATATAACCATATTTTATTTGAAAATATTTTACAATAATAACAACAATATTTCTATTTTTTTTAGTTAGTTAATTCCTTTCATTTAATTTATTTCAAGATACACATGCCAATCACCACTGGCTGAAAGCACATCCAATTTCTTTTAGAAACACAATTTTTTCCATTATAATCCCATTGAAATTGTTAATAGCCATTTAACAAGATCAGTAATATACTCTAATCTTTCTTTATATCTAATATCAGTACCCTATTTTATTTGACATATTTTACAATAATGACAACAATATTTCTATGATGTTTTTTTAATTCCTTTGAAAAATCATAAATTATTTCAAGATAGACATGCCAATCACCACCAGCTGAAGCACATCCAACTTTTTTTGGAAACACAACTTTTTCAGTTAAAATTCCAATGGGATCTGTTAATAACCATTTAACAAGATCATTCATGCACTCTTTGAACATAACCTCACGACCTTTTTTTGTATCTAAATATTTGCATGTATTATAGTAGGTCTTATCAACTTTATTACAGTTCATACAATACTTATCTGGAGTTTCCATTGCATACTGTGCGAACATATTGGCAATCATTGGGTTGTTTTTTCCATTATTTATAAATTTTATACTCCCAAATTTATCACGAGTGGCTTCATTAGCTAGATTTGCATAACATCCAGGTATTCTAAATAAATATAGATTACTAAGTGGTAAAACTTGACTTAAAGCATCAGTAGGACCTCCCTTCTTCAATTTAACAGCACAACAATTTACTTGTTGTACTAAAAGTATTTTATCACTGCCACTAAAATCTTTCGTAATATTACCTTTTATTATTGAAAGATATTTTTCTTCATTTTTTGTTTTCTCTGCTTCTTGACCTGTAGTTTTAATAAAAAAATATAATATTATATTCCTAAAATTAACTAACTTTAAAAAAAAAATTATTATCATTAAAATTTCTAAAATTATATTTTAAGTAATTCAAAAATATCATAAAAAAAAAACTCACATTCAAAATCTTCCATTGCTATGAGCATTTCTTTATCAGTAAGATATTGTTCAGTCATCTTCATTCGTTTTGGAGGGTTGTGATCAAAGTCTTGTATTGAATTTATCATTTTTCTTTTATCAGAGTATTACATAATATTTAGAACACTTTTCTTTCCTGTAACAAAAAATTTTCACATATAATTTCTATTTGTTAATAACAAATTAAACAAAATATCATTTATACCACACACATGAATTTTTTAGTTATTATTATAATAAAATTTTACTAGAAATTAGTTTACCTAAATGTGAAGTCTTTCATATTGTATAATGTTCACCAAGACTGTAGTTCACCAAGATCGTAGTTCTAACACAGGTTACCCATTTCTGGCTCAAGGGAGAAAGGTTTATAAAATTATATGATGAATGATGCTTCTTAACTACTCTTCTGGTCTTCAACTGGTTGTTTATTTTTATATCACAAAATATTTTACCATCGTAGAATATAATTTTAAGAATAATTTTAAAACTATGATCCTACAAAATTATTATTTTATTACAGAAAAGATTCACATGATCGACAAAAAATATTTTATCACAGAATTTACCATAGTAAAATAATTTTAAAAATATTATCAACCAAAAATATTTTATTTTATCATCAGAGAAAAAGATTTTACCCACACCTCTTCAACCCCATTGTCTATAATTTATTTTAATATCCTTAGTAGTAATATTGATATTTTACGCTCATTTTTTCGGAAAAAAAAATAAAAATGACTATATATTACAATTTTTATTATAAATTATTGAATATAAAAATCAAATATATAAAACCTATAATTTCCAACGAATTTAATCGAATTGCACACTCATCCAAGCTACGAACATGCTGCTGCATTTTTGGTATATCACCAATTGTTCTACAATAATAATAACTGGCATCTTCTTATAATATTTGTGATAATACTATCTGAGCAAATAAGTGAAATCCTGTATTTATTATATTTATTATTAAAAATACCAAATTTTTATCCATTAATAGATATTATTGATTTTTTTTACGGATTATCTTTGATGTT
>NC_069402.1:13832231-13835387 GCF_026875155.1 Cherax quadricarinatus
TTTCAATTTCAATTCCGGGTACAAAACCCAAACCCAACCCAATTAGTTAAAATACATTAACATGAAATTTTAATTTTTACATTATATCATCACAATATTCAAAAAAATTGGGATTTTCTATCAATTTTATAACCTCTTTTTTTAGGAAAATTAAAAAATCAAAAATTTTTAAAACAAAATGGGATCATTTATTCAAAAAAACTATTAATGGAAATTTAAAATTAATGGGATAGTAGGTAAAATTTATATTACCCCCTTTTTTAATTTTCCCTCCCTTTCCCTTTTTTTTCTTCCCTTTTTTAAAATCAAAAATATCTTTTTTATTTTAAAATAGCTATCATCCAACAAAAATAATTATTTTTATAATTTTATTCAAACCCCAAAAGGGTCATAAAAACCATCTCCATCAATTCATTAAATTTTTATTTTTATAAAAATATGGTACAAACGGGTAAAAATTTTTTTAAAACCCCCTTGAAATTTTTCCAAACTTTGTAATTCCCTAAAAAACTTTTTTCCCAAAAACCCAAAATTACGTTTTTAAAAATTGACTGACATTTGAGAGCCCTTACCCCCCTGTTATAAATTTTTAAAATTGTTGTAACCTCTTTAACAAAAGACTTGAAAAAGATTTTTTTTTTGTTTTTTGAATAGAACCCCCCGATGCTTCTACTTTTGCTGTTTGGGTTTTTTTAAAACAAAATTTCCGTATAATAATTTTTTATTTCTTTTTCTATATTCAATCCCATTTACGAAAATTCCAATTTTTTTTCCCGGGACATAACCAAAATCTGGTTTAAAAAATTTTTAAAAGAGTATTCATTAAACTGGGCCAAAATTTTTAGTTTAATTTCCTCATATAAAATTTTCATCTTTTTTTTTTATATTCATATCCCATAAGCACCCAAAAAAGACTAAACTTTCCCAAATTTTAAATTCCCGGGACATAACCAACATCCGGGAAAAAAATTCAAAAAAGAGGGAATTTTTTTTTGTCCATTCATTATTTAAATGTCCCCAAAAGGGTGTAGTTGAATTTCCCTTTTGATCCCTCATATTACGATTTATTCCCCTTTCTTCTTCCCTTCTTCCCACTACCCCACTACCTGTGTACTCCTGAATAGAACCCGATGCTTTTACATCGTTACTTTTTCTTTAATACCAATTTTCCAGTATAATAATTTTCATTATCTCCTTTTCTGTACCATAAACCATAAGCACCCAAAAATTTTTCCCGTCCATTCATTTATTGTCTAAAGGTCTTTTAGTTTTTTTTTTTTCTGTTTGCTCGAAGGTGTGGGAAATTTTGTTCCTCTTTGGGCATCAAAAAGCCCATTTTAATTGAAGGGTGGTACAACAATAACCCCCTTTTAAAAATTTTTGGTTTTATTGTACATTGTATTGGTTCTTACAAATTGGAAAATTTTTCCCAAAACTGCAGAACATGAAGAAAATGAAACCATGTGTTTTCATGGTAAAAAATCTTCCTTTTCCTTTAATCCTACAAATTTTTTCAAATATTTTCTAATTCATCTTCTGTTACAAGTTCCCGATTTTGAAAAAAAAAAAATTTTGAATTTTAAAAAAAAATTTTAAAATTTTAAAAAAATAAAAATTTAAAACCCCTATAATAAAAATTATAACACAACAAAAATTTAAAATTTAAATTAAAAAAAATAAAAATACAAAATTTTGGGGTTTTTCATCATTTCAAATGCTGAAGATTGCAGGGGTAGTAGTAGTGTAGTAATTACATTTTTTAGTTCTTTTAACTATAAACAATAGCGGGTTACAGTATGGTAGTAGTTTGTATAGTCTCGTAAATTTGTAATTTTTTCATCTATTTCAACAATAAAATTGATTAGGGAGGGTTTGTAGTAATCTCGTCAGTTTGTAGTTTATCGTCATTTTTTTGTTCTTTCTAATCAATAAGCCATAAACTTTGTTTTTATTTAAATTTTTCTTTTGTAAAAATTAAAAAATAGAATTAATGAAGCACTAAAAAAATGAAGAGAATGAAATAATGCAAAAAACCCAAGAAAAAATTCAAAAAACAGTATGTATCTTCGATATTCTGGTTTTTATTAATAATTGACTAAAAACTGTGTAAGAAAAAAGTAAGCACAAACCTAAGGGGAAATTTAATAAAAATGTTCTTTAACATTCTGGGGGTAAATTTTATTTTCCCTTTTTTTAAAATCTTTTTTTTTCCAATTTTCGTTTTAAAATTGCTTGAATTTCAAGGGTTTTAAAATTAAAAAAAAGGCGTCCAGTTCCCGTCAAGCTTTTGTTTAAGAGTAGCTCTCACTTTATCCCTTTTTGGAATCCCCCTGGAAATAACTTTACATATAAATCCCCAAATCCATTAGAGTATTTTAAATCAATTTCACAATAACATTTTTAACGGGGGTACAGACAAATAAATTTCTAGGAATACAGGAGGGGTTTTCCCTTTTTTGTTTAGCCCGTAAAAAAAAAAAAATAAAAATATTCCCTTTTTTCAGTATTAGTATAATCTATAGTTTAGTCAAAAAAAATTTAATTATACAAAATACCTTTTTACCTTATCAATGAAATTTTGTCCTTTTGTCAAAAACCAAAAAGTTACACCCCCGGGTACCAGCGTGCTGTTCAATCCCCGGGCAGACATTTGATTTCCAATTAGTATTCCTTTCCAAAAATGGAAACATCGCACATGATCATTAGGGTTTTGAATTAAAATCTAATATTAAGAATAATAGATAGAAATACAAGTAAATAAAATAATTTCATTAAAAAAATTTTTTTTTAAAATTAAAAAACCTTTTGTCCAAAAAAAAAAATTTAATTTAAAACTTACCACAGAAAAAAAATCCCCGGGTTTTGCCAAAATTTTTCAGTTTTTGTTTAACACCCTTTTGGCCAATTTTGCAAAAAATTTTTATTCTATTTCATAAGTTAAAAAAGTTGTTCGCTTAGGACCACCATGCTGAGGTTTAAAAACCCCTGTATGTTTGGATCCATCTTAAATTTAAAAAAAACAAAAATTAAAAAATTTTACATTTAAAAATAAATAACAAAAAAAGGGACAATACCGTGACTGGAAAAGATACACAAATAACCCCCCCACATTAAAAAAGAGAACTTACGACTTTGTCAGCTTTGTGAGACTTTTTC
>NC_069402.1:13835887-13910360 GCF_026875155.1 Cherax quadricarinatus
TAATAGTTTATAGTTTTATAGGTTAGTAGGTTGGTAGAGACAGCAACCACCACAGGGAATACTACACCGTCCTGCCTGATGACTTGTGAAACAAAAACCTGGTAACAGTTTGCATGATGGTAGGATTGCTGTTTTCTTTTTCTGTCTCATAAAACACCCTAGATACAGGGGATATCATGCTACTCCTAACTTAAACTTTGGTCACACTTCACAGACCACGTCACATGCATATATATATACATACATCTAGGTTTTTCTCCTTTTCTAAATAGCTCTTGTTCTTTATTTCTTCTATTGTCCATGGGAAGTGGAAAGAATCTTTCCTCGTAAGCCATGCGTGTCGTATGAGGCGACAAAAATGCAGGGGAACAAGGGCTAGTAAACCCCTCTCCTGTAGACATTTACTAGAAACAGAGAAGGGAGAAAAACTTTATAAAACTGGGATGCTTAAATGTGCGTGGGATGTAGTGCGGATGACAACAAACAGATGATTGCTGTTGTTATGAATGAAAGAAGTTAGGATGTCTGGCCCCAATGCGAACAAAGCTGAAGGTGGGGTAGGGAGAGTTTCAGGTGGGGGGAAATAAATGGAGATTAAATTGGAGTATCGGAGAGAGTTAGAGCAAAGGTCAGGGGTAGCAGTAATGTTAAAATGATCAGTTTGGAAGGAGAAAAGAGAATATGATGTGTTAAATTCAAGAATTTGTGGATTAAAAGTAAAGGTTGGATGCGAAGTAAGTGGTCATATAGCGTGTATGAACCTGGAGAAGAGAAGGAATGCAGAGCGAGAGAGAGAGATTTTGGAGATGTTAAGTGGAATGTCTAGGAGCCTTTGAACCAAGGGAGAGAGTAATTGTGGTAGGAGGTCTGAATGCTAAAGTAGGAAGAATTTTTAGAGAGGGTGTGGTAGGTAAGTTTTGGGGTGCCAAGTGTAATGATAATGGGAGCCCTTTGTTTGAACTTTGTTAGAAAGGGGGTTTAGTTATAGTTAATACTTATTTTAAGAAAAAGAGGAAATAAAATAAGTTATACAAGATATGATGTTGGGCGAATAGACAGTAGTTTGTTGGATTATGTATTGGTAGATAAAAGACTGTTGAGTAGACTTTGGGGATGTAACATGTTTTTAGAGGGGCCACAGAGATATATTCAGATCACTTTCTAGTTGTTAGCTACACTGACGGAGTAAAAGGTAGATGGGTACAAGGTGAATAGAAGTCAGGGATGAGAGAGGTGAAGGTTTATAAAACTAGAAAGGGAAGGCAGTTAGGAGTAAGATATAAAACAGCTATTGGAGGATAGATGCTAAATGAGAGCATAGGCAATGGGGTCGAAGAGGTTATGGGCGGTAGGTTTAAAAATGTAGTGTTAGAGTGTTCAGCAGAAGTTATGTTACAGGAAAGTGGGTGCAGGAGGGAAAGAGGAGCGATGGTGGAATGATGATGTAAAGAGAGTAGTAAGGGAGAAAAGTTAGCATATCGAGAAGTTTTTACAAAAAGAGGAAGTGATGCAAGGAGGGAGAGTATATGGAGAAAAAGAGAGAGGTTAAGAGAGTGGTGAAGCAATGTAAAAAAGAGAGCAAATGAAGAGAGTGGGTGGAGATGTGTCAACAAAATTTTGTTTGAAAATAATGAAAAAGTTTTGGATGTGAGATTAACACGTTAAGAAAGCCTAGAGAAACAAAGGATTTGTCAGTTAAAAAGTAGGAGAGGAGAGTTATTAAATGAGAGTTAGAGGTATTGGGAAGATGGAGGAATATTTTGAGAATTGTTAAATGTTGATGAAGATAGGGGGAAGCTGTGATTTCGTGTATAGGACAAGAGGAATAAACGTTCTTGTAGGAGTGAGAAAGAGCCAGGTTGTGAGTGTGGGGGAAGTTCGTTGAGGCAGTAGGTAAAAGAACAGGGGGTAAGGCAGCCGTGATTGATGGGATAAAGATAGAAATGATAAAAAGCAGTGGGGATATAGTTTTGGAGAGTGGTTGGTGCAATTATTTTAATAGATGTATAGAAGAGGGTAAGGTTCCTAGGGATTGGCAGAGACCCATGCATAGTTCCTTTGGTATAAAAGGCAAAGGGGATTATAAGAGAGTGCAAAAATTTATAGGGGGATAAGGTCTGTTGAGTATACTGGTAATGTGTATGGTGAGTGATAGAATTGAAAGAATTAAGAGTAAGACGGAGAATAGCGATAGCAGAGAACAAGGAGGCTTTATGGAAAGGTAGGGGTGTGTGTGGGACAGGTGTTTACAGTGATGAGACATATAAGTGAACAGTATTTGATAAGGCTAAGAGGGTCTATGCGGCATTTATGGATTTGGAAAAAGGCGTATGACAGGTGGATAGGGGGCAATGTGGCAGATGTTGACAAGTGTGTATGGTTGTAGGAGGTAGGTTACTGTAAGCAGTGAGAGTTTTTACGAGGATAGTGAGCTCAAGTTAGAGTATGTAGGAAAGAGGGAAATTTTTTTCCAGTTAAAAGTAGGCCTTAGGACAAGGATGTTTGATGTCACGTGGTTGTTTAATATATTTATAGATGGGGTTTTGTAAGAGAGTAAATGCGAGGGTCTTGGCATGAGGCGTGGAGTTAAAGATAAAGAAATCACACACAAAGTGGGAGTTGTCACAGCTTGCTCTTTGCGGATGACACTTGCTCTTGGAGATTTGAAGAGAAGTGCAGAGATTGGTGGAATGAATTTGGTAGGCGTGTGCAAAAGAAGAAAATTAAAGGTGAATACAGGAAAAGAGTTAAGGTTATGAGGATACAAAAAATTAGGTATGATGAAGATTGAATATCAGATTGGAGGGAGAGAGTATGGGGAGTGTGAACGTATTCAGTATTTGGGAGTGGACATGTCAGCAGATGGGGCTCTATGAAAAGATGAGGTGTAGAATATAGAATTGATGAGGAAAAAGAGTGAGTGGTGCCACTTAGGAGTCTGTAGGAGACAAAGAATTTTGTCCTTGGAGGCAAAGAGGGAATGTATGAGTGTAAAGTTTATTTTTTTTTTTAACCCAAACGCTCTTATATGGGTGTGAAGCGTGGGTGATGAATGTTGCAGCGAGGAGAAGGCTGGAGTCAGTGGAGATGTCATGTCTGAGGGCAATGTGTTGTGTGAATATAATGCAGAGGAATTGTAGTTTGGAGTTAGGAGGAGTGTGGGATTACCAAAACGTCTGTCAGAGGCTGAGGAAGGGTGTTGAGGTGGTCACGGACATGTAGAGAGATTGGAGCGAAACAGAATGACTTCAAGAGGATCAGTCTGTAGGTGGAAGGGATGGCGGGATAGGGGTCGGCCGGAAAGGTTGGAGGGAAGGGTGTAAAGGAGGTTTTGTGTGCGGGGGTTGGACTTCCAGCAGGCATGCGTGAGTGCGTGTTTGATAGGAGTGAATGGGACCAAATGGTTTTTAATACTTGACGTGCTGTTGGAGTGTGACAAAGAAAAAGTAACATTTATGAAGGGGTTCAGGGAAACCGGCAGGCCGGGACTTGAGTCCTGGAGTGGAAGTACAGTGCCTGCACTCTGAAGGAGGGTGTGTTAATGTTGCAGTTAAAAACTTTAGTGTAAAGCACCCTTCTGGCAAGACAGTGATGGAAGTGAATGATGGTGAAGTTTTTCTTTTCGGGCCACCCTGCCTGGTGGGAATCGGCAGTGTGATAATCCTAAAAAAGATAAAATAGTTTACCATAATTTTTATTTTTATCTCGATAAATTACACAACCTAAAAATTTTTTTATTTGTTTTTCTCCGCCTTATTCTTCTATAAAATAAATGTGTTTTTATAAACTAAAACACCAATAATACATTTATAAAAAACAAATATAGGAAAATTGATTAGATTTTTTACCTCTTCTTAGTGTTTCTGAGGAACAAATTGAAGAAAAAAATTATTAAAAAAATTGTGTTGCGCTTCATAATTTTTTAAATGAGTTTAATTGATGGATTATAGTTACATTATTTTTGAATAAATGTAAACAATGAATTTTTTAACATTGTATCTAAATTATCTTCAGATAAAATATAATTAAAATCTTCTTATTAATAGAGTATTAAAAATTAAATAATTATTATTCAAATATTTCAAAGATGATTTCTTTACTTTGAAATTCAAACAATAATAATTCTGAGCTGTTATTATAATAGAGATGATTTACCATCGGTGCCTCGTTCACATGTCAATTATAACGAACAGCCTTTAATTATTGATTTATTCGATTTTCCCAAATGAAAAGAGTGAATGAACTTAATGGATTATAATGTGAATCCTTTTTTTGAAAATTCCCAAACTTTTGGGGTTAAGTAAAAATTTCCCAAAACATCAAAGATAATCCGAAAAAAAATCAATAATATTATTAATGGTAAAAATTTGGTTTTTTAAATAATAAATATAATAAATACAGGATTTCATTATTTCTGATAGTATTACACAAAATTATAGAAAGATCCCAGTTATTATTTTTGTGAAAAATTTGGTTGTATACCAAAAAAATGCAGCAGCTGTTCGTAGCTTGGAAGCGTGGCAATTCGAAAAATTCGTTGGAAATTTTTGGTTTTATATATTTGTTTTTTATTTAATAATTTGTAAGAAAAAATTGCGTATTAGTTATTTTTTGTTTTTTTTTTTTTTCGAAAAAAGTCTAAAATTCAATGACTAAACTTTTAATCCCAAAGGGGGACTTTTAAACTTTGAAAGGTTTTTTTACAAATCTGTGTAAATTGACCGAAGGGGCATATAACTGTTCAAGTTACATTTCTCCATGTTCAAACTGGAGCACAACGTTTAATAAGTCTTGATAAGGAATTTGAGCAAAAATTTCTGCGAGTAATTTTGATGTTGTTGTTGCCATATTTTACAGTCTAGTAACTAGTAATAATAGTTTATATTCTTTTCATATATTTTTATTTTAACATCTAGGAGAGAGAGGGTTTGTGCAATTCGACTAAATCCGTTTGAAAATTATAGGTTTTATATATTTGATTTTTATATTCAATAATTTATAATAAAAATTGTAATATATAGTAATTTTTTTCGAAAAAATGAGCGTAAAATATCAATATTACTACTAAGGATATTAAAATAAATTATAGACAATGGGGTTGAAGAGGTGTGGGTAAAATCTTTTTCTCTGATGATAAAATAAAATATTTTTGGTTGATAATATTTTTAAAATTATTTTACTATGGTAAATTCTGTGATAAAATATTTTTTGTCGATCATGTGAATGTCTTCTGTAATAAAATAATGTTTTTGTAGGATCATAGTTTTAAAATTATTCTTAAAATTATATTCTACGATGGTAAAATATTTTGTGATATAAAAATAAACAACCAGTTGAAGACCAGAAGAGCATTTAAGAAGCATCATACATCATATAATTTTATAAACCTTTCTCCCTTGAGCCAGAAATGGGTAACCTGTGTTAGAACTACGATCTTGGTGAACTACAGTCTTGGTGAACATTATACAATATTGAAAGACTTCACATTTAGGTAAACTAATTTCAAGTAAAATTTTATTATAATAATAACTAAAAAATTCATGTGTGTGGTATAAATGATATTTTGTTTAATTTGTTGTTAACAAATAGAAATTATATGTGAAAAATTTTTGTTACAGGAAAGAAAAGTGTTCTAGACATTATGTAATACTCTGATAAAAGAAAAATGATAAATTCAATAGAAGACTGATCACAACCCTCCAAAACGAATGAAGATGACTGAACAATATCTTACTGATAAAGAAATGCTCATAACAATGGAAGATTTTAAATGTGAGTTTTTTTTTATGATATTTTTGAATTACTTAAAATATAATTTTAGAAATTTTAATGATAATAATTTTTTTTTAAGTTAGTTAATTTTAGGAATATAAATTATATATTTTTTTATTAAAACTACAGGTCAAGAAGCAGAGAAAACAAAAAATGAAGAAAAATATCTTTCAATAATAAAAGGTAATATTACGAAAGATTTTAGTGGCAGTGATAAAATACTTTTAGTACAACAAGTAAATTGTTGTGCTGTTAAATTGAAGAAGGGAGGTCCTACTGATGCTTTAAGTCAAGTTTTACCACTAGTAATCTATATTTATTTAGAATACCTGGATGTTATGCAAATCTAGCTAATGAAGCCACTCGTGATAAATTTGGGTATAAAATTTATAAATAATGGAAAAAACAACCCAATGATTGCCAATATGTTCGCACAGTATGCAATGGAAACTCCAGATAAGTATTGTATGAACTGTAATAAAGTTGATAAGACCTACTATAATACATGCAAATATTTAGATACAAAAAAAGGTCGTGAGGTTATGTTCAAAGAGTGCATGAAGATCTTGTTAAATGGTTATTACAGATCCCATTGGAATTTTAACAAAAAAGTTGTGTTTCCAAAAAAGGGGGAGTGCTCAGGGTGGGATTGGTTCTATTTTAAAAATAATTTTGATTTTAAAAGGAAATTAAAAAAACTATAAAATTGTTGTCATTTTGTAAAATATGTCAAATAAAAAGGGTACGTATTAGATAAAAGAAAGATTAGAGATTTACGATCTTGTTAAAGGCTATTAACAATTTAATGGGATTATAATGGAAAAAATTGGTTTCTAAAAAAAAAATTGATGTGCTTTAGCCAGTGGTGTTGGCATGTGTATCTTAAAAATAAATTAAATAAAAGGAATTAACTAAAAAAAAAAATAGAAAATTTTGTTGTTATATTGTAAAATTTTTTCAAATAAAATAGGTTATAAAATTAAAATTATCTTATAAATTGTTTTATTTACTATAAATACTCCAAAATTTGTAGATGGGAAATGGGGTTTTAAGTTTTTGAGACATTTAACTTAATTCCAAAGATAAGGGGGGGATTATTTGAAATTTTAAAATTTTTTACTTTTATTTTTTTAAAACTGATGTAAGCGATAAATAAAAAAGTTTTTTTTTAATTTTTGGGGCACAAAAAATATTTAAAAATGTCTTAATGAGCCGTTAAAAGGAATTTTACTGCATTTTTTATCAAAGTATAAAGCAATGAAATTTTGTGAAGATCTTTTTTTAGACAGAAATTTTTAATTTACTACTGAAAAAAATATTGCAAAAAATTGTGAATCTAAAAAAAACAAAGTGTATTGTTTAAACGCATTTTAAAAAGGGAAAAATTTTGCTTTTGGTATAAAATGGATAAGGAAATATCCCATTTATAAAACTTATCAATCAACTTTGGAAAAAAAAATTTAAAAAGAAATAAAGTGAAATTGAAAATTCTAAAATATACTACTATTTTGTTGGATCCAAAAGATGAAATAAAAGACTTTTCTTTATGATTTTATTGATAAAAAAAAAAATTCAATATATAGAAAAAATTTAAAAAATTTGTAAGAAATGCCTATGGAGTTTTTAAATGTAAGAATTTAAATTAAAAATTTTTTAAAAATTAAAAGAAAAGTAATGCCCAAACACCATTACTAAGTAGTTTTGGGAGATTTTTTTAACACTAATGATATTACAGTCTATATTTATTATCTCAAGAAAATATAATGGGGATTTTCAATGAAAAATTTTTAGGAAAAGTAAACCCTATAAAAGTAGTTTTTTCATTCCGTTTCAAAAAAGGGAAAGAGGAAAAGAACTACAAAAAATTTCCGGTTCGGGGGAAAAGTCTATGAAGAAGATTTTAAAAAAAAGCTTATAGGAAAATGGCACCATTACCATCCAAAAAAACAATCTTTTTTTGAAAAGAAAAATTTAAAGATAAGCAGAAGCCTTTGAATTTTGAGTACAAATGAAAAAAAAATATATGATATGATGGCGAAAAATGACTTAAAGGAGAAGGAATCTAGTATGCTATGGTCATGGAGATGAATACACTTTGGGTAGCTTTCTGGGGAAACCTAAAATTTTTTTCCAAAAATTTCTTTGGCCAGTGATTTTTTTCATTTTTTTAAGGGGTGTTGTAGATTTAAACATATAAGTGGATGATTTTTCCTTCAGTTCAAAAGTCTTCTAAATTTTTCCAAAACCCTCGGACAACAGGTCATTACCAAAAAATTTTTAACTAAACAATACGCATAACCCTTCTGATTTTTGAAATCTCAAGAAAAAAGTAAAATCAATTAAATTTAAAAAGACATTAACACCCTTTGGTTTTCAAAAAGAAAGATAGAAATTTAATATTCTTCCAGTCCTTTTCCCGGTTAATTAATTTTAAAGTACTATGGAAAAAAAAAGGAAAATTGATGAAATTACTACTTCTAGCAATATATCAAAAAATCAATTATTGTGTCTTCCAAAGTTTTAGACCTTTTTTAACTTGGAAAAAGTTTACAAGTGTGTTCAAAGAAAATCAAGATTTTTAAAAGAAACAATAATGTTTTTTGAAAAAAGATTTAAAATAGATATTACCCAAGGGATGAAAAAATGGAAAAGATTATTTTTGAACATGGGGAATAAGTTTCCGGGAAAAAGATCCTGATGAGTTATTTTTGTAATCAGAAAAAAACCTCATCAGTTTTTAAAATGGATGGTTTTAAACCCTTTCAGTACACACCCAAAAATTGACACTACCTGATGCCTTGTTGGTCCCCAAGTAAAATTCCTACCCAACCGAGGGAAAAAGTTCCCTTGAATTTAAATTTTAACAATATTGTACCCCACAAATGACGAAGTATCTTCCGGTTAGGGATTACCTTACCTAAAGATTTTAATAAAAAAGGGAACTTATCTTTAAATTTTGATTTTCAGTTTCTTCTTTTGATTGTGAAAAAAAAATTTTTTATTAATATAAAAAATTTTAAAAAAAAAAATTAAAAAATTTAAAAAAAATCTTTGAATTAATTTTATATTTCCGGAGTAAAAATACTTTTTACGGGATTTTTAGACACATCAAAAGGTATAATACATTCAAAGGTTATTAGACCATCAAAAAAAAAACTTTTTACTGGATTATTGGGGGACAATCACAAATAAGTTTAAAAATCAAAAGACCAAGGGGTTTTAAAAATTTGGGTTTTTATCATAGTTTATAACAAAAAAAAATTTTAAGGATCAAAAATGATCAAGAATTTAAAGAAAATTTTCTGGAATTGAAGAAGAATGGGTCATGCCTCTGTCTATCAGTATTTTTTTGAACGTCGAATTCCCTTGTGAAAGGAATTTTTTGGAAAGACGGAGAATTGGGAAAAAGTTTTGAAGGGTTGGAAAGAGGGATTCCCTATATCACTTGATATCTTTTCGATAAAAAAGAAAAAAAAGTTTACTAAAATTTTGTGTTCGAATGGTTTACGGGGAAGAAGTAAACAACAACACCCACCCCCAAACCCCCATTTTTTTGTCGGAGTCTGAAAGATGAAATTTATGAGTAAAAAATAAAAAGGGAAAAGAGCACAGTATATGTACTTACTTTAAATCCAAAACTTTTATATACCACGGGAACTAAAAATTATAATAATAAAGATCTTATCCTTGTTCGCTTAAAGAAGAGGGGTACATTACCCCCATTGGGGAAAAAAAAGTTTATTTTAGACCACAAAATAAACTAACTATTACCCAAAAGGGCCTTCTTCCTAGTATTAAAACAGAGAATTTAATAAATTTCTTGATTTTTGTAGGGCCCAAAAAAGATTACAAAATGGGATAAAGGAAGAAGCAGAAAATTAATCACTTGAAGAACCTTTTTGAAATGGATTTTGTTATAAAATTAGCTTTACATAAAAAAACAATTATTTTTTGTAAAGGGATAAAAAAATGTAAGTCATTTGTGAAAATGAATGACACAGCTTGTGCAATGAAAACAACTTTAAAAGTAAAATTATTATTTTTTAGTAAAAATAATTAAAAATTTGGGGTAGAAAAACCGCCCAAATTTTTTAAAACTCTTCCCCTTGAAGTTATAAAATTTTGAGGGGAAAGGGTGAGGAAATTAAAAATGCAATAAAGTTAAAATTTTCAGAAGGATTTAGAAAAGGGTTAACTTATCTTTTCCTTTAAAATCACATTTTCTAAAATGGAACCTCTCTCCATAGAATGTTTAAACTTACAAGAAATACAAACATTTGGCCCCCAAGGAGAATGAATTAAAGGGAAATTGGATGAAAAAGGACAACTGGATGAATTGGAAAAAGATGGGATTTTGAATGTAATTTTGATAATCATCACTTTTTAGATGATAGTGTTTATAGTGGTTTTCAAATTTTGAAAAGGTTTTGAAGAAATACCAGAAATATTTAAATTTTAATTTCAGAAGTAACTACAGTTTCTGAAAAAGAGAAAATGGTGGGTAAAGTCTTAAACATAGGTATGTTTAACATGAAGTTTTAATTTATGAAAAGAATATTGGCATTTAGAGGAAGTAAAAAATTTTAAGGTGGATTTAGATAAAATTGACCGCATACCAATCTTTGTCAAAAAAGAAAATTCTTTTTTATGAAAATTAGTTGTCGATGGCTTAAAAAAAAAAATGCTATGTTTTCGTGGAAATGATAGCAGTTCTTTTAAAGGAGAAATAGGGGGAAAATTTAATTATTATTTCCCCAATAATATACTTATCCATAAAATCTATTATCATGAAAATGATTTCAGGATAAAGAAAAAAAATTTTTAAAATCCTTTTAAAAGACAATTAT
Organism: Cherax quadricarinatus; assembly: GCF_026875155.1. Taxonomy (NCBI): domain Eukaryota; kingdom Metazoa; phylum Arthropoda; class Malacostraca; order Decapoda; family Parastacidae; genus Cherax; species Cherax quadricarinatus. The sequence continues at coordinate 13,846,507 of NC_069402.1, forward strand.
ACTAATTTAAGCCCTTCCCTTTAAGGAGGAGTAAAATGGTGTATCAGCTCTCCCCCCTTTAAGGAGGAGTAAAAAGGAAATGCGGTTGTGGTTTGTGGATATATAAATGGATACAAGTTTGATTTAGTTATAACTTCCTAATACACAACAGGACTACAAGATAGGATTAGACTGCAAAAATTTTTAGGGCCCCCAAGGGGAATTAATTTACAGGGACAATTTGAACAAAAAGAAGTTGAAAGAAAAAAGAATTGTAGACTTTTTGGATAATTTTTAAGTTTCGATCCTGATAAAAGTAGTATTAAAAAAATTTTTGAGACAATAAAAAATCAATCTCAATTTTTATTTTCAGAGGTGAATTAAAAAAAAATAAAAAAAACTTTCCTTTTAGAGTTAATTGACACGTGTACCAAATAATTATTTGGTTAAACGTATTTCATAATAAAGGGATAAAGGCTTGAAGGGTTTAAAAATTGATGAAGACGTATTTTTTTCGAAAATTTTGAAAAAATCCCTTTAAAAAGAACAGTTAAAAGTTTATTAAACACTCTCCTTTGGTCCTTTCCCTTTGAAAATCGCTCGAGTATATAAGTTAGTGCTTCAGTCAGAAGTTTTTTAAATAACCCACAACAAGAAACCCAGGAACAAAAAACAAAAGGGGGCAAGAACGACAAGGCGCGACAAAATTTAAGAATAAGTTTAATGACTTTTAAGGGAAGGGAAAAGACGATGAAAAAACTTGAAAATTTGGATAGACCCGCAAGAATTGGAACTCGTTCGGTTTTTTAAAATTAGTGCTTCAGTCGAGAGTTCAAACTCCCCTATAAATAAAAACAACAAGAACCCGGAAGCAAGAACGACAGAAAAGGGCCCAAAACGATGATGATGAAGATGAAAAAATTGAAAAAATTGGGGTGGCCCCAAGAATTTGGGTAATTCGTTGAGTATATAAGTTTTCTTCAAATTAAAGAAACTCTACTGAATCAAACTGGATTCCCGGACAATTGAAAGAGCCGGAAATTTGAATCACAAGGAAAAATTTAATCTACAAGAACGAACTGGGAAGAACTTGAAAATTTAACAATTTCAAGTACAAAGACGACTGGAACAAAATTTAAAATTTGGGCCCACAAGGAAGAAAAAATCTCTACAAGGGCAACCCAGAAGAAGAATTGGTAAACTTTTCAGTGTGTGGAATTATAGATTCTGATGATTCTGAAGGTTTTGTGGGAAAAATACCACGAGGTTTTTAATCTCAATTGAAGAAGTAAAAACCGTTTCTGAAAATTGGAAGATGGGGGGTAAGGCTCTTGAACATCAGATTTTTTAGCATGAAATACAAAATTTGAAAAAGACTATTTTTCAAACTGACTTTTTAAAACTTCGAAGGGTTTTAGAGGGAAAAATTACCGCTGTATCCTCTTTTATCTTGAAAGGATAAAGAATTTTTTTGAATTATGGTGGTATGGCTTACAAGATTTTTCATATTTTTGTGGAAAAAGACGAGTTTGTATTTTGGGAAAGGATTTTTGATTTGGGGGATAACGTTTCCTTAATCTGAAAATTTACATTTCTTTCTCCCAAAGTAGTCTTTTTTATTCTTTTGGCAAAGAAAAATTTTAGAATAACTTAAAAAAATTTCTTGAAAAAGATGGATATACTATATCTCCATTAAGTGATTTTAGATCTCTTTCTGTGAATGTATGGTTGATGAGATGATGATTAAAGTATTTTTTTTTGTATCAGATTGTTGTTTTTAAGTAAAATATATTTGGCCCTCTCCATGTTAAAATATTCGGTTACGGAAAAAGTATGTGGGGTGATGTTAATGTTTTTTTGTATAATGTTAAATTCACCTAATTTAAACTTCATCAAAAAATTCGCTTTAAAAAAAAAAGTATTGCTTAAAAAAAACCTAATAATCCACTTTTACCATAACAGCATTTTCGAGTTTTTTTGTTGGCCCCGGTACGAAAAAATTTTTCTGGCTTATGTATTTTTTTATCAGAACCCCTTTCCCCGGCCCCCAAACCCTCCCCTTTAAAGGAAAGTAAAAGGGAGAAGATCTTATAAGTAGGGAAGTTAGGTTTAAAAATTAATTCACATTGATCCCAATATAGAGGATTAGACCGGGAAAAAAAAAAGACAACTGGGAAAATGGACTGCATCACCAAATTTTGTAGCCAATATTCCATGGGAAAACAAAAGAGGTGTGACATCTGTGGCCAGATATAAATTCTGTAGACGTACTTTAAAGGAAGCCAAAAGAGGTTTGACTCGTGGGCCCAAAATCAATCTCCTGTAGCCTACTTCCCCCTTTACCCCCGAGAGCCAACTTTAATGGCCACAGTACATTCACCCATCTCCTGGCCCGTACTTCACTGCCACCCCAGTTTTGGCCCAACAGCTCCAGGCCATATGAATTATAAAAGTGTTTTAGAGCATATTCCGTGTCTACATTTGCAAGTGGTTTTTTATTTGAGACTTTGATCCCCGTAATATGGAAAGAATTTGATTTTTGATTCAAACAATTATTTATTTAAAGTTTATCGAAAGTATTTTTTTCCTAAGGTTTTGTTTTCAAAAATGAAGACGATATTTTAAAGACATTTAGAGAGAAAGTTTTTTAGGTGTTTAAAAAAAGTCATATAAGTTAGGAAAAAAACCATTCAACAAAAAAATAGTGTTGTAACTGCTAGGATGGTGTATGGGGAATTGTTGCAGGTGTGGATTCTTTGAATTTATTAGTAGAAATGCGTGTGTGGTTTACCATATATCAGTCTGGAGACATACAATAAATATGAATCTATGATAAGAGAGAGATCTATTAAGTTATGTAAAAAAAAAAACTTGCCTCAATCCCAAGGACATTATTGTTCGAGGGAAAATCGCAGCAAACTGAGCATTATACCAGATGAACGCAAAAATTCTTGACATTGATGTAATATGACGGAATAGGCACTTAAGGGAAGTAAGTGGACATAACTCAAATATAGGTATTGGTGTTTGTTATAGATCCTTGACAAAATTAGTGGTCGATTATCAAAATTTTAGCAATTTCTGTAGTATGTGTTCTTCTATGGATAGAAGTTGGAACAAAAAAAAATAAAATAATGATGAATATTTAAAAACTTTCAAGAAAGGACACAAACTTAATGCAAGATAAACCAAAAAGAATCTTGTGCAAAGATAGAAAATGAAGCAGCAGTAATGTGTGGATGCGATCAATTGAAAATAATTTGAGATACAAAACAATAGTGTATGATGGTGGATAGCAAAATACATAAAGCAATTGTTGACCTCAACGATGGTGGGGGTCCATATCCAGGTGTAAATGTTGAAGAAAAGAGGATTGTATCAGAATGAAAACTATTAATGAAAGTTTTCATAAAACACATATTGACTTACTGCATTAAAGACTTATTTCAAAACAAAGAGGCAAGCTGATTTCATAGCTAGCCATGCTGTAGCAAGTACAATAGTGAGTATGTAAAGAGTTTCATACCACTTGGCTACAGACATTCAGCATTCACTCAAACACACCTTGAAAAAATGGACAAGAGAATACAGGTAGTAGGGGTCAAAGAAAATAAGAAGAGGAAAAGAAGACAGGACACATTTGACGAGCCTGGTGGATATTGGATTATCATGGGTCCACCTACACCTGGTCAAATGTAGGTAGGTAATTTTTGTGAGTTTTTTGGTGTATTTTTATGCATATAAATGTGTGAAATTACAGCATCTGTTTATATAAACAATTACTGGAAATATTAACTGGAAATAGGATTTTGAGCATTCATTTCTTTCTTTCTAGAGAAGGGATATTAGATATTCAATGGAACTTAAGGGTGAAGTGATCTTCATGAAACTTCAGGATGAAAAAATCTCTTTATGGAACTTCAGTCTATACAACCAGTTCTACTCTCAATAAATTATAATAGTATGGTGTTAGGACAGAAGATGAATATACTATAAGTGACTTCAGTTGATAATGATAAATGTATTTCTGGTCATCTTAATATGATAAGACACCAGTTGGAAACACAAGATACTACATTCTGTGTTCACAGGATATAGTATCCTGTTTAAGCTTAACATCAATAAATAAGGTAATTGCATTATTTGACATATTTGACATACAGACGTGGTTTAAGATTTAGAAGGGGTAATATGCTCGTATTTATATAAGTTAGTTTCTGAAATCTTTGAAAAAATACCACCATAAACATTTATGAAAGTGATATGATGGTATTGGATATAAACATGTCTGTTAATCAAATTATATTTAAGCTCCTCCCCTTAAAATCCCCTTAGAAACTATATAAAGTTAGTATACTTAAAAATTTTCTTGAAAAAGATAGATATTCTATATCTCCATTAAGTGATTTTAGTCATCTCTTTCCTGTGAATGTATGGCTTGATGATAAATGATTAATGTATTTTTTTGTATCAGACTGTTGTTTTTAAGTGAAAATATATGTTTGAAAAAAAAAATGTATATAATTAACCTAATTAGCTTCATCAATAAATTCTGTAGCCAGTAATTCCACTGTCCCCCCAGATGTGGCCAACGGTTCCATGGCCACACTAATATTGAGGATTTAATCTCCATTACCATATCTCCTGTAGCCAGTACCTCCATGGAAGACCAAGAGAGGTGTCACTCTGTGGCCAGCATCATCAATCTCCTGTAGCCAGTAATTCCACTGTCACCAACAGATGGGGCCCAACGGTTCCATGGCCACCACTAATATTGAAGATGGAATCTCCATTACCACATCTCCTGTAGCCAGTACCTCCATGGAAGACCAAGAGAGGTGTCACATCAGTGGCCAGCATCTTCAATCTCCTGTAGCCAGTAATTTCACTGTCACCCCAGATTATTTATAGTGTTAGGACAGAAGATGAATATACTATAAGTGACTGATTAATGTATTTCTTGTCATCTTAATATGATAGATACCAGTTGGAAACACAGGATACTACATTGTGTTCACAGGATATAGTATCTAAAAGTTAGTTTCTGAAATCTTTGTGATTCCTGTGAATGTATGGCTTGATGATGATAATTAATGTATTTTTTGTATCAGATGGTTGTTTTGAAGTGAAAATATATGTTTGAAATAAAAATGTATATAATTATCCTAATTGGCCCCTCTCCAGGTTAAAATATTCTAGTACAGGAAAAATGTATGTAGCTTGATAATGATTAATGTATTTTTTATATTAGATCATCCAATCTCCTCATCTTGAAGGAGGAGTTACTTTTATTCCATCCCAAAAGTGGTCATTTTCATAATTTTAGAACAAAAAAAAATAAAATCACTTTGAGCATAACAGCATAACATCATCAATAAATTCTGCTTGAAAAAAAGAGAATAAAAGAAATTTTGTTTATCCAATCTGGAGGAGTGAAAGGAAAAGTGGACCTCCAAGCTCCTCCCCTTGAAGGAGGAGTAAATGAAGATGTATATATATAAGCTAGGTAAGTTAGGTTTAGAAAATTAATTCAACATGGATCTGCAAGATAGGAGGATTAGACATTTAAAAGACCGACTGGAAAAAATAGGAAGACAACTGGAAGAAATAGGAAGACAACTAGAGAATGAAAAAGAGTTTTTGGATGATTTTAACTTCTTAGATATTAATGTTTCAAATATTGAAATACTAATAAATAATAGTCTAAAAACTCTTAGCCAATCAAAAGGATGGAAGACCAAAAAGAGACAATATCATAAATCTCCTATAGCCAGTACTTCCACTGTCACCTCAGATGTGGCCAACGATTCCATGGCCGCCACTGATATTGATGTTGATATCTCCATTACCACATCTCCTGTGGCCAGCATAGATGTGGCCAATAATTCCATGGCCACCACTGATATTGCCACATGTCCTGTGGCCAGTACTTCCACTGCCATTCCAGATGTGGCCAACAGCTCCATGGCCATGACCACCACTGATATTGATAATAAGGGAAAAACATTTAAAATTATATGACGTTCAGTTGGCCAATCAAAAGGATCGAAGACTAAAAGAGGTATCATATCTCCTGTAACCAGCATCTCTATTACCACATCTCCTGTGGCCAGTACTTCCCTGCCACTCCTTATGAGGCCAACAGTTCCATGGCCACCACTGATATTTGTAATAGTGTTGTGAGTGATATTCCAGTGTCAATAAGTGCCAAAAAGAGGAAATTATTATTTGAGACTACAGATTATCATATTGCTGGAAAGAATAATTTGATGATGATTTTTGATCCTACAAAATTATTTAGTAATGTCTTATCGAAAGTATTTTGCCCTAAGTGCTGTGTTGCAAATATGAAGACTGTATATTATGAACAACATTTAGAGAGCACTGTTGTTTTAGAGTGTAATAAGTGTCACTATAAGTTGGGGAAAAAACCACTCAAAAAGTACATAAAAACGAATGTTGTAACTGCTAAGATGGTGTATGGGGAATTATTAGAAGGTCGTGGATATCATGAATTTATTCGTAGAAATGCAATATGGGGTTTTTACCATATATCAGTCTGGAAATATATAATAAATATGAATCTATGATAAGAGAAAGATCTATTGAGTTTTGTAAGAAAAAACTTGCTCAATCTAAGGACATTATTGTTCGAGAATATCTCAGCAAACTGGGGTATTGTACCAGATAACACAAAAATTCTTGACATTGATGTAACATATGATAGAATATGGCACAAAATTAAAATAATGGGACATCATACAAATAAGGAATTGGTTTGTAGTTTTTTGGATGCCTTTTAAAAATTAGTGGTCGATTATCAAATTTTTACCAATTTCTGTGATATGTGTTCTTATATGAATAGTTGTTGGAAAAAAAGAAAATAACTAATGAGGAATATGAAGAATTTTGCCAAAGACACATTTTTAAAATGCAACATAAACATAAAGGATCCTTTGAAAAGTTAGAAAGTGAAGCAGCGGTAATGATGTGGCAGCGATCAATTGAAATAAATTGAGATACAAAACAATTGTGTTTAATGGTGATAGCAATATACATAAAGCAATTGTTGACCTCAATGATGGAGAGGTTCCATATCCAGGTCTAAAAGTTGAAATGGAGGATTGTATCAGTCACTTTGCTAAATGTCTAAAGAACAGACTAACAAATTTAGTAAAGTCACAGAAAGAATTGAAAAATGGGAGAAAGAGGAAAAAAATGGGCATGTTGACATACTTTGTAATCGATAAGTTGACACACTACTTTTATAAGAATCTGCGAGAGAGCAGCAACCATGATGTTGAAGATACAAGGAATTGTATCATGTCAAGTTTTTTTCATTGTTCCTCAACTGATGAAAAACCACAGCATCACCTTTGCCCTAATAATTCCTGGTGTTTCTACCAGAATGCAATAGCAGAAAACTTTCCCCCACCATCTCACACCACAATGATGAAAGTACAACTCCAGTTAAAACCTGCATACATGGAGGAAGTGCATAATATTTACAAAGACCTAATAACAGATGAAATTATGCAGTATTTTGTAAAAGGCAGAATGAAAATTATTCATTATGAAAGTCTTAATCAATACATATTGTCTTATTGCAATAAAGATGGTTTTCAAACAAAGAGGCAAGCTGATTTCGTAGCTAACCATGCTATAGCAGAATACAATGAGTATGTAAAGAGTTGTATCCCACTTGGCTACGGAAGTTCAGCATTCACTCAAACACCCTTTGAAAAAATGGACAAGAGCATGCAGGTAGTAGAGGCCAAAGAAAGGAAGAAGAGGAAAAGGAAATGACAGGACACTATCTTACAAGCCTGATGGACATTAGATTATCATATATCCACTTACACCAGGCCAAATGTAGGTAATTTTTGTGGGTTTTTTTTTTTTTGTGTATTTTTATATACATAAATATCAAGTGTGAAATTACAGCATCTGTTTATATAATCAATCACTGGGAATAAAAACTGGGAATAAGATTTTGAGCATTCATTTCTTTCTTTCCAGAGAAGGGATATTGAATATTAATGGAACTTAAAGGTGAAGTGATTGATCTTCATGAAAATTCAGGATGAAGAAATCTCTCTATGGAACTTCAGTCTATACAACCATTTCTACTCTCAATAAATTATAGTAAATGATGTTAGGACAGAAGATGAATGTAATATGCTCGTATGTATATAAGTTAGCTTCTGAAGTCTTTGAAAAATACCACAATAAACAGTGTGTGATGGTGATAGCAATACACATAAAGCAATTGTTGACCTCAACGATGGTGAGAGTCCATATCCAGGTGTAAATGTTGAGGGTGAAGTTATCTTCATGAAACTTCAGGATGAAGAAATCTCTTTATGGAACTTCAGTCTATACAACCAGTTCTAACTCTCAATAAATTATAGTATATGGTGTTAGGACAGAAGATTCACAGGATATAGTATCCTGTTTAATAATACTGCCAGATGCCACATCCTGTTTATGATCAAAATATAGAAGTTGAGAAATAGGATGTTATATCTTCTGAATGATTGATTCACCTAATTAAGTTTAACATCAATAAATAAGGTAATTGCATTATTTGACATAGAGACGTGTTTCTGTGAACGTATGGCTTGAATCTTTAAAATAAAAAAGATAAAAAAAACTATACTTTTAATTATTAATTCATCAACTTGATATTCCTTTAAATAATTATGCAGACTACGATGTATTATGGCTAGATAAAGCCTTTGCTTCAACATTACTTCGGAACTTGCTAGAATGGATGTTGGAGGATTGCTTCTCCAGAGTGTGTTGTGTGATTTAAGTTATCAATACAGCTTAAGGCATTTATGTTTGGCTTCAAGGCAAAGTTTTGGTTGTAATTTAAGAAATAGTTTGGAGAAAAATGGATAAATGGTAATTTAGAAAGGGATAATATCCCATGGAGTAGAGAGTTTGGAGGACTTCTGTGCAGGGATTTGAATAGGCTTGCCTAAGAATATTATTTCTCTTAGTAAAATGATCTTTGGAATGAGACCTAAAATGAAATTTGTTCTGATGTGCCTGATGAAGAGGAAGCCAGCCTAAGAGAGAAATTATTAAAATATTTTATATCATCATATACAAAAATTTACCATAATTGAATTTTTTTTCAAATGGTTAAAATCTTTCAATGATGGTAAATTTTTTTGGATCATCAAAAAAAATATTTTGTGATCATTGAAAATTTTTCCATGATGGTTAGAATCTTTCTATGATGGGAAAATATTTTATATCATCATATACAAAAATTTACAATCATTGAAATTTTTTTTTCCAAATGGTTAAAATCTTTCAATGATGGTAAATTTTTTTGGATCATCAAAAAAAATATTTTGTGATCATTGAAAATTTTTCCATGATTGTTAGAATCTTTCTATGAAGGGAAAATATTTTATATCATCATATACAAAAATTTACAATCATTGAAAATTTTTTTCAAAATTGTTAAAATCTTTCTATGATGGTAAATAGGATAATATCCCATGGAGTAGAGAGTTTGGAGGACTTCTGTGCAGGGATTTGAATAGGCTTGCCTGAGAATATTATTTCTCTTAGTAAATGATCTTTGGGAATGAGCCCTATAATGAAATTTGTTCTGATGTGCCTGATGAAGAGGAAGCCAGCCTAAGAGAGAAATTATTAAAATATTTTATATCATCATATACAAAAATTTACCATAATTGAATTTTTTTTCAAAATGGTTTAAAAATCTTTCAATGTGGTAAATTTTTTTCAATCATCAAAAAAATATTTTGTGATCATTGAAAATTTTTCCATGATGGTTAGAATCTTTCTATGAGGGGGAAAATATTTTATATCATATATACAAAAATTTACAATCATGAATTTTTTTTCAAAATCGTTAAAATCTTTCTATGATGGTAAATTTTTTTGGATAATCAAAAAAAATTTTTGTGGTCATTGAAATTTTTTCCATGATGGTTAGAATTTTTTCTATGATGGTAAAAATTTTTTATATCATATTTTAAAAAAATTTACCATAATTAAATTTTTTTTTTTTCAAAATGGTTTAAAATCTTTTTATGATGGTAAATTCCTTCTGAACAGTGTTATGCTATGATCAAACAGAAACAGACTGTTGCTAACAATGTATCAATTGTAAGACCTCAGGAGTCACAGCAGCTCATTGCTGACTGCAGTGTGAGGGCTGATTGCATCGCAGCCAACCGCACTTCACCCTGTACCCCTCATAATGGCCCCCAGGACTACCAGGTACCTCGGGTCTGAATACTGGCTCATGCCTGCCCTCAGACAATGGGGTTGAGAACCTCACCTGGGGACCACGTCAACAGACCTCCATCACGTCGGCTGTCAATACCAGCCTAGCTTGAGTCAGCTGACAGTCAGCCAAATAGCTCAGCTGACCGGGACTTCACGTCTCCGATGTTCCAAGTCTTGTCCTGTGGTATACAACCTGATGTCGCGCAAAAAATACGGGAAAACACAACAATTTCTCCTGAAACAACAACCTTGAACAACACAAGGAAGATGTGTAGAGTGTACCAATAACAAGATTGTCACAATTTGTGAAAGCAAGTGTAAGGCTGCTGAAAAGGGTGGTGGTGGTGTTCTTAAATCACAGTAATGACGAATATAATACTTGTGTTGATAACTGTAGTGAGCATCATAGCGGAAAGGCTATGGTGTAAATGATGTTAGTAATAGTGATGACCGAAATTTATAAGTGGTGGTGAAGATGTGTTGGGGAAATGAAAAGGCCTTTTAAAGGTTGGGGTTACTTTATAATGTTAGTAATAGTGATGAGCAAAATATAAGTGGTGGTGCAGAGTGTGATGAGGTTAGTCACATAGACATTAATGTTGATACAATACTGTTGAAAAATGTAATGAACACAATTTTGGTAGTGGCGCTGGTGATGACAGTTGTAGTGTTGCTTTGTAATGTTAGTGGAGGAGGGAATGTGAGTGGTGGTGGTGTCACCTATCATACTTTTCACACATAAACAGCGTCATGCTCTGGGTTTACGAAGACTCCACGAGGCCTTACAACTGGAGGTGCACTTAACAAACTCATGGACGGGGTTTAGCACTGTTGACATTGATAAGGTCTGCTATTTAAAATGAACAATTTTTTCATTATGCTGAGAAACTCAACAAGATCCCAGGACTACTATAATGGATCAAAACTCGTATAAACTTTCTATAAAAGCTGGAACATTGCATCACTTGGGAAAAAGACTTCCTGAACTTCATCATAAAGTAACCCACCGAACCCATTGATGTTGTGTGCCCAAACAAGAGTGTAGAGTCCCTTGAAAAAATCCAACCCCTAAATTACCTTTCATTTGTTGCATATAACCTCAAAATCTACTAACTCTTGTGTTCTATTTTTAAAAAATCATTTCCCCCATCAACTTCTTGCCACAAAGAAAACAGAGGGCTAAAATATCACGGTGTTAGGATTTATATAGGGAACTCTGCTCTCAACATATTTAATTGTATGCTCCTGCTGAAAAATTTAATTACTTGGAGCTCCCAACTTGTGCTCATTCTGAGCCTACTCTTATTATTGGCGATTACAATGCGAGACACAAAAGAATTGGAAACTCACAGTTTGGTAATCGTAATGGCAATAAACTGTTGCCCACTTTAAACAGTCATGATAATGTCCAAATTGTAGGTGACCTTGAACCACACATATCTTGGAGGAAATCCTTGATCTGTGCCTGGGCTTCAAATTTATTCTGCCAGCTGTGAGTCTTCCATTTAACAGATATAGCGTCTGATCATTTCCCTAGGCTAACCTCTCTAGATATTGGTAATACTATCCTCCTGGTGGGATATTCAAACGGAAACGTTTTAATGTTCCAAGATCAGCATGATGGACTTTGTGCACATGGGGACTGACTGGTATATTCCTATGAGTTTTTCCTCTGTAGAGACCTTTAACAATGATCTTGTGAGCAGTATTCAGAACTACTTAGAGCCGCCACGGGCCACCTCTTGGTACTCAAAACCCCAAAAACTTCCATAATAATCATACCTCCTTCAAAAACCATACTTATTACAATGATTCTAAATTTTGAAACCACTGAAACGTACTGCTCGCAGACTGGGCCCTTTAGCCTATAGAAAACTCGTACCCTGAATGCTGAGGCTCTTCCAAACTGCCCTTGCTGCTGCCAGAGAGCTTATGACAGAGCTGCGGCAAACCGACTGGGAAAAATTTGTAACGGTCTTAATTTGCTCACACCCACTTACCCGGGCATGGAGGGACAAAAATAGAATTAAGGGTAAACGAACTGGGCAGATCGTGCCCCCTCATCCCTTGCATAGGGCGAATGAGTTAGTCAGTGCTTGGGCTGCTACATCTAGCTATGACAATCTTCCCAGTACCACACAGGCAAAATTAAATGACAAATATGATGCAAGGGAGAGACTTGTTTGCTTTATGCTCAGTAAGGCAGATGTTTTGCAACATTCCTTTCATTTAATTTATGAACTTGATGCAGCGCTAACTTAAGGGCAACTCCAGGGTCGCCTGGGGGAGGATGGTATTACTTACAACATACTCAGATTGCTGTGTCGAGTACCAGGTAATCCATTACTTGAATTATTTTAAAATGAGCTATGTAACTGGGGAGCTCCCTCAATCTTGGACCAAAAGCTCATCATTCCAATTCCTAAGCCGAATCAACAAAATGCATTTCGCCCAATATTCTTACTAGCTGCTTGTGTAAAACATTTGAGAGAATGATTTCTTATCGTCTCATGTACAGAATCAAAACAATTTTTGTCTTCCGGTTACATGTTTCATGCATGGAAGGAGGTGCATCATTGCATAGCCACCTTTCTTACCCCGCACACTGACAGCTCCTACACTACCTTCCTTGACCTTAAATCCGCTTTCGATGTAGCCAACCGACATGTAATAATTAGGAACTTGCCAGAATGGATGTTGGAGGATGGCTTCTCCGTGGATTAAAGGGTACCTGTCCAACGAAAATCGTCTGTGTTGTTCCCGGGGACATAGAAGTGTAATAAAGACTTTTAATTAGGAACCCCACAGGGAGGTGTGCTCAGTCCCACACTGTTCAATATTCTAATTAATGCAAATTTCTTAATGCTATGCCTAGTCAGCCCAATAATTATGTGATTAGTTTTGCTGATGATATAATGATTTACATCACCGGATTCTCCAACACCAAAAACATTCTTAATCATGTTTCTAGCCTCGTGTCAGGACCTGGGGTTGATAATCTCTACTGATAAAACAAAGATACTCAATAGGCGTCCTCCTCGACAGAGAGGCACGTTCGTCAGATCCAATTGCATGATGGGGGCTCTTCTAGAATATGTAAGCAGATAAGGTAAACTAGGCTTTGAGGTTCCAAATACTTGGACCTGTTGTAACAAGACTTTGTCGCCAATACAAAGAACGACTAAAAGCACTTAGAGTTGTGGCAGGGCTTCACCCCAGGTATGGGGCTAATGTTAAAATTTTTGAAAATGATGTATCTTGCTTATATTAGATCATTGGTTGATTATGCTGCACCCCTACTTGCTCTTGTGTCTGACTGGAAGCTTGGAGGGCTGGAAAAAAATGCAGAACGAAGCAATGAGGATCATCCTAGGATGCCCTCGTACTGCCAAAATTTAAATATGCAAAAAGAACTTGATATTCCAGCATCAGAGATCGTGTTACTGAAAGAAATATCCTAATTGGGGTTAATATGCTCAGGCAAGCTCATTCAAACCCCCTGCACAGAAGCCCTCCAAACTTTCCTCAGCACTGGTGAACACTCCTCCAGATGGATCGAAAAGACTGGAACCGACCTCCGCAGAATCAGATACATGATCTATGTCAAGTAAGGCAACAGCGGCACTTCTCCGCTCCATGGAATATTACCCCATTCCAAACTACCATTCCTCCATTTCCCCCCAAAAATACTTCTTAAATCACAACCAAAACTTCGCCTTGAAGCCAAAAATGAGGCCTTAAGCTGTATTGATAACTTAGTCCACACAGCACACACTCTCGCAAATTATTTACGTTGATGGTTCTGTTCACCAATCCACTGGTGCACCCGGTAGTTTCTGCTGTTGTTGTAACAGAGTGATGGCCTCTTAAAGAAATTGGAGCATGCATCAATAATTGGGGCCTCTACCCTTCAGACAGAACTGTTTGCCATACTCCTTGCACTGAAAATGCAACTATGTATCAAAGATTGACAGTTTTTTTGTAAACTGATTCTCTGTCATCCATAAATGCTCTCAACTCATTAAGATAAATTGTGGCCCTGGCTTGTGTCAGGAAGCCAGACACAGGTATGGTAGGATGTGGACAGTGAGTCAGAGTGCACATGCTGTGGATTCCATCTCACATTGGTCTTCAGATGCATGATAGAACTGATAAATTGGCTAAGCTGTATGCTTTCAAAGAGGGAGTAGATTACAATCTTGGCTTGTCAGGTAGTAGTTTGAGAAAAATAATACGAAAAGAACTTCAGCTGAATTTTATGGACTTAAGGCTCAGGGAGATTGGGCACCAGTGAGTCCATCTATCATCATTCTATCATGCAAGAGGAGCCACATGTCTATGGTGCATCCAACAAAATAAGCAGACTCTTTGGGTGTCACTACGCCCGGCTCCCGGGTGGGTTACAAGTATCTTTGGGAGGTTAAATCACCACCACCAGATGTAGACCAAACGAAATGTAAACTTTTCCAGATGGATTATTGTCACACCCCGCGTCATTATGTACTGGAGTGCGATTAAAATTTAAAGAATTTTGAAACAAATCACTCAGAACTGTTCAAAAATGGTAGTATTTTATCCACAGTGGTATATTACGCCATTCTGGAGAAATACCTGACTTTGCTAGCTGTAATAAAGCATTACCACATATGTGATGTGTGTGTGTGTGTGTTGTGTGTGTGTGTGTGTGTGTGTGTGTGTGTGTGTGTGTGTGTGTTGTGTGTGTGTGTGTGTTGTGGTGTGTGTTTTGTGTGTATGTGTATGAGTGTGTGAGTGTGTGTGTGTGTGTGTGTGTGTGTGTTGTGTGCGAGTATGTGTGTGTGTGTGTGTATGGTGTGTGTGTGTGTATGAGTGTGTATGTGTGTGTGTATGAGTGTGTGTGCATTGTGTGTGTATGAGTTTGTGGGTGTGTGTGTGTGTTGTGGGTGTGTGTGTGTGTGTGGGGTGTGTGTGTGTGTGTGTGTATGAATTTGTATGTGTGTGTGTGTGTGTGGGGTGAGGAGAGAGAGACTCAGAATCAACATTTGCACCAATAACTCACTACAGTTGGGGACCGGGTGTGGAAGTGTGAATTGCTCATTACTCTAAAATTTGTTCATGATTTTCAGCCCTGTAATAAACGTAAGTAACCATTCTTACAGTATTCATTACCTTTGTAACTTGTGAGTTCATTACCTTTGTAACTTGTGAGTTCATTACCCTTTACCTAGTTCAGCCATCAAAACTTTGGAGCCCGGTCCCTTTGGGCCCCTTGTGTACCTCTTTAAACAGTAAATACCTTTGTAACTTGTCATGATTGTGACTAGACCTACCTGGAGTTCATTACCTTTGTAAATTGTGAGTTCATTACCTTTGTAAATTGTGAATTCATTACCTCTGTAAATTTCTCAGCTATCAAAACTTTTAGGGCCAGTCCCTGGACCCATTATGTACCTCTTAATCTTTTGACTACCGCCCACAGGATAGGTATCGGGTGCATAATAAAAAATATTAAACTAACTTCCATGATGGTTAGAATCTTTCTATGATGGTTTAAAAAATTTTATGTCATAATATATAAGAAAAATTACCATAATTGAATTTTTTTTTTCAAAATGGTTAAAATCTTTCTATGATGGTAAATTTTTTTGGATTCAAAAAAAATATTTTTTGATCATTGAAAATTTTTCAATGATGGTTAAAATTTCTATGATGGCAAAATATTTTATTGTCATCATATAAAATAATTTACCATCATCTAAAAAAATTTTCCAAAATGGTTAAAATTTTCTATGATGGTAAAATATTTTGGATCATAAAAAAATTATATTTTTGATCATTTGAAAATTTTTCCATGACGTTTTTAATCTTTTCTTTGTTGGCAAAATTTTTTATTCATCTAAAAAAATAATTTACCATCTTTTTTTAAAAATTTTTTTCCAAATGGTTAAAATCTTTCTATAATGGTAAAAATATTTTGGATCATAAAAAAAATATTTTTTGATCTTTAAAAATTTTTCCATGATGGTTATAATCTTTCTATGATGGCAAAATATTTTTTATCATCATAAAAATAATTTACCATCATTTAAAATTTTTTCCAAAATGGTTAAAATTTTTCTATGAGGGTTTAAAATATTTTGGTTTCATAAAAAAAATATATTTTTGTATCATGAAAATTTTTCCATGATGGTTATAATCTATCTATGATGGCAAAATATTTTATTCATCATAAAATAATTTACCATCATTAAAAGATTTTTTCATAATGCAAAGTCGGGGTAAGATTTTTCATAATGTCAATGGGTCAGTAAAAAGAAGATGTGGTTTTTCAAGGTTATTCAGTCGGGGACAAGTCTCTTTTTATACCTTAACACCCACATCAATGATTGGGGAAATATTTTGGATCATAAAAAAAATATTTTTTGATTCATTAAAAATTTTTCCCATGATGGTTATAATCTTTCTATGATGGCAAAATATTTTATATCATATAAAATAATTTACAATCATAAAAGATTTTTCATAATGCCAAAAGTCAGGTAAGATCTTTCATAATGTCAAAGGGTCAGTAAAAAAAAGATAATGGTTTTATCAAGGTTATTCAGTCAGACAAGTCTCTGTTTACTAACCCCCACATCTCCCAGATGATATAAAATCATTGAAAATTTTTCAAAATGGTTAAAATCTTTCTATGATGGTAAAATATTTTGAATCATAAAAAAAATATATTTTTGATCATTAAAAATTTTTCCTTTGATGGTTAAAATCTTTTCTATGATGGGTAAAATATTTTTGGATCATTAAAAAAAATAATTTTGTGATCATTGAAAAATTTTCCATGATGGTGATAATTTTCTATGATGGTAAAATATTTTAATCATATTTTAAAAAATTTTACCATCATTTAAAAAATTTTTCCAAAAGGTTAAAATCTTTTTATGATGGTAAAATATTTTGGATCATAAAAAAAAATATTTTTTGATCATTGAAAATTTTTCCATGATGGTTATAATTTTATCTTATTATTTTTTATCACAAAAATTTCCCAAAAAGGCATGCCCAAAAGAAAAATTTCCCCTTTCATATTGTCTTGCAGTAGGTGTTTATGGTTTTAAATCAAATTAATTTCAGGTCAGGCAATTCTTCCATCTGGATATCCCTCTATGATGGCAAAATATTTGTATCATATAAATAATTTACCTCATTAAAAGATTTTTCATAATGCAAAATCAGGTAAGATTTTTCATATGTCAAGGGGTCAGGTAAAAAGAAGATAGTGGTTTTATCAAGGTATTCATCAGACAAGTCTTGTAACTTAACACCAATTTTTAATGATGGTGAAAATATTTTGGATCATAAAAAAAAATATTTTTTGATCATTAAAAATTTTTTCCCATGATGGTTATAATCTTTCTATGATGGCAAAATATTTTATTCATCATATAAAAAAAATTTACCATCATCTAAAAAATTTTCAAAATGGTTAAAAATCTTTCTATAATGGTTTAAAATATTTTGGTTCATAAAAAAAATATATTTTTTGATCATTGAAAATTTTCCATGATGGTTAAAAATCTTTTATGATGGAAAAAAATTTAAATATAAATCATATAAAATAATTTACCATCATTTAAAATTTTTTTCCAAAATGGTTAAAATCTTTCTATGATGGTAAAATATTTTGGATCATAAAAAAATATTTTTTGATCATTGAAAATTTTTCCAAATGAGGGTTATAATCTTTCTATGATGGCAAAATATTTTATATCATCATATAAAAAAATTTTAAACCATTTTCATTAAAAAGGTTTTTTTCCAAAAGGAAAAAATTGGTTTATAAATCTTTTTTATGATGGTAAAATATTTTGGATCATAAAAAAAAATATTTTTTGATCATTGAAAATTTTTTCCATGATGGTTATAATCTTTCTATGATGGCAAAATATTTTATATCATATAAAATAATTTACAATCTTTTAAAGATTTTTCATAATGCAAAAGTGGTAAACTTTTAGTCAAAGGGTCATAAAAAAAAATATGGTTTTTTTTATAAAGGGTTATTCGTCAGACAGCTTTTTTTAGCTTAACACCCACATCACCAGATGATATAAAATCAGAAAAAATTTTTCAAAAATGGTTAAATCTTTCTATGATGGTAAAAAATTTTGAATCATAAAAAAAATATATTTTTTTGATCATTGAAAATTTTCCAAATGGTTAAAATCTTCTATGATGGTAAAATATTTGGATCTTTAAAAAAATATTTTTGATCATAAAAAATTTTCATGATGGTTAATATTTCAATGATGGAAAATAATTTAATCCATATAAAATAATTTACCATCATTTTTTTCAAAAAGGTTAAAATCTTTCTATGATGGTTTAAAATATTTTGGATCATAAAAAAAATATATTTTTTGATCATTGAAAATTTTTCCATGAGGGTTATAATCTTTCTATGATGGAATTTTTTATATCATCATATAAATAATTTACCATTTTTTCATTTAAAATTTTTTTTCCCTCAAAAAAATGGGTTAAAACCCTTTCCTTATTGATGGTAAAATATTTTGGATCATAAAAAAAAATATTTTTTGATCATTGAAAATTTTTCCATGATGGTTATAATCTTTCTATGATGGAAATATTTTATTCATCATATAAATAATTTCCCAATCATTTAAAAAATTTCCAAAAGGGTTTTAAAATCTTTCTATGTTTGGGTAAAATATTTTGGATATAAAAAATTATTTTTTTTGATTTTTAAAAATTTTTCCAAATGAGGTTTATAATCTTCTTATGGAAAATATTTTATATCATATATAAAATAATTTACCATCTTTTAAATTTTTTTTCCAAAATGGTTAAAATCTTTCTATAATGGTAAAAAATTTTGGTTTATAAAAAAAAAATATATTTTTTGATCATTGAAAATTTTTCCATGATGGTTATAATCTTTCTATGATGGCAAAATATTTTTTATCATCATATAAAATAATTTACCATCTTTTAAATTTTTTTTCCAAAAGTGTAAATTTTCATATGTAATTTTGGGTCATAAAAAAAATATTGGAAAAGGGGGGATTGAGGGAAAGCAGGGAAGGGGGTTAACAAATCAATTTTTGGGTTTTTGGACTTTTTTTGGGAGTCTTTTGAAATTTTTTGAGGTAAATTTTATGAGGGAAAAATACTATTTTCACTTAGTTTTTTCTATGGAAAAGGGGAATTTTCCTGGAGGCAAGGGGGAAAAAAGTATGGAGAAAGGGTTTTACCAACGCTCTTTGGGGTTAACACCATTGATGAATTCATGAAAAATTTTAAAATGGAAAATTCTTTCTTGAGGAATTTTTGAATTTTAAAAAAATTTTTTGCATGAAAATTTTTCCGTTTTAAAATCTTTCTATGAGGGAAAATATTTGGAAGGTGCATTAAAAATTTTCCAGAGGTGAATTTTTTGAGGTTTTTTACATTATAAAAAAATTTTAACAAAAAAATTTTTCAAAAGGGGTTAAAATTTTGTAGTGGAAAAATTTGGTCGGCTAAAAAAATTATTTTGGAAATTAAAATTTTGTTTCATTTTTAATTAACTTTATGAGGAAATTTTTACTTTTCTAATTAAATTAATTTTTCCCAAATGGTTTTTAAAATTTTTCTTGGGGTTTTTTGGGGACAAAAAATTTAAATTTTTGAAATTAAAAACCCAAAGGGGTTTAATCCATAATGGAAAATACATCATCATTAAAATTTTAATTTCATTTAAAATTTTTTAATGGTTAAAACTTTTTTGGGCAAAAGTATGGGTTTATAATATTGAATTAAAAATTTTCTTTCGGGAGGGTTTAATCCCATGGGGAAAAAAAAAATAATAAAAAAAAATATATTTTTATCTTTAAAAAATTTTTTCAAATGATGGTATAATTTTTCTATGAGGGCAAAAAAAAATATTTTTAAAATTTTTCATCAAAATTTTTACAACATTAAAAATTTTCAATGAAAAATAAAGGGAAATTTTTCCAAAAGGGTTAAAATCTTAAAATTTAAAAATATTTTTATCAAAAAAATTATTGTCAGAAAATTTTTCCTTTAGGTTAAACTCAAACAAAAAATTTAAATATAAAAAAATTTTTCCCAAAAAATTTTTTCCAAAATGGTTAAAATCTTTCTATGATGGTAAAATATTTTGGATCAAAAAAAAAATTTATATTTTTGATCATTGAAAATTTTTCCATAATGGTTATAATCTCAGATCAGATCAGATTGGACTCACAGGTAAGTACCCACGAGGGGCGAGGGGCAAGGGGGGACAGTGCGAAGAATAACGGTGAGAGGAATGTCTTGAGTCGAAGAGAGAAGAGTCAGGACTAAACCCAACTGCTAAGGCTGGATAACAATGATAAAAGACGACTTTATAGACAACAGGAACTCTGTAGAGCTGACTCCCAACTTGCTGGATGGAAGATTACTGCTTCTTGATGGTGATTGGTGGCTGCAGGCGACAAGGGGAGGAGCTCAACGTTGATTGGTCATTTCATAATGGCTTGGTGGTTATCTAGACTTGTGGTGTTTTTTTTCAAAGTAACTGAGTAGTGTTCCCATTTTAAAGACGTTTAAATCGTTGGAGAGGAATTTTTATAAGACGAGTTAACGAGTGTCGATTTTTGAGGGTTTTCGATTAATTTTTCAGCATGCTTTAAAAGGGTTTGTGAAAGTTCAGTTCCAAAAAGCAGCGTCGGTATCTTCAACAAACTTGACTGTTTTTTGGATGAGGTGAGATTTGAGTTCAGCTGGCTCCATGTCTTGAGAATAATTTTCTGTGGTACAGAAATATATTCCATCCCAATCAAATATTTGTCGGTATTTTCATCTGGTACAGTATTTGGTCTTTGGGTCTTGGGATGGTAGTGTTGGGTGCTGGTGAATGTACATTTTCCACTTCATCTTCTTCATCTTCTAATGGACGAATGAGAGGATGTTTTGGTGGAAAGGCTTCTGATTGGTGGGTTTTTCGTTCAGGATTTGGAGGCGATGGGGCTTCTCATTGGACGTTGTTGGAGTGACGTCATTTTTTTGTTGATGGTGTTGGAGCTGCAGGGTAGAGGTGTTGAGTAGGTCCTTGGTGAATTTTAGTTTTCTTCCGAAGGTGGAGATGCGGGGAATCTGAATGATGGCATATATTTAGTGCAAATAACTGGGTTGAGGGTTTCGAGTTAAAAGACCCAAAGGTACAGCCATTTTTTGGGCATGTGAGCGTTAGTAGACGTAGTGGATTTTGGGTTACGTCACATGCTGGAGGAGTGATGATGGTGGAGGCTGGCTGAGTAGTAGTTTGGAAGTAATTTGTAGTGTTTGCGTGGATCTTTGCAATTGCTGCATACGTTGGTGGTGTTGCTAGTAGGTTTCTTTTTTGCTGCTTCTTGTGTTTTCTTCACAATATCCTTTCGTGTAGGAAAATTTTGCTGCCAGTGTATGGTGGTCGTTGCTCTTACAGTTTAAGCCGATGGTTGTGGTGGAGTAGCAGGGGTTTGCAGGAACTGAAGGTGGGGCCTCACTCCACATGTAGTGCAGAACTTCTTGTTTCTTTTCTGGACATGTTTTGGTGGTATGATGGTAAGAATAACAGTTCCAGCATTTGTTGGATGTACTGATATCTCTCTGCTTCGATGTAGGTTGGACTGATGAAGTAGTAAGTAAACGCAAGACCTTCAGTCAGAGCAGTGGCAGCCATGTTAACGTCGGTGAAGGTGACCTTGAGCATGGAGATGCATTCGGGTTTTCGTAATGCTGTCAACAGTAGCCCAAGTATTTTGGTTCTATGGATGTCTTGAGTTCTGCAGGGATTGAGACGTCAGAATCTTGTCAATTTTTTTTAAGGAATACTGATTTCCTGGCCCTGAGGGCAGGAGATGACATAACAGTAAACCTTGAGTGGTAAGTGTAGTGGTGGCATCATAGTGAGTACCTTCTCTGCTTCAGCATAATCTGACACACAACAATAAATGCTTCTTTCAGAGACAAAATGGCGTTGAATTTAACTTGCAGTGTTCCTTGAACAACAGTTGCAAGAGCAATCTTCGTTGAATCATCAACGGTCCCACTTGTTGGCTTGTTTCTTGACACGATTTGCGTGGCTCATCGGGGCATGGAGGTGAAGACGAGCTGGTAAGGTTCCCCTCCCCAACGGGGATCGTAGGGAGACAGATGGGAAGACTTCACCCAGCTACAAGAGTGCAGAGGCCAACTGTCTGCCCAGGGGCAGGCAGCCAGCTACGAAACCAAGTCCTGGAGCGGGATGAAGAATTCCTCTTCTCTTGCCTGTTCTATTGCTGAGTATCGAGGTCTGATCCTCCCAACCAAGACCAGTCATTGCAGAATCAAATAAGTCACCAGACACGATGCAGCCACAACCGCTCTCTCCCAGAGAATGAGTCGAAGTCTGTGTGTCTAAGTCTTATAATCTTTCTATGATTGCAAAATATTTTATATCATCATATAAAATAATTTACCATCATTTAAATATTTTTTCCAAAATGGTTAAAATATTTCTATGATGGTAAAATATTTTGGATCATAAAAAAAATATTTTGTGATCATTGAAAATTTTTCAGTAATGGTTATAATCTTTCTATGATGGCAAAATATTTTTTATCATCATATAAAATAATTTACCATCATTTAAAAAAATTTTCCAAAATGGTTAAAATCTTTCTATGATGGTAAAATATTTTGGATCATAAAAAAAATATTTTTTGATCATTGAAAATTTTTCCATGATGGTTATAATCTTTCTATGATGGCAAAATATTTTATATCATCATATAAAATAATTTACCATCATTAAAAGATTTTTCATAATGCCAAAAGTCAGGTAAGATTTTTCATAATGTCAAAGGTCAGGTAAAAAAAAGATAGTGGTTTTATCAAGGTTATTCAGTCAGACGAGTCTCTGTTTATCTTAACACCCACATCTACCCAGATGATATAAAATCATAGAAAAATTTTCCAAAACGGTTAAAATATTTCTATGCTGGTAAAATATTTTGAATCATAAAAAAAATATATTTTTTGATCATTGAAAATTTTTCCATGATGGTTATAATCTTTCTATGATGGCAAAATATTTTATATCATCATATAAAATAATTTACCATCATTTAAAATTTTTTTCCAAAATGGTTAAAATCTTTCTATGATGGTAAAATATTTTGGATCATGAAAAAAATATATTTTTTGATCATTGAAAAATTTTCCATGATGGTTATAATCTTTCTTTGATGGTGAAATATTTTATATCATCATATACAATAATTTACCATCATTTAAAAATTTTTTTCCAAAATGGTTGAAATCTTTCTATGATGGTAAAATATTTTGGATCATAAAATAAATATATTTTTTGATCATTGAAAATTTTTCCATGATGGTTATAATCTTTCTATGATGGTAAAATATTTTGTATCATCATATACAATAATTTACCATTATTTAAATATTTTTTCCAAAATGGTTAAAATCTTTCTATGATGGTGAAATATGTTGGATCATAAAAAAAATATATTTTTTGATCATTGAAAATTTTTCCATGATGGTTATAATCTTTCTATGATGGTAAAATATTTTATATCATCATATACAATAATTTACCATCATTTAAAAAATTTTTCCAAAATGGTTAAAATCTTTCTATGATGGTAAAATATGTTGGATCATAAAAAAATATATTTTTTGTTCATTGAAAATTTTTCCATGATGGTTATAATCTTTCTATGATGGTAAAATATTTTATATCATTATATAAAATAATTTACCATCATTTAAATTTTTTTTCCAAAATGGTTAAAATCTTTATATGGTGCTAAAATATTTTGGATCATAAAAAAATATATATTTTTTGATCATTGAAATTTTTTTCCATGATGGTTAAAATCTTTCTATGATGGCAAAATTTTTTTATATCATCATATAAAATAATTTACCATCATTAAAAGATTTTTCATAATGCCAAAAGTCAGGTAAGATTTTTCATAATGACAAAGGGTCAGGTAAAAAAAAGATAGTGGTTTTATCAAGGTTATTCAGTCAGACAAGTCTCTGTTTAGCTTAACACCCACATCTATCCAGATGACATAAAATCATAGAAAATTTTTCCAAAATGGTTAAAATCTTTCTATGATGGTAAAATATTTTGCATCATAAAAAAAATATGTTTTTGGATCATTGAAAATTTTTCCATGATGGTTATAATCTTTCCTGTGGGTGTATGGCTTGATGATGATGATTAATGTATTTTTTGTATAAGATTGTTTTTTTTTAAGTGAAAAAATATGATTTTAAATAAAAATGTATATAATTATACTAATTAAGCTTCATCAATAAATTCTGCTTGAAAAAAGAGAGAGTAAAAGAAAAATTTGTTTATCAAAGCTCCTCCTCTTGAAGGAGGAGTAAAAGGAAACTTGGGCCTCCAAGCTCCTCCCCTTAAAGGAGAAGTAAAATGAGATGTATGTATATAATCTAGGTAAGTTAGGTTTAGAAAATTAATTCAACATGGATTCACAAGATAGGAGGATTATACTGGAAAAATTGAAAAAACTGAAAGACCGACTGAAAGAAATAGGAAGACGACTGGAAGGAACAGGAATACTATTGGAGAATGTAAAAAGAGTTTTTGGATGATTTTGTGACCAGCATCACCACATCTCCTGTAGCTAGTACTTCCATGGAAGACCAAGAGAGGTGTCACTTCTTTGGCCAGCATCATCAATCTCCTGTAGCCAGAAATTCCACTTTTCACCCCAGATGTGGTCAACGGTTCATGGCCACCACTAATTTTGGGGAAATGGAATCTCATTACCACATCTCCTGTAGCCAGTACCTCCATGGAAGACCAAGAGAAGTGTCACATCTGTGCCAGCATCATCAATCTCCTGTAGCCAGTAATTCCACTGTCACCCCAGTTGTGGTCACGGTTCGATGGCACCACTAATATTGAGGATGGAATCTCCATTACCACATCTCCTGTAGCCAGTACTTCCATGGAAGACCAAGAGAGGTGTCACAACTGTGGCCAGCATCATCTCCTGTAGCCAGTAATTCCACTGTCACACTAGATTAGTATATGGTGTTAGGACTGGAAGATAAATATACTATAAGTGACTGATTAATGTATTTCTTGTCATCTTTAATATGATAGATACCAGTTGGAAACACAGGATACTACATTCTGTGTTCACAGGATATAGTATCCTAGTTTAATAATACTGCCGGATGCCAAATCCTGTTTATGATCAAAGTTAGTTTCTGAAATCTTTGTGAAAAAATACCACCATAAATATTTATGAAAGTGATATGATGGTATTGGATATAAACATGTCTGTTAAATCAATTATATTTAAGTTCCTCCCTTTAAAATCCCCTTAGAAACTATATAAAGTTAGTATACTTAAAATTTTTTTGAAAAAGATTGATATACTATATCTCCATTAAGTGATTTTAGTCATCTCTTTCCTGTGAATTTTATGGCTTGATGATGATAATTAATGTATTTTTTGTATCAGATGGTTGTTTTTAATTTGAAAATATATGTTTAAAATAAAAATGTACATAACTATCCTAATTGGCCCCTCTCCAGGTTAAAATATTCTAGTACAGGAAAAATGTATGTAGTTGATAATGATTAATGTATTTTTATATTAGATTATCCAATCTCCTCCTCTTGAAGGAGGAGTTACTTTTATTCCATCCCAAACGTGCTAATTTTCATAATTTTAGAACAAAGAAAAATAAAACCACTTTGACCATAATAGCATAACTTTGTATTTTTTGTATCAGATGGTTGTTTTGAAGTGAAAATATATGTTTGAAATAAAAATGTATATAATTATCCTAATTGGCCCCTCTCCAGGTTAAAATATTCTAGTACAGGAAAAATGTATGTAGCTTGATAATGATTAATGTATTTTTTATGTTAGATTATCCAATCTCCTCCTCTTGAAGGAGGAGTTACTTTAATTCCATCCGAAAAGTGCTTATTTTCATAATTTTAGAACAAAGAAAAATAAAACCACTTTGACCATAACAGCATAACATCATCAATAAATTCTGCTTGAAAAAAAGAGAATAAAATAAATTTTGTTTATCCAGTCTGGAGGAGTAAAAGGAAAAGTGGACCTCCAAGCTCCTCCCCTCGAAGGAGGAGTAAATGAAGATTAAAAACTCTTAGCCAATCAAAAGGATAGAAGACCAAAAAGAGACAATATCATAAATCTCCTATAGCCAGTACTTCCAGTGTCACCTCAGATGTGGCCAACAATTCCATGGCCACCACTGATATTGATGTTGATATCTCCATTACCACATCTGTGGCCAGCATAGATATGGCCAATAATTCCATGGCCACTACTGATATTGAGGCTGATACCTCGATTACCACATCTCCTGTGGCCAGTACTTCCACTGCCACTCCAGATTCAGTTGGCCAAGTAAAAGGATCGAAGACCAAAAGAAGTGTCATATCTCCTGTGGCCAGTACTTCCACTGCCACTCCAGATGAGGCCAACAGCTCCATGGCCACTACTGATATTTATAATAGTGTTGCGAGTGATATTCCAGTGTCAACAAGTGCCACAAAGAGAGAGTTATTATTTGAGACTATAGATCGTCATATTGCTGGAAAGAATAATTTGATGATGATTTTTGATCCTACGAAATTATTTATTAATGTCTTATCGAAAGTATTTTGCCCTAAGTGTTGTGTGCAATTATGGAGATGTATATTATGAAAACTTTAGAGAGCAATGTTGTTTTAGAGTGTAATAAGTGTCACTTATAGGTTGGGGAAAAGCATCAAGTACATAAAACGAATGTTGTAACTGCTAAGATGGTGTATGGGGAAAATTTTTAGAAGGGCGGGAATCGTGCACTTATTGTAGAAATGCAATGTGTGGTTTACCATATATCAGTCTGGAGATATATAATAATATGAATCTATGATAAGAGGAAGATCTATTGAGTTTTTGTTTAAAAAAAACTTGCTCAATCTAAGGACATTATTTCGAGAAATTTTGCAGCAAACTGAGTATTTTACCAGTTTACGCAAAAATTCTTGACATTGATATAATATATTGATGGAATATGGCACTTAAGGGAAGTAATGGACATAACTCAAATAAGGTATTGGTGGAGTTATAAAAATACTTTTAAAAAAATTAGTAGTTGATTATCAAATTTTTAGCAATTTCTGTAATATGTGTTCTTCTATGGATAGTAGTTGGAACAAAAGAAAATAACTAATGATGAATATAAAGACTTTCAAGAAAGACACAAACTTAAATGCAAGATAAACCAAAAAGAATCCTGTGCAAAGATAGAAAATGAAGCAGCAGTAATGATGTGGATGCGATCAATTGAAAATAATTTGAGATACAAAACAATAGTGTGTGATGGTGATAGCAAAATACATAAAGCAATTGTTGACCTCAATGATGGTGAGGGTCCATATCCAGGTGTAAATGTTGAAGTAAATGAGGATTGTATCAATAACTTTGCTTAACGTCTAAATAACAGACTAACAAATTTAGTAAAGTCACAGTCACAGAAAGAATTGAAAAATGGGAGAAAGAGGAAAAAACGGGCATGTTGACATACTTTGTAATCGATAAGTTGACACACTACTTTTATAAGAATCTGCGAGAGAGCAACAACCATGATGTTGAAGATATAAGGAATTGTATTATGGCAAGTTTTTTTCATTGTTCCTCAACTGATGAAAAACCACAGCATCACCTTTGCCCTAATAATTCCTGGTGTTTCTACCAGAATGCAATAGCAGAAAACTTTCCCCCACCATCTCACACCACAATGATGAAAGTACAACTCCAGTTAAAACCTGTATATATGGAGGAAGTGCATAATATTTACAAAGACCTAACAACAGATGAAATTATGCAGTATTGTGTAAAAGCAGAATGAAAACTATTCATTATGAAAGTCTTAATAAATACATATTGTCTTTTTGCAAAAAGATGGTTTTCAAAAAAAGAGGCAACCTGATTGGGAGCAAACCATGTTTTGCAGAATACAATGAGTATGAAAGAGTTTTTATCCCCGGTTTGGGAAAAAGTTCAGAAATTCCACCAAACCCTTTTTGGGAAAAAGGCCAAGAGCATGCGGGTTTAGTAGGGGCCCAAAAGAAAGGAAAAAGAGGAAAAGGAAATGACGGGAACTATCTTACAAGCCTGATGGCCCATTAGATTATAAATTTTCCCAAATTAAAACCGGGCCAAATGTGGGGAATTTTTTTTTTTGTGTGTGTGTTTTTTTAAAACCCAAATATCATGTGTAAAAATTACGGGCATCTGTTTATATAATCAATCCGGGGGAATAATAACGGGGGGAAAAGGGATTTTGAGAAATTTTAAATTTTTTTTCTTTCCAGTGATAGAAAACCATTTGGGAAAAAAACAGGATAAAAACATTCTGTATTCACGGATATAGTATCCGTTTAATAATATTTCCCCAAAAGCCACATCCGGTTTATTTTTAAAATATAAAAGTTGAAAAAACGGGAGGTTTATTTCTTCTGAAGGGTTTTCAGCCTTTGTTTAAATTTAAAAAAGTAATATGCTCGTATGTATAAAAGGGGGTTAGCTTCTGAAGTCTTTGAAAAATACCACAATAAAAAAAGGTAGCAATTTATAAAAGGGGATATGATGGTTTTGGTTTAAATATGTTTTTTTAAAATCAAATTTATTTAAGTTCCCCCCCTTAGAAACTATATAAATTTTGGGTTTCAGTCAGGAAAAAAATTTAAAAAATTTAAAGGGGTGAAAAAGGTTGATGTTTGATGTTTTAAGGGAAATTTTAGTTTTCTAAAGAAAATTGCCCAAAAGTATTTAAATTTTCCTGACCCAAAGTATTTTAAAAAATGAAAGGCTTTCTCCATTACCACATCTCCTGGGGGCCAGTATTTTCCACTGCTACCCAAATGGGGGCCAACCCACTTGCAAGTGCCAAAAAGAGTGATTTAAATTTTTTTGGAGGCTATAGATCCTCGTTTTTTCCCAAAAAAGGGAATTTGATTTTTGTTTTCTAAAAAAATTATTTATTAATGTTTTTTTCAAAAGTTTTTTGCCCTAAGGGGTTGTGTTAAAATATAGAAGCGCGGTTGTTTTAGAATGAAACAAAGTGTCCTATAAGTTGGGAAAAAAAAAAACCAAGGAGCACAAAAAAAACAAATGGCTGTAATGCTAAAAAAAGGGGGTTTGTAGGGGGAAAATTGTTTAGCAGGTCGTGGATATGGGGGAATTTTTATTGTAGAATGCAGTGTGGGTTTCCCCATATATCATTTCGGAGACATACAATAAATATAAATTCTATGTTTAACAAAAAAAATCTTTTAAAGTTAGTAAAAAAAAACTGCTGAATTAAGGACATTATTGTTCGAGAATATTTTGTGATTATAAAAAAATTTTTCCATGATGCCAAAATTTTTTTAATGAGGGGAAAATTTATTTTGGAACAAAAAATAAAATTGTGTGATAAAAAAAATTTTTTCCATGAGGGCCAAAAATTTTTTTTGGAATGGTAAAATTTTTTGGAAAAATATAAAAATAAAATTGGTGATATAAAAAAAATTTTCCATGTCAAAATTTTTTTATGAGGGTTTAAAAATTTTTGGGAAAAACAAAAAAATTTGTGTGTTCATAAAAAAAATTTTTCCATGATGCCAAAATTTTTTTCCCAAAAATATTTTTTTATCTTCATATAAAAATATTGATAAAAAAAAATTTTTTCATAAAACCCAGAAAAACCCCCCCACCCTCACCCTCAACGGAACTCAACAAGGCTTTTTCATTCACCCCAGCCCCCTTTTCCCAGCACAGTCACACTGGGGAAAGAATTCTTTAAAACACCTTTACTCCCGGGCCCCTTTCCATCTCGGGTAACCCAGTCCCCATTTCCCCAGTCACGGGTCCCCCTTTTAAAAAAATTAATTTCAGTTTTAAAATCCCAACTTTTTTTGGTAAGTAATATAAAACAATTTTTGAATTAATAAACATATTTTTTAAAACTAAAACTTTTGGGTTTTTAAATGGGATAGTAACATAAGTGGTGTTTGGTTTTTACCTTTAATGGTAAAAATAAAAAGGGTTTAAATAATTCTGTGCATTTCTCAACGGGGAAAACTTAGTAAAGGGTAATAGGTGCAGTACGGGAATGTAGGGTACATTTTTTTCAATCAGTTTTTTGGTACGGGATGTATGTTTTTTCTTTTAAAATTTGGGTTTTGCCCCGGGTGATGGTAATACATTCGTGTAGTAAAAATACATCATGTTTTTTCCTTTAGGTTTTTTGGTGAGGAAATTTCATTCTGTGCATTTACAGGATGTATGTACACATATTTTTTTAAATTTGGGTGTCTTGTTATATTTTTTTTAATTTTTTTCTTTTCTTTCAAATTTTGAAGATGGGGGAAAATTTTTTTTCCCAAAATTTAACATGGAAATTTCCCCTTTTTTGAAGAAAAATTTAAAAACAGGGAAATTTCCCTTTTTTTTTTATTTTTACTGAAACCCCCTAAAAACCTTTGCTTAAGTTATAAATATTTCTTTCTATATTTTTAATCTACATTTTAATCGGGTATAAAATTTTTTTTTAATTTTTTTTAAATAAATATATTTTTTTTACTGTTTTAAAAACCTTTTATAAATTTAATGAGGGGAATTCAGGAAATTCTTTGAATTAAAAAATATTTCATGTACTTTTGATTTATAAAATATTTTTTGTATATTTTTTAAATTTAAATATTTTTTTTTGCTTTTTTAGTTAACCTTTATGAATGAATGATTGAATGTGAAGCTTTTTTTAAAAATTTTTTTTAAATCTATATTTGAATTTATTTTCTTAATTTGTATAATCTTTTTTAAAATTTTTTTGTATTTTTTTAAATTTAAACTTTATTTATTTTTTGTTTTAGTTAACCTTTATGAATGAATGAATGAATGAATAAAAAATTTCCCGTAAACTTTGAGTTTAGGTGGTTCGGTTAAAAGGGAAAAAGGGGGTGGTAGGGGGGACGGGAAAAACCCGACGGGCCCCCGGGAGAGGGGGAAATATGTATTTTGCAAACCCCTTACCCAATCAATCAACACCCCTATATTTGTGCATTTTCAAATATAGAAAATTTTTTAAATTCCCAAAAAGGTTTGAAACAAAGGCCCCCCAAAAAATGGAATTAAAATTTCTAAAAAAATGATTGAAACAACTCATAAAAAAAAAATTTTCCAAATTTTTGAACCCATTATGTGTAAAATTTTTGAGTCCTTTAAAATTTAGTGGAGAAAGCTTGGGAAAAGGGGGAAAATAAGAAAAAATGGAAAAAAAAGTTTTTCCCCCGGTTTTTATTTTAAAGAATGGAAACTTACCAAAAAATTTAGATGATTTTGACTGGGTTTTAAAAATAAAAAGTAGGTTTTAAATTTAACTCAAAGTAGCAAAAAAATTTTTAATTTTTACCAAAAATAAACAAAATAGGGTACATATCTAATATATGTAAATGGCCCATGAATTTAAAACACAGCAAATATAAAATAAAGGGTTAAAATAAAAAAGCGTCCTCATGGATTTTATTTTTTTAAATCACTGATTTGGCATTTGATCGCTTTTTAAAAAAACATTTTTACACGTTAAAAATTCCGGTAAAAAAAAAAATGGTCTTTTTGTTGGGGGCACGGGTTTTAAACAACTTCCAATACAAATATTATGCAATATTTAACAAATATTTTGAGTATATACTCTATTCTTTCAATTTTTAGATTAATAAATTTAAGAAAATTTAAAACAAAAGGAAAATATTAAAATTACATTTGAAATCATGGTTTTAAAGAAAACACAAAAAGTCTCAAAATTCAGTTTATTTTCCCTTTTAAAAATTTTTTTTCTGGGGTTTTTAATTTTTAAAATAAAACTAACTTCCTCATGTTCCTTTTTTTTTTTAAAATTTTCTTTATTTGGGATTTTGGTTTTGAATTTTTGTTTCAAATTGTGAAAAAGTTTCTTCCCGTAAAAATTGTATGAGTCTCCCCGTTGGAAACCCCAGTTTTTTAAAACAACTTCCAAAAACGAAATTATAAAATTTAAACCCAAAAAAAACTGTTTTTTTTTACGGGGCCAAAACTTTCCCAAATTTAATGAATAAATGATAATTAAAAAAATTTGACACTATTAAAATGTGCAGTGTGAAATCATGGTTTAATGGAAAACCCCAAAAAAGTCTCAAAATTCAGTTTGCCTCCTTTTAAAATTTTATTCTGTTTTTTTTAATAGAAACGGGTTCCTCGTTTGAGTTTTATTTTTTTAAAATCGCTCATTTGGCATTTGGTCGAATTTTAAACCACAATTTTGGGAAAATTAAAATTTTGGGAAAATTTGAAAGATCCCCTGTTGGAGCTCGGTTGTAAGAACTTCCAATACAAAATTTTTCCCAAAAATTTAACAAAAAACTTATTTTTATACTCCTTCTTTCAACTCCCGATCCCAAAAAATGATGTTTAAAAAATAACCACTATTAAAATGTACATGGAAATTTAGTGGGTTTTAAAAAAAACACCAAAAAAGTTCTCAACTTCAGTTTTTTTCTCCTTTTAAATTGTATTCCCGTCTAAGTTTAATTTTAAAACTAGCTTTCTCAGTGCGAGTTTTATTTTTTTTTTAAAATTGTTTTTTGGATTTGGGGGCGATTTTTTAAAATTTTTTTTGACAAGTTAAAATTCCCGGGAAAATTTGAATGAGTTCCCCCCTGTTGGAGCTCGGTTGTAAGCAACTTCCAATACGAATATTAAGAATATTTAACAAATATCTTGGTTATACTCCATTCCTTTTAATTTTGATCAATAACTGATGAATTTAAGTTTTAGCCCTATTTAAAAAGACAGGGGTGAAATCAGTGGTTTTTAAAGAAAAACCCAACAAGTTCCCAAATTCAGGTTTTTCTCAAAAAAAAATATAAAAAATTTGGAAATTCATACCAAATTTAACTCACCCAAAAGTTGAAGCAGTGGGAAATCTTCAAGCTACACTGTGAATGTAAGTACTGTTTTATTTTTTCCCTTTAATTTTTTTCTGGCTTTATACTCCCCCCAACAGGGGAAAAAGGTTTTTCTTTTTTACTCAAGCAAGGGTTATCCACTTTTTACTAGTTTAGACCCCCTTTCTATAAAAAAGGCAACCCCAGGGACAAGATACAGAACTTTATTGCAATTGTTTCCTGCACTTCTCTTTTTTGGTAAGGAATATAAAATAAAGTTTTGTAGTGAGTGAAGTTTCCCTGTCATATTTTTTTAGAAATTTGTTTTTTCTGGGGTTGGGGATTGTCTGGTTTTGGTGTGATTATTGTCTAAAACTAGGTTTTTCTTGTGGGGGTTTTAAAAGTCTGGTATTACTATGGTCTGTTTTCTGTTGGTTATTACTGTTTACTGGGCAAATGAGGGAAACGAAAACCCGAAATTCTGGGTGGTATTATTATTTAAAAAAACCCCATTTTTTCCCCTTTTGTATTTTAAATTTGAATGAAAGCCTATAATTATCGTTCAAAACCACTCTTTACACATCATATTCTGCATAATTTTTTTTATAATCTTAGCTTTTTAAAATGTACATTTTTTTTTTTTTAAAAACCTAACTCGATATTTAGTCCCCCTTGTATTTCAATTTTTCTTCACTTAGAAACTCCCCGGGAAAAAATTAAAAAAAATGTGCTATTTTTAAATAAGATTTAGGTTTGGTTTTTCCCTTTCAAAAATCATGCAGTGATCAATATATTTTCGGAAGAAAAAAACATTTCCAAATTTTAGTAAGGGGATCAATGGAAAATTTCAAAAATTTACATAGCTACTATTATAAAAAATACGAGAACACGGGGTTTTAAAAAAAAAAATTTACCCCAAATTTTCCCGATTCCCGTTTTAAATCAAATTTTTCATGTATTCTGCATAATTTTAATATACTCACAACTTCCGAAGTTTTAATTTTATTTTTAAAACCCCCCTAACTTATATTTTAAATTTCCCCTTTAATCTCACTGACTTTTCACGGGGTTCCAGTAAGATTAAATTTAAGTCAGTGAATTACAAATGGACTAAATATCAAGTTAGTGGGTTTAAAAAATAAAATGTACACTGCAGAAGCTGCGAGTATATTAAAATTATGCAGAATACGATGTATAATGAGCTAAACAGAAGCTGGAATTGGGTGGATTTTTTATTAAAACACCGCATTCTCAGTGTGTTTTTTAATAGTGGCTATGCTCATATTTGTCATTCATCGATCTCTATTACTACAACATAATGCATTCTGCCGAAATCTATTGATCACTGCATGATTTTCGTATTGGAAA
Organism: Cherax quadricarinatus; assembly: GCF_026875155.1. Taxonomy (NCBI): domain Eukaryota; kingdom Metazoa; phylum Arthropoda; class Malacostraca; order Decapoda; family Parastacidae; genus Cherax; species Cherax quadricarinatus. The sequence continues at coordinate 13,881,131 of NC_069402.1, forward strand.
CAACCTAAATCTCTATTAAAGAAAGCACATTTGTTTACTTTCTGCCGGAGATCCAAGTGAAGTCAGTGAGATTACAAGTGGACTAAATATAAAGTTAGTGGGTTTAAAAAAAGGGCTAAACAGAAGCTGGAATTGGGTGGATTTTTTATTAAAACACCGCATTCTCAGTGCGTTTTTTAATAGTAGCTATGCTCATATTTTTCATTTATCGATCTCTATTACTACAACGGAATGTATTCTGCCGAAATGTATTATTAACTGCATAATTTGTCCAGAGGGCTGAGGAAGGGTTGTTGAGGAGATTCGGACATGTAGAGAGAATGGAGCGAAACAGAATTACTTTTCAGTCTGTAGTGGAAGGAAGGCGGTGTAGGGGTCGGCCTAGGAAAGGTTGGAGTGATGGGGTATAGGACGTTTTGTATGCGAGGGGCTTGGACTTCCAACAGACGTGCATGAGCGTGTTTGATAGGTGTGAATTGAGACAAATGGTTTTTAATACTTGACGTGCTGTTGGAGTGTGAGCAAAGTAACATTTATGAAGGGGTTAAGGGAAACCGGCAGGCCGGACTGTCTTAAACTGTAGTGTAAAGCACCCTTCTGGCAAGGCAGTGATGGAGTGAATGATGGTGAAAGTTTGCCTTTTTCGGGTCACCCTGCCTTGGTGGGAATCGGCCAGTGTGATAATAATAATAAACATTCCATTGTAATAATAGAGATCGATGAATGACAAGTATGAGCATAGATATTATTAAAAAATACACTGAGAATGCGGTTTTAATAAAAATTCCACCCATTTCCAAAATTCCTTTAATTACATTTTTTTTTTACTTTTTAATATAAATGATTTTTAGGCTTATAAATACAAAACACTAAATACATTCTAGCAAAATAACTACATCAACATATTTTTTAGCCAAATTCACTATGCTATTGCTATTTAAGCCAAGATCGCAAGTTCTGCCTATTCGGCACGACATATATATATATATATATATATTTTTATATATATTTTATATATATATATAATTTTATATAAAAATAATATATATATATATATATATATATATATATATATATATATATATATATATATATATATATATATTATATATATATATATATATATATTTTGCAATAAGATCACAGTAAACAGGTGATTTCAGAATATGCAAAACAACCACTCTGAGAGAATAGAGAAATTCCAAGCACTTTCGTGACTACTCACATTATCAAGGAACTATATAAGGGGTCTGGCCAGCACCTCATTATCAGATCCCACAACAGTTAAACACCTGATGCGCGCCGAACGAACTCGGATACGTACTTTGCACAACTCACCCACAAACTATTCTACCCAAGAAAATTTTAAAATTATTATTTGTCCAGTGTATTATTAAATTCTTCCCAAATTCTATTAATTATAAATGGATCTAATTTATATTAACCAAAGGAAATATTCACATTATTGTCAAAACTGCTTTTTATGAAACAAGATTCAATTATATTCCTGTCGACCATGGACTTGCTTGATACTACTTTCTCAACTTTTTGAAAATCAATTGGATGGTTAAAATCTCTTACATGAATAAATAGAGCATCGGAATAATGTCCAGTTCTAATGCTATATATATGTTGTTTTAATCTTAGTTCCAGATTTTTACCAGTTTGACCGCAATAAACTTTATCGCAAATTTTACAAGGAATCTTATAGACACATCCATCAGCATTTTGGGATGAATTCTTTATCAAAAGCTTTTTTACTGTATCAAGATTTTTTAATACAACTTTAATATTAAAAGTCTTAAGAAGGGAAGGCATATCAACCAAGTTTTCATGGTAAGGGAGAACCAACATATTTTTAGTTGAATAAGGCTGGTTGTCCCTTTTTGGATTGTAAGAAGTATTTCTAGCAACTTTAAAAGATTTATCAATTACATTTCTTGGGTATTTTAAATCATTACCTATTTCATAAATTTTTGATATTTCCTCATCTATGAACTCAGGACTACAAATTCGTAAAGCTCTCAAAAACATTGATGAGAAAACAGACAGTTTGACTCTATCTTGATGCGACGAATAATAGTGGACATAGGAACAGTTATTTGTAGGTTTTCTGTAAATTTTAAATTTGAATTCATTATTACCCTTAATAATTAAAACATCTAGAAAAGGCAATGAGTTATTTTCTTCAAACTCAACAGTAAAGTTTATAGAATGGGCTATGCTTTTTAATTTTCCAAGGAAATGGTGTATATCTACATTTTTGGGCATAAGACACAAAATATCATCAACATATCTGAAACATTTAGCTCTATTAGGGAGGATTGTGTTAAGCAACCTTGTTTCAAAAAATTCCATGTATAGGTTACTAAGAACAGGTGAAAGAGGATTTCCCATTGCCATACCAAACTTCTGAGTGTAAAACTTATCATTATATACAAATTTTGCATCAACAATGCAAAGTTTAATAAGTTTAATGATAGTAGGAACTGGCAATGGTAAATCATAGTTAACGAGTTCTTCAGATAAGAAACTTAATAAATCATCAACAGGAACTTTCGTAAACAAGGAAGTAACATCAAAACTAACCATGATAAAATCATTTAAGTCAGTCAAGGAGCTTAATTTATCAACCAAGTCTATGCTGTTTTTAACATTAAAGTTAGAAATTTTGCCAACAATAGGTCTCAAAATATCAACAAGCCATTTGGATAATTTATATGACTCTTCAGAATGTTCTCGATAAGCTTTCCTAATCATATATCTTTTGTTTCACAGTTTTCTTATGCACTGAGTTAAAAATTCGACTTAATTTTTTAAAAAATTGTTTAAATGAACAAGTTCTGCCCAAGTCTCTTTTACCCAATAGACTCCTTGACATGAGAGATCGTCTTTTGATGATTTTATGAGAATTATTCTTCAGAAACATATTGAAATAACTAAAATGCAGGAGAAGGAAGCATTCAAAATATTGAGAAATAAAAAATACTCTTTTAATCAGGCCATTCCATCAGAATGGAAACACAGTATGTTGGATCATTGCTATAATAAACTCAGAAGAATTTGTAATGAACTCAAGAGCAAAACTACAAAAAATTAAAAATTAAAATTATTGGGGCCCAAAAGCGTAGTCTTTTAATTCTCTAGTGTGTGTCTATTAAGACTGTAGTGCATCTAGTAAGGCTGCAGTTGTGTCGTTGAAAGACTGTAGTTGGTGTCGTGAATTAGAGTGCTCAAGTGGTGTCTTATTACGAAGACACTGTAGTGTGTCTTGTAAGACTCTAGTGTGTTATAATAAACTGTAGTGTGACTTGTAAGACTGGTAAGTGTGTCTTGTAGACTGTGTAGTGTGTCCTGTGTAGAGACTGTAATGTGTCTGGTAAGACTGTTAGTGTGTCTTGTTTAATTCTCTAGTGTGTCTATTAGACTGTAGTGTGTCTTGTAAGACTATAGTGTGTTTTTGATAAGACGGTAGTGTGTCTTGGTAAGACTGTAGTGGTGGTCCTTGTATGACCTGTAAGTGTGTCCTTGTAAGACTGATAATGGTGTCAAATAAGACTGTAGTGCGTCTTGTAAGGCTGCAGTGGTGTACTTGAACGTACTGTGTAGTGTGTCTCCTTTAAGACTGGGTAGTGTGTCTTGTAAGACTGTTGTGGTGTTTGAAAGTCCTGTAGTGTGCCTTTCCTTTTAGTTTGTCCTGTAAGACCTGTAGTGAGTGGGTTTTTATGTAAGGACTGTATTTGTTGGTCTGTGTAAACTGTAAGTGTGTCTTAAAGACTGTACGTGTCTGTTAAGAGCTTTTGAGTAATGTGTCCTTTTAAGACTGTACTGTGGTCTTTTCAAGACTGTTAGTGTGTCTTGTAAGACTGTAGTGGTGTCTTTGAAGACGTAGTGGTTTCTATTAAGACTGCGAGGGTGCATCTGTAAGCCTGCAGTGTTGTCATGTAAGACCGTAGTGTAGTCATGTAAGACTGTATGTGTCTTGTAAGACTGTAGTGCATTATGTAGTAAGGCTGCAATGTGTTCTGTAAAGAATGTTGTGTGTCTTGTAAGACTGTAAGAGTGTCCTTGTAAGACTGTAGTGTGTCTTGTAAAGACTGAGTGTGTCTTGTAAAGACAGTAGTGTGTCCTTGTGAAAGATAAACTTTAACTGTGTCTTGTAAGACTATAGTGTGTCTTGTAGACTATAGTGTGGTCTTGTAAGGCTGGAGAGTCCTTGAAATGACGTAACTGTAGGGGGGGGGTGGTCTACTAAGTAGACTGTAGGGTGTCTGTAAGACTGTATGTTGTCCTCTAAGACTGTAAATGTGTCTTTTAAAGTGTCTATTGTAATCTGTGATGTGTCGTTGTAACACTATGTAGTTGGGGGGTTGGGGGGGGGTTGGGGGGGGGTTTTTCCCCCACCCCCTCCTTTGTAAGACTGTAATGTGTCATTAAGACTGTAGTGCGTCTTGTAAGGGGCAGCATGTGTGTCCCTTGAAAGACGTGTAGTGTGTCTTGTAAAGACTGTAGTGTGTCTTGTAAGACTGAGTAGTGTGTCTTGTGTAAGAACATAGGTGTGTCTTGTTAGACTGGTAGTGTGTCTTTAAGTCTGCATTGTGCTTGACTTTATTTGTCTGTTGTAAGACTGTAGTGTGTTTTGTAAGACTGTATTGTGTCTTTGTAAAGACTGTAGTGTTGTTTTGTAAACAGTACTGGTCTTGTAAGACTGTACTGAGTCTTGTAAGAGCTGTACTGGGGTGTCCTTGCAAGACTGTAGTGTGTCTTGTAAGACTGTAGTGTGTGTCTTGTAAGACTGGTAGTGTGTCTATTAAGACTGCAGAGCATCTTGTAGGCTGACAGTGGTGTACATGTAAGACTGTAAGTGTGTTAGTAAGCTGTAGTGTGTCCTTGTAAGACTGTTAGGTGCAATTTAGTAAGGCTGCAATGTTGTCCTTTATTAAGACTGTAGTGTTCTTGTAAGACAGTAAGTGTTTTGGTCATGTAAGACTTTAGGTGTCCTTGTAAGACTGTAGTTTTTCTTGTAAGACAGTATGTACCTAGTAAGAGCTGTACTGTGAGTTTCTTGTAAGACTATAGTGTGTCTTGTAGACTAAAGTGTGTCTTGTAAGACTGTAGTGTGTCATGTTAAGCCTGTATCTGTGTCTTCTAAGTACTGTAGGGTGTCCCTTGTAAAAACTGTAGTGTGTCCTGTAAGACTGTAGTGTGTCTTTTTAAGACTCTAGTGTGGACCTATTAATAGTGGTAGTTGTGTCTTTGTTAAGGACTGTAGTTGTCTTGTAAGACAGTAGTGTGGTCATTGATAAGACTGTACTGAGTCTTGTAAACGTGAACTATAGGTGTCTTGTAAGACTATAAGTGTGTCTTGTAGAGACGGTAGGTTCTTGTAAGACTGTAACTGTGGTCCTTCTAAGACTGTAGATGGGTCTTGTAAGATACTGTAGGTGTGTCCGTAAGACTGTAAGTGTGTCTTTTAAGAAGACTCTATTGTGTCTATTAGATGGTAAGTGTGTCTTGTTACCTCCTAGTGTGTCTTGTAAGGCTCTAGTGGTTCTTGTAAGACTGGTAGTGGTGTCTATTAAAACAGTAGCGTCTATGTAGAGACAATAGTGTGGTCTTGTAAGGCTGGTAGTGTGTCTTGTAAAGGCTGTAGTGTGTCCCTATGTAAAGGACGTAGTGTGGTGTCTTGTAAGACTGTAATGAGTCTATGTAAAAACTGTAGTGTTGGTCTGTGTAAGAATTTAGTGTGTGTCTTGTAAGACTGTCGTGTGGTCCTTGTAAGATCTGTAGTGTGTCTTGTAAGCTGTAGTTGTGGGGTGTACCTTGTAAGAACTGGTAAGTGCATTTAGTAAGGCTTGCAATGTGCCTTGTAAGACTGTAGTGTGTCTTAAAAGAACTGTAGTGAGTGTCGTGTAATACTGGTAGTTTGTTCTTGTAAGACGTATGCGTCTTGTAAGACTGTAGTGTTGTTCTTGTAAAGACTGTACTGTGTCTTTGTATGACTCTAGTTATGTCTGGTGTAAGACTATAGAGTGTCTTGTTGAGACTGTATGTTCTTGTAAAAGCTGTACTGTGTGCTTTAAAGACTGTAGGGTGTTCTTTGTAAGACTGTAGTGTGTCCAGAAGACTGTAGTGTGTCTTTTAAGACTCTAGTGTGTCTATTAAGATGGTAGTGTGTCTTGTTAAGACTGTTAGTGTGTCCTTGATAGACAGTAGTGTGTCTTGTAAGACTGTACGTATGTCCTTGTTAAGACTATAGGTGGTGTCTGTGTAAGGACTAAAAGTTGTGTCTTTGTAAACTGTATGTGTCTTGTAAGACTGTACTGTGATCTTCTAAACTGTAGGGTGACCTTGTATAGACGAGTGGTGTTTCCTGTAAAGACTGTAGTGTGTCTTTAAGACTCTAGTGGTCTATTAAGATGGATGTGGGTCTTTGATAAGAACGTGTAGGATCTTGTAAGACAGGAGTGGTGTCTTGTTTAAGACAGTACTGTGTACTTCTAAGACTATAGTGGTGGTCTTGTAAGACTATAGTGTTCTAGTAAGACTGTAAGTGTGTCTTGATAAGACTGTACTTTCTGTGTCTTCTAAGACTGAAGGGTGTCTTTAAGACTGTAGTGTTCCTGTAAGACTGTAGTGGTCTTTTTAAGAACTCGGAAGGTGTGTCTATTATAGAATGGTAGTGTGTCCTTGTTAGACTCTAGTGTGTCCTTGTAAGGCTCTAGTGTGTCTTGGTAAGAGACTGAGTGTGTCTATTAGACAGAGTTGTCTTGGTAAAACAATAGTGTGACTTGTAAGGCTGTATTGTGTCCTTGTGTAAGGCTGTAGTGTGTCTTGTAAGACGGGTAGGTGTGTCTTGTAAGACTGTAATGAGTCTTGTAAAACTGAGTGTGTGCTTTTAATACTGTAGTGTGTCTAGTAGCGACTTGTAGTGTGTCTTGTAAGACTGTAAGTGTGTCCTTGAAAGACTGTAGTGTGTCTTGTAAGACTGTAAGTGTGTTTTGTTAAGACTGGTAGTTAGGTCTTTTTAATTCCTAGTGTGTCTATTAAGGACTGTAGTGCATCTAGTAAGCTGCAGTGTGTGTCCTTGAAATGACTGTAGGTGTGTGTCTTTTAGTCTCTAGTGTGTCTATTAAGACTGTAGTGTGTTCTTGAAGACTCTAGTGTGATTTTATAAGACTGTATTGTGTCCTTGTAAGACTGTAGTGTGGTCCTGATAAAACTGTAGTGTGTCCTTGTAAACTGTAATGTGTCCTGTAGAGACTGTTAGTGTGTCTTTTAATCTCTAGTGTGTCTATTAAGACTGTAGTGTAGTCTTGTCAGACCTATAGTGTGAATTGTAGACTGTGAGTGTCCTTGTAAGACAGGTAGTGTGTCTTTAAGAACTGTAGTGTGTCTTGTAAGACTGTAATGGTCAATTAAGACTGTAGGTGAGGCGTCTTGTAAGGCTGCAGTGTGTTCTTGAAAAGACTGTCATGTGTCTTGTAAGACTGTAGTGTGTCTTGTAAACTGTAAGTGTGTCTTGTAAGTCTGTAGTGTGCCTTGACTTTATTTGTCTTTGTAAGACTGGTAGTGTGTTTTGTAAGACTGTATTGTGTCTTGGTAAGACTGTAGTGTGTCCCCTTGTAAGACTGTACTGTGTCTTGTAATACTATTATTGGTGTGTCTTGTAAGACTGAACTGTGTCTTTTCATGACTGTAGTGTGTCTTGTAAGGCTTGTAGTGTGTCTTGTAACGACTGTAGTGTGTGTCTATTAAACTGCAGTGCATCTGTATGGCTGCAGTGGTGGTCCTTTGTAAGACTGTAGTGTGTCATGTAAGACTGTAGTGGGTCTGTAAGACTGTGTAGCGGCATTAGTAAGGCCTGCAATGTGTCTTGTAAGACTGGTAGTGTAGTCTTGTAAGACTGTAGTGGTGTCTTGTAAGACTGTAGTGTGTCTTGTAAGACAGTAGTGGGTCTTGTAAGACAGTAGTGGTCTTGGTAAAGACTGAACTGTGTCTTGTAAGACTATAGAGTGTGTCTTGTAAGACTATAGTGTGGTCTGTAGACTGTAGTGTGTCTTGTAAGACGACTTGTGTCTTCTAAGACTGTAGGGTGTCTGTAAGACTTAAAGGTGTGTACTCTAAGACTGTAGTGTGTCCTTTTAGTGTCTTTGTAATACTGTATTGTCTTGTAAAACAACTGTAGTGTGTCCTTGTATGACTGTAATGAGTCATTAAAGACTGTAGTGCGTCCTTGTAAGGCTGCAGTGTGTCTGAAAGCTGTATGTGTCTTGTAAGACTGTATGTGTCTTGTAAACTGTATGTTGGTCTTGTAAGACTATAGTGTGTGTCCTTGTTAGACTGTAGTGTGTCGTTGTAAGTCTGCATGTGCCTTGACTGTTAGTTTATGTCTTGAAGACTGTAGTGTGTATTTTGAAGACTGTATTGTGTCTTGTAAGACTGTAGTGTGTCTTGTAAGGTCTGACTGTGTCCTTGTAAGACTGTACTGAGTCTTGTAAGACTGTACTGTGTAGCTTGCAAGACTGTAGTGTGTCTGGTGTAAGACTTAAGAGTGTCTTGTAAGACTGTAATGTGTCAATTTAAGGACTTGAGTGCGTCTTGTAAGGCTGGCAGTGTGTCTTGAAAGTCTGAAGTTGCGCCTTGTAAGAGCTGTATGTGTCTTGTTAAGACTGTAGTTGTCGTTGTAAGACTATAGTGTGTCTTGTTAAGACGAGGGGTAGTGTGTCTTGTAAAAGTCTGTAGTGGTGCCTTGAACTGTGTAGATTGTCTTGTAAGACTGGTAGTGTGTTTTGTAATAGCAGTATTGTGTCTTGTAAGACTGAGTGTGTCTTGTAAAGCCTGTACTGTGGTTCTTAATAGACTGTAGCGTGTGGATCTTTTCAAGACTGTAGAGTGTCTAGAGTAATACATGTAGTGTTCTTGAAAGACTGTAGTGTGTCTATTACAGACTGTGTAGTGCGTCCTTGTAAGCTGCAGTGTGTCTTGAAAGACTGTAGGTGGTTGATGGGTAAGATCTGGTAGTGTGTCTTGTAGACTGTAGTGCATTTATATAAATGCTGCAATGTGTCTTGTAAGAACTGTAGTGGTGTCCTTGTAGAACTGTAGTGGTGTCCTTGTGAGACTGTAGTGTGCTATTAAGACTGTAGTTGCGGTGTTCCCTTGGATATCAAGGCCCGCAGTGTGTCTTGAAGAGACTGTAGTGTGTCATGTAAGACTGTAGTGTGTCTTGTAAGACTGTAGTGCATTATAGTAAGAGCTGCAATGTGTCTGTAAGACAGTAGTGTGTCCTTGTAAGGACTGTAAGTTGTGTCTCGTAAGACTGTAGTGTGTCTTGGGGAGCTGTGAGTGTGGGCGTGTTATGGTCTGCGACATAGGGTATGTGTCTTGTATGGGACTGCGGCGGGACTGTACTGTGGGTCTTGTAAACTATAGTGTGCTTGTAAGACTATATTGTGTGTCTTGTAAGATTGTAGTGTGTCTTGTAAGACTGTACTGTGTCTTTCTAAAGACAGTAGGGTGTCCTTGTAAGGACTGTAGTGTGTCCTGTAAGAGGGCTGTACAGTGTGTCTTTTAGTGTCCGTGTAAGACAGTAGTGGTGCTTGTATGACAGTAGTGTTCTTGTAAGACTGTAATGTGTCAATAATGAACCTGAGTGCGTCTTGTAAGGCAGCAGTGTGTCTTGAAAAGACTGTAACTGTGTCTGTAAGAGCAGTAGTGTGTCTTGTAAACTGTAGTGTGCCTTGTAAGACTAAAGTGTGGTCTTGATAAGACTGTGTATTGTGTCTTGAGTAATCTTAGTGTGCCTTGACTTTAGGAGGTCATTGCGTAAAACTGGTAGTGTGTTTTGTAAGACTGTATGTGTCTTGTAAGACTGTAGTATGTGTCTTGTAAGACCTGTACTGTGGTCTGTAAGACTGTACTGTGGTCTTGTAAACTGTAGCTGGTGTCTTGCAAGACTGAGTATTGTCTTGTAAACTGTAGTGTGTCTTTAAGACTGTAAGTGTGTCTATTACACTGTCAGTGCATCTCTTGTTAAGGGCTGCCAGTTGTGTCTTGTAAGACTGTAGTTTTCATGTAAGACTGTAGTGTGTCTTGTAAACTGTATGCATTTAGTAGGCTGCAATGTGTCTTGTAAGACTGTAGTGTGTCTTATAAGACTGTAGTGTGTATCTTGTAAACTGTAGTGTGTCTTTTAATTCTCTAGTGTGTCTTTAGACTGTAAGTGTGTCTTGTAAGGCTCTAGTGTGTTTTTGTAAACTGTAGGGTGTCTATGTAAACTGTAGTGGTCTTTGAGAAGACTGTAGTGTGTCTTGTAAGACTGTAATGTGTCAATTAAGACTGTAGTGCGTCTTGTAATGGCTGCAGTGTGTCTTGAAAGACTGTGGGATGTGTCTTGTAAAGACTGTAGTGTGTATTGTAAGACTGTAGTGGTGTCCTTGTAAATACTATAGTGTGTCTTTGTAAGACTGTAGTGAGTCTGTGTAAGTCAGTAGTGTGCCTGACTTTAGTCGTCTTGTAAGACTGTATGTGTGTTTGTAAGACTGTATTGTGTCTTGTAAACTGTAGTGTGTCTTGTACGACTGTACTGTTCTTGTAAGACGTGAGTATTGGCTTGTAAGACGTACTGTGTCTTTTTTCAAGACTGTAGTGTGTCTTGTAAGACTGTAGTGTGGTCTATGAAGACTGTAGTGTGTCATATTAAGACTGCAGTGCATCTTGTAAGGCTGCAGGTGTGTCTTGTAAGACGTAGAGTGTCATGTAAAGACTGTAAGTGAGTCTTGTAAGACTGTGTAGTGCATTTAGTAAGGCTGGCAGATGTGTCGGTTGTAAGCTGTAGTGTGTCTATAAGACTGTAGTGTGTCTTGTAAGACTGAGTGTGTCTTGTATAAGAGCTGTAGTGGTGTCTTTGTAAGACAGTAGTGTGTCTTGTAAGACTGTACTTGTGTGGTCTTTGTAAGACTATAGTGTGTCCTTGTAAGACTATAGTGTTGTCTGTGTAAGACGTGAGTATGTGTCTTGTAAGACTGTACTGTGGTCTTCTAGACCTGTAGGGTGTCTTTGTAGACTGTAGTGTGAGTCCCTAAGACTGTAGTGTGTCTTTTAAGTGTCTTGTAAGACTGTAGTGTTTTGAAGACTGTAGTGGTGTCTTGTAAGACTGTAATGTGTCAATTAGACTGTAGTGCGTGCTTATAGTGTAAGGGCTGAAGTGTGTCTTGGAAAGACTGTAGTGTGTGTCTTGTAAACTGTAGTGTGTCTTGTAAGACTATAGTGAGTCTTGTAAGACTGAGTGTGTCTTGGATAGTCTGTAGTTGTGCCTTGACTTTAGTTTTGTCTTATGGTAAGACTGTAGTGTGTTTTTGTAAGACTGTATTGTGTCTTGTAAGACTGTAGTGTGTCTTGTGTAAGACTGTACGTGTCCTTGTAAGAACTGTACTGTGTCTTGTAAGACTGGTGTACAGTGGTCTTTCAAGACTGTAGTGTGTCATGTAAACTGTAGTGTGTCTTGTAAGACTGTAGTGTGTCTGGGATTAAGTAATGCAGTGCATCTATGTAAGGCCTGCAGTGTGTCTTGTAAATACTGTAGTGTTGTCATTGTAAGACTGTAGTGTGGTCTGTAAGACTGTAGTGGCATTTAAGTAAGGCTGCAATGTGTCTTGTAAGGACTGTAGTGTGTCTTGTAAGACTGTAGTGTGTCCTTGTAAGACTGTAGTGTGTCTCTAAGACTGTAGTGTGTCCTTGTAAGACAGTAGTGGTGCTTGTTAGACTGTACTGTGTCATTGGTAAGACTATACTGGAGTCCTTGTAAGACTATAGTGTGTTCTTGTAAGACTGTAGTGTGAGTTCTTGTAAACTGTACTGTGTCTCAGAGACTGTAGGGTGTCTTGTAAGGACTGTAGTGGTGTCCTTGTTAAAAAAAGACCTGTAGTGTGTCTTTTAGACCTCTAGTGTGTCTATTAAGTGATGTATGTGTCTTTGTTAAGACTTGTAGTGTGTCCTTGAAGACGTAGTGGTCTTGGTAAACTGTACTGTTTACATCTAAGGACTATAGTGTGTGGTCTTGTAAGACTAAGTGTTTCTTGTAAGACTTGGTAGTGTGTCCGTGTGTAAGACTGTACTGTGTCTTCTAAAGACTGGTAGGTTGTCTTGTAAGACGTAGTGTGTCCTGAAGACGTAGTGGTCTTTTAAGACTGCTAAGTTGTGTCTATTAAGATGGTAGTGTGTACTTGTTAGACGTCTAGTTGTGTCTTTGTAAGGCACTAGTGTGTCTGGTAAGACTGATAGTTGTGTCTTATTAAGACAGTAGTGTCTGTTAAAGACAATAGTGTGTCTTGTAAGGCTGTAGTGAGTCTTGTTAGAGGCTGTAGTGTGTCTTGTAAGACGGTATGTGACTTGTAAGACTGTAATGAGTCTGTAAAACTGTAGTGTGTCTTTAAGGACTGTAGTGTGTCTTGTAAGGACTGTAGTGTGTCTTTAAGACTGTATGTGTTCTTGTAAGACTGTAGTGTGTCTTGTAAGACTGTATGTGGTTTTTTTGTAAGACTGTAGTTGTGTCTTTTTAATTTCTCTAGTTGTGTCTATTTAAGGACGGTATTGCATCTAGTAAGGCTGCAGTGTGTCCTTGAAAGACTGTAGTGGTGTCTTTTAAGTTCTCTAGTGTGTCTAGTTAAGACAGTAGGTGTGGTCTTGTAGGAGACTCAGTGTGTTTTATAGAGACTGTAGTGTGGTCTTTGTAGACTGTAGTGTGTCCTGGTAAGTCTGTAGTGTGTCCTTGAAAGACTGTAAATTTGTCCTGTAAGACGTAGTGGTGTGGCCCTTTAATTCCTAGTGTGTCTATTAAGACTGTTCGTGGTGTCTTGATAAGACTATAGGATGTTTTGTAAGGACTGTAGTGTGTCTTGTAAGACTGTAGTGTGTCTTGTAAGACTGTATGTGTCTTGTAAGACTTTAATGTGTCAATTAAGACTGTAGTGCGTCTTGTAAGGCTGCAGTGTGTCTTGAAAAGACTGTAGTGTGTCTTGTAAGACCTGTAGTGTTCTTGTAAGACTGTAGTGATGTCTTTGTAAGACTGAAGTGTGCCTTGACTTTTAGGTTTGTCTGTAAGACTGTAGTGTGTTTTTGTAAGACTGTATTGTTCTTGTAAGACTGTAGCGTGTCTGAAGACATGTCCTGGTGTCTTGTTAAGGACTTTATGTGATGTTCGTTGTAAGACTGTAACTGTGGGTCTTTTCAAGACTGTAAGTGTGTCTTGTAAGACTGTAGTGTGCTTGTAAAACTGGGTGTAGTTGTCTGTGTCTATTAAGACTGCAGTGCATCTTGTTAAGGCCTGCAGTGTTCTGTAAGACTGTAGTGTTTGTCATGTTAAGACTGTAGTGTGTCTTGTAAGACGTGTTCATTTAGTAAGGCTGGCAATGTGGTCTTGTAAGACTGTAGTGTGTCTGTGTAAGACTGTAGTGTGTCTTGGAAGTACTGTATGTGTCTTGTAAGACTGGTAGTGTGTCCTTGTAAGACAGTATGTGTCTGTGTAAGACTGACTGTGTCCTTGTAGACTATAGTGTGTCTTGTAAGACTATAGTGGGGGAGTTGTCTTGTAAGACTGTAGTTGTCTTGTAAGAGACTGTACGTGTCTTCTAAGACTGTAGGGTTGTATTGTAAGACTGTAGTGTGACCTCTGAAGACTGTATGTGTCTTTATTATGTAAGGTGTCTTTGTAATACTGTAGTGTGTCCATGTAACACTGTAGTGTGTCTTGTAAGACTGTAATGTGGTCAAATAAGACCTGTAGTGCCGTCCTTTTGTAAGGCTGCAGTGTGTCTTGTGAAAGACTGTAAGTGTGTCTTGTAAAGAACTGTAGGTTGTGTCTTGTAAACTGTAGTGTCTTTAAGACTGTAGTGTGTCTGTAAGACGTAGTAGATTTGTAAAGACTGTATGTGTCATTTAATTCTCTAGTGTGTCCAGTTAAGACTGTAGTGCATCGTAGTAAGGCTGCAGTGTGTTCTAGAAAGACTTGTAGTGTGTCTTTTAAGTGTCTCTAGTGTGTCTATTAAGGACTGTATGTGTCCTTGTAAGACGTGCAAGGTGTCGGTTTTATAAGACTGTAGTGTGTCTTGGTAAGACTGTAGGTGTGTCCTTGTAAGGACTGTAGTATGTGTCTTGTAAGCCTGTGATTGTGTCCCCCTTGGTTCGACTGGTAGTGGTGTACATTTAATTCTCAAGTGTGTCTATTAAGACTGAGTGTATGTCCTTGTAAGACTCTAGTTGTGTTTTTTAAGGACTGTAAGTGTGGTCTTGTAGGAGCGTGTAGTGTGTCTTGTAAGACTGTATGTGTCTTGTAAGACTGGAGAAGGGGAGTGTCAATTAAGACTGTATGCGTCTTGTAAGGGCTGCAGTGGTGTCTTGAAAGACTGAAAGTGTCTTGTAAGACTGGTAAGTGTGTCTTGTGAGAGGACGGAAAGTTGTCTTGTAAGTCTGTTATGTGCCATTGACTTTAGTTTGTCTTGTAATGACTGTAGTGTGTTTTTTGTAAGACTGTATTGTGTCTTGTAAGACTGGGTAGTGGTGATCTGTTAAGACTGGTACAGGCTGTGTCTGTAAAGACTTTATTGTGACACACTGTAAGACTGAACGTGTCTTTCAAGACTGGTATGGTCCTGTGTAAGACTGTAGTGTGTCCTTGGTAAAGCTGTAGTGTGTGCTATTAAGACTGCAGTAGCATCGATGTGTAAGGCTGCATGGTGTGTCTTGTAAGACTGTAGATGTGGTCATGTAAGACTTGTATGTGTCCTTGTAGACTGTAGTGCATTTAGTAAGGCTTGTCAATGTGTCCTGTAAGACACACATGTAATGTTCTTGTAAGACTGGTAGTGTGTCTTGTAATACTGTGAGTGTGTCTTGTGAAGACTGTATTGTGTCTTGTAAGACAGTAGTGGGTGTCTTGTAAGACTGAACTGTGTCTTGTAAGACTATAGTGTGGTCTTTTGAATTCACTATGTGTCAATTAAGACTGTAGTGTGTCTTGTAAGACTCTAGTGTGATGTGAAAACTGTAGTGTGTCTTTAAATTCCTAGTGTGTCTACTAAGACTGTAGTGCATCTAGTAAGGGCTGCATGTGTCTTGAAAGACTGTAGGTGGACTTTACGTCTCTTGTGTGTCTATTAATGGACTGTATTGTCTTGGGGGTGGAAGACTCTAGTGTGTTTTTTTTGTGAAGACTGTAAGTGTTGTCTTGTAAGACTGGTAGTGTGTCTTCTAAGACTGTAGTGTGTCTTTGTAAGAGGCTTGGAGAATGTGTCCTGTAATACTGTAGTGTGTCTTTAAATTCTCTAGTGTGTCGTATGTAAGACTGTAATTGTGGTCTATGTAAGACTCTAGTGTGTTTTTGTAATACTGTAGTGTGCTTTGTAAAACTGAGTGTGTCTTGTAAGACTGTAGTGTGTCTTGTAAGACTGTAATGTGTCAATTAAAGACTGTATGCGTCTTGTAGACTGCAGTGTGTCTTGAAAGTCTGGTAGTGCGCGACTTTGTAAGACTGTAAGTGTGTCGTTTGGGGTTTTGGGGTAAGACTGTTGTAAGTGTGGTCATGTAAGACGGTGAGAGCAGGTGTGTCTTTAAGGGGACTGTAGTGGTGTCTTGTAAGTCTGTATGTGCCCTTGACTTTAGTTTGTGTCTTGTAAGACTGTAGTGTGTTTTGTTAAGACTGATGTGTGTCTTGTAAGACTGTATGGTGGTCTTGTAAGACTGTACTGTGTCTTAAAAGACTGTAGGTAACTGTGGGATCTTTTCAAGGACTGTAGTGTTCTTGTAAGACTGTAGTGATGTGTCTTGGTAAGAACTGTAGTGTGTCTATTAGAGACTGTAGTGCGTCCCTTTGTAAGGCTGAGTGTGGTCATGAAAGGACTGTTGTGTGTTTAAGTAAGACTGAAGTGTGTCTTGTGTAAACTGTAGTGGCATTAAGTAAAGCTGCATAGTGTCTTGTAAACTGTAGTGTGTGCTTGTAAGACTGTAGTGTGTCTTGTAAAGACTGTATGTGTCTATTAATGGACTGGAGGTGCGTCTTTGTAAGCCGCAGTGTGGTCTTGAAAGGACTGTAGTGTGTCATGTAAAGACGGTATGTGTCTTATGTAAAGTACTGTAGATGCATTTATCAGGCTGCAATGTGTCTTGTAAGACTGTATGTGTCTTGTAAGTACGTAGTGTGTCCTCGTAAGACTGTAGTGTGTCTTGTAAACTGTAGTGTGTCCTAGTAAGACAGTAGTGTTGTCCTTGTAAGACTGTACTGTGTCTGTAAGACTGATAGTGTTGTCTTGTAAGACGTATAGTGTGCGTTGTAAGGATTGTAGTGTGTCTTTAAAACTGTACGGTGTGTCTTCTGAAAAACTGAAGGGTGCCTTGTAAGACTGTAGTTGTGTCCTGTAAGACGTAGTGTGTCTCAAGTGTCTTGTAGAGATCTGTAGTGTGCTTGTATGACAGTAGTGTGTCTGTAAGGACTGTAATGTGTGCCATTAAAAGACTGTAGGTTGCGTCCCTTGTAAAGGCTGCAGTGGTGTCTTGAAATGACTGTACTGTGGTCTTGTAAGACTGTGTAGTGTGCTTGTAAGGACTGTAGTGTGCCTTGTAAGAGCATAGTTGTAACTGTAAGACTGAGTGTGTCTTGTAAGTCTGTAGTGTGCCTTGACTTTTTAGTTTTGTCTGGTAAGACAGTAAGGGGGTGTTGTTTTGTAAGCTGTATTTGTGTCTTGTAAGACTTGTATGTTCTAGAAAGAGACGTGTACTGTTGTCTTGTAAAGACTGTACTGTGTCTTGTAAGACTGGGGGGTGCGGCTGTGTCTTGGCAAGACGTGTAGTGTGTCTTGTTATAAGACTAGTAGTGTGTCTTGTAAGACCTGTAGTGTGTCTATAAAGACACAGCAGTGCCATCTTGTAAGGTGCCTTGTCAGTGTGTCTTGTAAGACTGTAGTTTGTCATGTAAAGACTGTAGTGTTTCTTGTAAGACTGTATGCATTTTAGTAAGGCTGCAATGTGTCTTGTAAGACAGGTAGTGTGACTGTTATAAGACTGTAAGTGTGTCTTTAAGACTGTATGTGTCTTTTAATTCTCTAGTGTGTCTATTAATGACTGTAGTGTGTCCTTGTAGGACTCTATGTGTTTTGTAGGACTGTGAGTGTGTCTTGTAAAGAGGGGGACTGTAGTTGTGTCTTGGTAAGACTGGTAGGTGGTCTTTGTAACAACTGTAATGTTCAATTAAAGAATGTAGTCGTCTTGTATAGGGCTGCAGGTGTGTCTTGAACGTGACTGTAGTTTGGTTCTTGTAAGACTGTAGTGTTATTGTAAAGACTGGAGTGTGGTCTTTGGTAATACTATAGTGTGCCATGTAAGACTGTAGTGTGTCCTTGTAAGTCTGTAGTTGTGCCATGGACTTTAGTCTGTCTTGTAAGACTGTTAGGGGTGTGGGTGTATTTTGGTAAGACACTTATTGTGTCTTGTAGAGACTGTGGAGGTGTCTTGTAAGGACGGGAGTACTGTGGTCGGATGTAAGACTGTATTGTGTCTTGTAAGACTGTACTGTGTCCTTTTCAAGACTGTATGTGTCTGTGTAGACTGTAGAGTGAGTCCTTGCAAGACTGTAGTGTGTCTATTAAGACTGCATGTGCATCTTGTAAGGGCTGCAGATGTGTCTTGTAAGACTGTAGTGTGGAGACATGTAAGACTGTAGTGAGTCATGGTGAAGACTTTAGGTGCAATTTAGTAAGGCTGGCAATGTGTCTTGTAAGACTTGTAGTGTAGTCCTTGGTAAGACTTGTAGTGAGTCTTGAAGACTGTGAGTGTGTCTGTGTAAACTGTAGTGTGTCTTGTAAGCCAGTAGGGAGTGTCTTGTAAGACTGTTACTGTGTCTTGTAAGACTATAGTGTGTCTTGTAAGACATAGTGTTTCTTGTAAGACTGTAGTGTGTCTTCTGTAAGACTGTACTGTGGTCTTCTAGATACTGTAGGGTGTCCGAGTGAGGAAGTGACGTAGTGTTCCTCTAAGACTGTAGTGTGTCCTTTTAAGTGTCTTGTAAGACTGTAGTGGTGTCTTGTAAGACTGTAGTGTGGTCTTGTGAAGACTGTATATGTGTCAATTAAGACTGTAGTGCGTCTGTATGGGCTGAAGTGTGTCTTAAAGACTGTAATGTGGTCTTGTAAGAACTGTAGTGGTGTCGTTGTAAGACTAATAGTGTGTCTTGTTAAGACTGTAGTGTTTCTTGTAAGTCTGTAGTGTGCCGTTATGACTTTATAGTTGTCTTGTAAACTGTAGTAGGGGTGTTTTTGTAAGACTGTATTGTGTTTTGTAAGACTGTAGTGTGTCATGTAAGACTGGTAGCTGTGTCTTAGTAAGACTGACTGTGTCTTGGTAAGACTGTACTGGGTCGTTGCAAGAGCTGTAGTGTGTCTTGGACTAAGACTGTAAGTGTGTCTTGTAAGACTGTTGTGTCTATTAAGACTGCAGTGCATCCTTTGTAAGGCTGCAGTGTGTCTTGTTAGAGAACTGTAGTTGTGTCATGTAAGACGCTGTAGTGTTCTTGTAAAGACTGGTAAGTGGCATTTAGTAAGTGCTGCAATGTGTCGTTGTAAAGGACGTAGTGTTTCTTGTAGAGACTGTAGTTGTGTCTTGTAAGAGGGCCTGTAGTGATGTCTAGTAAGGACTGTAGTGGTGTCTTGAAGACAGTAGTGTGTCGTTGTTATAAACGTACCTGTGTCATTAAGACTTACTGTG
Organism: Cherax quadricarinatus; assembly: GCF_026875155.1. Classification (NCBI taxonomy): domain Eukaryota; kingdom Metazoa; phylum Arthropoda; class Malacostraca; order Decapoda; family Parastacidae; genus Cherax; species Cherax quadricarinatus. The sequence continues at coordinate 13,899,884 of NC_069402.1, forward strand.
TCTTTGTAGACTATAGTGTGTCTTGTAAGACTGTAGAGTCTTGTAAGACGTAACTGTGTGCTTCTAAGACTGTAAAGGTGTAGCTTGTAAGACGTAGTTGTGTCTGTAAGAGCTGTAGTGAGGTCTTTTAAGACTCTAGTGTTCTATGCAGGAAGGGTATTGGTGTCCTTGTTAAGACTGTAGTGTGGTCTTGTAAGCACGGTAGTTTTGTCTTGTAGAGACTGTACTGTGTCCCTTCTAAGACTATAGTGTGTCCTTGTAAGAACTATAGTGAGTCTTGTAAGACTGTAGTGTGGTCTTGTAAACTGTACTGTTTCTTCTAAGAGCTGTAGGGTGTCTTGTAAGACGTAGTGTGTCCGTGTAGATCTGTAGTGGTCTTTTAAGCGAGACTTAGTGTGTCGCTATTAAGATGGTAGAGTGTCCTTGTTAACTCTAGTGTGTCTTGTAAGGCTCATAGTGTGTCTTGCTAAGACAGTAGTGTGTCATTAAGACCAGTAGTGTCCCTTGGTAAAGAACAATAGTGTGTCGTTGTAAGGCTGTAGTAGTGTCTTGTAAGGCTGTAGTGTGTCTTGTAAGACGGTAGTGTGTCTTGTAAGACTTAATGAGTCTTGGTAAAACTGTAGCAGTGTGGTCTTTTAAGACTGTAGTGTGGTCTTATGAAGGACTGTAAGTTGTCTTGTAATACTGTGGTAAGGTGTCATTGTAATACTGGAGTGTGTCTTGTAAGACTGTAATGTGTTTTTAGTAAGACTGTAAGTGTAGTCTTTTAATTCTCTAGTGTGTGTCTATTAAGACTGTAGTGCATCTAGTAAGGCTGCAGTTGTGTCGTTGAAAGACTGTAGTTGGTGTCGTGAATTAGAGTGCTCAAGTGGTGTCTTATTACGAAGACACTGTAGTGTGTCTTGTAAGACTCTAGTGTGTTATAATAAACTGTAGTGTGACTTGTAAGACTGGTAAGTGTGTCTTGTAGACTGTGTAGTGTGTCCTGTGTAGAGACTGTAATGTGTCTGGTAAGACTGTTAGTGTGTCTTGTTTAATTCTCTAGTGTGTCTATTAGACTGTAGTGTGTCTTGTAAGACTATAGTGTGTTTTTGATAAGACGGTAGTGTGTCTTGGTAAGACTGTAGTGGTGGTCCTTGTATGACCTGTAAGTGTGTCCTTGTAAGACTGATAATGGTGTCAAATAAGACTGTAGTGCGTCTTGTAAGGCTGCAGTGGTGTACTTGAACGTACTGTGTAGTGTGTCTCCTTTAAGACTGGGTAGTGTGTCTTGTAAGACTGTTGTGGTGTTTGAAAGTCCTGTAGTGTGCCTTTCCTTTTAGTTTGTCCTGTAAGACCTGTAGTGAGTGGGTTTTTATGTAAGGACTGTATTTGTTGGTCTGTGTAAACTGTAAGTGTGTCTTAAAGACTGTACGTGTCTGTTAAGAGCTTTTGAGTAATGTGTCCTTTTAAGACTGTACTGTGGTCTTTTCAAGACTGTTAGTGTGTCTTGTAAGACTGTAGTGGTGTCTTTGAAGACGTAGTGGTTTCTATTAAGACTGCGAGGGTGCATCTGTAAGCCTGCAGTGTTGTCATGTAAGACCGTAGTGTAGTCATGTAAGACTGTATGTGTCTTGTAAGACTGTAGTGCATTATGTAGTAAGGCTGCAATGTGTTCTGTAAAGAATGTTGTGTGTCTTGTAAGACTGTAAGAGTGTCCTTGTAAGACTGTAGTGTGTCTTGTAAAGACTGAGTGTGTCTTGTAAAGACAGTAGTGTGTCCTTGTGAAAGATAAACTTTAACTGTGTCTTGTAAGACTATAGTGTGTCTTGTAGACTATAGTGTGGTCTTGTAAGGCTGGAGAGTCCTTGAAATGACGTAACTGTAGGGGGGGGGTGGTCTACTAAGTAGACTGTAGGGTGTCTGTAAGACTGTATGTTGTCCTCTAAGACTGTAAATGTGTCTTTTAAAGTGTCTATTGTAATCTGTGATGTGTCGTTGTAACACTATGTAGTTGGGGGGTTGGGGGGGGGTTGGGGGGGGGTTTTTCCCCCACCCCCTCCTTTGTAAGACTGTAATGTGTCATTAAGACTGTAGTGCGTCTTGTAAGGGGCAGCATGTGTGTCCCTTGAAAGACGTGTAGTGTGTCTTGTAAAGACTGTAGTGTGTCTTGTAAGACTGAGTAGTGTGTCTTGTGTAAGAACATAGGTGTGTCTTGTTAGACTGGTAGTGTGTCTTTAAGTCTGCATTGTGCTTGACTTTATTTGTCTGTTGTAAGACTGTAGTGTGTTTTGTAAGACTGTATTGTGTCTTTGTAAAGACTGTAGTGTTGTTTTGTAAACAGTACTGGTCTTGTAAGACTGTACTGAGTCTTGTAAGAGCTGTACTGGGGTGTCCTTGCAAGACTGTAGTGTGTCTTGTAAGACTGTAGTGTGTGTCTTGTAAGACTGGTAGTGTGTCTATTAAGACTGCAGAGCATCTTGTAGGCTGACAGTGGTGTACATGTAAGACTGTAAGTGTGTTAGTAAGCTGTAGTGTGTCCTTGTAAGACTGTTAGGTGCAATTTAGTAAGGCTGCAATGTTGTCCTTTATTAAGACTGTAGTGTTCTTGTAAGACAGTAAGTGTTTTGGTCATGTAAGACTTTAGGTGTCCTTGTAAGACTGTAGTTTTTCTTGTAAGACAGTATGTACCTAGTAAGAGCTGTACTGTGAGTTTCTTGTAAGACTATAGTGTGTCTTGTAGACTAAAGTGTGTCTTGTAAGACTGTAGTGTGTCATGTTAAGCCTGTATCTGTGTCTTCTAAGTACTGTAGGGTGTCCCTTGTAAAAACTGTAGTGTGTCCTGTAAGACTGTAGTGTGTCTTTTTAAGACTCTAGTGTGGACCTATTAATAGTGGTAGTTGTGTCTTTGTTAAGGACTGTAGTTGTCTTGTAAGACAGTAGTGTGGTCATTGATAAGACTGTACTGAGTCTTGTAAACGTGAACTATAGGTGTCTTGTAAGACTATAAGTGTGTCTTGTAGAGACGGTAGGTTCTTGTAAGACTGTAACTGTGGTCCTTCTAAGACTGTAGATGGGTCTTGTAAGATACTGTAGGTGTGTCCGTAAGACTGTAAGTGTGTCTTTTAAGAAGACTCTATTGTGTCTATTAGATGGTAAGTGTGTCTTGTTACCTCCTAGTGTGTCTTGTAAGGCTCTAGTGGTTCTTGTAAGACTGGTAGTGGTGTCTATTAAAACAGTAGCGTCTATGTAGAGACAATAGTGTGGTCTTGTAAGGCTGGTAGTGTGTCTTGTAAAGGCTGTAGTGTGTCCCTATGTAAAGGACGTAGTGTGGTGTCTTGTAAGACTGTAATGAGTCTATGTAAAAACTGTAGTGTTGGTCTGTGTAAGAATTTAGTGTGTGTCTTGTAAGACTGTCGTGTGGTCCTTGTAAGATCTGTAGTGTGTCTTGTAAGCTGTAGTTGTGGGGTGTACCTTGTAAGAACTGGTAAGTGCATTTAGTAAGGCTTGCAATGTGCCTTGTAAGACTGTAGTGTGTCTTAAAAGAACTGTAGTGAGTGTCGTGTAATACTGGTAGTTTGTTCTTGTAAGACGTATGCGTCTTGTAAGACTGTAGTGTTGTTCTTGTAAAGACTGTACTGTGTCTTTGTATGACTCTAGTTATGTCTGGTGTAAGACTATAGAGTGTCTTGTTGAGACTGTATGTTCTTGTAAAAGCTGTACTGTGTGCTTTAAAGACTGTAGGGTGTTCTTTGTAAGACTGTAGTGTGTCCAGAAGACTGTAGTGTGTCTTTTAAGACTCTAGTGTGTCTATTAAGATGGTAGTGTGTCTTGTTAAGACTGTTAGTGTGTCCTTGATAGACAGTAGTGTGTCTTGTAAGACTGTACGTATGTCCTTGTTAAGACTATAGGTGGTGTCTGTGTAAGGACTAAAAGTTGTGTCTTTGTAAACTGTATGTGTCTTGTAAGACTGTACTGTGATCTTCTAAACTGTAGGGTGACCTTGTATAGACGAGTGGTGTTTCCTGTAAAGACTGTAGTGTGTCTTTAAGACTCTAGTGGTCTATTAAGATGGATGTGGGTCTTTGATAAGAACGTGTAGGATCTTGTAAGACAGGAGTGGTGTCTTGTTTAAGACAGTACTGTGTACTTCTAAGACTATAGTGGTGGTCTTGTAAGACTATAGTGTTCTAGTAAGACTGTAAGTGTGTCTTGATAAGACTGTACTTTCTGTGTCTTCTAAGACTGAAGGGTGTCTTTAAGACTGTAGTGTTCCTGTAAGACTGTAGTGGTCTTTTTAAGAACTCGGAAGGTGTGTCTATTATAGAATGGTAGTGTGTCCTTGTTAGACTCTAGTGTGTCCTTGTAAGGCTCTAGTGTGTCTTGGTAAGAGACTGAGTGTGTCTATTAGACAGAGTTGTCTTGGTAAAACAATAGTGTGACTTGTAAGGCTGTATTGTGTCCTTGTGTAAGGCTGTAGTGTGTCTTGTAAGACGGGTAGGTGTGTCTTGTAAGACTGTAATGAGTCTTGTAAAACTGAGTGTGTGCTTTTAATACTGTAGTGTGTCTAGTAGCGACTTGTAGTGTGTCTTGTAAGACTGTAAGTGTGTCCTTGAAAGACTGTAGTGTGTCTTGTAAGACTGTAAGTGTGTTTTGTTAAGACTGGTAGTTAGGTCTTTTTAATTCCTAGTGTGTCTATTAAGGACTGTAGTGCATCTAGTAAGCTGCAGTGTGTGTCCTTGAAATGACTGTAGGTGTGTGTCTTTTAGTCTCTAGTGTGTCTATTAAGACTGTAGTGTGTTCTTGAAGACTCTAGTGTGATTTTATAAGACTGTATTGTGTCCTTGTAAGACTGTAGTGTGGTCCTGATAAAACTGTAGTGTGTCCTTGTAAACTGTAATGTGTCCTGTAGAGACTGTTAGTGTGTCTTTTAATCTCTAGTGTGTCTATTAAGACTGTAGTGTAGTCTTGTCAGACCTATAGTGTGAATTGTAGACTGTGAGTGTCCTTGTAAGACAGGTAGTGTGTCTTTAAGAACTGTAGTGTGTCTTGTAAGACTGTAATGGTCAATTAAGACTGTAGGTGAGGCGTCTTGTAAGGCTGCAGTGTGTTCTTGAAAAGACTGTCATGTGTCTTGTAAGACTGTAGTGTGTCTTGTAAACTGTAAGTGTGTCTTGTAAGTCTGTAGTGTGCCTTGACTTTATTTGTCTTTGTAAGACTGGTAGTGTGTTTTGTAAGACTGTATTGTGTCTTGGTAAGACTGTAGTGTGTCCCCTTGTAAGACTGTACTGTGTCTTGTAATACTATTATTGGTGTGTCTTGTAAGACTGAACTGTGTCTTTTCATGACTGTAGTGTGTCTTGTAAGGCTTGTAGTGTGTCTTGTAACGACTGTAGTGTGTGTCTATTAAACTGCAGTGCATCTGTATGGCTGCAGTGGTGGTCCTTTGTAAGACTGTAGTGTGTCATGTAAGACTGTAGTGGGTCTGTAAGACTGTGTAGCGGCATTAGTAAGGCCTGCAATGTGTCTTGTAAGACTGGTAGTGTAGTCTTGTAAGACTGTAGTGGTGTCTTGTAAGACTGTAGTGTGTCTTGTAAGACAGTAGTGGGTCTTGTAAGACAGTAGTGGTCTTGGTAAAGACTGAACTGTGTCTTGTAAGACTATAGAGTGTGTCTTGTAAGACTATAGTGTGGTCTGTAGACTGTAGTGTGTCTTGTAAGACGACTTGTGTCTTCTAAGACTGTAGGGTGTCTGTAAGACTTAAAGGTGTGTACTCTAAGACTGTAGTGTGTCCTTTTAGTGTCTTTGTAATACTGTATTGTCTTGTAAAACAACTGTAGTGTGTCCTTGTATGACTGTAATGAGTCATTAAAGACTGTAGTGCGTCCTTGTAAGGCTGCAGTGTGTCTGAAAGCTGTATGTGTCTTGTAAGACTGTATGTGTCTTGTAAACTGTATGTTGGTCTTGTAAGACTATAGTGTGTGTCCTTGTTAGACTGTAGTGTGTCGTTGTAAGTCTGCATGTGCCTTGACTGTTAGTTTATGTCTTGAAGACTGTAGTGTGTATTTTGAAGACTGTATTGTGTCTTGTAAGACTGTAGTGTGTCTTGTAAGGTCTGACTGTGTCCTTGTAAGACTGTACTGAGTCTTGTAAGACTGTACTGTGTAGCTTGCAAGACTGTAGTGTGTCTGGTGTAAGACTTAAGAGTGTCTTGTAAGACTGTAATGTGTCAATTTAAGGACTTGAGTGCGTCTTGTAAGGCTGGCAGTGTGTCTTGAAAGTCTGAAGTTGCGCCTTGTAAGAGCTGTATGTGTCTTGTTAAGACTGTAGTTGTCGTTGTAAGACTATAGTGTGTCTTGTTAAGACGAGGGGTAGTGTGTCTTGTAAAAGTCTGTAGTGGTGCCTTGAACTGTGTAGATTGTCTTGTAAGACTGGTAGTGTGTTTTGTAATAGCAGTATTGTGTCTTGTAAGACTGAGTGTGTCTTGTAAAGCCTGTACTGTGGTTCTTAATAGACTGTAGCGTGTGGATCTTTTCAAGACTGTAGAGTGTCTAGAGTAATACATGTAGTGTTCTTGAAAGACTGTAGTGTGTCTATTACAGACTGTGTAGTGCGTCCTTGTAAGCTGCAGTGTGTCTTGAAAGACTGTAGGTGGTTGATGGGTAAGATCTGGTAGTGTGTCTTGTAGACTGTAGTGCATTTATATAAATGCTGCAATGTGTCTTGTAAGAACTGTAGTGGTGTCCTTGTAGAACTGTAGTGGTGTCCTTGTGAGACTGTAGTGTGCTATTAAGACTGTAGTTGCGGTGTTCCCTTGGATATCAAGGCCCGCAGTGTGTCTTGAAGAGACTGTAGTGTGTCATGTAAGACTGTAGTGTGTCTTGTAAGACTGTAGTGCATTATAGTAAGAGCTGCAATGTGTCTGTAAGACAGTAGTGTGTCCTTGTAAGGACTGTAAGTTGTGTCTCGTAAGACTGTAGTGTGTCTTGGGGAGCTGTGAGTGTGGGCGTGTTATGGTCTGCGACATAGGGTATGTGTCTTGTATGGGACTGCGGCGGGACTGTACTGTGGGTCTTGTAAACTATAGTGTGCTTGTAAGACTATATTGTGTGTCTTGTAAGATTGTAGTGTGTCTTGTAAGACTGTACTGTGTCTTTCTAAAGACAGTAGGGTGTCCTTGTAAGGACTGTAGTGTGTCCTGTAAGAGGGCTGTACAGTGTGTCTTTTAGTGTCCGTGTAAGACAGTAGTGGTGCTTGTATGACAGTAGTGTTCTTGTAAGACTGTAATGTGTCAATAATGAACCTGAGTGCGTCTTGTAAGGCAGCAGTGTGTCTTGAAAAGACTGTAACTGTGTCTGTAAGAGCAGTAGTGTGTCTTGTAAACTGTAGTGTGCCTTGTAAGACTAAAGTGTGGTCTTGATAAGACTGTGTATTGTGTCTTGAGTAATCTTAGTGTGCCTTGACTTTAGGAGGTCATTGCGTAAAACTGGTAGTGTGTTTTGTAAGACTGTTTGTGTCTTGTAAGACTGTTGTGTTTTTAAAGGGACTTATGGCTTGTAAGATGTTTGTGTCTTTTAAGCTGTGTGGTTTTGTAGATTTGTTGTTTGAAAAGACTGTATTGGTCTTTTAAAAATTTGGTGTCTTGAAAGGCTTTGGTGTTTTAAAAAGACGTGTGTTCTGTAAGATTTGGTTTTTAAAGACAGTTTTTAAAGCGATGGTCTTTAAGACGTAGTGTGCTTTTAAGACTTGTGGGTTTTAAAGAGAGTGTGTCTTTTAGACTGTAGTGTGTCTTGTAAGACGTGTGTGTTTTGTAAGATTTTATGTTCTTTAAGATTAGGGTCTTGTAAGCTGTGTGTCTTGAAGACGTAGGTGTTTTTAAGACGTATGGTCTTTAGATGTGGTTGTCTTGAAGCTGTGTTGCCTTAAAGTGAGTTGTTTTTTATTTTGTCTTTAAGATGTAGGTGTCTTGTAAGACTTAGTGTTTGAAAGCTTTGTGTTTTCTTGTTTTTTTAAAAAGGTGTGTTTGAAAGACGTTTGTCTTGAAAAGTGTAGTGTTCTTGGGGGTTGTGTGTCTTGTAAGACGTATTTTGGCTTTAAGCTTTGGGTTACTTGTTTTTTAAGAGTATTTGGTTTGTTCTTGTTTTTGTGACTGTGTGTGTCTTGTAAGACTGTTGTGTCTTTTAAGTGTATGGCTTGTAAGCTGATTGTCTTAAGACTGTAGTGTGTTTGTAAGACTGTGTGTGTCTTGTAAGCTGTAGGGGCTTTTAGACTGAAGTGTCTTGAAAGGGACTTGTGTTTTTTAAGATTTTGTGTGTCTTGAAAGACAGTTTTTTTAAGACGTAGGGGGTTTGAAAGCGATTTTTTGAAAGATGAGGTTTTTGAAAGGGTGTAGGTTTTTTTGATGTAGGGGTTTTGAAGAAGGGGTTTTTGGGTCTTGTAAGACTAGTTTTTTTAGACTGTATGGTTTTGAAAAGTTTATGTGTCTTGTAAGATTAGTGTGTCTTGTAAGACGTATTGTGTCTTGTAAGACTGTATGTGTTTTTAGACTTAGGTGCTTTTTTAAGACTTAGTGTGTTTGAAAGTTTGTAGTGTGTCTTTAAGATTACTTTAAAGTTGGTTTTTTAAAACTTAGGGTTTGAAAGATTAGGGGTCTTTAAAGACTGTATGTGTTTTTTGGGAAAAGGGTGTTTTAAAGACATGTGTGTCTTGTAGACGTGGTGTCTTGTAAGCGTTGTGTCTTTTAAGCGTGGTTCTTGTAAATTTAGTGTGCTTAAAAGACTTATTTTGTCTTTAAGATTTTAGTGTGTCTTTAAAGTGTGTTTGTGCTTTTTTGTTTTGGGTTTTTAAAATTAGTGTGTCTGTAAGATGTAGTGTGTCTTGAAATTTTTTGAAAGGGGGTTTCCTTAAAACTTAGTTTGTTTGTAAGCTTGTGTGTTTTGAAAGACGGGTAGGTGTCTTGAAAGATGAAATGGTCTTGTAAACTGTTTGTGTTTTAAGTTTGTGTCTTGTAAGCCCTGTTTTTTAAAATGTTTGTGTTTTTAAGACTGTAGGTGTTTTAAGACTGTAGTGGTTTTTTAAACTGATTTTGGTTTTTATGGTTTGCAAGGAATCTTAAAGGGCTGAGTGGTCTTGAAAGATGTAGTGTGTTTTAAGCTTAGTGTGTCTTTAAGACTGTGTGTTTTTGTAAGTTTTAATGTGTTTTTTTTTAGTGTGTCTTTAAGACGTAGTGTGTCGAAAAGATTAGTGTGTTTTAAAACTGTATTTTTGAAGACTGTAGTGTGTTTTAAAACTTAGTGGTTTTAAAAAGGTGTGTTTTGTAAGACTTGGGTGTTTGAAAGGGCTTGTGTGTCTTGAAAGACTTTGTGTGTCTTTAAAGATGTAGGGTTTGTAAGTTTTTGTGTCAAGCTGTAGTGGTTTGTAAGCTGTGTGGTTTGAAGACTGAGTGTGTCTTGTAAGTTTGGGGTTTTGTAAAATGTTGTGTGTTTTGTAACTGTAGTGTGTTGGGACTTTATTTTGGTCTTTAAAGGGACTTGTGGTTTGGAAGCTGAGTGTCTTGAAAACTGGTGGTCTTGTAAGACGTTGTGTTTGTAGACTTTATTGTGTCGTAAGAATGTTTGTCTTTTAAGATGTTATTGTGTTTTGTAGACGTGTGTGTCTTGTAAGATGTTGTGTTTTAAAGACTGAGTGTTTGAAAGGCTGAGTGTGCTTGTAAGACTTTTAGTGGCTTGTAAGACTTAGGGTCTTGAAGACTGTAGTGCTTTAGTAGGGTGCATTGTTGTCTTGTAAATTTGTGTGTCTTTTAAGACTGTAGTGTGTTTGAAAGCTGGTGTGTTTGGTGACTTAGTGTGTCTTGAAGGGACATGTGTTTTTGGAAAGACTGTTTTGTCTTGAAGATTAGTGTGTTTGTAAAGACTTGGTGTCTTTAAGACTGTAGTGTGTCTTGTAAGACTGTAGTGTGTCTTGTAAGACTGTAGTGTGTCTTGTAAGACTGTAGTGTGTCTTGTAAGACTGTAGTGTGTTTTGTAAGACTGTAGTGTGTCTTTTAATTCTCTAGTGTGTCTATTAAGACTGTAGTGCATCTTGTAAGGCTGCAGTGTGTCTTGAAAGACTGTAGTGTGTCTTTTAAGTCTCTAGTGTGTCTATTAAGACTGTAGTGTGTCTTGTAAGACTCTAGTGTGTTTTATAAGACTGTAGTGTGTCTTGTAAGACTGTAGTGTGTCTTGTAAGACTGTAGTGTGTCTTGTAAGACTGTAATGTGTCCTGTAAGACTGTAGTGTGTCTTTTAATTCTCTAGTGTGTCTATTAAGACTGTAGTGTGTCTTGTAAGACTCTAGTGTGTTTTGTAAGACTGTAGTGTGTCTTGTAAGACTGTAGTGTGTCTTGTAAGACTGTAGTGTGTCTTGTAAGACTGTAATGTGTCAATTAAGACTGTAGTGCGTCTTGTAAGGCTGCAGTGTGTCTTGAAAGACTGTAGTGTGTCTTGTAAGACTGTAGTGTG
>NC_069402.1:13910860-13956477 GCF_026875155.1 Cherax quadricarinatus
GACACATTGTCTGATTGGAACAGGAACACGAGGGCAAAGATGGAAGTTGAAAACTCAAATAAGTCACAGGGACATAAGGAAGTATTTCTTCAGCCTTAGAGTTGTCAGGAAGTGTAGAGGCAGGATGCAAGCATAGCCTTGAAAAAGAGGTACGATTAAGCTTTCTGAAATCAGAAGAGGGTGAACCTAGTAGCGAAAAGCAAAGAGGCACGGCGAGGAGCTATGATTCGACCTCTTCAACCTGATATAAATCATTACTTATAGGTAAGCTCGCGCACACATGCTTACGTCAGAATCAGGTCCAGGTATGGAAGGACTGTTGACAGTGGAGTTAGAGTACACCTTGCGTGAATTCCATCTCACGTTAGTCTTCAGATGCATGATAGAACTGATTAATTGGGTAAGTTATGTGCCTTCAAAGAGGGAGTAGATTACAATCTTGGGCTGTCAGGAGTTTGAGAACAGTGATATGTAAGACAATTTCATTGACTTGAGACTTAGGGAGACTGACACCAGTCAGTCCACTTGTCATCGCTATAATGCAGGAGGAGCCGCATATCTATGTTGCAGTTAACAAAATAAGCAGATTCATGAATGTCACTACCACCCGGCTCCTTTACCAGTGCCTTTGCCAGAAGAGCAATGCTCACATATTGTGTCATTATGTGCTGGAATTCAGTCAGATTAATTAATTCAAAGATAACTCAGAAATGTTCAAGAAATGTCAAAGTATTTTATCCACAGTGGTATATTACCAACAATTCTGGAAAAATTCCCTTACTTTACTCACAGTTAATAACACACTTCCACTTAAGCTAGTTACATTCCAGGATACCTTGCTAAAAGAAAAGGTAATATTTTTTGTAAATTTTTGAGACTTGATTCATGTCTGCTTAATTATCTCATTACAAATGTAACCAGATATGAACAAGTAAATAGTTCATTAACGCTGTAACTTGTTTAGATATCAAAACTTTGCAGCCCAGTCGCTGGACCAATTATGTACCTCTGTAATCTTTGGACTACCACGCACAGGATGGGTATGGTGTGTATAATACAGACAGACACGCGGACACAGACATGCGCGCACGCACACACACACACACACACACACACACACACACACACACACACACACACACACACACACACACACACACACACACGACAGTATGAAAATGACATAGCATCGAGAATTAAGACTGACCCGAAACTGTTGTATAGCCACATCAGGAGGAAGACAACAGTCAAAGACCAGGTGATCAGATTAAGGACAGAAGGTGGTGAACTCACAAGAAATGATCAGGAGGTATGTGAGGAGCTGAACAGGAGATTTAAGGAAGTTTTTACAGTAGAGACAGGAAGGGCTGTGGGAAGACAGCACAGAAGGGAACATCAAGTGGGAATATACCAACAAGTGTTGGATGAGGTGAAGAAGCTCTTAAGTGACCTTGACACCTCAAAGGCGATGGGACCGGACAACATCTCCCCATGGGTCCTTAGAGAAGGAGCAGAGATGCTGTGTGTGCCTCTAACCACAATCTTCAACACATCCCTTGAAACTGGGCAACTACATGAGAAATGGAAGACAGCTAATGTAGTCTCCATATTTAAGAAAGGAAACAGAAACGAAGCACTAAACTACAGACCTGTGTCTCTGACATGTATTGTGTGCAAAGTCATGGAGAAGATTATCAGGAGGAGAGTGGTCGAACACCTGGAAAGGAACAAGATTATAAATGAAAACCAGCATGGGTTCATGGAAGGCAAATCTTGTATCACAAACCTCCTGGAGTTTTATGACAAGGTAACAGAAGTAAGACACGAGAGAGAGGGGTGGGTAGATTGCGTTTTCCTAGACTGCAGGAAGGCCTTTGACACAGTTCCCCACAAGAGATTAGTGCAGAAACTGGAGGATCAGGCGCATGTAAAAGGGAGGGCACTGCAATGGATAAGGGAATACCTGACAGGGAGGCAGCAACGAGTTATGGTACGTTAAGAGGTATCACAGTGGGCGCCTGTTACGAGAGGGGTCCCACAGGGGTCAGTTCTAGGACCAGTGCTATTTTTGATATATGTGAACGACATGATGGAAGGAATAGATTCTGAAGCGTCTCTGTTCGCAGATGACGTGAAGTTGATGAGAAGAATTAAATCGGACGAGGATGAGGCAGGACTGCAAAGAGACCTGGGCAGGCTGGACATGTGGTCAAGTAACTGGCTTCTCGAATTCAATCCAGCCAAATGCAAAGTCATGAAGATTGGGGAGGGGCAAAAAAGACCGCAGACAGAGTATAGGCTAGGTGGACAAAGACTACAGACCTCACTCAGGGAGAAAGACCTTGGGGTGACCAAAACACCAAGCACATCACCAGAGCCACACATCAACCAAATAACTGCTGCAGCATACGGGCGCCTGGCAAACCTGAGAATAGCGTTCCAATACCTTAATAAGGAATCGTTCAAGACACTGTACACTGTGTATGTTAGGCCCATACTGGAGTATGCAGCACTAGTCTGGAACCCACACCTGGCCAAGCACATCAAGAAGTTAGAGAAGGTACAAAGGTTTGCAACAAGGCTAGTCCCAGAGCTCAAGGGAATGTCGTACGAGGAAAGGTTAAGGGAAATCGGACTGACGACACTGGAGGACAGAAGGGTCAGGGGAGACATGATAACGACATACAAGATACTGCGGGGAATAGACAAGGTGGACAGAGACAGGATGTTCCAGAGAGGGGACACAGGGACAAGGGGTCACAACTGGAAGCTGAAGACTCAGACGAGTCACAGGGACGTTAGGAAGTATTTCTTCAGTCATAGAGTTGTCAGCAAGTGGAATAGCCTAGCAAGTGAAGTAGTGGAGGCAGGAACCATACATAGTTTTAAGAAGAGGTATGACAAAGCTCAGGAAGCAGACAGAGAGAGGACCCAGTAGCGATCAGTGAAGAGGCGGGGCCGGGAGCTGAGTCTCGACCCCTGCAATCACAATTAGGTGAGTAATTAGGTGAGTACACACACACACACACACACACACACACACACAAACACACACACAAGGGACATTGATACCTCAAAGGCAATGGGACCTGACAACATCTCCCCGTGGGTCCTTTAAGAGGGAGCAGATATGCAACACATCCCTTGAAACTGGGCAACTATGTGAGGTATGGAAGACGGCAATTGTAGTTTCCATTTATAAAGAAAGGAGACAGAAAAGAGGCACTAAACTATAAACCAATGTCACTGATGTGTATAGTATGCAAGGTCATGGAGAAGATTATCAGGAGGAGAGTGGTGGAGCACCTGGAACGGAACAAGAATATAAATGCCAACCAGCACGTATTTATGGAAGGCAAATCCTGTGTCACAAACCTTCTGGAGCTTTATGATAAAGTAACAGAAGTAAGACACGAGAGAGAGGGCTGGGTTGATTGCATCTTCTTGGACTGCAAGAAGGCCTTTGACACAGTTCCTCACAGAAGCTATAGGATCAGGTGTCTATAACAGGAAGGGCACTGCAATGGATCAGATAGGGAGGCAACAACGAGTCATGGTACGTGATGAGGTATCACAGTGGGCACCTGTGATGAGGAGGGGTCCCACAGCGGTGGGTCCTAGGACCAGTGCTATTTTTAGTATATGTGAATGACAACGATGGAAGGGTTAGTCTCAGAAGTGTCCCTGTTCGCAGATGATGTGAAGTTAATGAGGAGAATTAAATCAGATGAGGATCAGGCAAGACTTCAAAGAGACCTGGACAGACTGGACACCTGGTCCAGCAACTGGCTTCGCGAATTTAACCCCGCAAAATGCAAAGTCATGAAGATCGGGGAAGGGCAAAAAAGATCGCAGACGGAGTATAGGTTAGGTGGCCAAAAACTGCAAACCTCGCTCATGGAGAGAGATCTTGGGGTGAGTGTAAAAACCGAGGACGTCTCCGGAAGCACACATCAACAGATAACTGCTGCAGCATATGGGCGCCTGGCAAACCTGAGAACAGCATTCCAATACCTTAGTAAGTAATCGTTTAAGACACTATACACCGTGTATGTGAGGCCCATACTGGAGTATGCAGCGCCTGCTTGGAACCCACGCTTGATCAAGCACGTCAAGAAATTAGAGAAAGTGCAAAGCTTTGCGACAAGGTTATTCCAGAGCTAAGGGAAATGTCTTATGAAGAAAGGTTAGGGAAATCGGGCCTGACGACAATGGAGGGCAGGAAGGTTAGGGGAGACATGATAACGACATACAAAATACTGAGTGGAATAGACAAGGTGGACAGAGACGGGAAATGTTCCAGAGAGGGGACACAGAAACAATGGGTCACAATTGGAATTGAAGACCCAGATGAGTCAAAGGGTGTTAGGAAAAGTATTTCTTCAGTATAGAGTAGTAAGGAAGTGGAATAGCCTAGCAGTGAGGTAGTGGAGGCAGGAACCATACACAGCTTTAAGATGAGGGATCATAAAGCTCGTGGAGAAAGGGGAGAGAGGGGACCTTAGTTGTACTCGGTGAAGAGGCGGGGAAAGGAGCTGAGTCTCGACCCCTGAAAACCACATTAGGTGAGTACAGTTAGGTGAGTAACACACACACCACACACACACCACACACAACACATGCACACCCACACACATACATATACACACAAAACACACACACAAACCCCAACCCTACAGCAACCCTCTAGGGAACTCTGCCCCACTGCAACCCCTATGGAAACTCTGCCCCACCACAACCCCTGTAGGCCCCACTGGGGGCTCCCTGCTCTCCAACCCCAATATCTTCCCAAGACTGCAGTTTTAGGAGATAAGTTAAAGGGTTTGGTACATAAATGCAGTTGGGAATTATGAAAAAATATGAGGAGTGGCATGAAGGAATCAATGAGAAGTCCCCAGACATCATGCATTTTACAGAAACGAAACTCACTGAGACAATAACAGATTCAATCTTCCCACTAGAAAAACCAGATCCTGGGGAAAGACGGAAAGAGCAGAGGGAGGAGGGGTTGCAATGCTCGAAAAAAAACCGTTTGGAAATTTGAGGAAATGGGAGGCATGGACGGGTTTGGGCCCGGAGAGGGCTAAATAGTAGGTACACTTCAGTTTGGGGAGTGCAAGGTAGTCATTGCAGTGATGTATAATCCACCACATAACTGCAGGAGGGCCAAGAAAGGAAATATGAAGAGAGTAAAGAGCAATGGGGACACACTGGCTGAGGTGGAAAAAAAGAGCTCATTTCGACAGAGCAAAGTTACTGGTTATGGGTGATTTCAACACAGGGAGATCGATTTGGGAAAACCTGGAGCCACAAAGGTGGTCCCGAAAACATGGAGAGCCAAGATGATGGTGTGGGAAATGGAAAACCTCATGCAACAACATGTTAAGGACCTACCAGAGAGAGAGAAGAGGAGAACCCGCAAGACTGGACCTTGTGTTCACCCTGAGCAGTTCAGACATTGAGGACATCGCATATGAGAGGCCCCTAGGGGCTAGTGACCACGTGGTTCTGTGCTTTGAATACATAGTAGAGTTACAAATTGAGAGGGTAACAGGGTTGAAGGGAAAAGCCAGGCTACAAATGGGGGGATACATAGGTTTGAGGAACTTCCTTCAAAAGGGTTTGGTGGGACAGAGAACTGGTAGGAAAGTCGGTAAACGAAATGATGGAATACGTAACAACAAAATGCAAGGAGGCAGAGGAAACGTTTGTTCCCCAAGGGCAACAGAAATTCAGTGATTAAAGAAAACGATTTAAGACGGAAAATACATACAACTGCCCTAATTCCTGCCAGTAATACTATCCATCAAAAGTCGGTGTTACAGTATCTCAAAAATTTCTAATCAACAGGATTTTTACCCATTCTGGAGATTGCTGTAACATGATAATCAACAGGTTCCACTTACCCATCAGTCTCACCACATTAGTTCCACTACTAATTCCACCAGTGCTACCTCTACCCACTCGACACTCCACCTGACTATTGCCACAATTATATATATAATATATTTATATATATATATATATATAATATATATTATATATATATATATATATATATATATATATATATATATATATATTTATTTAATATTATTTTTTATTTACTATCACACTGGCCCATTCCCACCAAGGCAGGGTGGCACAAAGAAAACTTTCACAACCCTCATTCACTCCATCACTGTTTTTGCCAGAAGGGTGCTTTACACTGCAGTTTTTAAACTGCAACATTAACACCCCTCCTTCAGAGTGCAGGCACTGTACTTCCCATCTCCAGGACTCAAGTCCGGCCTGCCGGTTTCCCTGAACCCCTTCTTAAATGTTATTTTGCTCACAACTCCAACAGCACGTCAAGTATTAAAAAACCATTCGTCTCCATTCACTCCTATCAAACACGCTCATGCACCCCTGCTGGAAGTCCAAGCCCCTTGCACACAAAACCTCCTTTACCCCCTCCTCCAACCTTTCCAGGCCGACCCCCCTTACCCCGCCTTCCTTCCCTACAGACTGATACACTCTTGAAGTCATTCTGTTTGGGCCCCTTTTCTCTCTACATGTCCAAACCACCTCAACAAACCCTTCCTCAGCCCTCTGGACAACAGTTTTGGTAATCCCGCACCTCCTCCTAACTTCCAACCCTACGAATTCTCTGCATTATATTCACCCCACACATTGCCCTCAGACATGACATCCCACTGCCTCCAGCCTTCTCCTCGCTGCAACATTCATTCACCCATGCTTCACACCCATATAAGAGCATTGGTAAAACAATTCTCTCATACTTTCCCCCTCTTTGCCTCCAAGGACAAAGTTCTTTGTCTCCACAGACTCCTAAGTGTACCACTCACCCTTTTCCCCTCATAAATTCTTTGTTCACCTCATCCTTCATAGACCCATCGCTGACACGTCCACTCCCAAATATCTGAATACATTCACCTCCTCCATACTCTCTCCCTCCAATCTGATATCCAATCTTTTATCACCTAATATTTTGTTATCCTCATAACCTTACTCTTTCCTGTATTCACTTTTAATTTTCTTTTTTTGCACACCCTACCAAATTCATTCACCAATCTCTGCAACTTCTCTTCAGAATCTCCCCAAAAGCACAGTGTCATCAGCAAAGAGCAACTGTGACAACTCCCACTTTATGTGTGAAATTTTTTATCTTTTTAACTCCACGCCTCTTTTCAAGACCCTCGCATTTACTTCTCTTACAACCCCATCTATAAATATATTAAACAACCACCGTGACATCACACATCCTTGTCTAAGCCCACTTTACTGGGAAATAATTTCCCTCTCCTACATACTCTAACTTGAGCCTTACTATCCTCGTAAAAACTCTTTACTGCTTTCAGTAACCTACCTCCTACACCATACACCTGCAACATCTGCCCCCATTGCCCCCTATCCACCCGTCATAACGCCTTTTCCAAATCATAAATGCCACAAGGACCTCTTTAGCCCTTTTCTAAATACTGTTCATTTACATGTTTCACTGTAAACACCTGGTCCACACACCCCCTACCTTCCTAAAGCCTCCCTTTTTCATCTGCTATTCCTATTCTCCTCTTACTCTTAATTCTTTCAATAATAACTTACCATACACTTTACCAGTTATACTCAACAGACTTATCCACCTATAATTTTTGCACTCTCTTTTGTCCCTTTTGCCTTTATTCAAAGGAACTATGCATGCTCTCTGCCAACCTAGGTACCTTACCCTCTTCCATACATTATTAAATAATTGTACCAACCACTCCAAAACTACATCCCCACCTGCTTTTAACATTTCTATCTTTATCCCGTCAATCCCGGATGCCTTACCCCCTTTCATTTTACCTACTGCCTCACGAACTTCCCCCACACTCACAACTGGCTCTTCCTCACTCCTACAAGATGCTATTCCTCCTTGCCCTATACACGAAATCACAACTTCCCTATCTTCATCAACATTTAACAATTCCTCAAAATAGGTTGGTAGACAGCAACCACCCAGAGAAGTACTACCGTCCTGCCAGATGACTGTGAAACAGAAACCTGTAACTGTTTTGCATGATGGTAGGATTGCTGGTTTCTTTTTCTGTCTCATAAACACGCTAGATAACAGGGATATCTTGCTACTCCTACTTACACTTTGGTCACACTTCACAGACACGCACATGCATATGTATATACAAACATCTAGGTTTTTCTCCTTTTTCTAAATAGCTATTGTTCTTCTTTATTTCTTCTATTGTCCATGTGGAAGTGGAAAAGAATCTTTCCTCCGTAAGCCATGCGTGTCGTATGAGGCGACTAAAATGCCGGGAGCAATGGGCTAGTAACCCCTTCTCCTGTAGACATTTACTAAAAAAGAGAAGAAGAAAAACTTTATAAAACTGGGATGCTTGAATGTGCTTGGATGTAGTGCGTATGACAAGAAACAGATGATTGCTGATTTATAATGAAAAGAAGTTGGATGTCCGGGCCCCAAAGAAAAAAAAAAGCTGAGGGGGTAGGGGAGTTTCGGGGGGGGAAAAAGGGAAAAAATTGGAGTATTTTAGAGAGTTAGAGAAAAGGGAAAGGGGTGCAAAATTTGGGGGATCGTTATTGGAAGGGAAAAAGAATATAAAATTGTAAATTCAAGAATTTGTTGATTAAAGTAAAGGTTGGATGCAAAAAGGGGCATAAAAAGCGGGATGCACCTGGAAAAAGAGAGGAATGAAAGGGGAGGGAGAGTTTTTGGGGAGATTTTAAGTAATGAATAGGACCTTTGAACCAAGTGAAGAGTAATTGGGTAGGGGACCTAAGCTAAATAGGAGAAATTTTTAGAGAGGGTGATGGGTAATTTTGGGGTTTCCAGGTGTAAATTGATAAGGAGCCCTTTGATTGAACTTTGTAAGAAAGGGGTTTATTTAAAGGGGTAAAACATATTTTTAAGAGAAAGAGGATAAAAAAGCATAAAGATATGAGAAAGGCGAAATGACAGTATTTTTGGTTTATGTATTGTTAAAAAGATTTGGAGTAACTAGGGGATTCTGTTTATGGGGGGCCCAGATATATGATCACTTTCTTTTGATACCTAAAATAAAAGGTAGATGGGATAAAAGGGAAATGAACACAGGGAAGAGAGAGGTAAAAGGTTTATAAACTAAAAGAGGAGGCAGTTAGGGGAAAGATTAAACAGCTATTGGGGATAGATGAACTAAGAGAGCATAGGAAATGGGGTAAGAGGTATGGGGTAGGGTTAAAATGTAGTGTTAGAGTTTTTCAGCAGAAGTTTGTGGTTACAGGAAAGTGGGTGGGGGGAGGAAAGGGGACGTTTGGGTGGAATGATGAGTAAAGAGAGTAGTAAGGGAAAAAAAGTTAGCATATGAAAGTTTTTAAAAAATAGAAGGAGCAAGGGGGGGAAAGGGAAATAGGGAAAAAGAGAGAGGTTAAAGGTGGTGAAGCAATTAAAAAGAGAGCAAAAAGAGTGGGGAATGTTATAAACAAAAATTTTTTTGGAAAATAGGAAAAAGTATTTGGTGAGATTTAAAAATTTAAAGGAAGCCTAGAGAACAAATGGATTTGTCGTTAAAAATAGGGGGGAGAGTTTTTAAATGGAGAGTTAGAGAATTGGGAAGCGGGAATTTTTTGGGAATTTTTAAATGTTGATGAAAAATAGGGAAGCTGTGATTTCTGTTTGGCAAGGAGGAAAAACTCTTGTAGGAGTAGGGAAGAGCCTTGTGAGTGTGGGGGAAGTTCGTAAGGCAGTAGGTAAAATGAAAGGGGGGAAAACAGCCAGGATTGATGGATAAACACAGAAATGTTAAAAGCAGGTGGGGATATAGTTTTGGAGTGGTTGGTGCAATTATTTAATAAATGCATGGAAAAGGGCAAGGTACCTAGGGACTGGCAGAGAGCATGCATAGTTCCTTTGTACAAAGGCAAAGGGGACAAAAGAGAGTGCAAAAATTATAGGTGGAAAGTCTGTTGAGTATACCTGGTAAAGTGTATGGAAGAGTTATTATTGAAAGAATTAATAGTAAGACAGAGAATAGGATAGCAAATGAACAAGGAGGCTTTAGGAAAGGTAGGGGGTGTGTGGAGCAGGTGTTTACAGTGAAACATATAAGTGAACAGTATTTAGATAAGGCTAAAGAGGTCTTTGTAGCATTTATGGATTTGGAAAAGGCATATGACAGGGAGGATAGGGGGGCAATGTGGCAGAGGTTGCAGGTGAATGGTGTAGGAGGTAGGTTACTGAAAGCAGTGAAGAGTTTTTACCAGGATAGTGAGGCTCAAGTTAGAGTATGTAGGAAAGAGGGAAATTATTTCCCAGTAAAAGTGGGCCTTCGACAAGGATGTGTGATGTCACCGTGGTTGTTTAATATATTTATAGATGGGGCTGTAAGAGAAGTAAATGCGAGGATCTTGGCAAGAGGCGTGGAGTTAAAAGATAAAGAATCACACATAAAGTGGGAGTTGTCACAGTTGCTCTTTGCTGATGACACTGTGCTCTTGGGAGATTCTGAAGAGAAGTTGCAGAGATTGGTGGATGAATTTGGTAGGGTGTGCAAAAGAAGAAAATTAAAAGTGACTACAGGAAAGAGTAAGGTTATGAGGATAACAAAAAGATTAGGTGATGAAAGATTGGATATCAGATTGGAGTGAGAGAGTATGGAGGAGGTGAATGTATTCAGATGTTTGGGAGTGGACGTGTCAGCGGATGGGTCTATGAAAGATGAGGTGAATCACAGAATTGATGAGGGGAAAAGGGTGAGCGGTGCACTTAGGAGTCTGTGTAGACAAAGAACTTTGTCCTTGGAGGCAAAGAGGGGAATGTATGAGAGTATAGTTTTACCAACGCTCTTATATAGGTGTGAAGCATGGGTGATGAATGTTGCAGCGAGGAGAAGGCTGGAGGCAGTGGAGATGTCATGTCTGAGGGCAATGTGTGGTGTGAATATAATGCAGAGAATTCGTAGTTTGGAAGTTAGGAGGAGGTGCGGGATTACGAAAACGGTTGTCCAGAGGGCTGAGGAAGGGTTGTTGAGGTGGTTCGGACATGTAGAGAGAATGGAGCGAAACAGAGTGACTTCAAGAGTGTATCAGTCTGAAGTGGAAGGAAGGCTGGGTAGGGGTCGGCCTAGGAAAGGTTGGAGGGAGGGGGTAAAGGAGGTTTTCTGTGCGAGGGGCCTGGACTTCCAGCAGGCATGCGTGAGCGTGTTTGATAGGAGTGAATGGAGACAAATGGTTTTTAATACTTGACGTGCTGTTGCAGTGTGAGCAAAGTAACATTTATGAAGGGGTTCAGGGAAAACGGCAGGCGGACTTGAGTCCTGGAGATGGGAATTACAGTGCCTGCACTTTAAAAACTGTAGTGTAAAGCACCCTTCTGGCAAGACAGTGATGGAGTGAATGATTGTGAAAGTTTTTCTTTTTTGGGCCACCCTGCCTTGGTGGGACTCGGCCAGTGTGATAATAAAAATAATATATATATATAATATATATATATATATATATATATATAATATATATATATATATATATATATATATAATATATATATAATATATATATAGAGAGAGAGAGAGAGAGAGAGAGAGAGAGAGTACCACCTCTATAGCTGGAATGGGGACCCTCATCCTCAGAGAAGACAATAAACGTACCTCAGAGAAAACTCAAGGTTCTCCCCGGAGCTGTTTTGAATATTTTCTTCTCCTACCACCCCCTATATATGTTTTATTCTATGTGAACATTTATTAATAAACAAAATACATTTACAGAAAAAAACATAAACATGAATACAATGGCACAATGTATCAAAGATGATGAATTTCCTCCAGCTCCTCCGAGGCTGGACGTGAGCCAAGTATGCAGCAAGCATTTCCCCTCTGGATGGCGACGCTGAGGCGCTGGAACATGAAAGTGGCTGCCCTTGGGTCCCTGGTGGTGTCGATGAGTCTGGAACCCAATTCTTTAAGGAAACGTGTGGCATTTTTTCCCCATGATCCCAAGGTCTCTGATCCCACTGGGACAAATTGATACTGTTGGCTAATGTCCCTGTACTTGCTGATCTTGTACTCCTCCCTGTGGTCAGCAGCTCCTCCCTGTCGCCCCACACTGTGATGGATATAGGTGTCAGCCAGTGTGGACACACAGGTATGTCCCATGCTAAGAGCTTGCCATTCTTCCAAGGATAGATGGTGATCCCGTCGGGGCGGTTTGCTGGGTTGTGGGTATTGTTTGCTGCAAGTGATCGTGGCTCCCTCTCGGCAGGGCATCCAGCTGTAGCAAGGGTTCTCTTAATGATGTCGTTGACCTCATTGTGTCTTGCATGCCAGCCCTTGGTTTTGGAACAGTTAAGACCATGTAGACCGTATTGGTCTGCTTGCACTTCGCCGCAAATACACATATATTCTGTGTGAATTGGGGCAGCAAGGCGCAGAGCCACTGCAATACGGAGGGTCTTAGGGTCGAGTCGCGTTCCCATTGCCGATATGGGAACTGTTTGGAGGAAGTCCCCGGAGTGAGGTGCACTCACAGCCTGGAGACGGGCAATCTCCCTATCTGATGTTGCAGCCCTGAGCATGTTGGCAAGCACCTTTTCAGCAATTGGGCTATCCCAGCTTGACTGTTTGTGAGCCAGTGCTGCACTAGGGTTTGGTGCTGGAGCAGCAAGAGTCTCCCATTTGGTGATGGCACTGACATAGCTAGGGTCTTCTATTCCTGTATATATATATATATATATATATATATATATATATATATATATATATATATACATACATATATATGTTGTTTTACTTTCTATTGTATTTTTGTGAATATTTTGTCAATGTATTTTTCTCTTTAAATAAAATATATATAAAATATAGGGTGTGGTAGGAGAAAATTCTCAAACAGCTTCAGGAGAACCTTGAGTTTTCCCTGAACCAAGTATATTATTTTCTCTGATGATGAGGGTCCCTATAACAGTTCTAGAGGTGGTACCTCCCTATATATATATACATATATGTATATATATATATTTATATATATATATATATATATATATATATATATATATATATATATATATATATATATATATATGTATATATATGTATATATATATATATATATATATATATATATATATATATATATATATATATATATATATATATATATATATATATATATATATATATATAATATATATATATATATACATATATATATATACATATATTTATATATATATATATATATATATATATATATATATATATATATATATATATATATATATATATATATATATATATACATGTCGTGCGGAATAGGCAGAACTTGCGATCTTGGCTTAAATAGCAATTGCATAGTGAATTTGGCTAAAAAATATGTTGATGTAGTTATTTTGCTAGAATGTATTTAGTATTTTGTATTTATAAGCCTAAAATCATTTATATTAAAAAGTAAAAAAAAATGTAATTAAAGGAATTTTGGAATTGGGTGGAATTTTTATTAAAACCGCATTCTCAGTGTGTTTTTTAATAATATCTATGCTCATATTTGTCATTCATCGATCTCTATTATTACAACGGAATGTTTATTATTATTATCACACTGGCCGATTCCCACCAAGGCAGGGTGACCTAAAAAAGAAAAATTTCACCATCATTCACTCCATCACTGTCTTGCCAGATGGGTGCTTTACACTACAGTTTAAGACAGTCCGGCCTGCCGGTTTCCCTTAACCCCTTCATAAATATTACTTTTCTCACACTCCAACAGCACGTCAAGTATTAAAAACCATTTGTCTCCATTCACACCTATCAAACACGCTCACGCACGCCTGTTGGAAGTCCAAGCCCCTCGCACACAAAACGTCCTATACCCCGTCCCTCCAACCTTTCCTAGGCCGACCCCTACACCGCCTTCCTTCCACTACAGACTGAAAAGTCATTCTGTTTCGCTCCATTCTCTCTACATGTCCTAATCTCCTCAACAACCCTTCCTCAGCCCTCTGGACAAATTATGCAGTTATCAATACATTTCGGCAGAATACATTCCGTTGTAGTAATAGAGATCGATGAATAAAGAATATGAGCATAGCTACTATTAAAAAAAACACTGAGAATGCGGTGTTTTAATAAAAAATCCACCCAATTCCAGCATCTGTTTAGCCCTTTTTTTAAACCCACTAACTTTATATTTAGTCCTCTTGTAATCTCACTGACTTTACTTGGATCTCCGGCAGAAATTAAACAAATGTGCTTTCTTTAATAGAGATTTAGGTTGTTTCCAATATGAAAATTATGCAGTTATCAATACATTTCTGGAGAATACATTCCGTTGTAGTAATAGACATTGATGAATGACAAAAATGAGCATAGCTACTATTAAAAAACACTCTGAGAATGCGGTGTTTTAATAAAAAATCCACGCAATTCCAGCTTCTGTTTAGCCCATAATACATCGTATTCTGCATAATTTTTTATACTCACAGCTTCTGCAGGTACATTTTTATTTTTAAACACCCATTAAACCTCATATTTTAGTTCACTTGTAATTTCACCACTGACTCACTTGGATCTTCCGGCGAAATTAAAGTAATAAGCAATTTTGAATAGAGATTTAGGTTGGTTTCCAATACGAAAATTAGCATTATCAATATAACATTTTCGGCAGAATGCATTCCGTTGTAGTAAAGAGATCCAATGAATGACTATTATTGAGCATAGCTACTATTAAAAAACACACTGAGAATACGGTGTTTTAATTAAAAAATCCACCCAATTCCAGCTTTCTGTTTAGCCCATTATACATCGTATTCGCATAATTTTAATAGGCTCACAGCTTCTCAGAAGCATTTTATTTTTTAAAAACCCTAACTTGATATTAGTCCACATTGTAACCTCACTGACTTCACTGGATCTCCCCGGCAGAAAATTAAACAATATGCATTTTTGATAGAGATTCGGTTGTTTCGTAACCAAAATCATGCAGTTTCATAACATTCGGCCGATATTACATTTCGTTGTATAATAGAGATCGATGAATGACTTTTTGACATAGCTACTATTAAAAACACACTGAGAAATGGGGTTTTTAAAATAAAACATCCACCCAAACCAGCTTCTGTTCAGGTCCATTATACATCGATTCTGCATAATTTTAATAAAGTCCATACTTCTGCAGTATACATTTTATTTTTTAAACCACTAAAATGGATATTTAGCCCACGTTGTAATCTCAACTGACTTAGCTCTTGGATCTCGTCAGAAATTAAACAAAATGTCTTTCTTAACTGAGATTTAAGTTTTCCAATATACGAAAATCATGAGTGATCAATACACGTTCGGCAGAATGCATTACGTTTGTAGTAATAGAGATTGATGAATGTCAATCATGGAGCATAGCCACGATTAAAAAACACATTGGAATACGGGTGTTTTAATGAAAATTCCACCCAATCCAGCTTCTGTTTAACCCATAATACATCGTGATTCTGCATAATTTTAATATATTCCCCATACCTTATGCAGTGTACAATTAGTTTTTTAAACCCATTAACCTGATATTTTATCCACGTTGTAATCTCACGACTTCACTGGATGGTCCGGCAGAAATTAAAACAATATATGCTATTTTGAATAGAGATTCGGTTGTTCCTATATCAAAATTATGCAGTTATCATTTCTTTCGGCAGAATGTATTCCTTGTAGTAACAGATATTGATGAAAGACAAATTAGACATAGCAACGATTAAAATACACACGAGAATGCGGTGTTTTTAATAAAAAATCCACGCCAATTCCAACTACTGTTAGGCCCATTATACATCGTATTCTTGCAAATTTTAATTATACCACAGCTTCTGCAGTGTAAATTTTATTTTTAAACAAAAAACACTAACTTGAATATTTATCCATTTGTATTCTCACTGACTTCACTTAGATCTTACTGGAGATCCAAGTGAAGTCAGTGAGATTACAAGTGGACTAAATATCAATTTAGTGGGTTAAAAAATAAAAGGTATACTGCAGAAGTTGTGAGTATAAAACACACTTATGCAGAATACTATGTATACATGAGTTAAAACATAAGCTGGAATTGGGTGGATTTTTGTATTAAACACCGTGTTCTCAGTATTTTTTTAAAGAAGCTATGCTCTTATTTGCAATTCCATTGATCTCCATTACAACCAATGAAATGTATTCTTCCGAAATATAATTTGATCACTGCATGATTTTAGTAGGGAAACAACCTAAATCTTATTTCACAAATAGCACATTTCTTTAATTTCTTCCGGAGACTAAGTGAAGCAAAATAGTATTACAATGGACTAATTATCGGGTTTAGTGTATTCAAAAAATAAAATTACATCTAGAAGCTAAGATTATAATAAAATTATGCAGAATATGATGTGTAAAGAGTGGATGAACGATAATGTATAGGCTTTCCATACTATTAAAATACACAAGGAAAATGTGGGATTTTTAATTGATAATACCACCCAGTTTTCAGCTTCAGTTTACCTCATTTGCAGTAAACGAGTAATACCAGTCAGAAAACAAGACTCATATTTAATACCAGACCCCCCGTACAATATCCATCACAAGATAAAACCTAGATTTAGTCACTAATCAAACCACACCAACAATCCACTACCAGATAAACATAATACTACATATATACATGTAACTTCACTCAACAACACAACTTTATTTATATTACTTACCAAGAGATGAGAGAATGCAGAAAACAATTGCAATGAAGTTTCCTGTGATCTCTGTACCTGTGTTACCTCTTTTATAGTAAGTCTGACTAGTATAAGTGGATTACCTTGCTTGAGTAGAAAGCATCCTTGGTTATTGTTGAGGGACTATATAGCCAGTAAATTAAGAGAAAACACAGGACTTACACTCACAGTGTACTTGAAGACTTCACTCGCTTTCTAACATTTGGGTGAGTTAAAGTTGTTATGAATTTCCAAAGTTTTTATATGATTTTTGAGATAAACTGAGTTGAACTTTGTTGGTGTTTTAATTAAACCACTGATTTCACACTGTACATTTTAATAGTGGCTTTACTTTATTTTCAATCATATTATTGATCTAAATTGAAAGAATGAGTTATGTACTACAGATATTTGGTTAAATATTGCTTATTAATTCGTATTGGAAGTTGCTTATAACCGTGCTCTCCAACAGGGCGACTCCATTCTTTAATTACCGAAGTTTACTTGTCACAATGCATTAACAGTCGAATCCCAAATTGCCAAATGAGCGAGTTTAAAAAATAAAAGGCACACTGAGGAAGCTAGTTTTATATTAAACTTAAACAGAATACAATTTAAAAGGAAATAAACTGAAATTGAGACTTGATGGTGTTTTTCATTAAACCACTTGATTTTCAGATTTCACACTGTACATTTTAATAGTGCCTATGCATTAATTCATCATTTATTGATCTGAATTGAAAGAATGGCGTATATGCTACAGATATTTGTTAAATATTGCATAATATTCGTATTGGAAGTTGCTTAAAACCGTGCTTCAACAGGGAAACTCATTCAATTTTAACCGGAAGTTAACTTGTCACAATTTGCATTAAAATTCGACCAAATGCCAAATGAGCGAATTTAAAAAATAAAAGGCACACTGAGGAAGATAGTTTTATATTAAATTTAGACAGAATAAAATTTAAAAGGAGATAAACTGAAGTTGAGACTTGTTGGTGTTTTCATTAAACCACTGATTTCACACTGTACATTTTAATAGTGGCTATGTGGCTATGCCTTAATTCATCATTTATTGATCTGAATTGAAAGAATGGAGTATATACTACAGATATTTGTTAAATATTGGCATAATATTGGTATTGGAAGTTGCTTAAAAACCGGCTACAACAGGGAGAACTCATCAATTTTATACCGGAAGTTTAACTTTGTCACAATTTTGCATTAAAATTCTACCAAATGCCAAATGAGCATTTTAAAAAATACAGGCACCCTTAGGAACCTAGTTTTATATAAATTAGACTTAATAAAATTTAAAAGGAGAATAAACCTAAATTGAGACTTTTGTGTTTTCATTAAACCACTGATTTTCACACTGTACTATTTTAATAGTGGCTATGCTTTAATTCATCATGTTTTTGAGCTGAATTGAAAGAATGGGATTACATACTACAAATGTTTTGGTTAAATATTGCAAATATTCGTATGGAAGTTGCTTAACACCGTGCGCAACAGGGAGACTCATTAAATTTTTACTGGAAGTCAACTTGTCACAATTTGCATTAAAATACGACCAAATGCCAAATGAAGCGGAATTTAAAAAATAAAAGGCAACACTGAGAAGCTAGTTTTTATTATTAAACTTAGAACAGAATAAAATTTTAAATGGAGATAAATGAAATTGAGACTTGTTGGTGTTTTTCATTAAAACCTCTGATTTCCACACTGTACATTTTATAGTGACTATGCTTTAATTCATCATTTATTAATCTAAATCAAAAGAATGGTGCATATACTACATATATTTGTTAAATATTGCATAATATTCGTATTGAATTGTTTAAAAAACCGTGGCTCCAACGGAGAGACCTCATTCCAATTTTTACCGAAGTTTAAATTGTCAGAACAATTTGCATAAAATTCGACCAATGCCAAATGGCGAGTTTAAAAAATAAAATCACACTGAGGAAGCTAGTTTTACATTAAACTTAAACAGAATAAAATTTAAAAGGAAATGAACTGAAGTTGAGACTTGTTGATGTTTTCATTAAACCACTGATTTCACACTGTACATTTTAATAGTGGCTATGTGGCTATGCCTTAATTCATCATTTATTGATCTGAATTGAAAGAATGGAGTACATCCTACAGATATTTGTTAAATATTGCATAATATTCGTATTGGAAGTTGCTTAAAACCGTGCTCCAACAAGGAGACTCATTCAATTTTTACCGGAAGTTAACTTGTCACAATTTGCATTAAAATACGACCAAATGCCAAATGAGCGAGTTTAAAAAATAAAAGCCACACTGAGGAAGCTAGTTTTATATTAAATTTAGACAGAATAAAATTTAAAAGGAAATAAACTGAAGTTGAGACTTGTTGATGTTTTCATTAAACCACTGATTTCACACTGTACATTTTAATAGTGGCTATACCTTAATTAATCATTTATTGAATCGGAAGTTGAAAGAATGGAGTTTATACTACAGATATTTTTGTTAAATATTGCATAATATACGTATTCACGAAGTTGCTTATAAACCGTGGCTCCAACAGGGAGACTCATTCCAATGTATTACTGGAAGGTAACTTGGTCCACAATTTGCATTAAAATTCGACCAAATGCCAAAGAGCAAATTTAAAAAATAAAAAACTCACACTGAGAAAGCTAGTTTTTAAATATTAAACTTAAAAAACCAAAATATAATTTAAAAGGAGATAATCTGAAGTGAGGACTTGGTGGTGTTTTCATTGGATACAACTGATTTCACACTGAAACAATTTTAATAGTGGCTATACTTTAATTTCTTCATTTATTGATCTGAATTGAGTGAATGGAGTATATACTACGAGATATTTGTTTAATATTGCATTAATATTCGATTGGAAGTTGCTTTAACCGTGCTCCAACAGAGAGACTCTTTCAATTGTTACCACGAAGTTTATCTTGGTCACAATTTGCATTAAAATTTCGACCAAATGCCAAAGAGCGAGTTAAAAAAATTAATAGCAACACTGAGGAAGCTTATTTTTTATATTTAAACTTAGACAGAATATATTTAAAAGGAAATATACTGAAGTTTAAACTTGTTGATGGTTTCATTAAACCACTGAATTTTCCACACTACATTTTAATAGTGGCTATGCTTTAAATCTTCATTTATTGACCTGAATTGAAAGAATGGAGTATATACTACATGATATTGTTAAACTTGCAATAATCTTCGTATTAAGAAAGTTCTTAAAACCGTGCTCCAACAGGGAAACTCATTCAATTTTTACCGGAAGTTAACTTGTCACAATTTGCATTAAAATTCGACCAAATGCCAAATGAGCGAATTTAAAAAATAAAAGGCACACTGAGGAAGCTAGTTTTATTTTAAATTTAGACAGAATAAAATTTAAAGGGAGATAAACTGATGTTGAGACTTGTTGGTGTTTTCATTAAACCACTGATTTCACACTGTACATTTTAATAGTGGCTATGTGGCTATGCCTTAATTCATCATTTATTGATCTGAATTGAAAGAATGGAGTATATACTACAGATATTTGTTAAATATTGCATAATATGTTGTAATAAGTTGCTTAAAAAAAACCGTGCTACAACAGGAGCTCTTTCATTTTTACCGGGAAGTTAACTTGTCACAATTTGCATTAAAATTCGACCAAATGCCAAATGAGCAAGTTTAAAAAATAAAAGGCACACTGAGGAAGCTAGTTTTATATTAAATTTAGACAGAATAAAATTTAAAAGGAGATAAACTGAAATTGAGACTTGTTTGGTGTTTTCATTTAAACCACTGATTTCACACTGTAACATTTTAATAGTGGCTATGCTTTAATTCATCATTTCTTGAGCTGAATTGAAAGAATGGAGACATACTAACAAATGTTTGTTAAATATTGCATAATTATTCGTATTGGAAATTTGCTAAAACCGGCTCCAACCGGAGACTCATTAAATTTTTACTGGAAGTCCAACTTTAACGTGGTCACATTTTGCATTAAAATACACCAAATGCCAAATGAGCGATTTTAAAAAATAAAAGGCCACACTGAGGAAGCTAATTTTATATTAAGTTAAGACAGAATAAAATTGAAAAGGAGATAAAATGAAATTGAGACTTTTGGTGTTTTCATTAAAACCACTGATTACACGACTGTACATTTTAAAATATGACTTGCTTTAATTCATCATTTATTAAATCTAAATCAAAAGAATGTGCATATACTACAATATATTTGTAAATATTGCATAATATTCGTATTGGATTTTTAAAAACGTGCTCCAACGGAGAGAACACCATTCAAATTTTTTACCGGAAGTTAACTTGTCACAATTTGCATTAAAATTCGACAAATGCCAATGAGCGAGTTTAAAAAATAAAAATTCACACTGAGACGCTTAGTTTTACATTAAACTTAAACAGAATAAAAATTTAAAAGGAAATAAACGAAAGTTGAGACTTGTTGATGTTTTTCATTAAACACTGATTTCACACTGTACATTTTAAATAGTGGCTATGCTTTATTCATCATTTATTGATCTGAATTGAAAGAATGGAGTACAATCCTACAGATATTTTTACATTATTGCATAATATTCGTATTGGAAGTTGCTTAAAACGTGCTCCAACATGGAGACTTCATTCAATTTTTTTACCGAAGTTAACTTTGTCACAATTTGCATTAAAATACGACCAAATGGCCCAAATGGCGAGTTTAAAAAAATAAAAGCCACACTGAGGAATCTAGTTTTATATTAAATTTAGACAGAATAAAATTTAAAAGGAAATAAACTGAAGTTGAGACTGTTGATGTTTTCGATTAAACCACTGATTTCACGACTGTACAATTTTAATAGTGGCTAGAACCTTAATGTAAATCATTTATTGATCTGAATTGAAAGAATGGAGTATATACTACAGATATTTGTTAAATATGCCATAATCTTCGTATTGGAAGTTGCTTAAAACCGTGCTCCAACAGGGAGACTCATTCAATTTTTAACGGAAGTTAACTTGTCACAATTTGCATTAAAATACGACTAAATGCCAAATGAGGGAGTTTAAAAAATAAAAGGCACACTGAGGAAGCTAGTTTTATATTAAACTTAGACAGAATAAAATTTAAAAGGAAATAAACTGAAGTTGAGACTTGTTGATGTTTTCATTAAACCACTGATTTCATACTGCACATTTTAATAGTGGCAATGCTTTAATTCATCATTTATTGATCAGAATTGAAAGAATGGCGTATATACTACAGATATTTGTTAAATATTGCATAATATTCGTATTGGAAGTTGCTTTATAACCGCTCCAACCAGGGAGAACTCATTCAAATTTTTACTGGAAGTTAAACTTGTCACAATTTGCATTAAATTCGACCAAATGCCAAATGAGCAAATTTAAAAAATAAAACTCACACTGAGAAAGCTAGTTTTATATTAAACTTAAACAAAATAAAATTTAAAAGGAGATAAACTGAAGTTGAGACTTGTGGTGTTTCAATTAAACCACTGTTTTCACACTGTACATTTTAAAATAGTGGCTAGACTTTTAATTCCTCATTTATTGATCTGAAATTGAGTAATGGAGTAACTACTACAATAATTGTTAAATATTGCATAATTTCGTATTGGAAGTTGCTTTAAACCGTAACTCCAACAGAGGACACATTCAATTTTTACCAGAAGATAACTTTGTCCACTATTTTTGCATTAAAATGCGACCCAATGCCAAAATGAGCACAGAGTTAAAAAAAATAAAAAAGGCACATTGAGGAAGCTAGTGTTTATATTAAACTTAGACAGAATAATAATTTTATGAGGCAATAAACACTGGAAGTTGAGACTTTGTTATGTTTTCCATTAAACCACGAATTCACACTACATTTTAATAGTGGCTATGCTTTAATCTCATTGTATTGACCTGAATTGAAAGAATGGGAGTAATAATACTACAGATATTTGTTTAAACATTGCATAATAGTCGTAATGGAAGGTGCCTTAAAAAAACCGGTGCTCCCCACAGGAAACTCATTCAATTTTACCGTAAGTTAACTTGTCCACAATTTTGCATTTAAAATTCGAACCAAATGCCAAATGAGCGAATTAAAAAAATAAAAGGCTCTCTGAGGATGCTAGTTATTATATTAGACAGAAATAAAATTTAAGGGAGATAAAACTGATGTTGAGACTTGTTGTGTTTTCATCATTAAACCACAGATTTCCACTGTACATTTTAAAGTGCTATGTGGCATGCCTTAATGCATCATTATTGATCGATTTGGAAAGAATGAGTATATACTACAGATATTGGTTAAATATTGCTAAGATTCGTATGGAAGTTTGTTTAAAGAAAACGTGGGGGCTCCCATACGGAGAGACTCATTCAATTTTTTACAGAAGTTTAACTTTTTTTTCCAACAATTTGCATTTAAATTCGACCAAATGCCAATGAGCGAGTTTTAAAAGAATAAAAGGCACACTGAGGTAACTAGTTTTATATTAAATTTAGAGACAGGAATAAAAATTAAAAGGAGATAAACTGAAGTTGAGACTTGGTGGTGTTTTTTCCTTAAACCACTGATTTCACACTGTACATTTTTATATAGTGGGCTATGCTTCAATCCATCGATGTTTTTGATCTGAGTTGAAAGAATGGAGTATATCCTACAGTATTTTTAAAATATGCATAATATTCGTATAGGATGTTGGCTTAAAACCGTGCTCCAACAGGGAGACTCATTCAATTTTTTACCGGAAAGTTAACTTGTCGATCACAATTTGCATTAAAATTCGAACCAAATGCCAAATGAGCGAATTTAAAAAATAAAATTCACACTGAGGAAGTTAGTTTTATATTAAACTTAGAATAAAATTTAAAAGGAGATAAACTGAAATTGAGACTTGTTGGTGTTTTCATTAAACCACTGATTTCACACTGTACATTTTAATAGTGGCTTTGCTTTAATTCACCATTTATTGATCGGAATTGAAAGAATGGAGTACATACTACACACATTTGTTAAATATTGCATAATATTCGTATTGGAAGTTGCTTAAAACCGTGCTCCAGCAGGGAGACTCATTAAATTTTTACCGGAAGTTAACTTGTCACAATTTGCATTAAAATACGACCAAATGCCAAATGAGCGAATTTAAAAAATAAAAGGCACACTGAGGAAGCTAGTTTTATATTAAACTTAGAGAGAATAAAATTTAAAAGGAGATAAAATGAAATTGAGACTTGTTGGTGTTTTCATTAAACCACTGATTTCACACTGTACATTTTAATAGTGACTCTGCTTTAATTCATCATTTATTAATCTAAATCAAAGAATGGTGCATATACTACATATATTTGTTAAATATTGCATAATATTCGTATTGGAAGTTGTTTAAAACCGTGCTCCAACGGAGAGACTCATTCAATTTTTACCGGAAGTTAACTTGTCACAATTTGCATTAAAATTCGACCAAATGCCAAATGAGCGAGTTTAAAAAATAAAAATCACAATGAGGAAGCTAGTTTCATATTAAACTTAAACAGAATAAAATTTAAAAGGAAATAAACAACTGAAAGTGTGACTTGTTGATGTTTTCATTAAAACCACTGTTTTTCATCACCCACTGACATTTGTAATAGTGGCTAGCTTTAATCTCATGCCTTTATTGATCTGAATTGAAAGAATGGAGTTTTATCCTACAGATATTTGTTAAATATTGCATAATATCGTAATTGGGAAGTTTCTTAAAACCGTGCTCCAACAAGAACTTCACTTCAATTTTAACAGGAAGTTAACTTGTCACAATTTGCATTAAAAATTTAAACGGGGTTAAGACCAAATCCAAATGAGGGTGTTTAAAAAAACTAAAAGCACAATGAGGAAGCTAGTTTTATATAAAACTTAGACAGAATAAAATTTAAAAGGAAATAAACTGAAGTGAGACATTGTTTATGTTTTCATTTAACCACTGATTTCATACTGCACATTTTAAATAGTGGCCAATCCTTAATTCCATTTTATTGATCAGAAATTGAATGAATGGCGATATACTACAGATATTTGTTAAATATGCATACATATTCGTATGGAAGTTGCTTAGTAACCGTGCTCCAACAGGGAGACTCATCATTTTTACCGGAAGTTAACTTGTCACAATTTGCATTAAAATTCGACCAAATGCCAAATGAGCAAATTTAAAAAATAAAACTCACACTGAGAAAGCTAGTTTTATATTTAACTTAAACAAAATAAAATTTAAAAGGAGATAAACTGAAGTTGAGCCTTGTTGGGGTTTCATTTAAACCAAAAACTGGATTTCACACTGTACATTTTAATAGTGGCTATACTTTAATTCATCATTTATTGATCTGAATTGAGTGAATGGAGTATATACTACAGATATTTGTTAAATATTGCATAATATTCGTATTGGAAGTTGCTTTAAACCGTGCTCCAACAGAGAGGACTCATTCAA
Organism: Cherax quadricarinatus; assembly: GCF_026875155.1. Taxonomy (NCBI): domain Eukaryota; kingdom Metazoa; phylum Arthropoda; class Malacostraca; order Decapoda; family Parastacidae; genus Cherax; species Cherax quadricarinatus. The sequence continues at coordinate 13,936,055 of NC_069402.1, forward strand.
TTTTTACAGATGTTAACTGTCTCAATTTGCATTAAATTTCGAATCCAAATGCCCCAAAATGAGCGAGTTAAAAAAATAAAGGCACACTGAGGAAGCTAGTTTTATATTAAACCTGTAGAATATAATTTAAAAGGAATTAAACTGAAGTTAGACTTGTTGATGTTTCATTAAACCACTGATTTCACACTACATTTTAATATGGCTATGCTTTAATTCTTCATTATTGACCCCTGGGAAAAATTGAAGAATGGAGTATATACTACTACAGATACTTTGTTAAAACATTGCATAATATTCCGTATTGGAATTGCTTAAAACCCGTGGCTCCATCAGGGAAATCATTCTTTTTTACCGGAAGTGTTTAACTTTGTCCACATTTTTGCATTAAAATTCGAAAGGCAAATGCCAAATGAGCGAATTTAAAAATAAAGCACTTTTCTGAGAAGCTAGTTTTATATTAATTTTTAGACAGATAAAATTTTAAAAGGAATAAACTGATGTTGAGAACTTGTTGTGGTGTTTCATAAACCACTGGATTCACACTGTAACATTTTAATAGTGCTAAGTGGCTATGCCTTAATTCATCATTATTGATCCTGAATTGAAAGAATGGAGTATATACTACAGATATTGTTATATATTGCATTAATATCGTATTGGAAAGTTTGTTTAAAAACCCGTGCTCCAACGGAGATTGACTCTTCAATTTTTACCAGAAGTTACTTGTCACATTTGCATTTAAAATTCGACCAAATGCCATATGAGCGAAGTTTTAAAAAGATAAAAGGCACACTGAGGAAGCTAGTTTTATATTAAATTTAGACAGAATAAAATTTAAAGGGAGATAAACTGAAGTTGAGACTTGTTGGTGTTTTCCTTAAACCACTGATTTCACACTGTACATTTTAATAGTGGCTATGCTTCAATTCATCATTTATTGATCTGAATTGAAAGAATGGAGTATATCCTACAGATATTTTTTAAATACTGCATAATATTCGTATAGGAAGTTGTTTAAAACCGTGCTCCAACGGAGAGACTCATTCAATTTTTACCGGAAGTTAACTTGTCACAATTTGCATTAAAATTCGACCAAATGCCAAATGAGCGAATTGAAAAAATAAAAGGCACACTGAGGAAGTTAGTTTTATATTAAACTTAGAATAAAATTTAAAAGGAGATAAACTGAAATTGAGACTTGTTGGTGTTTTCATTAAACCACTGATTTCACACTGTACATTTTAATAGTGGCTTTGCTTTAATTCATCATTTATTGATCTGAAGTGAAAGAAATGGAGGGGTAAACATACTACTCATATTGTTAAATATTGCATAATATTCGTATTGGAAAGTTGCTTAAAACCGGTGCTCCACAGGGCGAAGCCATTCAATTTTTTTACCGAATTTAACTTGTCACTATTTGCATTAAAATAAATCGACCAAAATGCCAATGATCGAATTTAAAAAATAAAAAGGCACACTGAGGAAGCTAGTTTTATATTAAACTTAGAATAAAATTTAAAAGGAGATAAACTGAAATTGAGACTTGTAGGTGTTTTCATTAAACCACTGATTTCACACTGTACATTTAATAGTGACTCTGCTTTAATTCATCATTTATTAATCTAAATCAAAAGAATGGTGTATATACTACGGATATTTGTTAAATATTGCATAATATTCGTATTGGAAGTTGTTTAAAACCGTGCTTCAACGAAGAGACTCATTCAATTTTTACCGGAAGTTAACTTGTCACAATTTGCATTAAAATTCCACCAAATGCCAAATGAGCGAGTTTAAAAAATAAAAGGCACACTGGGGAAGCTAGTTTCATATTAAACTTAAACAGAATAAAATTTAAAAGGAAATAAACTGAAGTTGAGACTTGTTGATGTTTTCATTAAACCACTGATTTCACACTGTACATTTTAATAGTGGCTATACTTTAATTCATCATTTATTGATCTGAATTGAGTGAATGGAGTATATACTACAGATATTTGTTAAATATTGCATAATATTCGTATTGGAAGTTGCTTTAAACCGTGCTCCAACAGAGAGACTCATTCAATTTTTACCAGAAGTTAACTTGTCACAATTTGCATTAAAATTCGACCAAATGCCAAATGAGCGAGTTTAAAAAATAAAAGGCACACTGAGAAGCTATTTTATTTAAACTTAGGACAGAATAATATTTAAAAGGAAATAACTGAGTAGACCTTGTTGATGTTTTTCTTTAAAGCCCTGAATTCCCACGAAAGTTTAATAGTGGCTATGCTTTAATTCTCCATTGTATTGACCTGAATTGAAAGAATGGAGTATATACTTAACAGATATTTGTTAAACATTGCATATTTTCGTATTGGAATTTCTTAAAAAAAAAAAACCCCGTGCTTGCCAGACGGGAAACTCATTCAATTTTTACCGTAAGTTAACTTGTCACAATTTGCATTAAAATTCGACCAAATGCCAAATGAGCGAATTTAAAAAATAAATGGCACACTGAGGATGCAGTTTTATTTAAATTTAGACAAATAAAATTAAAGGGAGATAAACTGATGTTGGAACTTGTTTGGTGGTTTTCATTAAACCACTGATTTTCACACTGTACATTTTAATAGTGGCTATGTGGCTATGCCTTAATTCATCATTTATGATCTGAATTGATAGAATGGAGTATATACTACAGATATTTTTTTTGTTAAATATGCATAATATTCGTATTGGAATGGTTTAAAAACCGGCTGCAACGGAGAGACTCATTCAATTTTTACCAGAAGTTAACTTGTCACACTTTTCTTAAATTCGACCAAGATGCCAAATGAGCGAGTTTAAAAAATAAAAGGCACACTGAGAAGCCTCGTTTTATATTAATTTAGACTGAATAAAATTTAAAGGAGATAAACTGAAGTTGAGACTTTTTGGTGTTTTGGGCTTAAACCTCTGATTTCACACTGTCATTTTAATAGTGGCGATGCTCAATTCACGTTATTGATCGAATTGAAAGAATGGAGATATCCTAACAGATATTTTAAAAATATTGCATAATATTCGTATTGAAGTTGCTTATAACCGTGCTCCAACAGGAGACTCATTAAAATTTATACCGAAGTTTTTTAACTGTCACAAAGGCATTAAAATACACCAATGCCAAATGAGCGATTTAATAAATAAAAGCACACTGATGAAGCCAGGTTTTATATTAAACTTTAGAGAGAATAACATTTAAAAGGAGATAAAATGAAATTGAGAACTTGTTTGGTGTTTTTCATTAAACCACTGAGTTCACACTGTAAACATTTTAAATAAGTGACTCTGCTTTAATTCATCATTTATTAATCTAAATCAAAGAATGGTGCATATACTACATATATTTGTTAAATATTGCATAATATTCGTATTGGAAGTTGTTTTTAAAAACCGTGCCTCCAACGGAGAGACTCATTCGTATTTTAACCGGAAGTTTAACTTGTCACGATTGCATTAAAATTCGACCATATGCCAAATGAGCGAGTTAAAAAATAAAAAATCACAATGAGGAAGCTAGTTTCATATTAAACTTAAACAGAATAAAATTTAAAAGGAAATAAACTGAAGGTGAGACTTGTTGATGTTTTCATCATTAAACCACTGATTTCCACACTGTAACGATTTTAATAGTGGCATGGCATTAATTCATCATTTTATTGATCTGAATTGTTAGAATGGAGTATATCCTACAGATATTTGTTAGAATATTGCATAATATTCGTATTGGAAGTTGCTAAAACCGTGCTCAACAAGGAGACTCATTCATTTCTACCGAAAGTTAACTTGTCACAAGTTGCATTAAAATAACGACCCCAAAAAATGCCAAATGGGGGAGTTTAAAAAATAAAAGGAACACTGAGGAAGCTAGTTTTATATTAAACTTAGACAGAATAAAATTTAAAAGGAAATAAACTGAAGTTGAGACTTGTTGATGTTTTCATTAAACCACTGATTTCATACTGCACATTTTAATAGTGGCAATGCTTTAATTCATCATTTATTGATCAGAATTGAAAGAATGGCGTATATACTACAGATATTTGTTAAATATTGCATAATATTCGTATTGGAAGTTGCTTATAACCGTGCTCCAACAGGGAGACTCATTCAATTTTTACCGGAAGTTAACTTGTCACAATTTGCATTAAAATTCGACCAAATGCCAAATGAGCAAATTTAAAAAATAAAACTCACACTGAGAAAGCTAGTTTTATATTTAACTTAAACAAAATAAAATTTAAAAGGAGATAAACTGAAGTTGAGACTTGTTGGTGTTTTCATTAAACCACTGATTTCACACTGTACATTTTAATAGTGGCTATACTTTAATTCATCATTTATTGATCTGAATTGAGTGAATGGAGTATATACTAACAGATATTTGATTTAAATATTCTTTTTATTTCGTATTGGAAGTTGCTTTAAACCTGCTCCAACCGAGAGATCTCGTTTCAATTTTTTACCAGAAGTTAACGTTGTCACAATTTGCATTAAAATTCGACCCAAAAATGCCAAATGTGCGAGTTTAAAAAATAAAAAGCACACTGGGAAGCTAAGCTAGTTTTTATATTAAACTTAGACAGAATAAAATTTAAAGGAAATAAACTGAATTGAACTTGTTGATGTTTTCCATTAAACCACTGATTTCACACTACATTTTATGTGGGCTATGCTTAATCTCATTTATTGACCTGAATTGAAAGAATGGAGTATATACTACTGATATTGTTAAACAAACATTGCCATTAATATTCGTATTTGGAAAGTTGCTTAAAAAAAACCGTGCTCAACTGGGAAACTCATTCAATTGTTTACCGAAGGTTAACTTGGTCACACAATTTGCATTAAAATTCGACCAATGCCAAATGACGAATTTAAAAATTAAAGGCACACTGAGGAAGCTAGTTTAATATTACAATTTAGACAAATAAAAATTTAATAGAGAGATAAACTGATGTTGAACTTGTTGTGTTTCATTAAACCACTGATTTCACCCTGTACATTTTAATAGTGCCTATGTGCTATGCCCTTAATTCACATTTATTGACTGAAATGAAAGTAATGGAGTATATACACTGATATTTGTTAAATATATTGCTTAATATCGATTGGAAGTTTGTTTAAAACCTTGCCTCCAACGGAGAACTCATTCAATTTTTACCAGAAGTTATCTTGTTCACAATTTGCCATTATAAAATCGAACCAAATGCCAAATGAGGGCGAATTTAAAAAATAAAAGGCACACTGGAGGAAGCTAGTTTTATATTAAATTTAGATAGTCACTTGTAATCTCACTGACCTTCACTTGGATCTTCCGGCAGAAATTTAAACAAATATGCTATTTTGAATAGAGGATTTCGGTGTTTCATATACCAAATAGATGCACTTATCAATGACATTTCGCAATTGCATTCCGTTGTAGTAAGAGAGATCGATGAAATGACTTATATGACATAGCTACTATTAAAAAACCTCACTGAGAAGCGGTTTTTAATTAGAAATCCCCCCAATTCTAGCTTCTGTTTAGCCCATATACATCGTATTCTGCATAATTTTTTATACTCACAGCTTCTGCAGGTACATTTTTATTTTTAAACACCCATTAAACCTCATATTTTAGTTCACTTGTAATTTCACCACTGACTCACTTGGATCTTCCGGCGAAATTAAAGTAATAAGCAATTTTGAATAGAGATTTAGGTTGGTTTCCAATACGAAAATTAGCATTATCAATATAACATTTTCGGCAGAATGCATTCCGTTGTAGTAAAGAGATCCAATGAATGACTATTATTGAGCATAGCTACTATTAAAAAACACACTGAGAATACGGTGTTTTAATTAAAAAATCCACCCAATTCCAGCTTTCTGTTTAGCCCATTATACATCGTATTCGCATAATTTTAATAGGCTCACAGCTTCTCAGAAGCATTTTATTTTTTAAAAACCCTAACTTGATATTAGTCCACATTGTAACCTCACTGACTTCACTGGATCTCCCCGGCAGAAAATTAAACAATATGCATTTTTGATAGAGATTCGGTTGTTTCGTAACCAAAATCATGCAGTTTCATAACATTCGGCCGATATTACATTTCGTTGTATAATAGAGATCGATGAATGACTTTTTGACATAGCTACTATTAAAAACACACTGAGAAATGGGGTTTTTAAAATAAAACATCCACCCAAACCAGCTTCTGTTCAGGTCCATTATACATCGATTCTGCATAATTTTAATAAAGTCCATACTTCTGCAGTATACATTTTATTTTTTAAACCACTAAAATGGATATTTAGCCCACGTTGTAATCTCAACTGACTTAGCTCTTGGATCTCGTCAGAAATTAAACAAAATGTCTTTCTTAACTGAGATTTAAGTTTTCCAATATACGAAAATCATGAGTGATCAATACACGTTCGGCAGAATGCATTACGTTTGTAGTAATAGAGATTGATGAATGTCAATCATGGAGCATAGCCACGATTAAAAAACACATTGGAATACGGGTGTTTTAATGAAAATTCCACCCAATCCAGCTTCTGTTTAACCCATAATACATCGTGATTCTGCATAATTTTAATATATTCCCCATACCTTATGCAGTGTACAATTAGTTTTTTAAACCCATTAACCTGATATTTTATCCACGTTGTAATCTCACGACTTCACTGGATGGTCCGGCAGAAATTAAAACAATATATGCTATTTTGAATAGAGATTCGGTTGTTCCTATATCAAAATTATGCAGTTATCATTTCTTTCGGCAGAATGTATTCCTTGTAGTAACAGATATTGATGAAAGACAAATTAGACATAGCAACGATTAAAATACACACGAGAATGCGGTGTTTTTAATAAAAAATCCACGCCAATTCCAACTACTGTTAGGCCCATTATACATCGTATTCTTGCAAATTTTAATTATACCACAGCTTCTGCAGTGTAAATTTTATTTTTAAACAAAAAACACTAACTTGAATATTTATCCATTTGTATTCTCACTGACTTCACTTAGATCTTACTGGAGATCCAAGTGAAGTCAGTGAGATTACAAGTGGACTAAATATCAATTTAGTGGGTTAAAAAATAAAAGGTATACTGCAGAAGTTGTGAGTATAAAACACACTTATGCAGAATACTATGTATACATGAGTTAAAACATAAGCTGGAATTGGGTGGATTTTTGTATTAAACACCGTGTTCTCAGTATTTTTTTAAAGAAGCTATGCTCTTATTTGCAATTCCATTGATCTCCATTACAACCAATGAAATGTATTCTTCCGAAATATAATTTGATCACTGCATGATTTTAGTAGGGAAACAACCTAAATCTTATTTCACAAATAGCACATTTCTTTAATTTCTTCCGGAGACTAAGTGAAGCAAAATAGTATTACAATGGACTAATTATCGGGTTTAGTGTATTCAAAAAATAAAATTACATCTAGAAGCTAAGATTATAATAAAATTATGCAGAATATGATGTGTAAAGAGTGGATGAACGATAATGTATAGGCTTTCCATACTATTAAAATACACAAGGAAAATGTGGGATTTTTAATTGATAATACCACCCAGTTTTCAGCTTCAGTTTACCTCATTTGCAGTAAACGAGTAATACCAGTCAGAAAACAAGACTCATATTTAATACCAGACCCCCCGTACAATATCCATCACAAGATAAAACCTAGATTTAGTCACTAATCAAACCACACCAACAATCCACTACCAGATAAACATAATACTACATATATACATGTAACTTCACTCAACAACACAACTTTATTTATATTACTTACCAAGAGATGAGAGAATGCAGAAAACAATTGCAATGAAGTTTCCTGTGATCTCTGTACCTGTGTTACCTCTTTTATAGTAAGTCTGACTAGTATAAGTGGATTACCTTGCTTGAGTAGAAAGCATCCTTGGTTATTGTTGAGGGACTATATAGCCAGTAAATTAAGAGAAAACACAGGACTTACACTCACAGTGTACTTGAAGACTTCACTCGCTTTCTAACATTTGGGTGAGTTAAAGTTGTTATGAATTTCCAAAGTTTTTATATTATTTTTGAGATAAACTGAAGTTGAGACTTGTTGGTGTTTTCATTAAACCACTGATTTCACACTGTACATTTTAATAGTGGCTATTCTTTAATTCATCATTTATTGATCTGAATTGAAAGAATAGAGTATATACTATGGATATTTGTTAAATATTGCATAATATTCGTATTGGAAGTTGCTTAAATCCGTGCTCTAACAGGGAGACTCATTCAATTTTTACCGGAAGTTAACTTGTCAGAATTTTCATTAAAATTCGACCAAATGCCAAATGAGCGTGTTTAAAAAAAAAAGGCCCACTGAGGAATCTAGTTTTATATTAAACTTAGACAGAATAAAATTTAAAAGGAAATAAACTGAAGTTTAGACTTGTTGATGTTTTCATTAAACCACTGATTTCACACTGTACATTTTAATAGTGGCTATGCTTTAATTCATCATTTATTGATCTAAATTGAAAGAATGGAGTATATACTACAAATATTTGTTAAATATTGCATAATATTCGTATTGGAAGTTGCTTAAAACCGTGCTCCAACAGGGAGACTCATTCAATTTTTACCGCAAGTTGCATTAAAATTCTACCAAATGCTAAATGAGCGTGTTTAAAAAATAAAACGAACAATGAGGAAGCTAGTTTTATATTAAACTTAGACAGAATACAATATAAAAGGAGGCAAACTGAAGTTGAGACTTGTTTGTGTTTTCATTAAACCACTGATTTCACACTGTATATTTTAATAGTTGCTATGCTTTAATTCATTATTTATTGATCTGAATTGAAAGAATAGAGTATATACTACAGGTATTTGTTAAATATTGCATAATATTCGTATTGGAAGTTGCTTAAAACTGTGCTCCAACAGGGAGACTCATTCAATTTTTACCGGAAGTTAACGTGTCAAAATGTGCTTTATATGTCGATCAAATGCCAAATCAGTGAGTTTAAAAAATAAAATGCACACTGAGGAAGCTAGTTTTATATTAAACTTTATTTTATAGTTGCTATGCTTTAATTCATCAGACCAGTTTACATATATTAGATATGTAGCATGTTTTTTTACTTTTGGTAAAAATTAAAAATTTCTGCTACTTTGAGTTCAATTTAAACCTACTTTTTATTGTAAAACCAGTCAAAATCATCTCAATTTTTGTAATGTCTTCCATTCTATAAAATGAAACTCGGGAAAACTATGATTGCAGTTTTAATCCAAAAGTTTTCCATTTTTTCATATGTAGATCTTTCAGCTTTCTCTCACTAAACTTTAGGACGCTAGAATTTACAAATAATCGTTCAATAATTGGATATTTTTTTTTATGAGTTGTTTCAAGTCATTTATTTTAGTAATGAATTCCATATTTTGGGGCCTTTGTTTCAAACCATTTTAGTAATAAATTCTATATTTTGACATGCACAAGTATATGGATGTTGATTGATTGGGTGAAGGTGTTTGCATATACATATTTTCCCATCTCCCGGCCTGTCGGTTTTCCTGTCCCCCTACCCCGCTTTCCATTCACCCGAACCACCTAAAACTCAAAGATCACTGAATTCTCTCATTCATTCATTCATTCATTCATTCATAAAGGTTAACTAAAACAATAAATAAATATATTTATTAAAAATATACAAAAAATATTTATACAGATTATACATAATATAAGTATATAAATCAAATATAGATAAAATATTTATAACAATGCTTTCACATTCAATCATTCATTCATAAAGGTTAACTAAAACAGCAAATAAATATATTTATTAAAAAATATACAAAAAATATTTATATATATCAAATGTACATGAAATATTTATAATTCAAGCAATATCACTGAATTCTCTCATTAATTCATAAAAGGTTAACTAAAACAGTAAATAAATATATTTATTAAAAAATATACAAAAAATATTTATACAGATTAAAATGTAGATTAAAATATAGATGAAATATTTATAACTTAAGCAATGTTAGTTACATGTAAAAATAAAAAAAAGGGAAGTTCCATGTTGATATTTGCTTCAAAAAGGAAAGTTCCATGTTAATTCTGGAAAGCAATTACCCACATCTTCAAATCTAGAAAGAAAAGAAAAAAGTTAAAAAGATATAACAAGACACCAATTAAGAAATATGATGTACATACATCCTGTACTGCACAGAATGTATTACCATCACAAAAAAACTAATTGAGAAACATGAGATACTAATTGAGAAACATGATGTATTGTACTACACAGAATTTATTACCATCACCAAGACACCAATTGAGAAATGATGTACATACATCCTGTACCAAGACACTGATTGAGAAACATTATGTACATACATTCTGTACTGCACATATTACCATCACTAAGATACCAGTTGAGAAATGCACAGAATGTATTACCATCTATGTTTTACCATTATGGTATACCACATCACCACTTATGTTACTATCACCATTTAATTCACAACATGTTTTAGTTAAAATATATGTATATTAATTCAAAACTTGTTTTATATTACTTACCAAGAAAAGTATGTATTTAAGACTGAATTCTATCACAGTGTGACTGACTGGGAACTGGGGACTGGGTTACCAAGAGAAGGAAAGTGCAGTGGAGTATGTGTGTTTAAGACTGAATTCTATCACAGTGTGACTGTGACTGGGAACTGGGAACTGGGTGTGACTGAATAGCCTTGCTTGAGTTCCTGTTGAGGGTGAGGGTGGGTGGGTTTACTGGTTGTATGACTGAATAACCTTGATGATTTCCTGTTCTTGTGGAGGGTGAGGGTTGGTGGGTTTACTGGGGGTGTGACTGGATAACCTTGATTATTTCCTGTTCTTGTGGAGGGTGAGGGTTGGTGGGTTTACTGGGGGTGTGACTGGATAACCTTGATGATTTCCTGTTCTTGTGGAGGGTGAGGGTTGGTGGGTTTACTGGGGTGTGACTGGATAACCTTGATAATTTTCTGTTCTTGTGGAGGGTGGGGTGTGGGTGTTAAACAGAGACTTGTCTGACTGGATAGCATTAATAAAACCACTATTTTTTTTTATTACCTTAGTATATAATCTTGCTTTTGGCATCATGGAAAAATTTTCTATGATCATAAAATATTTTATATGAAGATATAAAATATTTTAACATAATAGAAAAATTTCTATTATCATAAAATATATTTTATGAAAATATAAAATATTTTACCATATAAAAATTTTAACCTTTAATTATAATAATCACAAAATATATTTTAATGATCAAAAATATTTTACTATCATAAAAAAGATTTTGGTATCATGGAAAATTTTCTATTATCAATATATTTTATATAAAGATATAAAATATTTATGGTAAAAAATTTTGGCATCATGGAAAATTTTTCTATGATCACACAATTTTATTTGATGTTCCAAAATATTTTACCATCATAAAAAATTTTGGCATCATGGAAAAATTTTCTATGATCACAAAATATTTTACCATTAATAAAAAATTTTCAATGATCATAAAATATTTAAAAAAAAATGTTTTATTATATAAAAATTTTAACCATAATTAAAACATTTTTCAATGATCACAAATATTTTTTTTTTTGATTATCCAAAATATTTAATGATCATTGAAAATTTTTTATTGATGGTTAAAATTTTTATATAATGGTAAAATATTTTATGATCATAGAAAAATTTTTATCATATGTGGCATGCAAAGAGTACGTAACCTTTATTCAGTGCATGTACACACCCTGATTTACAGGCTATCTCCCCCAACCAGCGAACCAGGTTGCTAAGAGTTGATGATGGGGCCCGTCGTTCAACTAGTGACCAGGTTCTAGCCAATAAGAAGATGGTTTTGGCAATCGCAGAGGTTATGTGGGTACCGCTCTCCTGTCTGCCCTTGTCATTCCCATTCTAGAGCTGGTTGAAGCACGGTCTGCTATCTTGTGGCTTCTATTTCTGCTTTGCTTACCGTGGAGTGCACTATACTTATCTCTGTACATAGTGTACATATTGCTGTTATAAATTGGTGAAGGATAATATAAGTCTAAACTTTTTCTACTGTGTTTATTTTGCTCCCATTACACCTGGGATAACAGGCCATTTGGATCCTGGGTTGTAATATGGGTAGCCTGTCCGAGAGTTGAGCTGGACTTAGAGAAACGGTTGAGCTTAGGGTGAAGCTCGTAGCAGGATCATTGTGCTCGCTTCGCTACCGTCAATCTTCTAGAACAGTGTAGCTGTCTGGCATTGCTTTACAATTTTGCGTGTCAGTTGTTACTAGCCTGTTCGGTGTGGAGAATTTTGCAGTCAGCTTTGCTTGTATGCGTATTCTGCAATCGTATTGTGCATAGCTAAGCGTGTTCTGCAAATTAACGTGTTACGTTGGGGTATTCTACAATCGTACTGTGCATAGCGAATAACTTATGCCACCTAGACGAGTTAGACGTCTGGTGTCGGCATATACTTTGCATAACCTACCTAAATTGTCCCTACAGCGTTGTTGGCAAATTGCTCGTTCCATTGGCATTACATACAAACGCACTCTCACAGCTGCACAACTGCGTTCACTGATTGCTGACAAACTCATAGAAGAAGAGATGGCACATCAGACTCCTCCCTCTACGGGAGCTAGGGCAAAAACTATGTTCTCGCAGGAGGAAGATGATACACCTACGGAGCAAAATTGGTCAGTATAGTGCAGCTGGGTTGTCTCAGGTGAATCAGCGTCGTTGGCACTTGAGCTGGCAAAAATCAATCTTGAGCAAACTAGGGGAACAGAGAGCATTCGCAAGGGAAGAATTTGATAGGGAAAGAGAAAGGAGGGCAGTTTTCGCATTCTGTAAATAATTTTAGTTTACAGAAAGCAGTACAGTTTGTTCCCCGCTTCAATGAGGCCGAACCAGAGCAATTTTTCGAAAGCTTCGAAAATCAGGCTCGAGCCTTGAGGTGGCCGGAAACAGCATTGGGCATCGTTGGTTCATACAGCATTATTGGGTAAGGCACAAGAATTCACGTCAGTATTAAATGACGTGAATTTCTGATTTATCAAGTAGTGAAGACCACAGTGTTGGGAGCATATACATGTATCCCAGCCAAATACCGCAAAAATTTTAAGCTGGGCAGACGACAGCTTGGTCAATCCCTAGTGGACTTTGTGAGACAGCAAACCAAAGCTTTTACCAGCTGGTATAAAGCAAGTGGTGTCTCTAACTTTGAGGAGCTGGTGCAGCTTATTCTGATTGATAACCTGCTGGAGTCTGTGGGACCAAAGGTTCGAGTCTTTCTGCAGGATCGTGACTTAACCACTGCATTGGAGGCAGCCAGGTTGGCTGATACCTTCGAAACTAACCGCTCCTTGTCCGAGCGGTCCCGTCTCTCTTTTCAACAGCCTGGCATGAGCAGAGATCGTCAACCTTGGAGAATGAAGTGCCAGCCAGAGGGAGAACGTCTACGTCAGCCAACCAAGTCACCTGGTGAGCCACACTTCTCAACATATGGTCCACCTGCAACTACTCATGGTGCATCTCGACAACAGTATCCAGAGAGACACCAGCCAGAACGACACCATTTGCAACATCAACAGGGAGTAAAGGGCAAGCCTGTCGTCTGCTTCAGGTGCAATAAAGTAGGTCACATCAGTTCCAACTGCCCCCATAAACCCCAACCTATTGGAAAAATCTCTAATATCCCTAGTAACATGTCCCCTAGAGAAGTAGAAAAAGGTATGGCCCCTTATTATTGCAAGAGTCTTATTTCCCTTCAGGAAAACTCAGAAACAACTAAAGTAAAGACCTTTAGAGATACTGGAGCATATTGCTCACTTATAAGAGAGGGAATATTACCCTTTCAGAGAATACTTCTTTGAATTCCTCTGTTTTATTGGAAGCATTTGGAGGAGCTATATATTCTGTTCCTTTGCATAAAATTTATGTACAGTGCAAATATTACACTGGGTACTTGACTGTAGGTGTCTCAAAAGGATTCCCCATGAAAGATGCAGTGTTATTACTGGGTAATAACATTACTACTGTTAGTTCGTGTCCTGAACCTATAATGATTAATTCTTCTCCGGTGTTGGCCATAACTCGGGCAACATCCCAAGGGTTGTCTGGAGAGAATGTTGACCTATCCTTGGACGACTCCGATCTCGGAATAGCCCATTGTTTTACGAGGAAAACTGGCCAGAGCCTCGTAGATCAAGTGAACAGACCCCGATCAAGCCTTCCTATTCCCAGGTTGCAGGATTGCCAGATGTCTCTGTTTCCATGCCCGAGGGACTGTCCTTCCGGGAGGAACAACGAAAGGACCCTTCTTTAAAATTCGCTTTTGAGGCAGCCATGGGTAAATCCTCTTTGGGTCATCCGGTCAAGTATGAAGTTAAAAACGATTATTTGATCTGCACTGAGACTGGTAAGGAGATAGAGGGCTGGCAATTGTTTAACAGGTTAGTGGTTCCAACAAAGTATAGACCTCACATATTAAATATAGCTCATAATACGTCATTAGGAGGTCACTTGGGAATTACAAAAACCTTGTATAGAATCACAAAAGAATTTTATTGGCCAAAATTAAAGAAAGATGTGAAGAATCATATTAGGTGTTGCCGAGAATGTCAGCAAGTTGGAAAACCTGGACATTCCATTAAACCTGCACCTCTCCAACCTATACCTGCTGATGGAGAATCTTTTGCAGATTTAATTATAAATTGTGTAGGTCCACTACCTAGGTCAAAGTCTGGAAATCAGTATTTATTTACGATTATGGATAAAGTAACCAGATACCCTGAAGCAATTCCCATGCGTAGTATTAATACTAAAGCTATTCTCAAAGCTTTAACAAAATTCATTTCTTGTTTTGGCATTCCTAAAACTATTCAAAGTGATCAAGGTACTAACTTCACTGCCAAAGCATTTAGGGAAGTATTAACTAGGTTAGGGATAATCCACAACTTATCCACTGCCTATCATCCTCAGTCCCAAGGCGCCTTGGAAAGATTCCACCGACATTAAAAACAATGATGAGAAGTTTTTGCATGCACTTTCCTACAGACTGGGATGAATCACTACCTTTGTTGCTGTTCTCAGTACGAGAAACGGTGCAAGAGTCTACAGGGTATAGTCCTTTTGAGCTGATCTTTGGGCACAATGTACGAGGTCCTCTTCGGGTGCTCAAGAAGGATGGATGGGAGAAGACGTTAGCTCAACACTCTACAATCCGTCTTCAAGGTTGCAGGTGGCACGTCAGTTAGCCAAGGCTAACCTAAAGACAGCTCAAAGCAAGATGAAACAGAGGTATGACAGAAGTGCACAATTCCGCTCCTTCCATCCAGGAGACAAGGTGTTGGTGCAGGAACCTATACCTGGCCACACCTTGAAAGCTAGATTTACGGGACCTATGCAGATTGTAAGTAGATTATCTGATGTAAATTATGTGGTAGCTCCCATTGATAAGACCTCAAAAACTAAAACTTACCACATTAATCAATTAAAATACTTCCGTACACCAGATAAAGTCCCAGTAATGACTCTGTCCTCTACCTCTGAGGACAACTCTGACTCTTTGCACTCTACCTCTGAAATTAATATTAAACTTTCAAATTCTGTCCTCCTCAAGGATCCTAGCCCTTTAATGGAGAGATTATCTTAAATGCAAGCAACAAATTTAACTGAGCTTCTACAGTCATATCCTAATATTTTTTCGGATGTGCCGAAAAAATGTACGTTAGGTTACCATGATGTAGATGTGGGAGACTCTAAACCAATTAAACTCTCCCTCTACAGAGCTAATCCTGAAAAGCAAAGGCTACTTCAGCAGGAAGTAGAATTTTTGTTAAAGCATGGTTTAGTGGAGGAGTCATCTAGTCCATGGGCTTCACCGTGCATCCTTGTGAAGAAGGCTGATGGAGGGTTTCATATGTGTACGGACTACCGTAAAGTGAACGAGATCACAATTACAGATGCTTACCCTCTTCCTCGTCTGGATGACGTAATTGACTTTGTGGGTAAGGCTACTTTGTGTCCAAATTAGATCTCCTCAAAGGCATACTACAGGTACCTTTGACAGATAAGGCGAAGGAATCTCTGCCTTCGTAATTCCAGGAGGTCATTATCAATACACAGTTACACCCTTCGGAATGAAAAATTCCTCCTCTTCATTCCAGAAACTTATCCATCAGGCTATTAAAGGACTTGAAGGCACGGCAGCGTACCTAGATGATATTGTTGTGGTGTCTGATACTTGGGATCAACACCTACTTAGACTTAAGGCTCGTTTTGAGACCTTTAAGAGTTCCCATTTAACAGTTAATTTATCTAAATCTTCCTTTGGCCAGGCCACTGTCACTTTTCTAGGCCATGAAGTAGGTAGTGGTAAAGTTGCACCTAAACTTGCTAAAGTTCTTTCTATTAAAGATTATCCAGTTCCTCATGATAGGAAATCTCTTCAACGTTTCCTAGGCATGATAGGATTTTACAGAAGATTCTGTAAGAATTTCTCAGATATTGTAGCCCCTCTTACCTCTCTTACCAGTCATAAAGTTCCATTTAATTGGATGTCAGACTGTAACACTGCTTTTAATAAAGCAAAAAGATTATTGTGTACTGCACCCATTCTCTTGTCTCCAGACTTCTCCAAACCTTTTTCATTACAGGTTGATGCTTGTGAGTCTGGGGTTGGGGCAGTACTATTACAAATCGGGAACAAGGAGTTGCAGCCTGTAGCATACTTTTCAGCCAAGTTCCAGCCGCATCAGAGGGCTTATTCTACCATTGAAAAAGAAGCCCTCGTGCTGGTACTGGCTTTGGAGCATTTCGATGTTTATGTGGGCCAGACATCGCAGGTGGTCACAGTCTACAGTGATCACAATCCTCTAGTATATCTCCAAGCCATGAAGAACCACAACACAAGGCTTATGCGCTGGACGCTAAGGCTGCAGCCCTACAATATTTTTATTAAATATATTGCCGGCAAAGAAAATATGTTGGCAGACTCTTTATCTAGAGTCTAATATTATTTAGGTTAGGATGTTATTTGTGGTAACCCCTTTTCATGCTCTTTTTTTTATCCCCTGGTGTGGGTTTTTTTTTTTAGTGAGGGGAAAATTTTCTATTATCAATATATTTTATATGAAGATATAAAATATTTATGGTAAAAGATTTTGGCATCATGGAAAATTTTCTATTATCAATATATTTTATATGAAGATATAAAATATTTATGGTAAAAGATTTTGGCATCATGGAAAATTTTCTATTATCAATATATTTTATATGAAGATATAAAATATTTATGGTAAAAGATTTTGGCATCATGGAAAATTTTTCTATGATCACACAATTTTATTTGATGTTCCAAAATATTTTACCATCATAAAAAATTTTGGCATCATGGAAAATTTTTCTATGATCACACAATTTTATTTCATGTTCCAAAATATTTTACCATCATAAAAAAATTTTGACATGGAAAATTTTTCTATAATCACACAATTTTATTAGATGTTCCAAAATATTTTACCATCATAAAAAAATTTTGGCATCATGGAAAATTTTTCTATGATCACACAATTTTATTTGATGTTCCAAAATATTTTACCATCATAAAAAAATTTTGGCATCATGGAAAATTTTCTATTATCAATATATTTTATATGAAGATATAAAATATTTACGGTAAAAGATTTTGGCATCATGGAAAATTTTCTATTATCAATATATTTTATATGAAGATATAAAATATTTATGGTAAAAGATTTTGGCATCATGGAAAATTTTTCTATGATCACCATTTATTTGATGTTCCAAAATATTTTACCATCATAAAAAAATTTTGGCATCATGGAAAATTTTCTATGATCACACAATTTTATTTCATGTTCCAAAAAATATTTTACCATCATAAAAAAATTTTGACATGGAAAATTTTTCTATAATCACACAAATTTTATTAATGTTCCAAAATATTTTACCATCATAAAAAAATTTTGGCATCATGGAAAATTTTTCTATGATCACACAATTTTATTTGATGTTCCAAATTTTTTTACCATCAAAAAAAAATTTTTTGGCATCATGGAAAATTTTTCTATGATCACAAAATTTTTATATAAAAAATATAAAGGCATCATGGAAAATTTTCTTTGATCACAAAATTTTTACCATCAATAAAAAATTTTCAATGATCATAAAATATTTTAAAAAAATATTTTATTATATAAAAATTTTAACCATAATTAAAACATTTTTTAATGATCACAAAATATTTTTTCTTGATTATCCAAAATATTTTATGATCATTGAAAAATTTTATTGATGGTTAAAATTTTTATATAATGGTAAAATATTTTATGATCATAGAAAAAATTTTATCATATAAAAATTTTATTTTAACAATCATTAAAACATTTGATTACAAAACATTTTTTGATTATACAAAATATTTTACCATTATATATTTTTTGATTATACAAAATATTTTACCATTATATACAAATTTTATTTTGATTATATAAAATATTTTATCATATAAAAATTTTAACCATCATTAAAACATTTTCAATGGTCACAAAATATTTTTTTTGATTGTCCAAAATATTTTACCATCATAGAAAAAATTTTGGCATCATGGAAAATTTTTGAGTAGGAAGGGAGAAAAAGTTAGCATATGAGAAATTTTTACAAAGTAGAAGTGATGCAAGGAGGGAAGAGTATATGGAGAAAAAGAGAGAGGTTAAGAGAGTGGTGAAGCAAAGTAAAAAGATAGCAAATGAGAGAGTGGGTGAGATGCTATCAACAAATTTTGTTGAAAATAAGAAAAAGTTTTGGAGTGAGATTAATAAGTTAAGGAAGCCTAGAGAACAAATGGATTTGTCAGTTAAAAATAGGAGAGGAGAGTTATTAAATGTAGAGTTAAGAGGTATTGGGAAGATGGAGGGAATATTTTGAGGAATTGTTAAATGTTGATGAAAATAGGGAAGGAATAACATCTTGTAGGAGTGAGGAAGAGCCAGTTTGGGGGAAGTTCATAAGACAGGTAAAATGAAAGGGCTATGGTAAGGCAGCTGGGATTCATGGGATAAAGATAGAAATGTTAAAAGCAGGTGGGGATATAGTTTTGGAGTTGTTGGTGCTATTATTTAATAAATGTATGGAAGAGGGTAAGGTACCTAGGGATTGGCAAAGAGAGTGCATAGTTCCTTTGTATAAAGACAAAGGGGACAAAAAAAGTGCAAAAATTATAGGGGGATAAGTCTGTTGAGTATACCTGGTAAAGTGTATGATAGAGTTATTATTGAAAGAATTAAGAGTAAGACGGAGAATAGGATAGCAGATGAACAAAGAGGCTTTAGGAAAGTTAGGGTGTGTGTGTGGACCAGGTGTTTACAGTGAAACATATAAATGAACAGTATTTAGATAAGGCTAAAGAGGTTTTTGTGGCAGATTAAGTGATGAAAGTTTGGATATCAGATTAGAGGGAGAGGCAAAGAGAGGAATGCATGAGAGTATAGTTTTACCAATGCTCTTATATGGGTGTGAAGCATGGGTGATGAATGTTGCATCGAGGAGAAGGTGTTGCATCAAGGAGAAGGCTGGAGGCAGTGGAGATGTCATGTTTGAGGGCAATGTGTGGTGTGAATATAATGCAGATAATTCGTAGTTTGGAAGTTAGGAGGAGGTGCGGGATTACCAAAACTGTTGTCCAGAGGGCTGAGGAAGAGGGTTGTTGAGGTGGTTTGGACATGTAAAATTTTAACCATCAATAAAAAAAATTCAATAAAAAAATTTCAATAATTCACAAAATATTTTATTTGATTATCTAAAATATTTTACCATTATAGAAAAAATTTTTGGCATCATGAAAAATATTTTATATGATGATATAAAATATTTTACCATCATAGAAATTTTTAACCATCACATAAAAATTTTCAATGTATCACAAAAAAAAATTTTTATCCAAAATAGTTTATGATAAATAAAAAAAATTAAAAAAATCTTTTCTATAATGGTAAAATATTTTAGATCATAATGTAATATTTTCAATTATCACAAAATATTTTATTTAATTATCCAAAATATTTTACCATCAAAATCATTATGGTACCACCACTGCTACCACCACTGCTACTTAGTACCACACCATCACTGATGCCTGCTACTACCACCATTCCTACTAGTACCACACAATCACTGATGCCATCACTGCTGCTACCACACTGCTGCTACCACCATTGCTACTGGTACAACACCATCACTGATGCCATCTCTGCTGCTACCACTATTGCTACTGGTACCAACACAATCACTGCTGCTACCATCATGCTACTGGTTTCCACACCCACCCCC
>NC_069402.1:13956977-13984548 GCF_026875155.1 Cherax quadricarinatus
CATAATTTTTTGTTTTGGGAAAGTTGCTTTAAACGGTGCTCCAAAGGAGACTCATTCAATTTTTCCCCAAAGTTAACTTTGCACAATTTGCTTAAAAATTTCGACCAAATGCCAAATGAGGGTTTTTAAAAAAAAAAAGGCACACTGGGGAAAGCAGTTTTTTTTAAAATTTAGACAGAATAAAATTTAAAAGGAATAAATGAATTTGAATTTGTTGGTGTTTCATTAAACCACTGATTTCACACTGTACATTTTAATAGTGGCTATACCTTTAATTCATCATTTATTGATCTGAATTGAAAGAATGGAGTATATACTACAGATATTTGTTAAATATTGCATAATATTCGTATTGGAAGTTGCTTAAAACCGTGCTCCAACAGGGAGACTCATTCAATTTTTACCGGAAGTTAACTTGTCACAATTTGCATTAAAATTCGACCAAATGCCAAATGAGCGAGTTTAAAAAATAAAAGGCACACTGAGGAAGCTAGTTTTATATTAAACTTAGACAGAATAAAATTTAAAAGGAAATAAACTGAAGTTGAGACTTGTTGATGTTTTCATTAAACCACTGATTTCACACTGTACATTTTAATAGTGGCTATGCTTTAATTCATCATTTATTGATCTGAATTGAAAGAATGGAGTATATACTACAGATATTTGTTAAATATTGCATAATATTCGTATTGGAAGTTGCTTAAAACCGTGCTCCAACAGGGAGACTCATTCAATTTTTACCAGCAAGTTGCATTAAAATTCTACCAAATGCTAAATGAGCGTGTTTAAAAAAATAAAACGAACAATGAGGAAGCTAGTTTTATATTAAACTTAGACAGAATACAATATAAAAGGAGATAAACTGAAGTTGAGACTTGTTTGTGTTTTCATTAAACCACTGATTTCACACTGTACATTTTAATAGTTGCTATGCTTTAATTCATTATTTATTGATCTGAATTGAAAGAATGGAATATATACTACAGTATTTGTTAAATATTGCATAATATTCGTATTGAAGTTGCTTAAAACTGTGCTCCAACAGGGAGACTCATTCAATTTTTACCGGAAGTTAACGTGTCAAAATGTGCTTTATATGTCGATCAAATGCCAAATCAGTGAGTTTAAAAAATAAAATGCACACTGAGGAAGCTAGTTTTATATTAAACTTTATTTTATAGTTGCTATGCTTTAATTCATCAGACCAGTTTTACATATATTAGATATGTAGCATGTTTTGTTTACTTTTGGTAAAAATTAAAAATTTCTGCTACTTTGAGTTCAATTTAAACCTACATTTTATTGTAAAACCAGTCAAAATCATCTCAATTTTTGTAATGTCTTCCATTCTATAAAATGAAACTCGGGAAAACTATGATTGCAGTTTTAATCCAAAAGTTTTCCATTTTTCATATGTAGATCTTCAGCTTTCTCCACTAAACTTTAGGACGCTAGAATTTACAAATAATCGTTCAATAATTGGATATTTTTTTTTATGAGTTGTTTCAAGTCATTTATTTTAGTAATGAATTCCATATTTTGGGGCCTTTGTTTCAAACCTTTTTAGTAATAAATTCTATATTTGACATGCACAAGTATATGGATGTTGATTGATTGGGTGAAGGTTTTTGCATATACATATTTTCCCATCCCCCGGGCCCTGTCGTTTTCCTGTCCCCTACCCCCTTTCCCATTCACCCGAACCACCTAAAACTCAAAGATCAACTGAATTCTCTCATTCATTCATTCTTTCATTCATTCATAAAGGTTAACTAAAAAAATAAATAAATATATTTATTAAAAATATACAAAAAAATTTATACAGATTATACATAATATAAGTATATAAATCAAATATAGATAAAATATTTATAACAATGCTTTCACATTCAATCATTCATTCATAAAGGTTAACTAAAACAGAAAAATAAATATTTTTAAATTAAAAAATATACAAAAATATTTATATATATAAAATGTACATGAAATTTTATAATTCAAGCAATATCACTGAATTCTCTCATTAATTCATAAAAGGTTAACTAAAACAGTAAATAAATTATTTATTAAAAAATATACAAAAATATTTATACAGATTAAAATGTAGATTAAAATATAGATGAAATATTTATAACTTAAGCAATGTTAGTTACATGTAAAAATAAAAAAAGGGAAGTTCCATGTTGAAAATTTTTCTTCAAAAAGGAAAGTTCCATGTTAATTCTGGAAAGCAATTACCCACATCTTCAAATCTAGAAAAGAAAAGAAAAAATTAAAAAGATATAACAAGACACCAATTAAGAAATATGATGTACATACATCCTGTACTGCACAGAATGTAATACCATCACAAAAAAACTAATTGAAAACATGAGATACTAATTGAGAAACATGATGTATTGTACTACACAGAATTTATTACCATCACCAAGACACCAATTGAGAAATGATGTACATACATCCTGTACCAAGACACTGATTGAGAAACATTATGTACATACATTCTGTACTGCACATATTACCATCACAAGATACCAGTTGAGAAATGCACGAATGTATTACCATCTATGTTTTACCATTATGGTATACCACATCACCACTTATGTTACTTTCACCATTTAATTCACAACAGTTTTAGTTAAAAATATGTATATTAATTCAAAACTTGTTTTATATTACTTACCAAGAAAAGTAAAGTATTTAAGACTGAATTCTATCACAGTGTGACTGACTGGGAACTGGGACTTGGGTTACCAAGAGAAGGAAAGTGCAGTGGAGTATGTGTGTTTAAAGACTGAATTCTATCACAGTGTGACTGTGACTGGGAACTGGGAACTGGGTGTGACTGAATAGCCTTGCTTTAGTTCCTGTTGAGGATGAAGGTTGGTGGGTTTACTGGTTGTATGACTGGATAACCTTGATGATTTCCTGTTCTTGTGGAGGGTGAGGGTTGGTGGGTTTACTGGGGTGTGACTGGATAACCTTGATTATTTCCTGTTCTTGTGGAGGGTGAGGGTTGGTGGGTTTATTTGGGGGTGTGACTGGATAACCTTGATGATTTCCTGTTCTTGGGGAGGGTGAGGGTTGGTGGGTTTACTGGGGTGTGACTGGATAACCTTGATAATTTTCTGTTCTTGTGGAGGGTGGGGTGTGGGTGTTAAACAGAGACTTGTCTGACTGGATAGCATTAATAAAACCACTATTTTTTTTTATTACCTTAGTATATAATCTTGCTTTTGGCATCATGGAAAAATTTTCTATGATCATAAAATATTTTATATGAAGATATAAAATATTTTAACATAATAGAAAAATTTCTATTATCATAAAATATATTTTATGAAATATAAAATATTTTACCATATAAAAATTTTAACCTTAATTATAATAATCACAAAATATATTTTAATGATCAAAAAATATTTTACTATCATAAAAAAGATTTTGGTATCATGGAAAATTTTCTATTATCAATATATTTTATATAAAGATATAAAATATTTATGGTAAAAAATTTTGGCATCATGGAAAATTTTTCTATGATCACACAATTTTATTTGATGTTCCAAAATATTTTACCATCATAAAAAAATTTTGGCATCATGGAAAAATTTTCTATGATCACAAAATATTTTACCATTAATAAAAAATTTTCAATGATCATAAAATATTTAAAAAAAATGTTTTATTATATAAAAATTTTAACCATAATTAAAACATTTTTCAATGATCACAAAATATTTTTTTTTTTGATTATCCAAAATATTTAATGATCATTGAAAATTTTTTATTGATGGTTAAAATTTTTATATAATGGTAAAATATTTTATGATCATAGAAAAATTTTTATCATATGTGGCATGCAAAGAGTACGTAACCTTTATTCAGTGCATGTACACACCCTGATTTACAGGCTATCTCCCCCAACCAGCGAACCAGGTTGCTAAGAGTTGATGATGGGGCCCCGTCGTTCAACTAGTGACCAGGTTCTAGCCAATAAGAAGATGGTTTTGGCAATCGCAGAGGTTATGTGGGTACCGCTCTCCTGTCTGCCCTTGTCATTCCCATTCTAGAGCTGGTTGAAGCACGGTCTGCTATCTTGTGGCTTCTATTTCTGCTTTGCTTACCGTGGAGTGCACTATACTTATCTCTGTACATAGTGTACATATTGCTGTTATAAATTGGTGAAGGATAATATAAGTCTAAACTTTTTCTACTGTGTTTTTTTTTGCTCCCATTACACCTGGGATAACAGGCCATTTGGATCCTGGGTTGTAATATGGGTAGCCTGGGCCGAGAGTTGAGCTGGACTTAGAGAAACGGTTGAGCTTAGGGTGAAGCTCGTAGCAGGATCATTGTGCTCGCTTCGCTACGTCAATCTTCTAGAACAGTGTACTGTCTGGCATTGCTTTAAAATTTGCGTGCATTGTTACTAGCCGTTGGGTGTGGAAATTTGCAGTCAGCTTTGCTTGTATGGTATTCTAAATGTATTGGCATAGCTAACGTGTTCTGCAAATTAACGTTTACGTTGGGTATTCTACAACGTATGGCATAGCGAATAACTTATGCCCCCTAACGATTAGACGTCGGGTGCCATATACTTTGCAAACCTCCCTAAATTGCCCCCTACAGCGTTGTTCAAATTGCTCGTTCCATTGGATTACATACAAACCCAACTCTCAAGCTGCACAATGCGTTCCTGTTTGCTGACAAACTCATAGAAGAAGGAGGGAAAATCAACCCTCCCTCTACGGAGCTAGGGCAAAAACATTTCTGCGGGAGGAAAAGATACCCCTACGGAAAAAAAGGGCAGTATAGGCACTGGGTTTTCCAGGGGAATCACGTCTTTGGGCACTTGAGTGGAAAAAAATAAATTTGAGCAAACTGGGGAACAAGAGCATTGCAAGGGAAAAATTTGAAGGAAAGAGAAAGGAGGCATTTTCGCATTCTGTAAAAAATTTTTTAGTTTACAGAAAGCATACGTTTGTTCCCCCTTCAATGGGGCCCCGAACAGAGAAATTTTTTCGAAAGCTTCGAAAATCAGGCTCGGCCTTGAGGTGGCCGGGCAGCATTGGGCTCGTTGGTTCATACGCATTTTTGGGGTAAGGACAAAAATTTCACGCCTATTAAATGCGTTAAATTTTTTTCGATTAAAAGTAGTGAAGACCACGTGTTGGAGCATATAAGTATCCCACCCAAATCCCGAAAAAATTTTTAAGCGGGCAACGACAGTTTGGGTCAATCCCTAGTGGACTTTGTGAGACCAAACCAAATTTTCCCGCTGGTTAAAGAAAGGGTGCTCAACTTTGAGGAGCTGTGCAGCTTTTCTGATTGAAACCTGCGGAGTCGTGGACCAAAGGTTCGATCTTTTCTCAGGATCTTGAAAACCCACTGCATTGGGCAGCCGGGTTTGTGATACTTCGAAACAAAAACCCCCCTCCTTTCCCGAGCGGCCCCCGTCTCTCTTTTCAACAGCCTGGCATGAGCAGAGATCGTCAACCTTGGAGAATGAAGTGCCACCCAAAGGGGGAGAACGTTTTGTCACCCAAACCAAGTCACCTGGTACCCACTTCTCAACTAGGGTCCACCTAAACTATCTGGTGCATCTCGACAAAGTATCCAAGAGACCCACCGAACAACCATTTGAAACTCAACAGGGAAAAAGGGCAAGCCTGTGTCTGCTTCAGGTCAATAAATAGGTCACATATTTCCCAACGCCCCCAAAAACCCCAAACCCTTTTGGGAAAAAAATTTTAAATTTCCCTAGAACATGTCCCTAAGAAGTAGAAAAAGGTTTGGGCCCCCTTATTATTGCAAGAGTCTTATTTCCCTTAGGAAAAAACTCAAAAACAACTAAAGTAAAGCCCTTTTAGAGAACTGGAGCTATTGCTCATTTATAAGAGAGGGAATATTCCCCTTTTCAGAGAATATTCTTAAATTCCTCTGTTTTTTGGAAGTTTTTGGGGAGCTATTTTTTCTGTTTTTTTGGCATAAAATTTTAATGACAGTGCAAATTTTCACTGGGTACTTGACGTGGGTGTCTAAAAAGGATTCCCCATGAAAGATCAGTTTTATTACGGGGAAATAACTTTACAACTTTATTTCGGCCCTAACCTATAATGATTAATTTTTCCCGTTTTGGCCCAAAACCGGGCAACATCCCGGGTTTGCGGGAGAAAATTTGACCACCCTTAGACCCGTCTCGGAAACCCACATTTTTTACGGGGAAAAACGGCCGAGCCTGAAATCAAAAAAACGACCCCATCAACCCTTCCATTCCCGGGTTCAGGATTGCCAATGTCTCGTTTCCATGCCCGAGGGACTTCCTTGGGGAGGAAAAACGAAAGGCCCCCTTTTTAAAAAAATCGCTTTGGGCACCCATGGGTAAATCCCTTGGGTCACCGGTCAATATAAATTTAAAAAAACGTTTATTTGATCTCACTGAACTGGTAAGGAGATAGGGGGCTGGAATTGTTAACAGGTTAGGGTTCCAACAAGTAAGACCTCAAATTTTAAAATATAGCCAAAATACGTCATTGGGGTCATTGGAATTACAAAAAAACCCTTGTTAGAATCCAAAGAATTTTATTGGCCAAAAATTAAAAAAAGAGGAAAATCATATTAGGTGTTGCCGAGAAAGTCCCAAATGGAAAACCTGGGCATTTCCCTTAAACCTGCACCTCTCCCCCTATACCTGCGATGGAGAATCTTTTCAGATTTAAAATTTTAAATTGTGAGGTCCATATAGGTCAAATCGGGGAAATCATATTTATTTTTGATTTTGGATAAAGTAACCAATACCCCGAAGCAATTCCCATGCTTTTATTAATACTAAAGCTATTCTCAAAACTTTAACAAAATCATTTTTTTTTGGCATTCCTAAAACTATTTAAAATGATCAAGGGGACTAACTTCACTCCAAAACTTAGGGAATTAAAATAGGGTTTGGGTAATCCACAACTTTTCCACTGCCTACATCCCAGTCCCAAAGGCGCCTTGGGAAAATTCCACCAAAATTAAAAACAATGATGAGAAGTTTTTGCATCACTTTCCCACGATGGGATGAATCACTACCTTTGTTGCGTTTCAGTCGAAAAACGGTTTCAAGAGTCTCCCCGGGTATAGTCCCTTTTGAGCTGATCTTTGGGCACAATTACGAGGCCCTTCGGGGCTCAAGAAGGGTGGAGGGGGAAAAAGTTACCCAATCTACAACCGTCTTCAAAGGTTTGGGGGGGCCGTCAGTTTGCCAAGGCTAACCTAAAAACACTCAAAAGCAAGAGAAACAGAGGTAGACAGAAGGGGCACAATTCCGCTCCTTCCCTCCAGGAGACAAGGTGTTGGGGCAGGAACCTAAACCTGGCCCACCTTGAAAGTAGATTTACGGACCCCATGCAATTGTAAAATAATTATCTGAGTAAATTTTGTGGTACTCCCATGATAAGACCCCAAAACTAAAACTTTCCCCATTAACAATTAAAATACTTCCCTAACCCTAAAGTCCCAGTAAGACTCTGTCCCTACCTCTGAGGGCAACTCTGACTCTTTGCACTCTACCCTAAATTAATTTAAACTTCAAATTTTGTCCCCCCCAAGGACCTAGCCCTTTAATGGGGAGATATCTAAATGCAGAAAAATTTAATGAGCTTCTACAGTCATATCCTAAATTTTTTTGGATGTCCGAAAAAAAAAAGACGTTTGGTTACCAGATGTAATGTGGGAGATCAAAAACCAAAAAAACCTCCCCCTACAGAGCCCAATCCGAAAAGCAAAGGAAATTTCCAGGAAGAGAATTTTTGTTAAAGCATGGTTTTGTGGGGGATACGTCCATGGGGGGTTTACCTGCATCCCCTTTAAGAAAGGGTATGGGGGGTTTCATATTGTACGGACTACCGGAAATGAACAGATACAATTTCAGATGCTTACCCCCCTTCCTCGTCTGGATGAGTAATTGATTTTTGGGAAGGCTACTTTGGTCCAAATTTGATCTCCTCAAAGGCTACATAGGTACCTTTGCAGATAAGGCAAGGAAATCTCTGCCCTTCGTAATTCCAGGGGGTCATTATAATACACAGTTACCCCTTTGGAATGAAAAATTCCTCCTCTTCATTCCCGAAACTTATCCATTAGGCCCATTAAGGACTTTAAGGGACGGGAAAACGTACCAGATGAATTGTTTGGGGTCGATACTTGGGCAACACCCCACTTAACTTAAGGTCGTTTTTTAGACCTTTAAGATTCCCATTTAACAGTTAATTTATCTAAATCTTTCCTTTTGGGCCCGGCCCCGTCATTTTTTAGCCCTGAAGTAGGTATGGTAAAGTTGCACCTAAAAAATTCTAAAGTTCTTTCTATTAAAGATTATCCAGTTCCTCATGATAGGGAAAACTCTTTTAACGTTTTCCCAGGCATATAGGATTTCAGAAAATTCTGTAAGAATTTCTCAGATATTTTAGCCCCTCTTACCTCTCTTCCATCTAAAGTTCCATTAATTGGATTCGCGTAACACTGCTTTTAATAAAGCAAAAAGATTATTGGTACTGCCCCCCCATTCTCTTTTCTCCAACTTTTCCAAACCTTTTCATTAAGGGTTTATGCTTGTGGTCGGGGTGGGGGATACATTACAAATCGGGGAAAAAGGGGTTGCGCCTGTAGCATACTTTTCAGCCAGTTCCCCCGGGGATCAAGGGCTTATTCACCATTGAAAAAAAAAAGCCCTGTGCTGGTACTTGGGTTTTGGGCATTTCGATGTTTATGTGGGCCAACCCTCGCAGGTGGTCACATCTCAGTGATCACAATCCTCATAAAATTTTCCCAACCATGAAAAACCCAACACAAGGCTTTGCCTGGACGCTAAGGCTGCAGCCACAATATTTTTTTTAAATTATTTCCCGGGAAAAAAAATATGTTGGGAGAACTTTATTAGAGTCTAAAAATTATTTAGGTTTTGGGGTTTTTTGTGGTAACCCCTTTTCATGCTCTTTTTTTTATCCCCTGGTGTGGGTTTTTTTTTTAGTGAGGGGGAAAATTTTTTTTTTCAATATATTTAATATGAAGATAAAAATATTTATGGTAAAAGATTTTTTGGCATCAGGAAAATTTTCT
Organism: Cherax quadricarinatus; assembly: GCF_026875155.1. NCBI lineage: Eukaryota > Metazoa > Arthropoda > Malacostraca > Decapoda > Parastacidae > Cherax > Cherax quadricarinatus. The sequence continues at coordinate 13,966,083 of NC_069402.1, forward strand.
ATTATCAAAATATTTTTTAAGAAAAAAAAAAATATTTATGGTAAAAGATTTTGGCATCATGGAAAATTTTCTATTTCAAAAAATTTTTTAAAGAAGATTAAAATTTTATGGGAAAAGATTTTGGCATCATGGAAAATTTTTCTATGACACACAATTTTATTTATTTCCAAAATATTTTTACCATCATAAAAAATTTTTTTGGGATCATGGAAAATTTTTCTATACACACAATTTTTTTCATGTTCCAAAATTTTTTCCATCATAAAAAAATTTTACAGGGAAAAATTTTTCATAATCACAAAATTTTTTATAATGTTCCAAAAAATTTTACCATCATAAAAAAATTTTGGCATCAGGGAAAATTTTTTTTCATGATCACAAAATTTTTTTGAGCCCAAAAAATTTTTTAAACCATCAAAAAAAAAATTTTTGGCATCAGGGAAAATTTTCTTTTTATCAATATATTTTTAGAAGATATAAAATATTTACGGAAAAATTTGGATCAGGAAAATTTTCTATTACAATATATTTTAATGAAATATAAAATATTTAATGGGTAAAAGATTTTGGCATCATGGAAAATTTTTCTATATCACACAATTTTTTTGATGTTCCAAAATATTTTACCATCAAAAAAAAAATTTGGGGGCATCAGGAAAAATTTTTTTATGATCACAAAATTTTTAAATTTCATTTCAAAATTTTTTACCATCAAAAAAAAAATTTTGACATGGAAAATTTTTCTATAATCACACAATTTTATTAGATGTTCCCAAAATATTTTACCATCAAAAAAAATTTTGGCACATGGAAAATTTTTCTATGTCACCAATTTTTTTTTGATGTTCCAAAATATTTTACCATCAAAAAAAAATTTTTTGGCATCATGGAAAATTTTTCTATGACCAAAATATTTTATATAAAAATATAAGGCACATGGAAAAATTTTCTATACACAAAAAATTTTACCTCAATAAAAAATTTTTTTCAATGATAAAAAAATTTTTTTTAAAAAAATATTTTATTATAAAAAATTTTTAACCAAAATTTAAAAACATTTTTTAATGATCAAAAATTTTTTTTTCTTGATTATCCAAAATATTTTATATCATTGAAAAATTTTTTGATGGTTTAAAAATTTTTAAAAATGGTAAAATTTTTTTATGACATAAAAAAATTTTTTATCATAAAAAAATTTTATTTTAACAATATTAAAACATTGATACAAAACTTTTTTTGATTATACAAAATATTTACCATTATTTTTTTTTTGTTATACAAAATATTTTACCTTAATACAAATTTTTTGATTATTAAAATATTTTTCATAAAAAAATTTTTTTAACCATCATTAAAACTTTTCAATGGTCAAAAAATTTTTTGGGGGGGTGGTAAAAAATATTTTACCCAAAAGAAAAAAATTTTTGGCATCATGGAAATTTTTGAGGGGAAGGGAGAAAAAGTTAGCATATAAAAATTTTTACAAATAAAGGATCAAGGGGGGAAGGGTTATGGAGAAAAAGGAGAGGAAAGAGAGGGGTGAAGAAAAGTAAAAAGAAGCAATAAGAGGGGGGAGATGCATCAACAAATTTTGTTGAAAAAAGAAAAAGTTTTGAGTGAGATTTAAAAAGTTAAGGAACTAGAGAACAAAAGGATTTGTCGTTAAAATGGAGAGGGGAGTTTTTTAAGTGATTAAGAGGTATTGGGAAGATGGGGGAAAATTTTTGAGGAATTGTTAAAAGTTTATGAAAATAGGGAAAATAACATCTTGTAGGAGTAGGAAAAGCCGTTTGGGGGGGGTTCATAAGACAGGTAAAATGAAGGGGTATGGTAAGGCAGCGGGTTCATGGATAAAGATAGAAATGTTTAAAAAAGGGGGGGATATAGTTTTGGAGTTGTTGGTGCTATTTTTTAATAAAAGTATGGAAGGGGTAAGGTACCCAGGGATTGGGAAAAAAGTGCATGTTCCTTTGAAAAGACAAAGGGACAAAAAAAAAAGGAAAAATTTTTGGGGGAAAGTCGTTGAGTATACCTGGGAAAGGTTGATAGAGTTTTTATTGAAAGAATTAAGGTAAGACGGAGAATAGGATAGCAGATGAACAAAGAGGCTTTAGGAAGTTAGGGTGTGTGTGTGGACCCGGTGTTTACAGTGAAACAATAAATGAAAAGTATTTAGTAAGGCTAAAAAGGTTTTTTTTGGCAAATTTGTGATGAAAGTTTGGAAAAAAATTAGAGGGAGAGCAAAGAGAGGAATGCTGAGAGTTATTTTTACCCAAAGCCTTATATGGTTTTGAAGCATGGGGGATGAATGTTGCATCGAGGAGAAAAGGGGTTTGCATCAAGGAGAAGGGTGGAGGCAGTGGAATTCAGTTTGAGGCAATGTGGGTGTAATAAATCGATATTCGTATTTGGAATTGAGGGGGTGCGGGGTTTCCAAAAAGTTGTCCAGAGGGCTGAGGAAAGGGGGTTGTTGGGGGGTTTGGGGGGACATGAAAAAATTTTAAACCATCAATAAAAAAATTTTCCAAAAAAAATTTTTCAATAATTCACAAAATATTTTTTTTTGATTATCTAAAATTTTTTCCCAAATATAGAAAAAATTTTTGGCATCAGGGAAAAATATTTTAAAAGGATAAATTATAAAATATTTTACCTTCAAAAAAATTTTTTAACCTTCACTTTAAAAAATTTTCAATTTAAAAAAAAAAAATTTTTTACCCCAAAATAGTTATGATAAATAAAAAAAAAAAAAAAAAATCTTTTTATAAGGGTAAAAATTTTTTAGATCATAATGAAAATTTTTAAAATTATCACAAAAAATTTTATTTAATTAAAAAATTTTTTTTACCATAAAAATCATTAGGGTCCCCACCACTGTACCACCACTGCACTTTTTCCACACCTCCCCTTGATGCCTGAATACCACCATTCCATTTGTACCACACAATCACTGAGGGAAATCACTGTTTGCTACCAACTGCTGCTCCCAAACCTTGCTATGGGCCAACCCCCATCACTATCCACCCTTTGCTGCTCCCACTTTTGCTACGGGGGTCCCAAACAAAAATACTGCTGTCCATCACTGCTAGGTCCCCAACCCCACCACTGTTTCCCATCCCCAACCCTTTTTTTAATATTCCACTACACAGCTACTATCCCCCACTAAAACACTACACAAAAGACAATCCCCACAATACACCACAAAAAAAACCTATCCCCAAATTACACACTGCACTAAGACTGTATGTTCCCAATTTGTTTTTATTTTACTTCCAAGAAAAGGAAAAGTGTAGTGAAGTAATATGTGTGTTTACGGGGTTTTCTATCAATAGTGTGACTGTGACTGAGGACAGAGTGTGACTGAATAGCCTTGCTTGAGTTTCTGTGAAGGTGGGCGGAGTGTACTGGGGTGTAACTGGATAGCCTTGATTATTTCCTGTTCCTGTGGAGGGTAGGTATGTGTTAAGTTAAACAAAGACTTTGTTCTGACTTGACAGCCTTCATAAAATTATTTTTTTTTTATTACTGAGTCTGGCAAACCTGAGTATAACCTTGCTCTCTTCCTGATAAGGGTGCTAAATGAAAAACTTATTATTATGAGTGAGTCTGGTAGACCTTGAGTTGTTCCTGGTGAGAGATTATAAAAGCTAGAACATTTAAGCTAGAAACACACAGTACTTAAATTCACAGTGTAGTTTAAAGACTTCATGTGACTCGACATTGGTGAGTTTTTGACATCCAAAAGTTTGATTATTTTGTTAGATGTACTATAGATACCTCTAGTATGATTTAGATGGACTGATTTGTATCAATCTCGACTTGTATCAATCTCTCTGAATCTTAAGTCTATAAAATTCAGTTAGTTCTTTTCTGTGGTGATGAAGGTGCTGGTGGTCACATCTTGGCTGGAGTTGAAGGTGAAGATGCTGGTAGTCACATCTTGGCTGGTGGAGGTGCTAGTGGCCACATCTTGGCTGGTGGAGGTGCTGGTGGCCAAATCTTGGCTGGTGGAGGTGCTGGTAGCTACATCTTGGCTGGTGGAGGTGCTGGTGGCCACACCTTACAGCAGTGGAGGTAGTAGTTGTGGTAGTAGCAGCCGTGGTGGAGGTGGACATATTTACAGTTGCAATGAACAAGGATAGATCTTGAAAGGAGGGTAGTGGTACTATCATCATGGTAGTGTCACTACCCACAGCAGCTACTGCCGCTGCTCACAGAAATTGTTAAGAATTTGATAATCAACCACTAATTTTGTCAAGGCTATTTCAATTATGTGCCATATTCCATCATATGTTACATCAATGTCAAGAATTTTTGTGTTATCTGGTACAATACTCAGTTTGCTACGAAATTCTCGAACAATAATGTCCTTAGATTCAGCAAGTATTTTCTTACATAACTTAATAGATTTTTCTGTTATCATAGATTCATATTTATTGTATGTCTCCAGACTGATATATGGTAAACCACACACTGCATTTCTACGAATAAATTCACGATATCCACGACCTGCTAACAATTCCCCATACACCATCTTAGCAGTTACAGCATTCGTTTTTTTGTGCTTCTTGAGGTTTTTTTTCCCAACTTATAGTGACACTTAGAAACATTCAAAAACAACAGTGCTCTCTATATGTTAACACAACACTTAGGGCAAAAATACTTTCGATAAGAATTTAAAAATAATTTTCTAGAATCAAAAATCAAATTCTTTCCAGTAATCGAGGATCTATACCCTCAAATAATAACTCACTCTTTGTGGCACTTGCAAGGGGTGTTGGCCACATTTAGGGTAGCAGTGGAAGTACTGGCCACAGGAGATGTGGTAATGGAGATGCTGGCTTTTTGAAGTACTGGCTACAGGAAAAATTACTACTTTTGGGGTCAATTTTCTCAGAATCTAAAATTCCATTAAATCATCAATCATCAACCCCATATATTCACCATTTAGTTTTTTTAAATCTTTTCCTGACTGAACCTAACTTTATATAGTTTCTAAGGGGAGACTTAATATGATTTGATTTAACAGACAAATTTATATCCAATCCCAAATCATATCACTTTTTATAAATTGTTACTTTGTTTATTGTGATGTTTTTTCAAAAAATTCAGAAGCTAACTTATATACATCGAGCATATTACTTTCTAAATCTTAAACAAACGTCTGAATCATTCAGAGATACAACATCCTGTTTCTCAACTTCTATATTTTGATAATAAACGGGATGTGGCATCTGGCAGTATTTATTAAACAGGATACTATATCCTGGGGAAATACAGAATGTAGTTCCTGTTTTTCAACTGGTGTCTATCATTTTGGAAAGAAAGAAATGAATGCTCAAAATTTTATTCCCAGTTATTATTCCCAGTGATTGATTATATAAACAGATGCTGTAATTTCACACATTATATTTATGTATATAAAAATACACACACAAAAAAAAAATTACCTACATTTGGCCAGGTGTAACTGGATATATGATAATCTAATGTCCATCAGGCTTGTAATATAGTGTCCTGTCATTTCCTTTTCCTCTTCTTGCTTTCTTTGGCCTCTACTACCTGCATACTCTTGTCCATTTTTTCAAAGGGTGTTTGAGTGAATGCTGAACGTCCGTAGCCAAGTGGGATACAACTCTTTACATACTCATTGTATTCTGCTATAGCATGGTTAGCTACGAAATCAGCTTGCCTCTTTGTTTGAAATCCATCTTTATTGCAATAAGACAATATGATTGATTAAGACTTTCATAATGAATATTTTTTTCATTTGCCTATTACCCCAATACTGCATAATTTCATCTGTTGTTAGGTCTTTGTAAATATTATGCACTTCCTCCATGTATGCAGGTTTTAACTGGAGTTGTACTTTCATCATTGTGGTGTGAGATTTGGGGGGGGAAAGTTTTCTGCTATTGCATTCCAGTAGAAACACCAGGAATTATTAGGGCAAAGGTGATGTTTGGTTTTATCAGTTGAGGAACAATGAAAAAAACTTGCCATAATACAATTCCTCATACCTTCAAATCATGGTTGCTGCCTCTCATCGCAGATTCTTATAAAAGTAGTGTGTAAACTTATCGATTACAAAATATGTTTAACATGCCCATTTTTTTCCTCTTTTCTCCCATTTTTCATTTACTCCTCCTTCAAGGGAGGAGTTTGAGGAGGAGTCATGAAAAAAAAAAATTCTAATGTTTGTCAAGTTGAAAAAAAAGGGTGTTACATCTGTTTCTGTGGATAATTAATACAAAAAATACATTAATAAATTTTCAAGCCACATACATTTTCCTGTACTAGAATATTTTAATATAGAGAGGGACCAATTAGGATAATTTATTACATTTTTATTTCAAACATATATGTTCACTTCAAAACAACAATCTAATACAAAAAATACATTAATCATTATCATCAAACCATCATTCCAGGAAAGAGATGACTAAAATCACTTACTGGAGATATAGTATATCCATCTTTTCAAGAAAAATTCTAAGTATAGTTCTAAATTTTCTTTGCCCTAAAATTAATGAAAATGACTACTTTTTGGGACAATTTTCTCTAAAAAACCCTCTGATTTTTTTTTAAATCTAATTTTGACCAATAAATTTCCCTTTTTTAAAAACTAAATTTCAGAAACTGTTTTTACTTCTTTAATTAGAGATAAAAACCTTAGTAGAATCTAAAATTCCATTAAATCATCAATCATCAAGCCATATATTCACAGGAAAGAGATGACTTAAAAACTTTCTGGAGGTATAACATACCCAACTTCTATAAGGAATTTCTAAGTAGATTTTTTTAATTTTTCTTTTGTTCTAAAAGTATGGAAACGCTGGTTTTGGCATAGAAGAATAATAGATTATTAGGACAATAGGTGATTAATATATTCCTCCACCTTCAATTCAAAAACCACCTTCACAAGCTGCTGTCATTTCCACAAAAATATGAGAATTCTTGTAAGCCATACGCACTACTAATTCATAAAAACATTCATCTGCATCTTCCATAAAAAAAAAAAGTGATACAGACGGTCAATTTTCTCTAAAACCAAATCTGAAGTTTTTTAACTCTAGATTTTACAACATGCCTTTTTTAAAAGGTGAAATTTCATGATTAAACATACTTGATTTTAAGAACCCTTTCCCACCATTTTCTCAATTTCAGAAACTGTTTTTACTTCTTCAATTAGAGATTTAAAACCTATTGGTATTTCTTCCACAAAACTTTCTTTAAGTTCTTCCAGTTGTCCTTCTCCTTGAAGTGGTTTTTAAATTCTTGTAGATTCATTCTTTCCCTTTTTATATTTTTTCCAGTTGTTCTTGTTGTGAGTCCATTTAGTTTTTAAAAATTTTTCTGTCTGAACCTAACTTTATATATTTTCTAAGGGGGGGAACTTAAATATAATTTTACTTTGTTTATGGTGGTATTTTTTCAAAGACTTCAGAAACTAATATAAAAAATGAGCATATTACCCCTTCTAAATCTTAAACCACGTTTGTATGTCAAATAATGCAATACCTTATTTATTAGTCCCCAACACCATGTACTATAATTTATTGAGAGTATAATATATTCACTTCTGTCCTAACACCAATACTATTATAATTTATTGAGAGTAGAACTGGTTGTATAGACTGAAGTTTTCCCTGAAGAGATTTTTTCTTCCGATCGATTGGGTTCACCCTTAAGTTCCATCCCTTTTCCCCAGAAAGAAAAAATGAATGCTCAAAATCTTATTTCCAATTAATATTCCCAGTTATTGATTATATAAACAAGATGCTGAATTTCATGATATTTATATACACAAAAACTCACAAAAATTACCTACATTTGACCAGGTGTAAATTTCACCAGGCTTGTAAGATGTGTTCTGTCATCTCCTTTTCCCCTTCTTGCTTTCTTTGGCCTCTACTACCTGCATACTCCGTCCCTTTTTTCAAGGTTTGTTTGAGTGAATGCTGAACGTCCGTACCAAGGGTATACAACAACTCTTTACATAAAATCAAATGTATCAATACCCACAGGTTTTTTAGGTAAGACACATAGCAACAGTTAAAAACTTTATTCCAAAAATTTCGCCTACACAGTAGGCTTTTCTCGAAAAACCGAAAGTAGGCAGGAAGTGAGATGTGAAGACGATGTAATCTCCATCCCCCCTTTAAATTAAATTTGAGGTTTCAGTCCTCGGGCCGGGGAAAATTCAATCCCTGTCAGGAACTATCAAGATCAACGACGTGCAGAGACTTTTAAAATGTCGGAAGGAGAGGTGCAGGGTAGTAGTGATAGATAGTATATGGACCACTGAGAGGGCATGTCCCTCTCAGTCAAACACTTCCATTGAAAAGCTTGTCCCCAAAGGGTTTTCTGACCAAGGGCCCGGGTTCGGTCGACAGATAACATCAAAAGGATACAATACCGACAGGTTTTAGGTAAGACACTACAACAGTTAACAACTTTATTCCCAAAAATTTCGCCTACACGTAGCTTTTCAGCGAATACGGAATGGCAGGAACAGTAAGATGTGAAGATGATGTAATCAGTCCATCCCCCTTAAAGTCGAAAATTGGGGTTGCACCCCCTGGCCGGAAAAGTTCATTTCCATAGTCGGAACTTTGAAGAAAACGCATGCGGAGACTTAAATATGTGGGAAAGGGAAGGTGCAGGGTAGAAAGTAGTAGTAGTAGATTAGTGAGAGGCCCACGAGGGGTCTGCCCCCAGATCAACCCCCCTTTTAAAAAAAGCTTGCCCAAAGGGGGTTTTCTGTCCCAAAGATTGCCAGTGTTGAGTGTTGACAAGATGAACTGTTTACATCGTCTTCACATCTCTACTGTTCCTGCCTACTTTCTGTATTCGACTTAAGAAGCCTACTGTGTAGGCGAAACGTTTCGGAATAAAGTTGTCTAACTGTTGCATATGTGTCTTACCTAACAACTCTTTACATACTCACTATTGTACTCTGATACAGCATGACTAGCTATGAAATCAGCTTGCCTCTTTGTTTGAAATAAGTCTTTATTGCAGTAATTCAATATGCATTGATGAAAACTTTCATTATTTTTTTGCATTCTGCCTTTTATAAAATGCTTCATCATTTCATCTGTTGTTAGGTCTTTGTAAACATTATGCACTTCCTCCATGTATGCAGGTTTTAACTGGAGCTGTACTTTCATTGTTGTGTGAGATGGTGGGGGAAAGTTTTCTGCTATTGCTTTCCGGTAGAAACACCAGGAATTATTACTTGTTGGACAAAGGTGATGCTGTGGTTTTTTATCAGTTGAGGAACAATGAAAGAAAGTTGCCATAATACAATTCCTAATATCTTCAACATCATGATTGCTGCTCTCTCGCAGATTCTTCTGAAAGTAGTGTCAACTTATCGATTACAAAGTCTGTCAACATGCCCGTTTTTTTCCTCTTTCTCCCATTTTTCAATTCTTTCTGTGACTGTGACTTTACTAAATTTGTTAGTCTGTTATTTAGACGTTTAACAAAGTTATTGATACAATCTTCTTTTTCTTCAACATTTACACCTGGATATGGACCCTCACCATCGTTGAGGTCAATAATTGCTTTATGTATTTTGCTATCACCATCACACACTATTGTTTTGTATCTCAAATTATTTTTTAATTGATCGCTTCCACATCATTGCCGCCTTTCTTCATTTTTTTATCTTTGGGACAGGATTCTTTTTGGTTTTTCTTGCATTCAAGTTTGTGTCTTTCTTGAAAGTCTTTATATCCATCATTAGTTATTTTCTTTTGTTTCCAACTACTATCCATAGAAGAACACATATTACAGAAATTGCTAAAAAATTTGATAATTTAACTACAATTTGTCAAGTATCTATAACTACACCAATACCTAATTTGAGTTATGTCCACTTACTTCCCTTAAGTACCATATTCCGTCAATATTACATCAATGTCAAGAATTTTTTGCGTCTCTGGTAAAATACTCAGTTTGCTGCAATATTCTCGAACAATAATGCCCATAGATTGAGCAAGCTTTTTCTTACATAATCAATAGATCTTTCTCTTATCATAGATTCATATTTATTATATATCTCCAGACTGATATATGGTAAACCACACATTGCATTTCTATGAATAAATGCACGATATCCACGACCTTCTAATATTTCCCCATACCCCATCTTAGCAGTTACAACATTCTTTTTTATGTACTTGAGTGGTTTTTTCCCCAACTTACATTTACACTTATTACACTCTAAAACAACATTGCTCTCTAATGTTGTTCATAATATACAGTCTCCATATTTGCAACACAACACTTAGGGCAAAATACTTTCGATAAGTACATTAATAAATAATTTTGTAGGTTAAAAAAATCATCATCAAATTTTTCCCTTTCCAGCAATATGATGATCTATAGTCTCAAATAATAACTCTCTCTTGTGGCACTTGTTGACATGGAATTATCACTCGCACAACACTATTATAATATCAGTGGTGGCCATGGAGCTGTTGGGCCTCATCTGGAGTGGCAGTGGAAGTACTGGCCACAGGAGTGTGGTAATAGAGATGCTGGTCACAGGAGATGTGACACCTCTTTTGGTTTTCGATCCTTTTGATTGGCCAACTGAATCTGGAGTGGCAGTGGAAGTACTGGCCAGAGGAGATGTGGTAATGGAGATATCAGCCTCAATATCAGTAGTGGCCATGGAATTATTGGCCACATCTATGCTGGCCACAGGAGATGTGGTAATTGCCTCTTTTTGGTCTTCCATCCTTTTGATTTAACAGACATGTTTATATCCAATACCATCATATCACTTTCATAAATATTTATGGTGGTATTTTTTCACAAAGATTTCAGAAACTAACTTTGATCATAAACAGGATGTGGCATCCCGCAGTATTATTAAACTAGGATACTATATCCTGTGAACACAGAATGTAGTATCCTGTGTTTCCAACTGGTGTCTGTCATATTAAGATGACAAGAAATACATTAATCAGTCATTTATAGTATATTTATCTTCTGTCCTAACACCATATACTAATCTGGGTGACAGTGGAATTACTGGCTACAGGAGATGATGCTGGCCACAGACATGACACCTCTCTTGGTCTTCCATGGAAGTACTGGCTACAGGAGATGTAGTAATGGAGATTCCATCCTCAAAAATTAGTGGTGGCCATGGAACCGTTGACCACATCTGGGGTGACATGGAATTACTGTCTACAGGAGATTGATGATGCTTGCCACAGATGTGACACCTTCTTGGTCTTCCATGGAGGTACTGGCTACAGGAGATGTGGTAATGGAGATTCCATCCTCAATATTAGTGGTGGCCAGGGAACGTTGACCACATCGGGGGTGACGGGGAAATTACTGGCTACGGGAGATTGATGATGCTGGCCACAGACTGAAAACTCTCTTGGTATTCCATGGGGGTAAGGTACAGGAGATGTGGTAATGGAGATTCCCCTCAATATTAGTGGTGGCCATGGAACAGTTTTCCCTATTTCTTCCAGTCGGTCTTTCATTTTTTTAAATTTTTCCCCCAGTCTAACCCTCCTATCTTGTAAACCCATGTTGAATTAATTTTCTAAACCTAACTTACCTAGATTATATAATACATCTCATTTTACTCCCCCTTTAAGGGGAGGAGCTTGGGGGCCCCAAGTTTCCTTTTACTCCCTTCAAGAGGAGGAGCTTGGAAAAACAAAATTTTTTTTTTCTCTCTCTTTTTTTCAAGCAAATTTATTGATGAAGTTTAAAATTAGGTTAATTATATTACATTTTTTTTTTCAAACATATATTTTCACTTCAAAACAACAATCTGATACAAAAAAAAATACATTAATCATCATCATCAAGCCATACATTCACAGGAAAGAGATGACTAAAATCACTTACTGGAGATATAGTATACCCATCTTTTTCAAGAAAATTTTTAAGTATAGTTCTAAAATTTTTCTTTGTCCTAAAAGTATGAAAATGACTACTTTTGGGATGGAAGAAAAGTAAATTTTCAGGATTATAGGTAAAACGTATATCTCCTCCAAAGTCAAAATCATAAATGTCCAATACAAATGCTGTCATTTCCACAAAAATATGAGAATTCTTGTAAGCCATACGCACCCTAATTCATAAAAAGATTTATTATCCTTTTCAAGATAAAAGATGTGATACAGATGGTCAATTTTCTCTAAAACCACTTCGAAATTTTCAAAGTCTAGTTGTGAAAAATAGTCTTCTTCAAACTTTGTAGTATCACGCGTAAATAAACTCTGATGTTCAAGAGCCTTACCCACCATCTTCTCAATTTCAGAAACGGTTTTTACTTCTTCAATTAGAGATTCAAAACCTCATGGTATTTCTTCCACAAAACCTTCAGAATCATCAGAATCTATAATTCCACTATCATCTGAAAAGTTATCCAATTCTTCTTCTCGTTGTCCTTGTAGTAGATTTATTCTTCCTTGTGGGTCCAAATTTTCAATTTCTTCAGTCGCTTTGTACTTGAAATCGTTCAAGTTCAAGTTCTTCCCAAAGTCATTCTTGTAGATTCATTTTTCCTTGTGATTTCAAATTTCTGAGCTCTCTTCAATTGTCCTGGAATCTCAGTTTTGATTCTATATAGAGTTTCTTTTAATTGAAGCAAACTTTATATACTCAACGATTATCCAATTCTTGGGGGGTCCATCCAAATTTTCAAGTTCTTTCATCAGTCGTCGTCGTCGTTCTTGGCCTTTCTGTCGTTCTTGCTTCCAGGTGTTCTTGTTGTGGTTATTTACATGGAGTTTTAAATCTCTTCTGACTGAAGCAGCTAACTTTATATACTCGAGCGAGTTCCAATTCTTGCGGGTCCATCCAAATTTTCAAGTTTCATCAGTCGTCGTCTTTTCTTGGCCTTTCTGTTGTTCTTGTTTCCCAGGTGTTCTTGTTTGGTTATTTATATGGAGTTTTGAATCTCTTCTGACTGAAGCAGCTAACTTTATATACTCGAGCGAGTTTCAAAGGGAAGGAGCTTCAAAGGAGAGTAGTTTAATAAACTATTAACTGTTTCTTCTTCAAGGGATTTTTTCAAAAGCTTCAGTAAAAAAAATTTACTTTCTTCATCCATTTTTAATTCCTTCAAAGCCTTTATACCTTAGTATATGAAATACTGTTTCATTTTCCAAATAATTCATTTGGTACACGTAGTCAATTAACTCTGAAAAGGATAAGTTGTTTTGACTTTTTTTAATTCTACCTCTGACAAAAAAAATTGAGATTGAATTTTTATGTCTCAATAATTTTATACTTCTACTTAGTTCTTTATCAGGATCAAAAACCCTTGAAAATTATCCAAAAAAGTCTATAAATTCTAGTTCATTCAGACTTCTTATTTTCAAATTGTCCTTGAAAATTTAAATTCTTCCCTTGTGGGTCTACAATTTTTTCCAGTCTAATCCTATCTTGTAGGTCCATGTTGGTGTATTAGGAAGATTACTAACTGAATCAAAACTTTGGTATCCATTTATATATACCACATACCACAAACCGCATTTCCTTTTACTCCTCTTCAAGGGAGGAGCTGATAAAACACATTTTACTCCTCCTTCAAGGGGAGGAGCTTAAATTAGTATAATTGTCTTGTAAAAGTGATTTTCTAAGCAGAGTTTTAAAATTTTTTCTTTATCCTGAAATCATTTTCATGATAATAGACTTTATGGATAAGTATATTATTAGGGAAATAAGTTTTTGATATTCACCTACATATTCTCCTTTATAAGAAGCTGCTATCATTTCCACAAAACAGAGCATTCTTGTAGGCCATACGAAACCACTAATTTCTTAAAAACAGCATTTATCTTACTGACAAAGATGTGGTACAGGCGGTCAACTTATCTAAATCCACCTTAAAGTTTTTTACTTCCTCTAAATGCAATATTCATTTTCATAAATTGAAACTTCATGTTTAAACGTACTCTGATGTTAAGAGCATTACCACCATTTTCTCAATTTCAGAAACTGTAGTTACTTCTACAATTAAAGACTTAATAATTTTTCTTGGTATTTCTTCAAAACCTTCTTCAGAATTTGAAATACCACTATAACTATCACTATCATCTGAAAGTGATGATTATCAAGATTATCATTCAAAATCTCCATCTGTTCCCAAATTTATCCAGTTGTCCTATTTCATCCAATCTTCCTTGTAGATTCATTCTTCCTTGTGGGTCCAAATGTTCTAGTATTTCTTGTAAGTTTAAAAACATTCTATGGAGAGAGGTTTCATTTTAGATAAAAAGTAAGTTAAAGGAAGAAGATAAGTTAATCCTTCCCAAATCCCTTCTGACAGAATTTAACTTTATGTAGCAAAATATATTTCCTCACTCCTTCTCCTCCAATTTTCTAACTTCAAGGGAAAGAGTTTCAAAAACTTGTGACTGGTGTATCTACACACAATTTTAATTATTCTTACTAGAATACATAAATAATTTTTCATTTAAAAGTTAGTCTTCATTGTCACAAGCTGGTCATTTTTTTTCACAATGGCATCACAGTTTTTTATACCTTACAAAAAATAATTGTTTTTTTTATGTAATAGATAATTTTATAGACAGAAATCCATTTCAAAAAGGTTCTTCAAGATGATATAATTACTTCTTTCTTTATCCCCGTTTTTTGTAATTTCTTTAGCCATACTAATGTCAATGAATTCATTAAAATTCTCTGTTATAATACTAGGAAGAAGAGCCTTTGGATAATAGTTAAGTTTGATTTTGTGGTCTATAATAAACTTATTTTTTCCTCATATCGTAGTATATTGTACCCGTCTTCTTGAAGCGAACTAAGGATAAGATCTTTATTATTATAAATTTTTAGTTTCCTGTGGTATATAAAAAAATGTTTGGATTGAAAGTAATGTACATATACTGCTGCCCTTGCCCTTCTCTATTTTTACTCATAAAATTGCTTCTTGCAGACATCTCGACAAAAATATGACTATGGTGGTGGTGGTGTTGTTGTTGACTGCTTCCCTCGTAAACCATTCGTACCACTAATTCATAGTAAACTATTTTTTCTTCTTTTTCTGTATAGATATCAATGTGATATAGGGGATCCACACTTTCCATATCCACTTCAAAAATTTCCCAAATTCTCCATCTTCCAAAACATCCTTTCACAAGGAGAAGTTCGACATTCAAGAAAATACTGATGATGACAGAGAGCATGACCCATTTCTTCTTCAATTCCAGAAATTGTCTTGAAATAAACTTGATCATTATCTGAAACCCTTAATATTATTTTTGTTATAAAGCTATGTAAAAAAGCCAATTTTTAACTCATTAGTCTTACTGATTTTCAAACTTATTTGTGATGTGTCTAATAATCCAGTAAAAAGTATTTATACTCTGTGATGTGTCTAATAATCCAGTAGAAAGTATTTATACTCTGTGATTTTGTCTAATAATCCAGTTAGAAAGTATTTATACTCTCAGGAAATATAAGAATAAAATTTAAACAAAGTTTTTTTATTTTTATTTTATTTTTTTAAATTTATATATTAAGTAAAAATTTAGTTAAAGAATTTCAGAGAGAATTTTTTTTGTACTATCAATCAAAATGGAAGGAAACTGAATATCAAAATTAATGATAATGTTCCCTTTCTTATTAAACTTTAGAGTAAGGTAATCCATAACCCGGAAGACACTTCGTCATTTGTGGTCATACAATATCGTTAATTAAATTCAAGGTAAAAATTTCTCATCAGTTAGGGTAGGAATTTCTACTTGGGGAAACCCCACAAGGCATCACGTAGTGTCAATTTAGCTGTGTACTGAAGGTTAACACCATCACATTTAAAATACTGATGAGGGTTTTTTTCTGATTACAAAAAAAAAAAAAACATCTTCAGGATCTTTGCCAGGAAACTTATTGCCCTCACGTTCAAAAATAATCTTTGTGCCATTTTTCATCCCGGATTAATATCTATTTTTAAGAACTTTTCTTCATAACAGTTATTGTTTCTTTTAATAATCTTGATTTTCTTTGTAACACCCTTGTAAACTTCTTCCAAGGTAACATAAAGGTATAAAACTTTGGAAGACACAATAATTGATTGTTCTGATATATTGCTAGAAGTAGTAATTTCATCAATTTCCCTTTTTTATCCATAGTACTTGAAAAATGAATTAACAGGAAAAGGAAACTGGAAGAGATTTTAAATTTCTAACTTTCTTTTTGAATCCAAGGCTGTTAATGTCTCTTGGTAATTAATTTGATTTTGATTTTGTCTTGAGATTTAAAATATCAGAAGGGTTACTGCTGTTATTGTTGAAGTTAAAAGTTTCTTGGTAATGACTCTTGTTGTCCTGAGGTTTGGAAAATTCAGAAGACTTGTTGAAGCTAAAGGAATATCGTCCACTTATATGTTTAGAATCTACAACTCCTGTTAAAAAAGTAGAAAAAGGATCACTAGTGCCAAAGAATTGTTGGAAAATAATTATAGGATTTCCCGAGAAAGTATACCTAAAGTGTAGTCCATCTCCATGACCACTAGCAGTACTAGGTATTCCTTCTCCACTTTTAAGTCCTTTCTCGCCATACATATCATATATTTTTCTTTTCATTTTGTCACTCAATACTTTATAGGCTTCTGCTATATCTTTAAATTTTTCTTCTGCAAAAAAAGACTTGTTTTTGTCGGGATGGTACATGAGTGCCATTTTCCTATAAGCTTCTTAATATCTTCTTTAGTAGCACTTTTCTCGAGACCGAGAATTTTATAATAGTTCTTTTCCATCTTGCCTGGCAACTGTTCTGTTGTTGAATCTGGAATGAAACAAACTACTTTTATATGGTTAATACATATAGACTGTAATACTCATTAGTGTTATCAACACAACTACTCCCAAAACTACTACTAGTAATGGTGTTTGGTCACTTATCTGTGTCTTTATAATTGGAAAACTTTGTAATTTATAATTCTTACATTTAATAAACTCCATAGTAGCATTGCTTACAATTTTAATTTTATCTATATATTGATTTTTTTTATATCAATAATATCATAAAGAGAAAGTCTTATATATTCATCTGTATTGGATCCAACATAATTATAGTAGTATATTGTAGAATTTTCAATTCACTTTTTGCTTGTAAAGTTTTTTTTCCATATGTTGATTGAATAGTTATATTAACCTGGGTATATTCCTTATCCATTTTTATCCAAAGCAAAAATTTTCCTTTTTAAAATGCTGTTTAAACAATACATTTTTCTGTTTTTATAGATTCACAATTTTTTGCATAAAATATTTTTAACGTAGTAAATTAAATATTACTGTCCATAAAAGATCTTAATCACAAATCTTCTTGCTTTATACTTTGACAAATAATAGTCAGTAAGATTCTCTTTTAATGGCTCATTAAGATTTTTTTTATATATTTTTGTGCCACATGTTAAAAATACTTTCTTATTTATTGCATTACATCAGTTTTAAAAAAAAAAAGGGAACAACTTTAAAATTTCAAGTAGTCCTCCCTTATCTTTGGAATTAAGTAGCTGTCTCAAAAGCTTAACCACATTTTTCCCCTCTAAACATTTTGGAGTAATTATAGTAAATAAAACAATTAGATAGATAATATTTAATTATATAACCATATTTTATTTGAAAATATTTTTTCAATAATAACAACAATATTTCTATTTTTTTTAGTTAGTTAATTCCTTCATTAATTTATTTCAAAATACACATGGGCCCAAACACCACCGGGTGAAAGCACATCCAATTCTTTTTGAAACACAATTTTTTCCATTAAAATCCCATTGAAATTGTTAATAACCATTTAACAAGATCAGTAATATACTCTAATCTTTCTTTATATCTAATGTCAGTACCCTATTTTATTTGACATATTTTACAATAATGACAACAATATTTCTATGATGTTTTTTTAATTCCTTTGAAAAATCATAAATTATTTCAAGATACACATGCCAATCACCACCAGCTGAAGCACATCCAATTTTTTTTGGAAACACAACTTTTTCAATTAAAATTCCAATGGGATCTGTTAATAACCATTTAACAAGATCATTCATGCACTCTTTGAACATAAC
This sequence comes from Cherax quadricarinatus, assembly GCF_026875155.1. NCBI lineage: Eukaryota > Metazoa > Arthropoda > Malacostraca > Decapoda > Parastacidae > Cherax > Cherax quadricarinatus. The sequence goes on from NC_069402.1 coordinate 13,984,168, forward strand.
CTCACGACCTTTCTTTGTATCTAAATATTTGCATGTATTATAGTAGGTCTTATCAACTTTATTACAGTTCATATAATACTTATGTAGAGTTCCCATCGCATACTGTGCGAACATATTGACAATCATTGGGTTTTTTCCATTATTTATAAATTTTATACTCCCAAATTTATCACGAGTGGCTTCATTAGCTAGATTTGCATAACATTCAGGTATCTAAATAAAAAATGGATTACTAAGTGGTAAAACTTGACTTAAAGCATCAGTAAAACCCCCCTTCTTTAATTTAACACCAACAATTTACTTGTTGTACAAAAGTATTTATCACTGCCACTAAAATCTTTCGTAATATTTAAACCTTTTTATTAAAAATTTTTTCTTTAT
>NC_069402.1:13985048-14040048 GCF_026875155.1 Cherax quadricarinatus
TAGTTTGTCTTGTAAAACTGTGTGGTTCTTAAGACTTTAATGTGTCTTGTAAGACTATAGTGTGTCTTGTAAGACTGTAGTGTGTCTTGTAAGACTGTAGTGTGTCTTGTAAGATTGTAGTGCGTCTTGTAAGACTGTAGTGTGTCTTGTAAGACTGTAGTGTGTCTTGTAAGACTGTAGTGTGTCTTACGAGACTGTAGTGTGTCTTGTAAGACTATAGTGTGTCTTGTAAGAATGTAGTGTGTCTATTAAGACTCTAGTGTGTCTTGTAAGACTATAGTTTGTCTTGTAAGACTGTAGTGTGTCTTCTAAGACTCTAGTGTGTCTTGTAAGACTGTAGTGTGTCTTTCAAGACTGTAGTGTGTGTAATAAGACTGTAGTGTGTCTTGTAAGACTGTAGTGAGTGTTGTAAGACTATAGTGTGTCTTGTAAGACTGTAGTTTGTCTTGTAAGACTGTAGTGTGTCTTGTAAGACTGTAGTGTGTCTTGTAAGACTGTAGTGTGTCTTGTAAGACTGTAGTGTGTCTTGTAAGACTGTAGTGTGTCTTGTAAGACTGTAGTGTGTCTTGTAAGACTATAGTGTGTCTTGTAAGACTGTAGTGTGTCTATTAAGACTGTAGTGTGTCTTGTAAGGCTGTAGTGTGTCTTGTAAGACTGTAGTGTGTCTTGTAAGACTGTAGTGTGTCTTGTAAGACTGTAGTGCGCCTTGTAAGACTGTAGCATGTCTATTAAGACTGTAGTGTGTCTTGTAAGGCTGTAGTGTGTCTTTTAAGACTGTAGTGTGTCTTGTAAGACTGTAGTGTCTATTAAGACTGTAGTGTGTCTTGTAAGACTGTAGTGTGTCTTGTAAGACTGTAGTGTGTCTTGTAAGACTTTAATGTGTCTTGCAAGACTATAGTGTGTCTTGTAAGACTGTAGTGTGTCTTGTAAGACTGTAGTGTGTCTTGTAAGATTGTAGTGCGTCTTGTAAGACTGTAGTGTGTCTTGTAAGACTGTAGTGTGTCTTGTAAGACTGTAGTGTGTCTTGCGAGACTGTAGAGTGTCTTGTAAGACTATAGTGTGTCTTGTAAGAATAGTGTGTCTATTAAGACTAAGTGTGTCTTGTTAAGACTATAGTTGTCTTGTAAGATGTAGTGTGTCTTCTAAGACTCTAAGTGTGTCTTGTAAGACTGTAGTGTGTCTTGCAAGACTGTAGTGTGTTGTAAGACTGTAGTGTGTCTTGTAAGACTGTAGTGAGTTTTGTAAGACTATAGTGTGTCTTGTAAGACTGTAGTGTGTCTTGTAAGACTGTAGTGTGTCTTGTAAGACTGTAGTGTGTCTTGTAAGACTGTAGTGTGTCTTGCAAGACTGTAGTGTGTCTTACAAGACTGTAGTGTGTTTTGTAAGACTGTAGTGTGTCTTGTAAGACTATAGTGTGTCTTGTAAAATGTAGTGTGTCTTGTAAAAATGTAGTGTGTCTATTAAGACTGTAGTGTGTCTTGAAAGGCTGTAGTGTGTCTTGTGAGACTGTAGTGTGTCTTCTAAGACTCTAGTGTGTCGTGTAAGACTGTAGTGTGTCTTGCAAGACTGTAGTGTATCTTGTAAGACTGTAGTGTGTCTTGTAAGACTGTAGAGTGTCTTATAAGACTGTAGTGTGTCTTGTAAGACTGAAGTGTGTCTTGTAAGACTGTAATGTGTCTTGCAAGATTGTAGTGTGTCTTACAAGACAGTAGTGTGTCTTGTAAGACTGTAGTGTGTCTTGTAAGACTGTAGTGTGTCTTGTAAGACTGTAGTGTGTCTTGTAAGACTGTAGTCTGTCTTGTAAGACTCTAGTGTGTTTTATAAGACTATAGTGTGTCTTGTAAGACAGTAGTGTGTCTTGTAAGACTGTAATGTGTCTTATAAGACTGTAGGTGTTTTGGAAAAATGATTGTTTTCGGGTAAACTTTTAGTGTGTTTGAAAGACTGAAAGGAGTTTTTTGGTAAGAATTTTGGGGTTGCCCATTAAGACGGGTATGGGGTCTTTTTAAGGCTATAGTGTCCCTTTGTAAACAAATGGGTGTGTCTTTTTAAGACTGAAAGTGTGCCCTTGTAAAACTGTAGTGGTTTTGGGTAAGACAATAGGTGTCTTGAAAGGGACTGAATGTGTCTTGAAAACTGAAGATTGTCTTATAAACGTAGTTTGTCTTGTAAGACAAAAGTGGGGTCTTGTAAACTGAATTTTTCCTTGCAAGATTTAGGGGGTCTTAAAAGGGCCCAGTAGTGTGTTTTGTAAAAACGTAGTGGGTCTTTAAAAACGTAGTGGTTTTGGTAAGACTGAAGGGGTGTCTTGTAAACGTAGTTGTCTTGTAAGACTGTAGTGTTTTCTTGTAAGACGGATGGGGCTTGTAAGACTTAGGGGTGTCTTGTAAGATTTATGGGGCCTCTTGGCCTGGTGGTTAAGGGCTCTCGTTTCACACGGTGAGGGCCGGGTTCGTTTCCCCAACCAGGGGTAGAAACTTTGGAAACGTTTTTCCCTTTTCCACCCCCTGTTTCTATTTTTCCCCCAAACGTAAAAGGGGTTTAAAAAATTTTGGGTTTTTTAGTCGACTGGGGGGGCGAAACCTGGGAAAACTGACCTAAGGAGGCCTGGTCACAGCCCCGGCCGGGGGGGGTTGCCCCCCCGAACTTTTTCCCCCAGATAAACTCCAGAAGTGTGTCTTGAAAGACTGATGTGGTCTTGAAAGACTGAAAAGGGTTGTCTTATAAGACTTAGGGGTTTTCTTTTTAAACTGTAGTGGGGCTTGAAGACTAAGTATGCCCTTGTAAGACGGGAAATGTGTCTTGAAAGACTGTAGTTTCTTGTAAGACATAGAAGCCCTTGTAAGACGAGTGTGTCTTGTAAACTGTAGTGTGTCTTGAAAACGTATTTTCTATTAAGACGAGGGGTGTCTTGTAAAAACTGTAGGGGTGTCTTGGGTAGCCTTGAAAGGGTGTCTTGTAAGACGGGTAGTGTGTCTTGTAAACTTATGGGGTCTTGGGTAGACGTAGTGTGTCTTGAAAAACTGACCCTGTCTTGTAAGACTGTATCTGTCTTGAAAGACGTATTTTCTTGTAAACGTAGTGGTTTTTAAGACGTATTGTGTTTGGGTTAACGGGTTTTTTTGTAAACTGTATGGTCTTGTAAGACTGTATTTGGGCCCTTGGGTAGACTGAATTTTGGTCTTGTAAGACTGTATTTCTGTTTTGTAAGACTGACCCGGGCCCTTGTAAAACGTAGTTTTTCTTGTAAGAGTTTTTGGGGCTTGTAAGACTGTGGGTGTGCCCTTGTAAGACTGTAGTGGGGTCTTGTAAGACGAGTTTTGTCTTGTAAGACTAATTTGGTGTCCTTGAAAATTTTTACTAATTGTAAAAATTTTGTATAAAAAACCTCTTTTTAAATTTTAAACATCTTTCAACATTTACTTTATAAAACAATGTCATTTTCTTTTCTTTTAATAAAATATTTTTTTTAAAAAAAATTAATGATAAATTTTTTAAAATTTTTTTATGAAAATTGATTTTTTTTTTTTGATAAGTTAAAAAACCAAATTTTAAAGAGTTTATTAAATTTTTTAAAGTGAAAAAAAAAAAATAAATATTAAAAATATATTGTATTTTCAAATTTTGAACAAGTACTAAAAGTCAAGACTTATTTTATTGGGAAAAATAATTTTATAAAAAAAAAACTTCCCCCCCCAAATTTTTCCTGTGGGATTATCACACCATTAAAAAAAAAATTTTAAAAGTCCAGTGAGAAAATACGAAATATTATTAAATGTTTTTTAACAATTTTTTTTTTTTTGTTTTTTTTAAAAATTAAAATATCAAAATACAAACATAACATTATAATGAAAAAAAAAAAGGGAACTGTTTTGACATTTAAATGAGATTACAAAAAAACTATTGAAATCATAAAAGGTTTTGGAAAATAATAAGGGAAATTTTGGACCTTTGGATTTGTAAAAGGGGTTAAATAAACAAAAATTTATAAATATAAATGAATATAATTAAAAACCCGATAATAAATAATTTTTTAAGTTTTTATTTTAATAATAAATTATATTTAAGACTAATTGTAATTTTTCAATGTGTTTGGTTTCCTTTTTTTATCAAAATTTAGAAATTACAATCAATTTTTTTAAAAATTGCATTTAAAAAAGATTTTTAAAAAATTTTTGGAGAAAAAACGAATTTTTTGGGTTAATTTTATTAAAAGCAATAAAAAATGTTTTGGGTTTTGTAATAAAAAATTGGGAAAAATTGAGTTTAAATAGGTTTTAAAACTAGACTATTTCGGGGGTTTTTTTTTTGAAAAAAATTTTTAAATTTTATTAATTTTTTAAATTTGTCCCTAAAAGAAGTATTTCTTTAATAAAAATAAAAATTTTTTATGTTCAAACTGAAGATAAAAAAAAAGTCAACAGCTTTAAATTTTTAATATTTAAAATATTTTCATTAAAAAAAATTTTGGGAAATTTTAAAAAAATAATGACTGAAAAGTATGTAGGAATTGATTTCATATTTTCTTCTGTAATTGAATCTTGTTGATTTTTTTTTTCTACAATTTTTTAGATTTTAAATTTTTGATTAATTATTATATTATTTTATATTTTTAAACAATTTTTAAAATTAAATTTTTATTTATTATTTTTAAAATTTTGACAATTTACCCCCTAAAATCTTCCCAGTAATTTTAATTCTATTTTTTTTTTGTTTTGACAAATACTAAAATACCCTTTTTCCTTTAATTTTCTACCACAATATTACCAAAAAAATAGTAAGAAAAAATTTTCAAAAACTCTAAAAATATGATCACATCTTGAAAAAATAAAAGGGGGGAACTATTAAAAGAAGAAAAGATTTTATCTGTTTAAAATATTGGTTTTAAAATAATTTCTAACCCTTTAGGCCGGGTTTTAAATTATTTACAGGGATACACTACTTGAGTTTTTTATCAAAAATTTTTTTAATTGACTAATTTAAAAATCAATTTTAAAAATTAGAAATTTCTTTTATTTTTTTAAAAAAAAATAAAAAGAATGTTTTTAAAATATCTACAACTATTATTTTTTTTTTTTTTATAAGTGCAAAATCTAATAATTTTAAAACTATTTTCCAAAAATTTCATTTGAAAAAAGAAAAATAAACCCAAAATTAGTAAATAATACAAATAAATGTGGGGAACCGGGAAAAAACATTGTACCATGGAAAATTTTTTGAAAGTTAATTAATAATAAAATTTAAAGTAACTTTTCCTTTCAAAAGGGAATAATATATATTTAACCAGTTCAAAATGTAGGGCTTATGAAAGTTTAAAGTATAGGTCAGAATTTCTCATTATTATTGGTTTTTGAAAATGAAAAAATTTAAAAATTTAAAAGTATAAAATTTTTAAAAAAACCCTTTAATCATTTTTACATTAATTTTTGAAAATGATATTTTTTAAATGTATTAATTTTTAATACATATGACAAAATAACTAAAAAAAATTTAGTTTTTTGTCCTACAATTTTTAAATTATTAGAATTTAAAAAAATAAAAAAAAATTTTTGTAATAAAATTTAAAATACTACAAATTTACCAATAACAAAAAAAAATATTAATACAAATAAAACAGAAAATTCTTATTTTTTCAACAAATAACCCGTTTGTAAATAAAAACAAATTATTTATATTTTTATGTTAAATTTTTTTATGTGTTTCATAAACAATTTGTTTTTTCAAAAATTTTCTTTTTAAAAAATGTTTTCTTGTAGGTTTTTTTTTCCCGATAGTTGAATTTATCATCATTAATTTTTTTTTTATCATCAAATTTTATATTAAACTTAAAAATTTTAAAGGGGTTTTAACTTTTTTTTTTTTTTTATTCAAACATCTTTAAAAGTGGGTTTAAAATCAAAATGTTTATGTCCAAACAATGAGCAACGGATGTATATATAAGGGGAGTAGTAAACGGCAATCAGTTTTATCAACAACAGACTAAATTGAAAAAAATTTTTTCAACAAACATAAGAAAGGGAAATTTTTCTCTTTTTATTTTAAATTTTTTTATTTGAGATTTTATTTATAAAATTCCTTTTTTTTAAATTACTTTTAAAGATGGAATCTATTTTTTAAAAATTTAAAAAAAATTTCAAAATTTTCAAAAAAAACCCCACTAAAAGGGTTTAGAACAAGCAGTCAGGGTTTTGATTTATATAGTGCTTTAAAATTTTAGGGGTTTTTCCTATTGGGAAAAGAGTTTTTTGTTAAAAATTTTATCTTATTAATTTTTTTTACCAAAATCATTTTTTTGGTAAATTGCATTTTTCGTTCAAGTCTTCCCTTTTTATTATTCAATTGATGTAGTGGTGGGAGTTATAGAAGCTGACTATAGAGGGAAAAATTTAAAAAATTATTCTACAATAAAAAATGGCAAAGTAATTTTGAAGTTAAAGGGTTGGAGACCGAATAGCACAATTAATTTGGGAAAAAATATTTATTCCCCAATTTTTAGTAGAGGATTTAAATTTTTTTTTAAAACTGATACAAAACTAGTTTTAATGGTTTTGGGTCAACTGGATATAATTGAAGCCAAGGGATTTTTTTTAGATCTTTCATTTATTATTTTTTAAAAAATTTTCTTTTTTTTATTTTTTTTTTCAGTAACCATGTTTTGAATTCATTTTAGTGATGGGGGTTTAATTTACTTTGGGGGGTTTTCATTGGGTCTGAAAATACTACAATTAAAAAAATTGGGGGTATGATGAAATTGATGAAAATTTTCTGCTGAAATTTTAAAAGTAAATAAATCGGGTAGTATTGCAAACATTAACAGTAAATGAATCGATAAAAAAATTTAAAAATAATTTTTTAAATTATATTTTAACATAACATTGACAGATTGTGAAATTAAAATAATTTATCCTGGTCACCCTGTTATTACTGAACAAGAAACAAAGAAAGCATTCTTAGTTATTCATAATTATTCTAAAGACTTTCTAAAGGATTTGTATATTATACCTCAAAATTACAGTTACTTGAGTATAATTCCTGAACATGTACCCTTACCTAATTGTGATGAATCTCTTGTACTTGTAGTAAACGTTACTAGTTATCTGGCAGGAAAAACTTCAATAAAACTAATGTTAACAACAATAGATGATATTCTATTGAATAAATGTTTTGCTTTTGAAATTTTGAATAGAAATTAGAGAATAGATATTATTTTGTTATTTTCAGAATCATATATTGAATTTATTAATAATAAATAAGAATGTAAAGATAATTTTTGGTAAAGGTATACAAAACTGAGATAACATTGTATTATATGATACATTAGTATTGTTATTTTTTTTTAAATATCACTAATTTTGAAAAATTTTTCATCTGTTTGTTTGTTATAAAAATCAATATTATTTAATGGAATAAATATTGGAATTTCATCAGTTGTAGAAAGAAATTCAGAAGAGATCATTTTTTTATTTAAATAAAATAAATAAATGTTTAACAACAATTAAATTATGAATATAAAATATATTAAAGTCAATAAGACATAATTATAAAATAAAGTAATACAAAGTTGAAATTAACCTAATGTATTTTCATTTTCAATTATTTCTTTTAAACATTTAATAAATATAGTATGTTCAAGTTTTCCATATTGATAAGCAATATTTAAAAAGTAAATTTCATAAGGAATTACTTCTGTAACTTCACCTATATATCTAATAATATGCCATGTTTTAGGATTATTGAAATTATTTGTATTATATGAAATTTTATAATATACTTCTATATCTATGCAATAATTATGATTTGGATATGTTAAAAAAGTTGAAGGTATATGAAGCTCATTTTCAAATTTTGTAGAATATTGTTGTGATTCCACTTGGTAGTAGTAATAAAGTTGTTATAGGTTGTTGTTGAAAAGTTATAGGATGCTGGTATTGATGATAATTTACCTCAGGTAATTGTGTCATAATAAAAAATATATTACTTTGTGTTTATTTTTATACTTTATATAAATAAAAAAAAATGGAAATTTTACCAACTGATGACGATTATTTGATGGCTACTTATTTAATACATCGAATAAATATAAGAAAAACATATGAAAGTTTACTGAAGCGATCTAAAAGTAAATATTTTAAAAATATAATTATTAAAGATATTCCATGGAAAGATATTCCAATTAATATCCCAAAATCATTTTTAGAAGAACATCCTTATGACTTTAAAGTAAGATTTACAACATTAGGTTGTAACATGTTAAAGTGTTACTCAGATGTTAAATCTAATTGTGATAAAGGTCCACTTTTAATAAATAACCAAGAATATGCTTGTAGTGAAGCATGTTATGAAATATATAATGAAGTATATGAATTTCTCAAAGAGCGATTTCCTAATGCATCTTTAACTATACCTCCATCATCCAAATTTAAAATTTGAAACACTATCTATTCATGTTTTAAAAAGATAATAATAATAATGAAATTGAAGAAAATTATTGTGGATTCAATATACTACATTACAAACAATTGTTTAAGACCTTCTGCTTCATTGGAACCAAAAAAATGAAAATGAAATAAAAAATATAAAGAGATCCATATGCTTATCTCAAAATAAAAATAATGAATGTCCAATTTAATTCTGAAGCATATAGGATTAATAGATTCTCCTCCACTGACATGGAAACATAAATTACAACAATTAGATTTAATAATAGTATATGTCGAATTTTCATAAAAATATTAAAATCTCTCAATCAAAATGTGTGATCTTATATACAATCGATGCATTTTAGAATTTTTTGGGCAGTAAAGTATTAATAATTTAATGAAGTTACTCCTCTACCTTTGAAAATTTTTTTCCTCTACCTATATTAACTTCCTAATGATATCAAGATGGATTGCAAATCCAAAGTCCATTAAGTCACTTTATATAAATGTAGATAAAGGATATAGGTGAAAAGCTTTTTATCTCAAGAAAATGCTTGACGAAGCTTGTATTTTTAATAAATGAACCTGATATTTTATTGAAATCTCAAATATTACCAAATAAAACCTAATGATGATATCTTAAACAATGTCCAAAAAATAAAAGAAAAAAATATATTAAGAACGATCATATTGTTTCTGTGTTAAAACATATGAGTATTACTATTGCTGAATTGAAGCTATTTCCAGAGGATCTAAAATAATATCACATCTTCTCAATATTTTTCTGAAGAAATACTTACATCAGAGTTAGAAAATTCTTTATTTTTTGATAGGAAAAAATTTGGTGCACAGATATTAGCATACCAGACTTTAAATCTAGTGATAAGATCAGCACTTTATCGATCTAGGAATTCAAATTACCTTAAAAATGTTATCTATTATTTCATCAACAATAAGTATTATATTTTTCTATTAGTTTTAGTTACAATCCCTTTTGAAATTTATTTAAGTATTTATAATATAGGGGAGGAGAAATAATAATGAAATGACATACATACATTGAAATCTATACGTAAATAATATTAAAAAAACTATTTTAGGAAATTTTCTGCAGAAAATCATATTTTTCATTTTTAAAAATTTTTTTCCAGAATCTTCTAGTACATTAACAACAGTCGAAATAAACCCATACTCCTGAAATATTATATAATAACTGCTCTTTATAAATTATAAAATTAAATCCTAATTGTTATTAAAGATATTAATCATGATGGAATGGTGAATAATTTAAAGAGATGAATTAGATTCAGTTAGAACTTGCTTTAGATTATTACAATAAATAGCTTAGGACAGTTATTCATCCTATTATTTTTTTACTGACAACAACAAAAATAAGTCTCGGTGCAAACAACATACATACTAACCGCATTATAGAACAAATGCTAAATACATATGTTTATACCCGTCAATTTGCAAAAAATGAAACAAAAGATATAGAAGAAATTATATCATTTTCTAAAAAGAGAAAGTTCTAAATTTTATTTTGGCTCTTTTATTTTTTATAACAAGTCTTGGTCTTATTTTATTAAAAATCAAATTTATTTTATTTATTTTTTATTTCTAAGTGGATTGTTTATACTTATTGGTTCTTACTACTAAATGGTTAGAAGAATAAAAAAAAAAATGAATTCTCTTTATGTATCTGATATTAAAGAAAATAATAGGCAATATTTTATGATGTTTTAAATTATTCAATTATGATCTAATCATAATATAGAAAATATTATTATTCATGTTTGACATTTAGATAGTGAATTTAATATTATTATAACTGTTCTGTTTGATTTTATTTGTAAATATTGTCAACACTAATTGGTAATACTAATTATTAATGGAAATAGGTAACATTATAGAGCATAAAAAAATCTAAATTTAGTAGAAATCAGTATATTTGTTATATATCAATGAGTTAGATGACGGTTACACATTATAACAATTTATATTATTCTTTTAGAATTCGCTTAGATATCACGGATGGAGGTTCTTATAGAAATAATTTTGCCAATTTAAAGGTCATTTACCTCCTAATTAGTTAGAAACCCATAGTCAATGAAAAATTTATTCAACCACTTCTTCTTTACTTTATCCGATATACAAGATTTAAAAAAATATCAACAAGAGTTAAATATAATATATCACCAAGAGTAAAATACATAAATGAAGTTACGAGTAAAATTATTATGATATATTTATATGAGTTAATAAAAAATTAGAAAACATTTCTTGGTTAGAGATAATCAAATATGGTCTCTTTTATGAAGATAATGGGATGAAACTGAACTTAATTCATATAAACCACAAAAGAAAGATTATCTCAATGCATGAGCCTTAAAATACAATGTTTACAAAGATATTTACTTATTAAAGATTTAAATATTTATAAAGAAAATTCAGTATATAATTATAAAAAATTAGTTATTTTTTTTAATTTTACAGATAATCAATCATAAGTTATAGAATATAGTTTTTTTTATTATATATGTTTGTTTTGACATATATTTAATATATATATATATATATATATATATAATATATATATATATATACGATATATATATAATATATATATAATAATATAAAAAGGTAGTTATTAGAAACACTGTCAGCAGTATTAAATAACATATTTATTAATGATAAAAATCAAGATGAAAAAACTGAAAAAATTAAAAAATATTAAAAATGATTTTATTATTAAAAATAAAATTTAATTGATAATGATACTTTACTTTTATCTACAATATATTATTAAAATTTACATAGTAACTTATTTTTTTTCATTTAGATATAAATATTAATTCTTAAACCTATACAGGTGTATCACCAACATTTTAAATTTTAATAACAATTATTTTCATTATCACACTGTATATTTTCTCTAATTTCTTTTACATCGTAATGTTAACATAAGAAGTTCTTTAAAATTATGTGCATCAAGATTATGACCTAATAATCATCCAATAGAAAATAGACACCAATATTAAAGAGATTGAATACTTTCATTTGGGAATGAGCTTTAAATTTACCCTGTACTCCAAAAAATTATAAATTCTTATGACAGGACTATAAATAATGATATATTGCCAAACAATCTGAATGGCAGTAATATACAAGACCACACAAACCAAAACCATATAACATTGAATATTTATTCATTTAACATATTTTTGAGGTTAATACACAATTATGATCTAATAATCTCGAGATCCTGAGTCCAAATTTGATAGAAGTTACACTTGTAATCCTGGGGAAAGGTTGTAATCATTCGATTATAATACTTATCATTATCTAATTAATTAATTTAATACATTTAAGTAAACCATGAGTTATAAAAACAACACCAAAAAAGGTTATTAAGAAAGAACATTTGTCACAATAACATTAATAAAGTTACTTATTTCACAACCATATATCCATTAAAATATTGTTCATTATAACCCCAAGATGATTGTAAGTATTTATAATTTTATTTCACATTTTTTCTGCTATTTTCGTCTTCAGAATAAAATTGAAAGATCAAGTAAGAGTGTATCAGCTGTTAACCTTCAATAATTTTCCCAAATTTAAATAGTAATAAAAAAGACTTCCTTGAATAAAAGTATAAATGAGTACCATTGATAGTAAGAGTGAAATTTTTATGTGTCTCACTGGAAAAACAGTCCTGTACCATCAAATTTACTAAAAGATATATATAATGAGATCCATCGAAAAGTAGTGTATGTTTATTTTAAAGGAGGATATTACCCGAGCAATAGGTGTTACATTACCCCAGCAAATAGGTGTTAATGGGTTTAGAAACTGAAATACCTAAACTATCATAAAATTGAAATAAGCAGACCTATATAATCTGAAGCCATTAATAAGGCACATGCTAAAAACAGAAAGTAGAAGTCCACTGGAAAAGAAGTTGAAATATATAGTTGAGCAATATTAGTACTTTGGAAGCAAATTCTAACCAAGATTATCAGGAAGCAGCAATATGTAAAACCATTATTCAAACAAGAAAATAATAATGACGTATAACAGAGCAGTTTTTAAAATTAATAATATTTTTATTTAAATAATTTTTTTATAATAACTTAAATTTCTACAAGTATTTTTTTTTTTAATTTTTTATATAAAATTTTTAAAAATACATTTAATTTACAACATTTTTACAATAATTTTTAATATTTTGCATTTATCAGTAACATTTTTGATTATTCCTTTTTACAAATACACTCTATTGTATTGTCAAGATAATTTTTGACAAATGACATAAACATTTTTAGAAAACCAATTCTATTCATTGGGCTTTTTATTCTGTTCTTTTATAACAATGTTCGTAAACCTTTGTTTGTGAAATTGATAACAGCAATATCTTTAATGTGTTAATAAAATTCCTAGTTAAACACCTTTCAAATTGATTTTGAACTTAATAAAGACAATTGTTGCCAAATGGGGTAGTTATTTTGATATAAATTCTCTATCATCATAAATTTTGGTAACGTATTCCCATTACATTTACGTGGAGCTCATTAGATCCTCTATCACATCTAGTACAGGAAACAAATACAGTATCATTATTAAAATTGTGTGATACTATTCTTTTTAAATTTTCGTTTTCCACATTTTTGTTTCATTTTTTGTTGTTTGAATAGAAGCTTTATTACGAAATTCCTCTTATATTTAATAAACAATTCTTCTTTTTTTTCTTCTTCTTTTTCTTCTTCTTCTTCTTCTTCCTCTTCTTCTTCTTCCATTACTATTTCTTTTTCATTTTCCAACTGCTGCTGTTCTTCTTCATCAATTATTATTTCTATTTCATTTTCAAAATATTGTTCTTCTTCATCTATTATTATTTCTTTTTCATTTTCTAATTGTTCTTCTTCTTCTTTTTCTTCTTCCATTATTTCTGTTTCATTATTATATTATTATCAGAATCTGATGATAAATGAAGTAGTATACTATTACTATCATTAAAATTAGCATCTATTGGTGAAGTAGTTGTTAATGATGAAACAACAATTGGTATTGATAAAGTAGCAGAAGTTGTTGGTAATGGTGAAGATTGTAAAGCAGAAGTTGATGGTAGTGGTGAAGATTGTAAAGATAATGGATATGAATATTCTTCTTCATCATTTAAAAATTCAGTTTCTTCTAAGTTTTTTTTCATTAAGAAAAACTCCTTTTAATTTTTTAAAAAGTGATATTGGTAAAACTGATTTCATTCCTACTGGTGGATCAATACCAAAAACTGCTTTGTAAGGAGATATTCCAATACCTCTATTCAAAGCAGTATTTTTTTGTAATTGTATAAATGGCATTCCACTGACCCAGTTTTTTGTGGTAACTGTATTATCTATCATCCAGCAACTTAACATCTAATAATAAAAAGAAAAAACTATATTAAAAAATAATTATTTTATTTAATTATTTATAATACTGAATGTGTAAAACTGGTCAATTAGGAAAAATTCATTTTAAAATTAAGTATTTTCCAAAATGTTGTAAAATTATTGTATACATTTTTTGTTTATTCTATATAGGAAGATGGTCATTTTTATTTAAGAAAAAAAAAATTAATACTTACTTTAATAACATCGCCATTTCCTCTTTCTACACTTCCTTGACTTTGTGGATGACAAGGTTTGACATGCACAATGAGTAGATCGCACCACAAGTTTGTAGTCAATTCTCTTATAACTTCACTAACAAATTCTAAACCATTGTCACTCTGTAATGTTTTTGGTGCACCTATTGTTGTAAAAATATCTAACAGTTGATGTGCAATTGTAATTGTTTCTTTATTTGGCAATGCTCTTAATATGGAAAATTTTGTCAGATGATCTTGATAATGTAATATATATTTATAATGGGAATCATTTTCATTTCTCATGTCAATTAAATCAATTTGGCCTCTTTCGCCAAAATTTTCAGATACTATGGGTTTAACTATTTTATTTTTGTGATGTGGAATATGTTTTAAATTACATGCATTACAAAGAGAAATGAATAATTTCACTTGTTGAAAAGTAATGTTTGCTACATTATTTCGAACATGAACATATGTTCTTTTCTCTCCCCCATGTCCAACAGCAAGATGAGAGTTCAATATAGTATGAAATAACTCCCATTGGTGGACATAATAACGTGGTTGCTTATTAAGGACAATAGCCGTAGTAGATGTTGATGTTTTTTTTCTTTTAATACTTCTCTTTTTATCTTCATCACATTCTACAAGTTTTATAGTACCAAATAATGAGAGTGTGTCATATGTTGCTAAAAGATTATATTCTCTTGAAGTTTTTGTAGATTTCCCTTTACTTTTAGCAATTATAACTTCATTTATATATTTTTGTAATTGTTCTTTGGAAAACAATGCACGATTTTTCCCTTCCTTTATCATTTCACAAATTTTCTTTTCAAATTTTCTTTGGTGTTCACTTTTTCCATCAGGTTCTGACATAGATGATATTGCTGAATATTCCATAATAGGAATAACTAAAGAATTCAGTGAAATCGTTAATTGAACTGACTAAGGTGAAGTTGGCTGGCAGGCGATAAATGCTATTCAATTATGGTAGTAGATCCATGACAATACCTGATTCCTTGATTCCTATAATGACATCAACATTTCTTATTGGTTGATTTTGTAAAGTGATGATGTGGAATGTAGCTATTGGTCAAAATATATTGGTTAAAACTTGCACTTGCTAACTAGGCATAATATTTCACGATGGGTTATTTGCTTATTAGGCTAAAATGTATGATGGTTATTTGCTTATTAGACTAAAATAATATAATATATTATATCAAATATACAAAAGGTAAAATGTGCATTTTATTCAATATTTAAAGAAACTAAATTAAATTTTTTTTATTATAGTTAGTATCAACATATATATATATATGTATTCTTACACATGCGATCTTAAGTAATACTCATACAATAAATTCACCAAAATTGGGTTAGGCTCTAAAGAGTTTTCTAATATTCTTTAAGAGTAATTTACCAATTAAAAATTTTCATTTAGAATTAATGTTATACATTTGATTATAATAGAAATTTGAAATTTCAAATTGAAAATGCTAAAATTAAATGAATCTCTTTATAGTTACAATAATAATGATTATATTTTAAAAAGAATATCATATGAAATTATTTTACCAATAATGATTATAATTGGAATAATTGTTAATATAATAAATTTATTTATATTTAAACAAAACGTAAATTTAAAAATAAAATCATATAATGTATCTTATTTGAATGTGTAATTCTTGCGAGATATAGTGCCATCTTAATAACTAGTAATTGTCACTGTTATTACCCTTAATGGTTGTCGTCTTTTTTACAATATTTAATTGTTCTTTACTTTATTAACGCCGCGTTTCTTTGACATTATTTTATATGCTCAAAACTTTCAAGGCGGGCAATATATTATTTTATGGATTTCGTATAATAATTTATTGCTATTTGGTTTTAAAAAAAAATTTCATAATGTAGCAAACAAGAGTCGCTAACGTATTACAAATAAAATTTATTAACAGTTGAGAGAGTTATCAGCGGGTTGGTTGATCTCATATTAAAAAATTTATTTAATGTCAATTAAAAAGTTTAAAATCAAATCATCACAGAAAAAGATATAATAATAAATGCAGATAAATTGTGTAATGATGGACAACGATTCTTATGATGACTTTCATCTATATAAAAAATAAGTTATTTCAATGCAAGTAGTTGGATTAATAACGAGGTTAATAATGCTGAAATTCATTAATTTCAGCAAGAATAATATAATACTGGAATATTATCATTATCGCATTTATAATAACACAGCTACTAACATCTCGTTATCAAACATATTCAAGTATTTATACACCGTTTTCTATATCAATTGCTTTTATACTTTGTACTTTTACTACCAGCCATTATTTATGTTGCATTTTTTTCTGAAAATATTACTCAATTGTAAGGGTCCTTATATGAAGAAATGTATTTTCTTCCATTTAAATCTTTTTAATGATTACAGAACACATTATTCATTTTACTATTTTTTCTCTTATAGAAAAGTTTTAGACTTGAGTAAAAAATATCTTATATTAAATTAAAATTAAATTATAAATCTTCATCTTTTTTATCATCATCTTCAACCATTTCCTTTATCTAAAAGTAATCAATTTACATGCAGCAAACTGTTTTATAATACTATTTTATAATTTGTTATACTAAAAAAAAAATTACATGACAATGAGAGTATATATGTAGAAAATTATACTAACATCACTCAGTTTTTACTTACATATCAATATTATGAGTGACATTAGAGAGACTGAAGGTAAAAAAAAAAAAAAAAAAAAAAAAATAAATATTTGTTTTTGTTTTTTTTTTTTTTTTATTTAATTAGATTAGAAATACATACATACTAACAATAAGATATGATAAAAACGAATATATCAAACTGGAAAAAAAATAGTAGTTTCATATACTGTGTTTATGATTTGTCTGTATATAATATGGGTATTAATATAAAAACTACCTCATTTTACTGAAAGATTTATTTTTCAAGATAAAGTTATGCTAATAATACTAAGTGGAAATGTAGACTAAATGATCAAGACACATGAAATATAATACTGAAGAAAGAAAATATCAGTGCACACTGTGTGAAGCAAAATTTACTTTTAATTATGATTTGGATAGACAGAATGTAATTTCATATAGTGAGAGAAGAATCAATATCAGTGCACCAGTGTACAAAAAAAAGTATTCGTCATGTTTCTCCTGAAAACGTCATCATCATTTAAACATAGTAAAAAAAGAAAATACCAATGTTTGCTATGTGGAGCAAGATTTATTTCTAATGAAGACTTGAAAATACATAATGTAATTCATACAGGAAAAAAAACATATCAGTGTACAGAGTGTAAAAAAGAGTATTATCGTAATTCCACACTGAAACGTCATTTAAAATACCATAATGAAAAAGAAAAAAAATATCTGTGTACAGTTTGTGGAAAAGGATTTTTTTTTTTATGAATTGAATGGACATATTTTAATTCATACAAAAAAAAAAAGAACCATATAAATATCAGAAATGTCAGAAATCTTTTACTTGTTTTGGAAATTTATTAAAACATGAAAATAAACATTTAGTTTGTACACGAAAGAAATTTTTTGAGAAAGTAAAATTACAAATTTCACAAGATGAATATACTTCTATAATTTGATTTGTATTTGGAAATATGTATAAAAGAGTGGAAGATACTCTCTCTGATTTCTTTAAATCTGAAAAAAGTAGAAGATACTCTCTCTGATTCTGATATATATATCCAATCTTTTAATATAAATTTATTACCCTTTTACAATGTAGATATTAAAGAAACACAATTAAAAGGAGAGAAACTATTATATCAGTGCACACAGTGTAAAAAAAATATAGTTGTAAGTATTCACTGAAACGTCATTTAAAATACCATAATGAAAAAGAAAAAAAGTATCTGTGTACAGTTTGTGGAAAATGTTTTTTTTTTTTTATGAATTGAATAGACATATTTTAATTCATACAAAAGAAAAACCATATAAATGTCAGAAATGTCAGAAATGTTTTACTCGTTTTGGAAATTTATTAAAACATGAAAATAAACATTTAGTTTGTACACGAAAGAAATTTTTTGAGAAAGTAAATTAAAAATTTTCACAAGATGAATATACTTCTATAATTGTTTTTTATTTGAAGGGGAAATACTCTCTGTTTTTCTTTAAAAATAAAATTTAAAAAAATTTTAATCAATGTCAGAAATTTTTACTTTTTCTGAAAATTTTATTAAAACAGAAAAAATTTCAAATGAAAAATAAAAAATTTTAAAAAAAAATATAAAAATACTATGGAGAACATTTAGGGTAATACCATTAATATTTAGATTTGTGTAAAAAAAATATTTTTAGTTTAAAGACAAAAGTATTCAGTCCCTATTATATTAATAAAAAATTCCCTTTTGAAAAGAAGGGAAAAAATTAATTATAACCACCACCATTTGATTCTTTATGAACAAAAATTACAAAAATCCTTTTGATAACATTATCCTCTGTTTTATTATCCTTTTATGATGTAAAATTAAAAAATAAAATTTCGAAGAAAATATAAAAACAAAAAAGATTGAAGGAAATAAAATTAAAATTTAGTGGGAAAATACAAGTGTACATTTTGTAAAAAAAAAATACATAAAATTTTTTTACAAACACGTCATTAAAATACCATAGAGAAATAAAATACAAGTGTACACGTGTAAAGAAAAATTTTTATTTTTAAAATGATTTAAAAAAAGACATATTAAAATTCATAACAAAATGTTTAGCTTTTTAAAAAAATTAAAACAAAATAACTATACGGGGAAAACCCAAATTAAGGCAGAAAGTCAAAAATTTTTTGTTTTTTTTTGAATTTGAAGAGCAAAATGAAAATTCATATGGGAAAACCAATAAGTTCAAAAGTCAAAAAATTTAAAACCCAAGATTTTTTAGTAAAAAAGAAAAGAGACAGATAATGAGAAAAAAAAACCAAAAATGTCAAAATGTAAGAAATGTTTTGTCTTTTTGGGAGTTTAAAGAAACAAATAAAACCCCAAATGGAGAGAAACCATATCATGTCAAAAAAAGTAAAAAATTTTTTTAGTGTTTTGGAAATTTGAAGAACATAATAAATCTTTGGGGGAGAAAAAAAAATGAAAAGTCAAAATTTTGTCAAGGAAAATTAGAAAACAAAAAACATAAATTTCAGAAATTTATCAGTGCACAGATAAAAAAAATTTTTTATCAAAATCTTCATTGAAGGAAAAAATAATTCATGAGTGAAAACAAAGAACCCCAAGCACACGTTTTATGAGAACCTATTACCACAGGATCCTTTTTAAAATACAATTGGGAGAATAGTATATTTGGGTGATTTATTTTAAAATTTTTTGTAGCCGGAATATTTAGTACAACATAAAACATATATATGTAGAAAAAATAACAACTTTAAAAATTTACATTAATTTATATTTAATTTATTTTAGATAAATTTTATACCCGGGGGAAAAAAAGTGCCAAGGGTGAGTATAGCCATTTTTTTAAAACCCAAATTATTAATTAAATTGTCCTCTGAAAAAGGGAAAAATTAGCGTATACATTTATAAAATATACAATCAAACCTTTGAAAAGATAATAAAATTACCTTTTTGATTTAATTTTTTTACGATTAAATTAAGAAAAACAATTTGAAGAAATTCAAGAAAAAACATAAATTATTAAAAAAGTTTTCTTGTAATTATGTGGGAAAAACAATTCTTACAAAATATAAATTGGGAAAACATACAGAATTTATACAAAGAAACCATATCAGTGTCAAAATGTCATAAATTTTTAAAGGGCAAGGGAATATTTTAAATACAACAAAAAGATACATAAAGAGAGAAACCATATCAATGTCAGAAATGTAAAAATGTTTTAGTACAAAGAATATTTAGTACAACTTGGGAAAAACAACAAAGGGGAAACCAATAATGTCAAAATGTCAAAAAGTTTTGTTCGTCATTAAATTTAGTACAAAATGAAAAAAGACATAATATTATTAAAAAGAAGTTTGCTTTTTACAATATTGAAAAGAAAATTTTTTAGGAAAAATTTTAAAATACATACTAGAACTCATAGGGAGAGAAACCATATCAGGTCAAAATGCAGAAAGTTTTTTTTAGCCAGAAAATTTAGTAAAACATAAAGGGAAAACAAAAGAAAAAAAATTTGAAAGAAAAAAAAATTGGGGATTTTAAATATGCGGAAAGAAATGTCTTTCGAAATAAGGAAAAAACAAAATAAATTTATACAAAGAGAAACCAATTAGTCAGATTGTAATAAAGTTTTAGTGTCAGGGAAAATTTTTTTACAACAGAAAAGATACATACGGGGAAAACCCTATCAGTGTCAGAAAGTAATAAAAGTTTTAGTGTTAAGAAATATTTTTACAACAGAAAAAATACATACGGGGGATAAACCCAAATCATGCAGAAATGTCAAAAGTTTTTAGGGTTCAAGGGAAAATTTAGTACAACATGAAAAGATACAAAAAGAAGTTTGCTTTAATAAAGCGGGAAAAACATTTTTACAACGTAGATTTAAAATACATATAGAACTCAATGGAGAGAAACCATATCATGTCAGAAAAATCAGAAATGTTTTAGTGTTAAGAATATTTTGTGAAACAGAAAAAGAAAAAAATTATTAATAAAAGTTTGCTTGTACAATATGCGGAATTTTTTTTTTTTTTTTTGAAATGGGAGATTAAACTAAACTAGAACTCATACAAAAAAACATACATGTCAAAAGGCAAGGGAAAATTTATAAAATATGAAAAAACATAAATTATTAATTTAGATTTTTTTACTGTAAGTCAAATTTTTTTAAACCCAAATCATTTTATATTATTTTAATTAAAAATTTTTCCGAAAAAATGGAAAAATTAACGTAAAATTTTTAATAGATACACAATCGAATCCTTTGTAAGATAGATAACATTACCTCCTGATTTTTATCCTTTTACGATGTAGATATTGAAGAAACTATTTGAAGAAAATACAAAAACAAAGAAGATTATGAGGATAAAGAAACTCAAAAAAAAAATAAAATTTTCTTTTTCATTAAAGCGGAAAAAAATTTCTTACGAAATAAGGTTGAAAAACATACAGAATTTTATCGAAAGAGAAACCCCTATCATGTCAAAAGTAAAAAATGTTTTTTTGGTCAAGGAATATTTTTGTACAACATGAAAAGATATATACGGGGGATAAAACCCAAACGTTCAAAATGTAATAAAAGTTTAGTGCTAAAAAATATTTTGACAACAATATCAGGGAATAAACCATATCATGTCAAAATGTCAGAAAAAGTTTTAAATGTCAAAGGGAAAATTTAGTACAACAAAAAAAGACATAAAAGAGTTTACAAGCAATTTTTTTGAGGAATGTAATTGAAAATAATATAAACTCATCGGGGGAGAAAAACAAACGTGTCAAAATTCAAAAATTTTTATAGCCTGAATATTTATTACATGAAAAAATACAAATATTATTTAAAAAGAAGTTTGATATTGGAAAGAAATTTTTTTTTTTTTAAAATTGGGGGATGAAACACATCTAAACCATATGGGGGAGAAACTATACCAGAGACATATAGAGAGAAATCTATTTGGATCAGAAAAGTCAGAAAGTTTTGTTCCCATGGATATTTTGAACAATGAAATGTACATTTTTTTACCTTTAAATCTATTTTAATTTATTAATTAAAATGTCATCTGAAAAAGTGGAAGAATTAACGTATACATTTGATATAGATGCTACAATCGAATCCTTTGATAAGATAGATAACATTACTCTTTCTGATTTATTATCTTTTTACGATGTAGATATTGAAGAAACACTTTTGAAAAAACTTCATTGAAGAGACATAAGAAGTTTGCTTGTACATTATGTGGAAAGACATTTCTTACATAAGAACATAAGAACATAAGAAAGGAGGAACGCTGCAGGAGGCCTGCTGGCCCATACTAGGCAGGTCCTTTACAATTCATCCCACTAACAAAACATTTGCCCAACCCATTTTTCAATGCCACCCAAGAAATAAGCTCTGATGTGAAAGTCCCACTCAAATCCAACCCCTCCCACTCATGTACTTATCCAACCTAAATTTGAAACTACCCAAAGTCCCAGCCTGAATAACCCAACTAGGTAGACTGTTCCACTCATCAACTACCCTATTTCCAAACCAATACTTTCCTATGTCCTTTCTAAATCTAAACTTATCTAATTTAAATCCATTACTGTGGGTTCTCTCTTGGAGAGACATCCTCAATACCTTATTAATATCCCCTTTATTAATACCTATTAATACCTTTATTAATACCTATTATATTTTTTTATTAAAATTACAGGTCAAGAAGCAGAGAAAACAAAAAATGAAGAAAAATATCTTTCAATAATAAAAGGTAATATTACGAAAGATTTTAGTGGCAGTGATAAAATACTTTTAGTACAACAAGTAAATTGTTGTGCTGTTAAATTGAAGAAGGGAGGTCTTACTGATGCTTTAAGTCAAGTTTTACCACTTAGTAATCCATATTTATTTGGAATACCTGGATGTTATGCAAATCTAGCTAATGAAGCCACTCGTGATAAATTTGGGAGTATAAAATTTATAAATAATGGAAAAAACAACCCAATGATTGCCAATATGTTCGCACAGTATGCGATGGGAACTCCACATAAGTATTATATGAACTGTAAAGTTGATAAGACCTACTATAATACATGCAAATATTTAGATACAAAGAAAGGTCGTGAGGTTATGTTCAAAGAGTGCATGAATGATCTTGTTAAATGGTTATTAACAGATCCCAATGGAATTTTAATTGAAAAAGTTGTGTTTCCAAAAAAAATTGGATGTGCTTCAGCTGGTGGTGATTGGCATGTGTATCTTGAAATAATTTCTGATTTTTCAAAGGAATTAAAAAAACATCATAGAAATATTGTTGTCATTATTGTAAAATATGTCAAATAAAATAGGGTACTGACATAAGATATAAAGAAAGATTAGAGTATATTACTGATCTTGTTAAATGGTTATTAACAATTTCAATGGGATTTTAATGGAAAAAAATTGTGTTTCTAAAAGAAATTGGATGTGCTTTCAGCCGGTGGTGATTGGCATGTGTATCTTGAAATAAATTAAATGAAAGGAATTAACTAACTCAAAAAAAAATAGAAATATTGTTGTTATTATTGTAAAACATTTTCAAATAAAATATGGTTATATAATTAAATATTATCTATCTAATATTGTTTTATTTACTATAATTACTCCAAAATGTGTAGACTGGGAAATGTGGTTAAGCTTTTGAGACAGCTACTTAATTCCAAAGATAAGGGAAGACTACTTGAAATTTTAAAAGTTGTTACTTTTATATTTTTAAAACTGATGTAATGCGATAAATAAGAACGATATTTTTAACATGTGGCACAAAAATATATAAAAAAAATCTTAATGAGCCATTAAAAGAGAATCTTACTGACTATTATTTGTCAAAGTATAAAGCAATGAAGATTTGTGATAAAGATCTTTTATGGACAGTAATATTTAATTTACTACTGTTAAAAATAATATATGCAAAAAATTGTGAATCTATAATAAAACAGAAAGATGTATTGTTTAAACAGCATTTTGAAAAGGAAAATTTTTGCTTTTGGTATAAAATGGATAAGGAATATACCCAGGTTAATATAACTATATCAATCAACATATGGACAAAAAACTTTACAAGCAATAAAGTGAATATTGAAAATTCTACAATATACTACTATAATTATGTTGGATCCAATACAGATGAATATATAAGACTTTCTCTTTATATTATTGATATAAAAAAAAATCAATATATAGATAAAATTAAAATTGTAAGCAATGCTACTATGGAGTTTATTAAATGTAAGAATTATAAATTACAAAGTTTTCCAATTATAAAGACACAGATAAGTGACCAAACACCATTACTAGTAGTAGTTTTGGGAGTAGTTGTGTTGATAACACTAATGAGTATTACAGTCTATATTTATTATCTCAAGAAATATATAACGGGTGATTATTCAATGAAAAAATTGTTTACATGAAGTTAAACCATATAAAAGTAGTTTGTTTCATTCCAGATTCAACAACAGAACAGTTGCCAGGCAAGATGGAAAAGAATATTTATTTATTATCACACTGGCCGATTCCCACCAAGGCAGGGTGGCCCGAAAAAGAAAAACTTTCACCATCATTCACTCCATCACTGTCTTGCCAGAAGGGTGCTTTACACTACAGTTTTTAAACTGCAACATTAACACCCCTCCTTCAGAGTGCAGGCACTGTACTTCCCATCTCCAGGACTCAAGTCCGGCCTGCCGGTTTCCCTGAATCCCTTCATAAATGTTACTTTGCTCACACTCCAACAGCACGTCAAGTATTAAAAACCATTTGTCTCCATTCACTCCTATCAAACATGCTCACGCATGCCTGCTGGAAGTCCAAGCCCCTTGCACACAAAACCTCCTTTACCCCCTCCCTCCACCTTCCTAGGCCGACCCCTACCCCGCCTTCCTTCCACTACAGACTGATACACTCTTGAAGTCATTCTGTTTCGCTCCATTCTCTCTACATGTCCGAACCACCTCAACAACCCTTCCTCAGCCCTCTGGACAACAGTTTTGGTAATCCCGCACCTCCTCCTAACTTCCAAACTACGAATTCTCTGCATTATATTCACACCACACATTGCCCTCAGACATGACATCTCCACTGCCTCCAGCCTTCTCCTCGCTGCAACAGTCATCCCCCCACGCTTCACACCCCTATAAGAGCGTTGGTAAAACTATACTCTCATACATTCCCCTCTTTGCCTCCAAGGACAAAGTTCTTTGTCTCCACAGACTCCTAAGTGCACCACTCACTCTTTTTCCTCATCAATTCTATGATTCACCTCATCTTTCATAGACCCATCCGCTGACACGTTCCACTCCCAAATATCTGAATACGTTCACCTCCTCCATACTCTCTCCCTCCAATCTGATATTCAATCTTTCATCACCTAATCTTTTTGTTATCCTCATAACCTTACTCTTTCCTGTATTCACCTTTAATTTTCTTCTTTTGCACACCCTACCAAATTCATCCACCAATCTCTGCAACTTCTCTTCAGAATCTCCCAAGAGCACAGTGTCATCAGCAAAGAGCAGCTGTGACAACTCCCACTTTGTGTGTGATTCTTTATCTTTAACTCCACGCCTCTTGCCAAGACCCTCGCATTTACTTCTCTTACAACCCATCTATAAATATATTAAACAACCACGGTGACATCACACATCCTTGTCTAAGGCCTACTTTTACTGGGAAAAAATTTCCCTCTTTCCTACATACTCTAACTTGAGCCTCACTATCCTCGTAAAAACTCTTCACTGCTTTCAGTAACCTACCTCCTACACCATACACTTGCAACATCTGCCACATTGCCCCCTATCCACCCTGTCATATACGCTTTTCCAAATCCATAAATGCCACAAAGACCTCTTTAGCCTTATCTAAATACTGTTCACTTATATGTTTCACTGTAAACACCTGGTCCACACACCCCCTACCTTTCCTAAAGCCTCCTTGTTCATCTGCTATCCTATTCTCCGTCTTACTCTTAATTCTTTCAATTATAACTCTACCATACACTTTACCAGGTACACTCAACAGACTTATCCCCCTATAATTTTTGCACTCTCTTTTATCCCCTTTGCCTTTATACAAAGGAACTATGCATGCTCTCTGCCAATCCCTAGGTACCTTACCCTCTTCCATACATTTATTAAATAATTGCACCAACCACTCCAAAACTATATCCCCACCTGCTTTTAACATTTCTATCTTTATCCCATCAATCCCGGCTGCCTTACCCCCTTTCATTTTACCTACTGCCTCACGAACTTCCCCCACACTCACAACTGGCTCTTCCTCACTCCTACAAGATGTTATTCCTCCGGATCAGCCGGGCTGTGGCTCGTATGTTGGTTTGCGTGCAGCCAGCAGCAACAGCCTGGTTGATCAGGCTCTGATCCACCAGGAGGCCTGGTCTCAGACCGGGCCGCGGGGGCGTTGACCCCCGGAACTCTCTCCAGGTAAACTCCAGGTCTCCAGGTAAACATGAAATCACAGCTTCCCTATCTTCATCAACATTTAACAATTCCTCAAAATATTCCCTCCATCTTCCCAATACCTCTAACTCTCCATTTAATAACTCTCCTCTCCTATTTTTAACTGACAAATCCATTTGTTCTCTAGGCTTTCTTAAATTGTTAATCTCACTCCAAAACTTTTTCTTATTTTCAACAAAATTTGTTGATAACATCTCACCCACTCTCTCATTTGCTCTCTTTTTACATTGCTTCACCACTCTCTTAACCTCTCTCTTTTTCTCCATATACTCTTCCCTCCTTGCATCACTTCTAATTGTAAAAATTCTCATTTGCTAACTTTTTCCCCTTTTTACTACTCTCTTTACATCATCATTCCACCAATCGCTCCTCTTCCCTCCTGCACCCATTTTCCCTGTAACCACAAACTTCTGCTGAACACTCTAAAAACTACATTTTTAAACCTACCCCATACCTCTTCGACCCCATTGCCTATGCTCTCATTAGCTATTCTATCCTCCATTAGCTTTTTTATATCTTACCCTAACTGCCTCCTCTTTTAGTTTATAAACCTTCACCTCTCTCTTCCCTGATGCTTCTTTTCTCCTTGAAACCCCATCTACCTTTTACTCTCAGTGTAGCTACAACTAGAAAGTGATCTGATATATCTGTGGCCCCCCTATAAACATGTACATCCTGAAGTCTACTCAACAGTCTTTTTTTCTACCAATACATAATCCAACAAACTACTGTCATTTCGCCCTACATCATATCGTGTATACTTATTTATCCTCTTTTCTTTAAATATGTATTACCTTAACTAAACCCTTTCTATACAAAGTTCAATCAAAGGGCTCCCATTATCATTTACACCTGGCACCCCCAAAATTACCTACCACACCCTCTCTAAAAGTTTCCCTACTTTAGCATTCAGGTCCCCTACCACAATTACTCTCTCACTTGGTTCAAAGGCTCCTATACATTCACTTAACATCTCCCAAATCTCTCTCTCTCCTCTGCATTCCTCTCTTCTCCAGGGCATACACCCCTTTTATGACCACTTCTCGCATCCAACCTTTACTTTAATCCACATAATTCTTAAAATATACACATTCATTATTCTCTTTTCCCCTTTCCCATACTGATCATTTAACATTACTGCTACCCTTCCTTTGCTCTAACTCTTCAGATACTCCAGATTTAATCCCATTTATTTCCCCCCACTGAAACTCTCCTACCCCCTTCAGCTTTGTTTCGCTTAGGGCCAGGACATCCAACTTCTTGTCATTCAATAACATCAGCAATCATCTGTTTCTTGTCATCCGCACTAATCCACGCACATTTAAGCAACCCAGTTTTATAAAGTTTTTCTTCTTTTTCTTTTTAGTAAATGTATACAGGAGAAGGGGTTACTAGCCCATTGCTCCCGGCATTTTAGTCGCCTCATGGGACACGCTGGCTTACGGAGGAAAAGATTCTTTTTCACTTCCCCATGGACAATAGAAGAAATAAAAAAGAACAAGAGCTATTTAGAAAAAGGAGAAAAACCTAGATGTATGTATAAATATATATATGCATGTGCGTGTCTGTGAAGTGTGACCAAAGTGTAAGTAGGAGTAGCAAGATATCCCTGTTATCTTAGCATGTTTATGAGACAGAAAAAGAAACCAGCAATCCTACCATCATGCAAAACAGTTACAGGTTTTTGTTTCACAGTCATCTGGCAGGACGGTAGTACTTCCCTGGGTGGTTGCTGTCTACCAACCTACTATTATAAAATTCTCGGTCTCGAGAAAAGTGCTACTGAAGAAGATATTAAGAAAGCTTATAGGAAAATGGCACTCATGTACCATCCCGACAAAAACAAGTCTTTTTTTGCAGAAGAAAAATTTAAAGATATAGTAGAAGCCTATAAAGTATTGAGTGACAAAATGAAAAGAAAAATATATGATATGTATGGCGAGAAAGGACTTAAAAGTTGAGAAGGAATACCTAGTACTGCTAGTGGTCATGGAGATGGACTACACTTTAGGTATACTTTCTCGTGAAATCCTATAAATTTTTTTCCAACAATTCTTGAACTAGTGATCCTTTTTCTACTTTTTTAACAGGAGTTGTAGATTCTAAACATATAAGTGGACGATATTCCTTCAGCTTCAACAAGTCTTCAGAATTTTCCAATCCTCAGGACAACAAGAGTCATTACCAAGAAACTTTTAACTTCAACAATAACAGCAGTAACCCTTTGATATTTTTTAAATCTCAAAACAAAGTCAAATCAAATTAATTATCAAGAGAAAATTAACAGCCTTTGGATTCAAAAAGAAAGATGAAATTTAATATCTCTTCCAGCTCCTTTTCCTGTTAATTCATTTTTTAAGTACTATGGATGAAAAAAAGGAAATTGATGAAATTACTACTTTAGCAATATATCAGAACAATCAAAATTTTTGTGTCTTCCAAAGATTTAGACCTTTATGTTACCTTGGAAGAAGTTTACAAGGGTGTTACAAAGAAAATCAAGATTATTAAAAGAAACAATAACTGTTATGAAGAAAAGATCTTAATAATAGATATTAATCCAGGGATGAAAAATGGCACAAAGATTATTTTTGAACGTGAGGGCAATAAGTTTCCTGGCAAAGATCCTGAAGATGTTATTTTTGTAATCAGAAATAAACCTCATCAGTATTTTAAATATGATGGTGTTAACCTTCAGTACACAGCTAAATTGACACTACGTGATGCCTTGTGTGGTACCCAAGTAGAAATTCCTACCCTAACCGATGAGAAAGTTACCTTGAATTTAATTAACGATATTGTACGACCACAAATGACGAAGTGTCTTCCAGGTTATGGATTACCTTACTCTAAAGATTTTAATAAGAAAGGGAACATTATCATTAATTCTGATATTCAGTTTCCTTCCATTTTGATTGATAGTACAAAAAAAATTCTCTCTTAAATTCTTTAAGTAAATTTTTACTTAATATATAAATTTTAAAAAATAAAATAAAAAATAAAAAAAACTTTGTTTGAATTAATTCTTATATTTCCTGAGAGTATAAATACTTTCTACTGGATTATTAGACACATCACAGAGTATAAATACTTTCTACTGGATTATTAGACACATCACAGAGTATAAATACTTTTTACTGGATTATTAGACACATCACAGAGTATAAATACTTTTTACTGGATTATTAGACACATCACAAATAAGTTTGAAAATCAGTAAGACTAATGGGTTAAAAATTGGCTTTTTATCATAGCTTTATAACAAAAAATAATATTAATGGATCAGATAATGATCAAAGATTATTTCAAGACAATTTCTGGAATTGAAGAACAAATGGGTCATGCTCTCTGTCACCATCAGTATTTTCTTGAACGTCGAACTTCTCCTTGTGAAAGGAAGTTTTGGAAAGATGGAGAATTGGAAAGTTTTGAAGTGGATATGGAAAGAGTGGATCGCTTATATCACATTGATATCTATACAGAAAAAGAAGAAGAAATAGTTTACTATGAATTAGTGGTACGAATGGTTTACGAGGGAAGCAGTCAACAACAACACCACCACCACCATAGTCATATTTTTGTCGAGATGTCTGCAAGATGCAATTTTATGAGTAAAAATAGAGAAGGGCAAGGGCAGCAGTATATGTACATTACTTTCAATCCAAACATCTTTTTATATACCACAGGAACTAATAATTATAATAATAAAGATCTTATCCTTAGTTCACTTCAAGAAGACGGGTACAATATACTAACATATGAGGAAAAAAATAAGTTTATTATAGACCACAAAATCAAACTTAACTATTATCCAAAGGCTCTTCTTCCTAGTATTATAACAGAGAATTTTAATGAATTCATTGACATTAGTATGGCTAAAGAAGATTACAAAAACTGGGATAAAGGAAGAAGTAATTATATCATCTTGAAGAACCTTTTTGAAATGGATTTCTGTCTATAAAATTATCTATTACATAAAAAAAAACAATTATTTTTTGTAAGGTATAAAAAACTGTGATGCCATTTGTGAAAATGAATGACACAGCTTGTGACAATGAAGACTAACTTTTAAATGTAAAATTATTTATGTATTTCTAGTAAGAATAATTAAAATTGTGTGTAGATACACCAGTCACAAGTTTTTGAAACTCTTTCCCTTGAAGTTAGAAAAATTGGAGGAGAAGGAGTGAGGAAATATATATGCTACATAAAGTTAAATTCTGTCAGAAGGGATTTAGAAGGATTAACTTATCTTCTTCCTTTAACTCTACATTTATCTAAAATGAAACCTCTCTCCATAGAATGTTTAAACTTACAAGAAATACTAGAACATTTGGACCCACAAGGAAGAATGAATCTACAAGGAAGATTGGATGAAATAGGACAACTGGATGAATTGGAACAGATGGAGATTTTGAATGATAATCTTGATAATCATCACTTTTCAGATAATAGTGATAGTTATAGTGGTATTTCAAATTCTGAAGAAGGTTTTGAAGAAATACCAAGAAATATTATTAAGTCTTTAATTGTAGAAGTAACTACAGTTTCTGAAATTGAGAAAATGGTGGGTAATGCTCTTAAACATCAGAGTACGTTTAAACATGAAGTTTCAATTTATGAAAATGAATATTGGCATTTAGAGGAAGTAAAAAACTTCAAGGTGGATTTAGATAAAGTTGACCGCCTGTACCACATCTTTGTCAATAAAGATAAATGCTGTTTTTATGAATTAGTGGTGCGTATGGCTTACAAGAATGCTCATGTTTTCGTGGAAATGATAGCAGCTTCTTATAAAGGAGAATATGTAGGTGAAATATCAATAACTTATTTCCCTAATAATATACTTATCCATAAAGTCTATTATCATGAAAATGATTTCAGGATAAAGAAAAATTATAAAACTCTGCTTAGAAAATCACTTTTACAAGACAATTATACTAATTTAAGCTCCTCCCCTTGAAGGAGGAGTAAAATGTGTGTATCAGCTCCTCCCCTTGAAGGAGGAGTAAAAGGAAATGCGGTTTGTGGTATGTGGTATATATAAATGGATACCAAAGTTAGATTCAGTTAGTAATCTTCCTAATACACAACATGGACCTACAAGATAGGATTAGACTGGAAAAACTTGTAGACCCACAAGGAAGAATTAATTTACAAGGACAATTTGAACAAATAAGAAGTCTGAATGAACTAGAATTGATAGACTTTTTGGATAATTTTCAAGTTTCAGATCCTGATAAAGAACTAAGTAGTAGTATAAAAATTATTGAGACAATAAAAAATCAATCTCAATTTTTATTGTCAGAGGTAGAATTAAAAAAAAGTCAAAACAACTTATCCTTTTCAGAGTTAATTGACTACGTGTACCAAATGAATTATTTGGAAAATGAAACAGTATTTCATATACTAAAGGGTATAAAGGCTTTGAAGGAATTAAAGATGGATGAAGACGTATTTTATTTACTGAAGCTTTTGAAAAAATCCCTTGAAGAAGAAACAGTTAATAGTTTATTAAACTACTCTCCTTTGAAGCTCCTTCCCTTTGAAACTCGCTCGAGTATATAAAGTTAGCTGCTTCAGTCAGAAGAGATTCAAAACTCCATATAAATAACCACAACAAGAACACCTGGAAGCAAGAACAACAGAAAGGCCAAGAACGACGACGACTGATGAAACTTGAAAATTTGGATGGACCCGCAAGAATTGGAACTCGCTCGAGTATATAAAGTTAGCTGCTTCAGTCAGAAGAGATTTAAAACTCCATGTAAATAACCACAACAAGAACACCTGGAAGCAAGAACGACAGAAAGGCCAAGAACGACGACGACGACTGATGAAAGAACTTGAAAATTTGGATGGACCCACAAGAATTGGATAATTCGTTGAGTATATAAAGTTTGCTTCAATTAAAAGAAACTCTATATAGAATCAAAACTGAGATTCCAGGACAATTGAAGAGAGCTCAGAAATTTGAAATCACAAGGAAAAATGAATCTACAAGAATGACTGGAAGAACTTGAACTTGAACGATTTCAAGTACAAAGACGACTGGAAGAAATTGAAAATTTGGACCCAAAAGGAAGAATAAATTATACAAGGACAACGAGAAGAAGAATTGGATAACTTTTCAGATGATAGCGGAATTATAGATTCTATGATTCTAAAGGGTTTTTGTGGAAAAAATACCACGAGGTATTGAATCTCTAATTGAAGAATAAAACCTTTTCTGAAATTGAGAAGATGGTGGGTAAGGCTCTTGAACATCAGAGTTTATTTACGCATGATACTACAAAGTTTGAAGAAGACTATTTTTCACAATTAGACTTTGAAAATTTCGAAGTGGTTTTAGAGAAAATTGACCGTCTGTATCACATCTTTTATCTTGAAAAGGATAATAAATCTTTTTATGAATTAGTGGTGCGTATGGCTTACAAGAATTCTCATATTTTTGTGGAAATGACAGCAGTTTGTACTGGATATGATGATTTTGACTTTGGAGGAGATATACGTTTTACCTATAATCCTGAAAATTTACTTTTCTTCCATCCCAAAAGTAGTCATTTTCATACTTTTAGGACAAAGAAAAATTTTAGAACTATACTTAAAAATTTTCTTGAAAAAGATGGATATACTATATCTCCAGTAAGTGATTTTAGTCATCTCTTTCCTGTGAATGTATGGCTTGATGATGATGATTAATGTAATTTTGTATCAGATTGTTGTTTTGAAGTGAAAATATATGTTTGAAATAAAAATGTATATAATTAACCTAATTAAGCTTCATCAATAAATTCTGCTTGAAAAAAAGAGAGAATAAAAGAAAATTTGTTTATCCAAGCTCCTCCTCTTGAAGGAGGAGTAAAAGGAAACTTGGGCCTCCAAGCTCCTCCCCTTAAAGGAGGAGTAAAATGAGATGTATGTATATAATCTAGGTAAGTTAGGTTTAGAAAATTAATTCAACATGGATTCACAAGATAGGAGGATTAGACTGGAAAAAATTGAAAAAACTAAAAGACCGACTGGAAGAAATAGGAAGACTGTTCCATGGCCACCACTAATATTGAGGATGGAATCTCCATTACCACATCTCCTGTAGCCAGTACCTCCATGGAATACCAAGAGAGGTGTCAGATCTGTGGCCAGCATCATCAATCTCCTGTAACCAGTAATTCCACTGTCACCCCAGATGTGGTCAACGGTTCCATGGCCACCACTAATATTGAGGAAGGAATCTCCATTACCACATCTCCTGTAGCCAGTACCTCCATGGAAGACCAAGAGAGGTGTCACATCTGTGGCAAGCATCATCAATCTCCTGTAGACAGTAATTCCACTGTCACCCCAGATGTGGTCAACGGTTCCATGGCCACCACTAATATTGAGGATGGAATCTCCATTACTACATCTCCTGTAGCCAGTACTTCCATGGAAGACCAAGAGAGGTGTCATGTCTGTGGCCAGCATCATCTCCTGTAGCCAGTAATTCCACTGTCACCCCAGATTAGTATATGGTGTTAGGACAGAAGATAAATATACTATAAGTGACTGATTAATGTATTTCTTGTCATCTTAATATGATAGACACCAGTTGGAAACACAGGATACTACATTCTGTGTTCACAGGATATAGTATCCTAGTTTAATAATACTGCCGGATGCCACATCCTGTTTTTGATCAAAGTTAGTTTCTGAAATCTTTGTGAAAAAATACCACCATAAATATTTATGAAAGTGATATGATGGTATTGGATATAAACATGTCTGTTAAATCAAATTATATTTAAGTTCCTCCCTTTAGAATCCCCTTAGAAACTATATAAAGCTAGTATACTTAAAATTTTTCTTGAAAAAGATGGATATACTATATCTCCAGTAAGTGATTTTAGTCATCTCTTTCCTGTGAATGTATGGCTTGATGATGATAATTAATGTATTTTTTGTATCAGATGGTTGTTTTGAAGTGAAAATATATGTTTGAAATAAAAATGTATATAATTATCCTAATTGGCCCCTCTCCAGGTTAAAATATTCTAGTACAGGAAAAATGTATGTAGCTTGATGATGATTAATGTATTTTTTATATTAGATAATCCAATCTCCTCCTCTTGAAGGAGGAGTTACTTTTATTCCATCCCAAAAGTGCTCATTTTCATAATTTTAGAACAAAGAAAAATAAACCCACTTTGACCATAACAGCATAACTTCGTATTTTTTGTATCAGATGGTTGTTTTGAAGTGAAAATATATGTTTGAAATAAAAATGTATATAATTATCCTAATTGGCCCCTCTCCAGGTTAAAATATTCTAGTATAGGAAAAATGTATGTAGCTTGATAATTATTAATGTATTTTTTATATTAGATTATCCAATCTCCTCCTCTTGAAGGAGGAGTTACTTTTATTCCATCCCAAAAGTGCTCATTTTCATAATTTTAGAACAAAGAAAAATAAAACCACTTTGATCATAACAGCATAACTTCATCAATAAATTCTGCTTGAAAAAAAAGAGAATAAAAGAAATTTTGATTATCCAATCTGGAGGAGTAAAAGGAAGAGTGGACCTCCAAGCTCCTCCCCTTGAAGGAGGAGTAAATGAAGATGTTATATATAAGCTAGGTAAGTTAGGTTTAGAAAATTAATTCAACATGGATCTGCAAGATAGGAGGATTAGACATTTAAAAGACCGACTGGAAAAAATAGGAAGACAACTGGAGAATGAAAAAGAGTTTTTGGATGATTTTAACTTCTTAGATATTAATGTTTCAAATATTGAAATACTAATAAGTAGTAGTCTAAAAACTCTTAGCCAATCAAAAGGATGGAAGACCAAAAAGAGGCAATTACCACATCTCCTGTGGCCAGCATAGATGTGGCCAATAATTCCATGGCCACTACTGATATTGAGGCTGATATCTCCATTACCACATCTCCTGTGGCCAGTACTTCCACTGCCACTCCAGATTCAGTTGGCCAATCAAAAGGATCGAAAACCAAAAGAGGTGTCACATCTCCTGTGACCAGCATCTCTATTACCACATCTCCTGTGGCCAGTACTTCCACTGCAACTCCAGATGAGGCCAACAGCTCCATGGCCACCACTGATATTTATAATAGTGTTGCGAGTGATATTCCAGTGTCAACAAGTGCCACAAAGAGAGAGTTATTATTTGAGACTATAGATCATCATATTGCTGGAAAGAATAATTTGATGATGATTTTTGATCCTACAAAATTATTTATTAATGTCTTATCGAAAGTATTTTGCCCTAAGTGTTGTGTTGCAAATATGGAGACTGTATATTATGAACAACATTTAGAGAGCAATGTTGTTTTAGAGTGTAATAAGTGTCACTGTAAGTTGGGGAAAAAACCACTCAAGTACATAAAAAAGAATGTTGTAACTGCTAAGATGGTGTATGGGAAATTATTAGAAGGTCGTGGATATCGTGCATTTATTCGTAGAAATGCAATGTGTGGTTTACCATATATCAGTCTGGAGATATATAATAAATATGAATCTATGATAAGAGAAAGATCTATTGAGTTATGTAAGAAAAAGCTTGCTCAATCTATGGACATTATTGTTCGAGAATATTGCAGCAAACTGAGTATTGTACCAGATGACGCAAAAATTCTTGACATTGATGTAATATATGACAGAATATGGCACATAAGGGAAGTAAGTGGACATAACTCAAATATAGGTATTGGTGTAGTTATAGATACTTTGACAAAATTAGTAGTTGATTATCAAATTTTTAGCAATTTCTGTAATATGTGTTCTTCTATGGATAGTAGTTGGAACAAAAAGAAAATAACTAATGATGGATATAAAGACTTTCAAGAAAGACACAAACTTGAATGCAAGATAAACCAAAAAGAATCCTGTGCAAAGACAGAAAATGAAGCAGCGGTAATGATGTGGAAGCGATCAATTGAAAATAATTTGAGATACAAAACAATAGTGTGTGATGGTGATAGCAAAATACATAAAGCAATTATTGACCTCAACGATGGTGAGGGTCCATATCCAGGTGTAAATGTTGAAGAAAAAGAGGATTGTATCAATAACTTTGCTAAACGTCTAAATAACAGACTAACAAATTTAGTAAAGTCACAGTCACAGAAAGAATTGAAAAATAGGAGAAAGTGGAAAAAAACGGGCATGTTGACAGACTTTGTAATCGATAAGTTGACACTACTTTCAGAAGAATCTGCGAGAGAGCAGCAATCATGATGTTGAAGATATGAGCAAGTTTCTTTCATTGTTCCTCAACTGATAAAAAACCACAGCATCACCTTTGTCCAACAAGTAATAATTCCTGGTGTTTCTACCGGAAAGCAATAGCAGAAAACTTTCCCCCACCATCTCACACAACAATGAAAGTACAGCTCCAGTTAAAACCTGCATACATGGAGGAAGTGCATAATGTTAACAAAGACCTAACAACAGATGAAATGATGAAGCATTTATAAAAGGCAGAATGCAAAAAAATAATGAAAGTTTTCATCAATGCATATTGAATTACTGCAATAAAGACTTATTTCAAACAAAGAGGCAAGCTGATTTCATAGCTAGCCATGCTGTATCAGAGTACAATAGTGAGTATGTAAAGAGTTGTTGTATACCACGGACGTTCAGCATTCACTCAAACAAACCTTGAAAAAATGGACAAGAGTATGCAGGTAGTAGAGGCCAAAGAAAGCAAGAAGAGGAAAAGGAGATGACAGAACACATCTTACAAGCCTGGTGGAAATACACCTGGTCAAATGTAGGTAATTTTTGTGAGTTTTTGTGTATATAAATATCATGAAATTACAGCATCTGTTTATATAATCAATAACTGGGAATATTAATTGGAAATAAGATTTTGAGCATTCATTTCTTTCTTTCTAGGGAAGGGAATGGAACTTAAGGGTGAAGCAATCCGATCGGATGAAAAAATCTCTTCATGGAACTTCAGTCTATACAACCAGTTCTACTCTCAATAAATTATAATAGTATGGTGTTAGGACAGAAGATGAATATATTATACTCTCAATAAATTATAGTACATGGTGTTAGGACTAATAAATAAGGTAATTGCATTATTTGACATACAGACGTGGTTTAAGATTTAGAAGGGGTAATATGCTCATATTTATATTAGTTTCTGAAGTCTTTGAAAAAATACCACCATAAACAAAGTAAAATTATATTTAAGTTCCTCCCCTTAGAAACTATATAAAGTTAGGTTCAGTCAGAAAAATATTTAAAAAACTAAATGGACTCACAACAAGAACAACTGGAAAAAATATCAAAAGGAAGAATGAATCTACAAGAACTTAAACCACTTCAAGGAGAAGGACAACTGGAAGAACTTTAAGAAAGTTTTGTGGAAGAAATACCAAGAGGTTTTAAATCTCTAATTGAAGAAGTAAAAACAGTTTCTGAAATTGAGAAAATGGTGGGTAAGGTTCTTAAACATCAGAGTATGTTTAATCATGAAATTTCACCTTTTGAAAAGGCATGTTGGTCAAATCTAGAGTTAAAAAACTTCAGAGTGGTTTTAGAGAAAATTGACCGTCTGTATCACATTTTTTTTATGGAAGATGCAGATGAATGTTTTTACGAATTAGTAGTGCGTATGGCTTACAAGAATTCTCATATTTTTGTGGAAATGACAGCAGCTTGTGAAGGTGGTTTTGAATATGAAGGTGGAGGAGATATATTAATCACCTATTGTCCTAATAATCTATTATTCTTCTATGCCAAAACCAGCATTTTCCATACTTTTAGAACAAAGAAAAATTATAAAAATCTACTTAGAAATTCACTTATAGAAGATGGGTATGTTATACCTCCAGTAAGTTTCTTAAGTCATCTCTTTCCTGTGAATATATGGCTTGATGATTGATGATTTAATGGAATTTTAGATTCTACTAAGGTTTTTATCTCTAAAAGAAGTAAAAACAGTTTCTGAAATTTAGCTTTTAAAAAGGAATATTGGTCAAAATTAGAGTTAAAAAAATTCAGAGAGATTTTAGAGAAAATTGACCCCAAAAGTAGTCATTTTCATAATTTTAGGGCAAAGAAAATTTTTAGAACTATACTTAGAATTTTTCTTGAAAAAGATGGATATACTATATCTCCAGTAAGTGATTTTAGTCATCTCTTTCCTGTGAATGTATGGCTTGATGATAATGATTAATGTATTTTTTGTATTAGATTGTTGTTTTGAAGTGAACATATATGTTTGAAATAAAAATGTATATAATTATCCTAATTGGTCCCTCTCCATATTAAAATATTCTAGTACAGGAAAATGTATGTGGCTTGATAATTATTAATGTATTTTTTGTATTAGATTATCCACAGTACAGGATGTAACATCCTGTTTTTCAACTTGACAAACATTTGAATTTTTTTTTTTTCATGAACTCCTCCTCAAACTCCTCCCCTTGAAGGAGGAGTAAATGAAAAATGGGAGAAAGAGGAAAAAAAATGGGCATGTTGACATACTTTGTAATCGATAAGTTTACACACTACTTTTATAAGAATCTGCGAGAGAGCAGCAACCATGATGTTGAAGGTATGAGGAATTGTATTATGGCAAGTTTTTTTCATTGTTCCTCAACTGATGAAAAACCACAACATCACCTTTGCCCTAATAATTCCTGGTGTTTCTACTGGAATGCAATAGCAGAAAACTTTCCCCCACCATCTCACACCACAATGATGAAAGTACAACTCCAGTTAAAACCTGCATACATGGAGGAAGTGCATAATATTTACAAAGACCTAACAACAGATGAAATTATGCAGTATTGTGTAATAGGCAGAATGAAAACTATTCATTATGAAAGTCTTAATCAATACATATTGTCTTATTGCAATAAAGATGGATTTCAAACAAAGAGACAAGCTGATTTCGTAGCTAACCATGCTATAGCAGAATACAATGAGTATGTAAAGAGTTGTATCCCACTTGGCTACGGACGTTCAGCATTCACTCAAACACCCTTTGAAAAATGGACAAGAGTATGCAGGTAGTAGAGGCCAAAGAAAGCAAGAAGAGGAAAAGGAAATGACAGGACACTATATTACAAGCCTGATGGACATTAGATTATCATATATCCACTTACACCTGGCCAAATGTAGGTAATTTTTTTTTTTTTTTGGTGTATTTTTATATACATAAATATCATGTGTGAAATTACAGCATCTGTTTATATAATCAATCACTGGGAATAATAACTGGGAATAAAATTTTGATCATTCATTTCTTTCTTTCCAGATGATAGACACCAGTTGGAAAAACAGGATACTACATTCTGTATTCACAGGATATAGTATCCTGTTTAATAATACTGCCAGATGCCACATCCTGTTTATTATCAAAATATAGAAGTTGAGAAACAGGATGTTGTATCTTCTGAATGATTCAGACGTTGTTTAAGATTTAGAAAGTAATATGCTCGTATGTATATAAGTTAGCTTCTGAAGTCTTTGAAAAACACCACAATAAACAAAGTAACAATTTATAAAAGTGATATGATGGTATTGGATATAAATATGTCTGTTAAATCAAA
Organism: Cherax quadricarinatus; assembly: GCF_026875155.1. Classification (NCBI taxonomy): domain Eukaryota; kingdom Metazoa; phylum Arthropoda; class Malacostraca; order Decapoda; family Parastacidae; genus Cherax; species Cherax quadricarinatus. Next base: position 14,024,843 of record NC_069402.1, read on the forward strand.
TCATATTTAAGTTCCTCCCCTTAGAAACTATATAAAGTTAGGTTCAGTCAGGAAAAGATTTAAAAAACCAAATGGTGAATATATGGCTTGATGATTGATGATTTAATGGAATTTTAGATTCTGAGAAAATTGACCCCAAAAGTAGTAATTTTCCTGTAGCCAGTACTTCAAAATGCCAGCATCTCCATTACCACATCTCCTGTGGCCAGTACTTCCACTGCTACCCTAAATGTGGCCAACACACTTGCAAGTGCCACAAAGAGTGAGTTATTATTTGAGGCTATAGATCCTCGTATTACTGGAAAGAATTTGATTTTTGATTCTAGAAAATTATTTATTAGTGTCTTATCGAAAGTATTTTGCCCTAAGTGTTGTGTTAACATATAGAGAGCACTGTTGTTTTAGAATGTACTAAGTGTCACTATAAGTTGGGAAAAAAACACTCAAGAAGCACAAAAAAACGAATGCTGTAACTGCTAAGATGGTGTATGGGGAATTGTTAGCAGGTCGTGTGTATCGTGAATTTATTCGTAGAAATGCAGTGTGTGGTTTACCATATATCAGTCTGGAGACATACAATAAATATGAATCTATGATAACAGAAAAATCTATTAAGTTATGTAAGAAAATACTTGCTGAATCTAAGGACATTATTGTTCGAGAATATTGTAGCAAACTGAGTATTGTACCAGATAACACAAAAATTCTTGACATTGATGTAACATATGATGGAATATGGCACATAATTGAAATAGCCTTGACAAAATTAGTGGTTGATTATCAAATTCTTAACAATTTCTGTGAGCAGCGGCAGTAGCTGCTGTGGGTAGTGACACTACCATGATGATAGTACCACTACCCTCCTTTCAAGATCTATCCTTGTTCATTGCAACTGTAAATATGTCCACCTCCACCATGGCTGCTACTACCACAACTACTACCTCCACTGCTGTAAGGTGTGGCCACCAGCACCTCCACCAGCCAAGATGTGGCCACCAGCACCTCCACTACCAGCCAAGATGTGGCCATCAGACCACCAGCCAAGATGTGACTACCAGCATCTTCACCTTCACCTCCAGCCAAGATGTGACCACCAGCACCTTCATCACCACAGAAAAGAACTAACTGAATTTTATAGACTTAAGATTCAGAGAGATTGGTACAAGTCGAGATTGATACAAATCAGTCCATCTAAATCATACTAGAGGTATCTATAGTACATCTAACAAAATAATCAAACTTTTGGATGTAAAAACTCACCAATGTCGAGTCACATGAAGTCTTTAAACTACACTGTGAATTTAAGTACTGTGTGTTTCTAGCTTAAATGTTCTAGCTTTTATAATCTCTCACCAGGAACAACTCAGGTCTACCAGACTCACTCATAATAATGTTTTTCATTTAGCACCCTTATCAGGAAGAGAGCAAGGTTATACTCAGGTTTGCCAGACTCAGTAATAAAAAAAAATAATTTTATGAAGGCTGTCCAGTCAGAACAAAGTCTTTGTTTAACTTAACACATACCTACCCTCCACAGGAACAGGAAATAATCAAGGTTATCCAGTTACACCCCAGTACACTCCACCCACCTTCAGCAGAAACTCAAGCAAGGCTATTCAGTCACACTCTGTCCTCAGTCACAGTCACACTATATGATAGAACTCTGCTAAACACACATATTACTTCACTACACTTTCCTTCTCTTGGTAAGTAATATAAAACAAGTTGTGAACATACATGTCTTATGTGCAGTGTGTAATGGTGATAGTCTTATGTGCAGTGTATAGTGGTGATAGTCTTATGTGTAGTGTATAGTGGTGATAGTAGCAGTGTGTAGTGGTAATAGTAATAAGGGTTGTGATGGGAAACAGTGGTGGTGTGGTACCAGTAGCAGTGATGGTAGCAGCAGTGATTGTGTGGTACCAGTAGCAATAGTGGTAGCAGCAGAGATGGCATCAGTGATGGTGTTGTACCAGTAGCAATGGTGGTAGCAGCAGTGTGGTAGCAGCAGTGATGGCATCAGTGATTGTGTGGTACTAGTAGGAATGGTGGTAGTAGCAGGCATCAGTGATGGTGTGGTACTAGTAGCAGTGGTGGTAGCAGTGGTGGTACCATAATGATTTTGATGGTAAAATATTTTGGATAATTAAATAAAATATTTTGTGATAATTGAAAATATTACATTATGATCTAAAATATTTTACCATTATAGAAAAGATTTTTTTTATTTTTGTTATTTATCATAAACTATTTTGGATAAAATTTTTTTTTTGTGATACATTGAAAATTTTTATGTGATGGTTAAAAATTTTTATGATGGTAAAATATTTTATATCATCATATAAAATATTTTTCATGATGCCAAAAATTTTTTCTATGATGGTAAAATATTTTAGATAATCAAATAAAATATTTTGTGAATTATTGAAAATTTTTTAATGAAATTTTTTTATTGATGGTTAAAATTTTACATGTCCAAACCACCTCAACAACCCTCTTCCTCAGCCCTCTGGACAACAGTTTTGGTAATCCCGCACCTCCTCCTAACTTCCAAACTACGAATTATCTGCATTATATTCACACCACACATTGCCTACATTTAATAACTCTCCTCTCCTATTTTTAACTGACAAATCCATTTGTTCTCTAGGCTTCCTTAACTTATTAATCTCACTCCAAAACTTTTTCTTATTTTCAACAAAATTTGTTGATAGCATCTCACGCACTCTCTCATTTGCTATCTTTTTACTTTGCTTCACCACTCTCTTAACCTCTCTCTTTTTCTCCATATACTCTTCCCTCCTTGCATCACTTCTACTTTGTAAAAATTTCTCATATCCTAACTTTTTCTCCCTTCCTACTCAAAAATTTTCCATGATGCCAAAATTTTTTCTATGATGGTAAAATATTTTGGACAATCAAAAAAAATATTTTGTGACCATTGAAAATGTTTTAATGATGGTTAAAATTTTTATATGATGAAATATTTTATATAATCAAAATAAAATTTGTATATAATGGTAAAATATTTTGTATAATCAAAAAATATATAATGGTAAAATATTTTGTATAATCAAAAAATATTTTGTAATCAAATGTTTTAATGATTATTAAAATAAAATTTTTATATGATAAAAATTTTTCTATGATCATAAAATATTTTACCATTATATAAAAATTTTAACCATCAATAAAAAATTTTCAATGATCATAAAATATTTTGGATAATCAAAAAAAATATTTTGTGATCATTAAAAAATGTTTTAATTATGGTTAAAAATTTTATATAATAAAATATTTTTTTTAAATATTTTATGATCATTGAAAATTTTTTATTGATGGTAAAATATTTTGTGATCATAGAAAATTTTTCCATGATGCCTTATATTTTTATATAAAATATTTTGTGATCATAGAAAAATTTTCCATGGTGCCAAAATTTTTTAAGATGGTAAAATATTTTGGAACATCAAATAAAATTGTGTGATCATAGAAAAATTTTCCATGATGCCAAAATTTTTTTATGATGGTAAAATATTTTGGAACATCAAATAAAATTGTGTGATTATAGAAAAATTTTCCATGTCAAAATTTTTTTATGATGGTAAAATATTTTGGAACATCAAATAAAATTGTGTGATCATAGAAAAATTTTCCATGATCCCAAAAGTTTTTTTTATGATGGTAAAATATTTTGGAACATCAAATAAAATTGTGTGATCATAGAAAAATTTTCCATGATGCCAAAATTTTTTGCCATAAATATTTTATATCTTCATATAAAATATATTGATAATAGAAAATTTTCCATGATGCCAAAATCTTTTACCATAAATATTTCATATCTTCATATAAAATATATTGATAATAGAAAATTTTCCATGATGCCAAAATCTTTTACCATAAATATTTTATATCTTCATATAAAATATATTGATAATAGAAAATTTTCCATGATGCCAAAATCTTTTACCATAAATATTTTATATCTTCATATAAAATATATTGATAATAGAAAATTTTCCATGATACCAAAATCTTTTTAATTATAGTAAAATATTTTTGATCAAAATATTTTGTGATCATAAAATATTTTACCATTATATAAAAATTTTAACCATCAATAAAAAATTTTCAATGATCATAAAATATTTTGGATAATCAAAAAAAAATATTTTGTGATCATTGAAAAATGTTTTAATTATGGTTAAAATTTTTATATAATAAAATATTTTTTAAAATATTTTATGATAATTGAAAATTTTTTATTGATGGTAAAATATTTTGTGATCATAGAAAATTTTTCCATGATGCCAAAATTTTTTTATGATGGTAAAATATTTTGGAACATCAAATAAAATTGTGTGATCATAGAAAAATTTTCCATGATGCCAAAATTTTTTACCATAAATATTTTATATCTTCATATAAAATATATTGATAATAGAAAATTTTCCATGATACCAAAATCTTTTTTATGATAGTAAAATATTTTTGATCATTAAAAAATATTTTGTGATTATTGTAATTAAAGGTTAAAATTTTTGTATGGTAAAATATTTTATATTTTCATAAAATATATTTTATGATAATAGAAATTTTTCTATTAGGTTAAAATATTTTATATCTTCATATAAAATATTTTATGATCATAGAAAATTTTTCCATGATGCCAAAAGCAAGATTATATACTCAGGTAATAAAAAAAAATAGTGGTTTTATTAAGGCTATCCAGTCAGACAAGTCTTTGTTTAATACCCACACCCCACCCTCCACAAGAACAGAAAATTATCAAGGTTATCCAGTCACACCCCCAGTAAACCCACCAACCCTCACCCTCCACAAGAACAGGAAATCATCAAGGTTATCCAGTCACACCCCCAGTAAACCCACCAACCCTCACCCTCCACAAGAACAGGAAATAATCAAGGTTATCCAGTCACACCCCCAGTAAACCCACCAACCCTCACCCTCCACAAGAACAGGAAATCATCAAGGTTATCCAGTCACACACCCCAGTAAACCCACCCACCCTCACCCTCACAAGAACAGGAATAATCAAGGTTATTCAGTCACACCCAGTAACCCCACCTCATCTCCACAAGAACAGAATCACACGGTTATCAGTCACACCTCAGTAAACCACACCCTACTCCACAAGAACTGAAATCATCAGGTTTCCTTCACACCCTCCTGTAAACCCACACCCCCATCTCCACAGAACAGGAATCATCAGGTTATCACACGTATAAACAGAATACAGCCACTCCCTCAAAAACAGCAAGCTATTCTGTCACACCAGTCCAATCATCACAACAAGTATAGAATTATCTAAATACATACTCACTGATTTCTACTGTAAACATCCAGTTCCGTCACATCACACTGGATGAATCAGTCTAACATCACATTTGGTAAGTTATAAAAGTAGTTAATAACATAATGTTAATAAAACATTAGTAATGGTATATAACATAAGTGTGATTATTCCATAATGGTAAATCTAGGATGGTAATACAGTGCTTTCACGTACAGAATGGAATATTATACAAATGTATATACATATTCAATCAGTGTCTTGGTACAGGATGTATGTACATCATTTCTCAATTGGTGTCTTGGTGATGGTAATACATTCTGTGTAGTACAATACATCATGTTTCTCAATTAGTGTCTCATGTTTCTCAATTATTTTTTTTGTGATGGTAATACATTCTGTGCAGTACAGGATGTATGTACATCATATTTCTTAATTGGTGTCTTGTTATATCTTTTTAACTTTTTTCTTTTCTTTCTAGATTTGAAGATGTGGGTAATTGCTTTCCAGAATTAACATGGAACTTTCCTTTTTGAAGCAAATATCAACATGGAACTTCCCTTTTTTTTATTTTTACATGTAACTAACATTGCTTAAGTTATAAATATTTCATCTATATTTTAATCTACATTTTAATCTGTATAAATATTTTTTGTATATTTTTAATAAATTTAAATTTTTTATTCACTGTTTTAGTTAACGTTTTATGAATTAATGAGAGAATTCAGTGATATTGCTTGAAATTTTAAATATTTTATGTACATTTGATTTATATAAATATTTTTTTGTATATTTTTTAATAAATATATTTATTTGCTGTTTAGTTAACCTTTATGAAGAAGATTGAATGTGAAAGCATTGTTATAAAAAATTTTACTATAAATTTTATTTATATACTTATATTATGTATAATCTGTATAAATATTTTTTTTGTATATTTTTAATAAATATATTTATTTATTGTTTTAGTTAACCTTTATGAATAATGAATGAATGATGAAAGAATGAATGAAAGAATTCAGTGATCTTGAGTTTTAGGTGGTTCGGGTGAAAGGAAAGCGGGGTAGGGGACAGGAAAAACCCACAGGCCGGGAGATGGGAAAATATGTATAGCAAACACCTTCACCCATTCAATCAACATCCATATACTTGTGCATGTCAAAATATAGAAATTTTTTAAATAAAATGGTTTAAACAAAGGCCCCAAAATATGGAATTAATTACTAAAATAAATGACTTGAAACAACCATTAAAAAAAAAATCCAATTATTGACCGATTATTGTGAAATTCAAACGTCCTAAAGTTTAGTGAGAGAAAGCTGAAAGGTCTACATATGAAAAAATGGAAAACTTTTGGATTAAAAAATGCAATCATACATAGTTTTCTTCCCGAGTTTCATTTTATAGAATGGAAGACATTACAAAAATTGAGATGATTTTGACTGGTTTTTACAATAAAAAATAGGTTTAAATTGAACTCAAAGTAGCAGAAATTTTTAATTTTTACCAAAAGTAAACAAAACATGCTACATAAACTAAATATAGTAAACTAGTCTGATGAATTAAAGCATAGCAACTATAAAAAAAAGTTTAAAAATAAAACTAGCTTCCTCAGTGTGCATTTTTATTTTTTAAACTCACTGAAATTTTGGCATTGATCAACTTGTAAAGCACATTTTGACACGTTAAATTCCGGTAAAAATTGAAAAGATGTCCATGTTAGAGCAAAGGTTTTTAAGCAACTTCAAATACGAATATTATGCAATATTTAACAAATATCTGTAGTATATACTCTATTCTTTCAATTCAGATTAATAAATAATGAGTTAAAGCATAGCAACTATTAAAATGGACAGTGTGAAATCAGTGGTTTAATGAAAACACAAACAAGTCTCAACTTCAGTTTGCCTCCTTTTAAATTGTATTCTGTCTAAGTTTAAAAATAAAACTAGCTTCCCATGTTGTTTTTATTTTTAAAAAATGCTCCATTTAGCATTTGGTAGAATTTTAATGCAACTTGCGGTAAAAATTGAATGAGTTTCCCTGTTGGAGCACGGTTTTAAGCAACTTCCAATAAGAATATTATGCAATATTTAACAAATATCTGTAGTATATACTCCATTCTTTCAATTCAGATCAATAAATGATGAATTAAGCTTAGCCACAATTAAAATATACAGTGTGAAATCAGTGATTTAATGAAAACATCAACAAGTCTCAACTACAGTTTATTGTGACAAGTTAACTTCCGGTAAAAATTGAATGAGTCTCCCTGTTGGAGCACGGTTTTAAGCAACTTCCATTACGAATATTATGCAATATTTAACAAATATCTGTAGTATATACTCCATTCTTTCAAATCAGATCAATAAATGATGAATTAAAGCATAGCCACTATTAAAATGTGCAGTGTAAAATCAGTGGTTTAATGAAAACACCAATAAGTCTCAACTTCAGTTTATCTCCTCTTAAATTTTATTCTGTCTAAGTTTAATATAAAACTAGCTTCCTCAGTGTGCCTTTTATTTTTTAAAATCGCTCATTTGGCATTTGGTCGTATTTTAATGCAAATTGTGACAAGTTAACTTCCGGTAAAAATTGAATGACTCTCCCTGTTGGAGCACGGTTTTAACAACTTTCAATACGAATATTAAGCAATATTTAACAAATATCTGTAGTATATACTCCACTCTTTCAATTCAGATCAATAAATGATTAATTAATGCATAGCCACTATTAAAATGTACAGTGTGAAATCAGGGGTTAAATGAAAACATCAACAAGTCTCAACTTCAGTTCATTTCCTTTAAAATTTTATTCTGTCTAAATTTAATATAAAACTAGCTTCCTCAGTGTGCCTTTTATTTTTTAAACTCGCTCAATTGGCATTTGGTCGAATTTTAATGCAAATTGTGACAAGTTAACTTCCGGTAAAAATTCAATGAGTCTCCTTGTTGGAGCACGGTTTTAAGCAACTTCCAATACGAATATTATGCAATATTTAACAAATGTCTGTAGGATATACTCCATTCTTTCAATTCAGATCAATAAATGATGAATTAAAGCATAGCCACTATTAAAATGTACAGTGTGAATTCAGTGGTTTAATGAAAACACCAATAAGTCTCAACTTCAGTTTATCTAATTTTAAATTGTATTCTGTTTAAGTTTAATATAAAACTAGCTTCCTCAGTGTGAGATTTTTATTTTTTAAACTCGCTCATTTGGCATTTGGTCGAATTTTAATGCAAATTGTGACAAGTTAACTTCCGGTAAGAATTGAATGAGTCACCCTGTTGGAGCACGGTTTTAAGCAACTTCCAATACGAATATTATGCAATATTTAACAAATATCTGAAGTATATTAACAATTCTTTCAATTCTGATAAGTAAATGATGAATTAAAGCATAGTCACTATTAAAATGTACAGTGTGAAATCAGTGGTTTAGTGAAAACACCAACAAGTCTCAATTTCAGTTTATCTCCTTTTAAATTTTATTCTGTCTAAGTTTAATATAAAACTAGCTTCCTCAGTGTGCCTTTTATTTTTTAAACTCGCTCATTTGGCATTTCGTCGAATTTTAATGCAAATTGTGACAAGTTAACTTCCGGTAAAAATTGAATGAGTCTCTCCATTGGAGCACAGTTTTAAGCAACTTCCAATACGAATATTATGCAATATTTAACAAATACCCGTAGTATATACTCCATTCTTTTGATTTAGATTAATAAATGATGAATTAAAGCATCGTCACTATTAAAATGTACAGTGTGAAATCAGTGGTTTAATGAAAACACCAACAAGTCTCAATTTCAGTTTATCTCCTTTTAAATTTTATTCTGTCTAAGTTTAATATAAAACTAGCTTCCTCAGTGTGCCTTTTATTTTTTAAATTTGCTCATTTGGCATTTCGTCGTATTTTCATGCAAATTGTGACAAGTTAACTTCCGGTAAAAATTTAATGAGTCTCCCTGTTGGAGCACGGTTTTAAGCAACTTCCAATACGAATATTATGCAATATTTAACAAATATGTGTAGTATATACTGCATTCTTTCATTTCAGATCAATAAATGATGAATTAAATCATAGAAACTATTAAAATGTACAGTGTGAAATCAGTGGTTTAATGAAAACACCAACAAGTCTCAATTTCAGTTTATCTCCTTTCAAATTTTATTCTGTCTAAGTTTAAAATAAAACTAGCTTCCTCAGTGTGCCTTTTATTGTTTAAATTCGCTCATTTGGCATTTGGTCGAATTTTAATGCAAATTGTGACAAGTTAAGTTCCGGTAAAAAATGAATGAGTCTCCCTGTTGGAGCACGGTTTTAAGCAACTTCCAATACGAATATTATGCAATATTTCAAAAATATCTGTAGTATATACTCCATTCTTTCAATTCAGATCAATAAATGATGAATTAAGGCATAGCCACTATTAAAATGTACAGTGTGAAATCAGTGGTTTAATGAAAACATCAACAAGTCTCAACTTCAGTTTATCTCCTTTTAAATTTTATTCTGTCTAAATTTAATATAAAACTAGCTTCCTCAGTGTGCCTTTTATTTTTTAAACTCGCTCATTTGGCATTTGGTCGAATTTTAATGCAAATTGTGACAAGTTAACTTCCGGTAAAAATTGAATGAGTCTCCCTGTTGGAGCACGGTTTTAAGCAACTTCCAATACGAATATTATGCAATATTTAACAAATATCTGTAGTATATACTCCATTCTTTCAAATCAGATCAATAAATGATGAATTAAAGCAGAGCCACTATTAAAATGTACAGTGTGAAATCAGTGGTTTAATGAAAACATCAACAAGTCTCAACTTCAGTTTATCTCCTTTTAAATTTTATTCTAAGTTTAATATAAAACTAGCTTCCTCAGTGTGAGTTTTATTTTTTAAATTCGGTCATTTGGCATTTGGTCGATTTTTAATGCAAATTTTGACAAGATAACTTCCGGTAAAAATTGAATGAGTCTCCCTGTTGGAGCACGGTTTTAAGCATCTTCCATTACGAATATTATGCAATATTTAAAAAATATCTGTAGTATATACTCCATTCTTGCAAATCAGATCAATAAATGATGAATTAAAGCATAGCCACTATTAAAATGTACAGTGTAAAATCAGTGGTTTAATGAAAACACCAATAAGTCTCAACTTCAGTTTATCTTCTTTTAAATTTTATTCTGTCTAAGTTTAATATAAAACTAGCTTCCTCAGTGTGCCTTTTATTTTTTAAATTCGCTCATTTGGCATTTGGTCGTATTTTAATGTAAATTGTGACAAAATTTAAATTTTCCGGTAAAAATTGAATGAGTCTCCCTGTTGGAGCACGGTTCTAAGCAACTTCTAATACGAATATTATGCAATATTTAACACATATCTGTAGTATATACTCCATTCTTTCAATTCAGAACAATAAATGATTAATTAATGCATAGCCACTATTAAAATGTACAGTGTGAAATCAGTGGTTTAATGAAAACATCAACAAGTCTCAACTTCAGTTTATTTCCTTTTAAATTTTATTCTGTCTAAGTTTAATATAAAACTAGCTTCCTCTGTGTGCCTTTTATTTTTTAAACTCGCTCATTTGGCATTTCGTCGAATTTTAATGCAAATTGTGACAAATTAACTTCCGGTAAAAATTGAATGAGTCTCTCCGTTGGAGCACGGTTTTAAGCAACTTCCAATACGAATATTATGCAATATTTAACAAATATCCGTAGAATATACTCCATACTTTTGATTTAGATTAATAAATGATGAATTAAAGCATAGTCACTATTAAAATGTACAGTGTGAAATCAGTGGTTTAATGAAAATACCAACAAGTCTCAATTTCACTTTATCTCCTTTTAAATTTTATTATTTCTAAGTTTAATATAAAACTAGCTTCCTCAGTGTGCCTTTTATTTTTTAAATTCGCTCATTTGGCATTTCGTCCTATTTTAATGCAAATTGTGACAAGTTAACTTCCGGTAAAAATTAAATGAGTCTCCCTGTTGGAGCACGGTTTTAAGCAACTTCCAATACGAATATTATGCAATATTTAACAAATATGTGTAGTATATACTGCATTCTTTCAATTCAGATCAATAAATGATGAATTAAAGCATAGCCACTATTAAAATGTACAGTGTGACATCAGTGGTTTAATGAAAACACCAACAAGTCTCAATTTCAGTTCATCTCCTTTTAAATGTTATTCTCTCTAAGTTTAATATAAAACTAGCTTCCTCAGGGTGCCTCTTATTTTTTAAATTCGCTCATTTGGCATTTGGTCGAATTTTAATGCAAATTGTGACAAGTTAACTTCCGGTAAAAAATGAATGAGTCTCCCTGTTGGAGCACGGTTTTAAGCAACTTCCAATACAAATATTATGCAATATTTCAAAAATATCTGTAGTATATACTCCATTCTTTCAATTCAGATCAATAAATAAGAATTAAGGCATTTGCCACTATTAAAATGTACAGTGCAAATCAGTGGTTTAATGAAAAACACCAACAAGTCTCAAATTCAGTTTATCTCCTTTTAAATTTTTTTTCTGTCTAAATTTAATATAAAACCCCACTTCCTCAGTGTGCCTTTTATTTTTTAAACTCGCTCATTTGGCATTTGGTCGAATTTTAATGCAAATTGTGACAAGTTAACTTCCGGTAAAAATTGAATGAGTCTCCCCGTTGGAGCACGGTTTTAAACAACTTCCAATACGAAAATAAGCAATATTTCACAAATAACTGTAGTATATACTCCATTCTTTCAATTAGATCAATAAATAATGAATTAAAGCATAGCCACTATTAAAATGTACAGTGTGAAATCAGTGGTTTAATGAAAACACCAACAAGTCTCAACTTCAGTTTATCTCCTTTTAAATTTTATTCTGTCTAAGTTTAATATAAAACTAGCTTCCTCAGTGTGCTTTTTACTTTTTAAACTCGCTCATTTGGCATTTGGTTGAATTTTAATGCAAATTGTCATAAGTTAACTTCCGGTAAAAACTGAATGAGTCTCCCTGTTGGAGCACGGTTTTAAGCAACTTCCAATACGAATATTGTGCAATATTTAAAAAATATCTGTAGTATATACTCCATTCTTTCAATTCAGATCAATAAATGATGAATTAAGGCATAGCCACTTTTACAATGTACAGTGTGAAATCAGTGGTTTAATGAAATTACCAACAAGTCTCAACTTCAGTTTATTTCCTTTTAAATTTTATTCCGTTTAAGTTTAATATAAAACTAGCTTCCTCAGTGTGCTTTTTTTTTAAACTCGCTCATTTGGCATTTGGTCGAATTTTAATGCAAATTGTGACAAGTTAACTTCCGGTAAAAATTGAATGTGTCGCCCTGTTGGAGCACGGTTTTAAGCAACTTCCAATACGAATATTTGCAATATTTAACAAATATGTGTAGTATATACTCCATTCTTTCAATTTAGATCAATAAATGATGAATTAAAGTATAGCCACTATTAAAATGTACAGTGTGAAATCAGTGGTTTAATGAAAACTCCAACAATTCTCAACTTCAGTTTATCTCAAAAACAATATAAAAACTTTGGAAATTACATACAACCTTAACTCACCAAATGTAGAAGCGAGTGAAGTCTTCAAGCTACACTGTGAATGTAAGTACTGTGTATTTCTCTCTAATGTTCTGGCTTTTATACTCCCTCAACAGGAACAAGGCTGCTTTCTACTCAAGCAAGGTTATCCACTTTCACTAGTCAGACTACTATAAAAGAGGCAACACAGGTACAGAGATCACAGAACTTCATTGCAATTGTTTCTCTGCACTTCTCTTCTCTTGGTAAGTAATATAAAATAAAGTTGTGTAGTGAGTGAAGTTACATGTCATATTTGTAGTATTATGTTTATCTGGTGTGGTATTGTCTGGTGTGGTGTGATTATTGTCTAAATCTAGGTTTATCTTGTGTGGTGTAAAGTCTGGTATTATCTATGTGTCTGTTTTCTGTCTGGTATTACTGTTTACTGACAAATGAGGTAAACTGAAGCTGAAACTGGGTGGTATTATCATTAAAATCCCACATTTTCCTTGTGTATTTTAATAGTATGAAAGCCTATAATTATCGTTCATCCACTCTTTACACATCATATTCTGCATAATTTTATTATAATCTTAGCTTCTAAGATGTACATTTTATTTTTTGAATACACTAACTCAATATTTAGTCCACTTGTAATACTATTTGCTTCACTTAGATCTCCGGCAGAAATTAAACAAATGTGCTATTTTGAAATAAGATTTAAGTTGTTTCCATTACTAAAATCATGCAGTGATCAATATATTTCAGAAGAATACATTTCATTGTAGTAATGGAGATCAATGCATTACAAATATGAGCATAGCTACTATTAAAAAACATACTGAGAACACGGTGTTTTAATAAAAATTCCACCCAATTCCAGCTTCTGTTTAACTCATTATACATAGTATTCTGCATAATTTTAATATACTCACAACTTCTGCAGTATACATTTTATTTTTTAAACCCACTAACTTGATATTTAGTCCACTTGTAATCTCACTGACTTCACTTGGATCTCCAGTAAGATCTAAGTGAAGTCAGTGAGATTACAAATGAACTAAATATCAAGTTAGTGGGTTTAAAAAATAAAATGTACACTGCAGAAGCTGTGAGTATATTAAAATTATGCAGAATACGATGTATAATAGGCAAAACAGAAGCTGGAATTGGGTGGATTTTTTATTAAAACACCGCATTCTCAGTGCGTATTTTAATAGTAGCTATGCTCATATTTGTAATTCATCAATCTCTATTACTACAACGGAATGTATTCTGCCGAAATGTATTGATAACTGCATAATTTTGGTATAGGAAACAACCGAAATCTCTATTCAAAATAGCATATTTGTTTAATTTCTGCCGGAGATCCAAGTGAAGTCAGTGAGATTACAAGTGGACTAAATATCAGGTTAATGGGTTTAAAAAATAAAATGTACACTGCAGAAGGTATGACTATATTAAAATTATGCAGAATACGATGTATTATGGGTTAAACAGAAGCTGGAATTGGGAGGAATTTTCATTAAAACACCGTATTCTCAATGTGTTTTTTAATAGTGGCTATGCTCATATTTGTCATTCATCGATCTCTATTACTACAACGTAATGCATTCTGCCGAAATGTATTGATCACTGCATGATTTTCGTATTGGAAACAACCTAAATCTCTATTAAAGAAAGCACATTTGTTTAATTTCTGACGGAGATCCAAGTGAAGTCAGTGAGATTACAAGTGGACTAAATATCAAGTTAGTGGGTTTAAAAAATAAAATGTACACTGCAGAAGGTATGACTATATTAAAATTATGCAGAATACGATGTATAATGGGCTAAACAGAAGCTGGAATTGGGTGGATTTTTATTAAAACACCGCATTCTCAGTGTGTTTTTTGATAGTAGCTTTGCTCATATTTGTCATTCATCAATCTCTATTAATACAACGGAATGCATTCTGCCGAAATGTATTGATAACTGCATAATTTTGGTATAAGAAACAACCGAAATCTCTATTAAAGAAAGCACATTTGTTTAATTTCTGCCAAAGATCCAAGTGAAGTCAGTGAGATTACAAGTGGACTAAATATCAAGTTAGTGGGTTTAAAAAATAAAATGTACACTGCAGAAGGTATGACTATATTAAAATTATGCAGAATACGATGTATTATGGGCTGAACAGAAGCTGGAATTGGGTGGATTTTTAATTAAAACACCGCATTCTCAGTGAATTTTTTAATAGTGGCTATGCTCATATTTTTCATTCATCGATCTCTATTACTACAACGGAATGTATTCTGCCGAAGTGTATTGATAACTGCAT
>NC_069402.1:14045048-14121617 GCF_026875155.1 Cherax quadricarinatus
CTTTGTCTCCACAGACTCCTAAGTGCACCGCTCACCCTTTTCCCTTCATCAATTCTGTGATTCACCTCATCTTTCATAGACCCATCCGCTGACACGTCCACTCCCAAACATCTGAATACATTCACCTCCTCCATACTCTCTCCCTCCAATCTGATATCCAATCTTTCATCACCTAATCTTTTTGTTATCCTCATAACCTTACTCTTTCCTGTATTCACTTTTAATTTTCTTCTTTTGCACACCCTACCAAATTCATCCACCAATCTCTGCAACTTCTCTTCAGAATCTCCCAAGAGCACAGTGTCATCAGCAAGGAGGGACTGTGACAACTCCCACTTTATGTGTGATTCTTTATCTTTTAACTCCACGCCTCTTGCCAAGATCCTCGCATTTACTTCTCTTACAGCCCCATCTATAAATTTATTAAACAACCACGGTGACATCACACATCCTTGTCTAAGACCCACTTTTACTGGGAAATAATTTCCCTCTTTCCTACATACTCTAACTTGAGCCTCACTATCCTCGTAAAAACTCTTCACTGCTTTCAGTAACCTACCTCCTACACCATTCACCTGCAACCTCTGCCACATTGCCCCCCTATCCACCCTGTCATACGCCTTTTCCAAATCCATAAATGCCACAAAGACCTCTTTAGCCTTATCTAAATACTGTTCACTTATATGTTTCACTGTAAACACCTGGTCCACACACCCCCTACCTTTCCTAAAGCCTCCTTGTTCATTTGCTATCCTATTCTCTGTCTTACTCTTAATTAATTCTTTCAATAATAACTCTACCATACACTTTACCAGGTATACTCAACAGACTTATCCACCTATAATTTTTGCACTCTCTTTTGTCCCCTTTGCCTTTATACAAAGGAACTATGCATGCTCTCTGCCAATCCCTAGGTACCTTACCCTCTTCCATGCATTTATTAAATAATTGCACCAACCACTCCAAAACTATATCCCCACCTGCTTTTAACATTTCTGTCTTTATCCCATCAATCCCGGCTGCTTTACCCCCTTTCATTTTACCTACTGCCTCATGAACTTCCCCCACACTCACAACTGGCTCTTCCTCACTCCTACAAGATGTTATTCCTCCTTGCCCTATACACGAAATCACAGCTTCCCTATCTCATCAACATTTAACAATTCCTCAAAATATTCCCTCCGTCTTCCCAATTCCTCTAACTCTCCATTTAATAACTCTCCTCTCCTATTTTTAACTGACAAATCCATTTGTTTCTCTAGGCTTCCTTAACTTCTTAATCTCACTCCAAAACTTTTTCTTATTTCCACAAAATTCGTGAAAACTCCCCCACCTCTCATTTGCCTCTTTTTACTTTTGCTTCCCCCACTCTCTTAACCTCTCTCTTTTTCCCCCAAAAACTCTTCCCCCCTTTGAAACATTTCTACTTTGTAAAAACTTCTCATATGCAACTTTTTCCCTTACTACTCCTTCACAGATCTTTCCAAACCAATCCTCCCCTTCCCTCCCACACCCACTTTCCTGTAACAAAAAACTCGCTGAAACCAACACTACATTTTTAAACCTACCCCAACCTTCCCCCCTTTTGCCTATCTCTCATTACCACTACCTCCAAAGCTTTTTATATCTTACCCTAACTGCCTCCTTTTTTAGTTAAAAACCCTTCACCTCTCTTTTCCCTGTGTTTCTATTCTCCTTTTTACCCATCTCCCTTTTTATTCTCAGTGTAGCTAAAACTAAAAGTGATCTGATAACGGGGCCCCCTATAAACAGTCACCAAATCTACTAAACGTCTTTTATCTACAATACAAATCCAACAAACACTGTCATTTCGCCCTAAAATCATATTTTGTATTATTTATCCTCTTTCTTTTAAAAATATTATTACCTATAAAAAACCCCCTTTCATACAAATTTTAATAAAAGGGGCTCCCATTATCTTTACACCTGGCACCCCAAACTTACCACCACACCCTCTCAAAAAATTTTCTCCACTTTAGCATTCGGGTCCCCACCACAAATTACCCCTCTCATTTGGGTTTCAAGGCCCTATTCATTACTTAACATCCCCAAAATCTTTTCCCTCTCCTCTGCTTTCCCCTCCTTCTCCAGTGCAAACCCCTTTTTATGACCCATTATCGACCCAAACCTTTATTTTAATCCCAAAATTTCTTAAATTTTTACACTTTCATTTTCTCTTTTCTCCTTCCTAACTGATCCTTAAACATTACTGCAAACCCCTTTCCTTTTGCTCTAACCCTCAGATACTCCAGATGTAATCCCATTTTTTTCCCCCCACCGAAACTCCCCTACCCCCTTCGCTTTGTTTCGCTTAGGCCGGGACATCCAACTTTTTTTCATTCATAACATCAGCAATCACTGTTTTTGTCACCGCACTACATCCACGACATTCAACATCCCTTTTATAAATTTTTTCTTTTTCTCTTTTTTATAAATTCTCAAGAAGGGGTTATAGCCCTTTGCCCCCTTTTTTAGTCCCCCATACACACGCAGGCTTTGGGGAAAGTTCTTTTCCCCTTTCCCCCCATGGACAATAGAAAAAAAAAGAAAAAAATAGCTATTAGAAAAAGGAGAAAAACCTAGATTTTTGTATATACAAAGCTGTGCGTGTCTGTGAAGTGGCCCAAAAGGTAAGTAGGATAAAAGATATCCCTTTTATCTAGCGTTTTAGAGACAAAAAAAAACCAGCAACCTACCATCATCAAAACTTTTACAGTTTCTTTTTCACAGTCATCGGCAGGAGGGTGTACTTCCCGGGGTGGTTTGGTTCTCCCAAACCTATTTGGGAATTTTTAAAATGTTGATGAAGATAGGGAAGCTGTAATTTCTTAAGGGCAAGGAAAATAGCACTTTAGGATGAGGAAAGAGCCATTTGTGAGTGGGGGGGAAATTTTTATGAGGCTAGGTAAAATGAAAGGGGGGTAAGGCAGCCGGATTGAGGGGAAAAGATAGAAATTTAAAAAGCAGGTGGGAATATTTTTTGGGGGGTTGTGCAATTATTTAATAAATGTAGGAAAATTAAGGTACCTAGGGATTGGCAAGAGCATGCATAGTTTTTTTTTTTATAAAGGCAAAGGGGGCAAAAAGAGGCAAAAATTATAGGGGGAAAGTCTGTTGGTATTCCTTAAAATGTATGAGAGTTATTATGAAAGAATTAAAGAAAAAGGGGAAAAGGATACAATGACCCGGAGGCTTTTGGAAAGGTAGGGGTGTGTGGGCCCGGTGTTTACAGTGAAAAAAGCAAATGAACAGTATTTTAAAAAGGCAAAAAGGTCCTTGTGGCTTAAGGGTTTTGGAAATGGGGGTATACAGGGTGGAAGGGGGGGAATGTCAATTTCGGTGAAGGTGTGGAGGTAGGTTTCGAAAGCAGTGAAGAGTTTTAGAGGATAGTGAGGCCAATTAGAGTATTAGGAAAGAGGGAAAATTTTTTCCCATAAAAGTGGGTCTTAGACAAAGGGTTTTTGATGCACGGGGTTTTTTTGATATATTTAAGATGGGGGTTGAAGAGAAGTAAATGCAGGTCTTGACAAGAGGCGTGAGTTAAAAGAAAAAGAATCACACATAAAGGGGATTGTCACGTTGCTCTTTGCTGAGAACTGTGCTCTTGGAATTCGAAAAGAAGTTTTTCCCGAGATTGGGGGATGAATTTTGGGAGGGTGTCAAAAAAAGAAAAATTTAAAAATGAATACAGGAAAGAGTAAGGGTTTTGAGATAAAAAAATATTAGTGATGAAAGATTGGATTCTGATTGGAGGAGAGAGTATGAGGGGGAATTATTTAATTTGGGGGTGACTTCAGCGGATGGGGATGAAGGATGAGTGATCATAAATTTATGAGGGGAAAGGTGAGTGGGCACTTAGGATCTATGGGAAAAAAAACTTTGTCCTTGGGGCAAAGAGGGGGAAAGTATGAAGTAAGTTTTACCAACCTCTTATATGGGTGGAACATGGATGATGAATGTTGCATGAGGAGAAGGGTGGAGGCTTGGGGATGCAGTCTGAGGGGAATGTGTGGGGTGAATATAATGCAGAGAATTTGTAGTTTGGAATTAGGGGGAGGTGCGGATTACCAAAAATGTTGTCCAGGGCTGAGGAAAGGTTGTTAGGGTTTGGACATGTAAAAGATGGGGCGAAAAAGAAGACTTCAAAAGTGTAATCGTAGGGGAAGGAAGGGGGGGTAGGGGGGTGCCAGGAAAGGGTTTGGGGGGGGGTAAAGAGGTTTGGGCAGGGGCTTGGGCTCCACAGGCTGCGGACGTGTTTGATAGGGGTGAATAGACATGGTTTTTTAAAACTTTACGTGCGTTGGGGTGGACAAAGTAACATTTAAGAAGGGGTTTAGGAACCGGGGAGGCCCACTTGATCCCGGAGATGGGGGTACAGGCCTCACCTGAGGAGGGGGGTTAATTTGCAGTTTAAAAACTGCAGTTAAAGCACCCTTTTGGGAAGACAGGGGGGAGGAATATGGTGAAAGTTTTTCGTTTTCCGGCCACCCTGCCTTGGGGGGAATCGGCCAGGTATAATAAAAAAAAAAAAATAATATTTTATATAATAATAAAAAATAAAAATAATTAATATTTTATATATAATATATAAATATATATTAATATAAAAATAAATATATAAAAGGGGGCAACAGCAGGTGGATTTCGAGTGGGGGAGAGTAGCACTGGGGAATTATTTTGGAACTAAATTGGGGGACTGATGGGGGAAGTGGGACCCCGTTTGATATCATTTTACAGCATCTCCAAATGGTAATATCCTGTTTATTAGCAATTTGAGAACTGTAACTACCGGATTTTGATGGATAGTATTACTGGCAGGAATTAGGGCAGCTTATATGTATTTTCTCCGTCTTAATCGTTTTCTTTAATCACTAGTTTAGCCTCACTGAATTTCTGTGGCTCTTGGGAACAAACGTTTCCTCTGCCTCCTTGCATTTTGTTGTTACGTATTCCATCATTTCGTTTACCGACTTTCCTACCAGTTCTCTGTCCCACCGAACCTTTTGAAGGAAATTCCTCAAACCTATGTAGTCCCCCCATTTGTAGCCTGGCTTTTCCCATTCAACTCCTGTTACCCTCTCAATTTGTAACTCTACTATGTATTCAAAGCACAGAACCACGTGGTCACTAGCTCCTAGGGGCCTCTCATATGCGATGTCCTCAATGTCTGAACTGCTCAGGGTGAACACAAGGTCCAGTCTTGCTGGTTCATCCTCTTCTCTCTCTCTGGTAGTGTCCTTAACATGTTGTTGCATGAGGTTTTCCAGTACCACATCCATCATCTTGGCTCTCCATGTTTCGGGACCATCGTGTGGCTCCAGGTTTTCCCAAATCGATCTCCCTGTGATTGAAATCACCCATAACCAGTAACTTTGCTCTGCTCGAGTGAGCTCTTCTTGCCACCTCAGCCAGTGTGTCCATCATTGCTCTGTTACTCTCTTCATATTCCTTTCTTGGCCTCCTGCAGTTATGTGGTGGATTATACATCACTGCAATGACTACCTTGCAGTGTACCTACTATTTAGTAGGTACACTGAAGTGTACCTTCTATTTAGCCTCTCTCGCCAATCCCGTCCATGCCTCCCATTTCCTCAAATTTCCATCGTTTTTTTTACGAGCATTGCAACCCCTCCTCCCCTCTGCTCTTTCTGTCTTTCCTCAGGATCTGGTATTCTAGTGGGAAGATTGAATCTGTTATTGTCTCAGTGAGTTTCGTTTCTGTAACTGCTATGATGTCTGGGGACTTCTCATTGATTCCTTCATGCCACTCCTCATATTTGTTCATAATTCCAACTGCATTTATGTACCAAACCTTCAACTTATCTCCTAAAACTGCGGTCTTGGGAAGATATTGGGGTTAGGAGAGCAGGAGCCCTAGTGGGGGCCTACGGGGGGTTGTGGTGGGGGCAGAGTTTCCATAGGGGGTTGCAGTGGGGCAGAGTTCCCATAGGGGTTTGCTGTAGGGTTGGGGTTCGTGTGTGTGTTTGTGTGTGTATGTATATGTGTGTGTGTGTGTGTGTGGTGTGTGTGTGTGTGGTGTGTGGTGTGTGTGTGTGTGTGTGTGTGTGTGTGTGTGTGTGTGTACTCACCTAACTGTACTCACCTAATTGTGGTTGCAGGGGCCCCGCCTCTTCACCGAGTACAACTAGGTCCCCTCTCTCCTTGCTCCACGAGCTTTATGATCCCTCATCTTAAAGCTGTGTATGGTTCCTGCCTCCACTACCTCGCTTGCTAGGCTATTCCACTTCCTGACTACTCTATGACTGAAGAAATACTTCCTAACATCCCTTTGACTCATCTGGGTCTTCAACTTCCAATTGTGACCCATTGTTTCTGTGTCCCCTCTCTGGAACATCCTGTCTCTGTCCACCTTGTCTATTCCACGCAGTATTTTGTATGTCGTTATCATGTCTCCCCAAACCTTCCTGTCCTCCATTGTCGTCAGGTCGATTTCCCTTAACCTTTCTTCATAAGACATTTCCCTTAGCTCTGGAACTAACCTTGTCGCAAAGCTTTGCACTTTCTCTAATTTCTTGACGTGCTTGATCAAGCGTGGGTTCCAAGCAGGTGCTGCATACTCCAGTATGGGCCTCACATACACGGTGTATAGTGTCTTAAACGATTACTTACTAAGGTATTGGAATGCTGTTCTCAGGTTTGCCAGGCGCCCATATGCTGCAGCAGTTATCTGGTTGATGTTTGCTTCCGGAGACGTCCTCGGTGTTACACTCACCCCAAGATCTCTCTCCATGAGCGAGGTTTGCAGTTTTTGGCCACCTAACCTATACTCCGTCTGCGATCTTTTTCACCCGATCTTCATGACTTTGCATTTTGCTGGGTTAAATTCGCGAAACCAGTTGCTGGACCAGGTGTCCAGTCTGTCCAGGTCTCTTTGAAGTCCTGCCTGATCCTCATCTGATTTAATTCTCCTCATTAACTTCACATCATCTGCGAACAGGGACACTTCTGAGACTAACCCTTCCATCGTGTCATTCACATTTACTAAAAATAGCACTGGTCCTAGGACCCACCGCTGTGGGACCCCTCCTCATCACAGGTGCTCACTGTGATACCTCATCACGTACCATGACTCGTTGTTGCCTCCCTATCTGATCCATTGCAGTGCCCTTCCTGTTATAGACACCTGATCCTATAGCTTCTGTGAGGAACTGTGTCAAAGGCCTTCTTGCAGTCCAAGAAGATGCAATCAACCCAACCCTCTCTCTCGTGTCTTACTTCTGTTACTTTATCATAAAGCTCCAGAAGGTTTGTGACACAGGATTTGCCTTCCATAAATACGTGCTGGTTGGCATTTATATTCTTGTTCCGTTCCAGGTGCTCCACCACTCTCCTCCTGATAATCTTCTCCACGACCTTGCATACTATACACGTCAGTGACATTGGTTTATAGTTTAGTGCCTCTTTTCTGTCTCCTTTTTTTTAAAAATGGAAACTACAATTGCCGTCTTCCATACCTCACGTAGTTGCCCAGTTTCAAGGGATGTGTTGCATATCCACTCCCTCTTAAAGGACCCACGGGGAGATGTTGTCAGGTCCCATTGCCTTTGAGGTATCAATGTCCCTTGTGTGTGTGTTTGTGTGTGTGTGTGTGTGTGTGTGTGTACTCACCTAATTACTCACCTAATTGTGGTTGCAGGGGTCGAGACTCAGCTCCCGGCCCCGCCTCTTCACTGATTGCTACTGGGTCCTCTCTCTCTCTGCTTCCTGAGCTTTGTCATACCTCTTCTTAAAACTATGTATGGTTCCTGCCTCCACTACTTCACTTGCTAGGCTATTCCACTTGCTGACAACTCTATGACTGAAGAAATACTTCCTAACGTCCCTGTGACTCGTCTGAGTCTTCAGCTTCCAGTTGTGACCCCTTGTCCCTGTGTCCCCTCTCTGGAACATCCTGTCTCTGTTCACCTTGTCTATTCCCTGCAGTATCTTGTATGTCGTTATCATGTCTCCCCTGACCCTTCTGTCCTCCAGTGTCGTCAGTCCGATTTCCCTTAACCTTTCCTCGTACGACATTCCCTTGAGCTCTGGGACTAGCCTTGTTGCAAACCTTTGTACCTTCTCTAACTTCTTGACGTGCTTGGCCAGGTGTCGGTTCCAGACTAGTGCTGCATACTCCAGTATGGGCCTAACATACACAGTGTACAGTGTCTTGAACGATTCCTTATTAAGGTATCGGAACGCTATTCTCAGTTTGCCAGGCGCCGTATGCTGCAGCAGTTATTTGGTTGATGTGTGCCTCCGGTGATGTGCTTGGTGTTATGGTCACCCCAAGGTCTTTCTCCCTGAGTGAGGTCTGTAGTCTTTGTCCACCTAGCCTATACTCTGTCTGCGGTCTTTTTCGCCCCTCCCCAATCTTCATGACTTTGCATTTGGCTGATTGAATTCGAGAAGCCAGTTACTGGACCACATGTCCACCTGCTCAGTCTCTTTGCAGTCCTGCCTCATCCTCGTCCGATTTAATTCTTCTCATCAACTTCACGTCATCTGCGAACAGGGACACTTCAGAGTCTATTCCTTCCATCATGTCGTTCACATATATCAAAAATAGCACTGGTCCTAGAACTGACCCCTGTGGGACCCCTCTCGTACAGGCGCCCACTGTGATACTCTTCACGTACATGACTCGTTGCTGCCTCCCTGTCAGGTATTCCCTTATCCATTGCAGTGCTCTCCCTTTTACATGCGCCTGATCCTCCAGTTTCTGCACTAATCTCTTGTGGGGAATTGTGTCAAAGGCCTTCCTGCTGTCTAGGAAAACGCAATCTACCCACCCCTCTCTTTCGTGTCTTACTTCTGTTACCTTGTCATAAAACTCCAGGAGGTTTGTGATACAGATTTGCCTTCCATGAACCATGCTGGTTTTCATTATAATCTTGTTCCTTTCCAGGTGTTCGAGCACTCTCCTCCTGATAATCTTCTCCATGACTTTGCACACAATACATGTCAGAGACACAGGTCTGTAGCTTAGTGCCTCGTTTCTGTTTCCTTTCTTAAATATGGAGACTACATTAGCTGTCTTCCATTTCTCAGTAGTTGCCCAGTTTCAAGGGATGTGTTGAAGATTGTGGTTAGAGGCACGCACAGCATCTCTGCTCCTTCTCTAAGGACCCATGGGGAGATGTTGTCCGGTCCCATCGCCTTTGAGGTGTCAAGGTCACTTAAGAGCTTCTTCACCTCATCCAACACTTGTTGGTATATTCCCACTTGATGTTCCCTTCTGTGCTGTCTCCCACAGCCCTTCCTGTCTCTACTGTAAAAACTTCCTTAAATCACCTGTTCAGCTCCCACATACCTCCTGATCATTTCTTGTGAGTTCACCACCTTCGTCCTTAATCTGATCACCTGGTCTTTGACTGTTGTCTTCCTCCTGATGTGGCTATACAACAGTTTCGGGTCAGTCTTAATTCTCGATGCTATGTCATTTTCATACTGTCGTGTGTGTGTGTGAGTGTGTGTGTGTGTGTGTGTGTGTGTGTGTGTGTGCGTGT
Source organism: Cherax quadricarinatus (assembly GCF_026875155.1). NCBI lineage: Eukaryota > Metazoa > Arthropoda > Malacostraca > Decapoda > Parastacidae > Cherax > Cherax quadricarinatus. Next base: position 14,054,579 of record NC_069402.1, read on the forward strand.
GTGTGTGTGTGTGTGTGTGTGTGTGTGTGTGGTGTGTGTGTGTGTGTGTGTGTTGTGTGTGTGTGTGTGCGCATGTCTGTGTCCGCGTGTCTGTCTGTATTATACACACCATACCCATCCTGGGGGTGGTAGTCCAAAGATTACAGAGGTACATAATTGGTCCAGCGACTGGGCCGCAAAGTTTTGATGTCTAAACAAGTTACAGCGTTAATGAACTATTTACTTGTTCATATCTGGTTACATTTGTAATGAGATAATTAAGCAGACATGAATCAAGTCTCAAAAATTTACAAAAAATATTACCTTTTCTTTTAGCAAGGTATCCTGGAATGTAACTAGCTTAAGTGGAAGTGTGTTATTTACTGTGAGTAAAGTAAGGGTATTTTTCCAGAATTGTTGGTAATATACCACTGTGGATAAAATACTTTGACATTTCTTGAACATTTCTGAGTTATCTTTGAATTAATTAATCTGACTGAATTCCAGCACATAATGACACAATATGTGATCATTGCTCTTCTGGCAAAGGCACTGGTAAAGGAGCCGGGTGGTAGTGACATTCATGAATCTGCTTATTTTGTTAACTGCAACATAGATATGCGGCTCCTCCTGCATTATAGCGATGACAAGTGGACTGACTGGTGTCAGTCTCCCTAAGTCTCAAGTCAATGAAATTGTCTTACATATCACTGTTCTCAAACTCCTGACAGCCCAAGATTGTAATCTACTCCCTCTTTGAAGGCATATAACTTACCCAATTAATCAGTTCTATCATGCATCTGAAGACCAACGTGAGATGGAATTCACGCAAGGTGTACTCTAACTCCACTGTCAACAGTCCTTCCATACCTGGACCTGATTCTGACATAAGCATGTGTGCGCGAGCTTACCTATAAGTAATGACTTATATCAGGTTGAAGGGGTCGAATCATAGCTCCTCGCCGTGCCTCTTTGCTTTTCGCTACTAGGTTCACCCTCTTCTGATTTCAGAAAGCTTAATCGTACCTCTTTTCAAGGCTATGCTTGCATCCTGCCTCTACACTTCCTGACAACTCTAAGGCTGAAGAAATACTTCCTTATGTCCCTGTGACTTATTTGAGTTTTCAACTTCCATCTTTGCCCTCGTGTTCCTGTTCCAATCAGACAATGTGTCCTTGCTCTCCCTATCAATTCCTCTCAGTATTTTATACATTGTTAGCGTATCCTCCCTTGTCCTCCTGTTCTCCTGTGTCGTCAGGTTGTTTTCCCTTCATCTCTCCTCATGGGACATACCCCTTAGCTCCGGCACTAGTCTTGCTGCAAACCTCAGCAATTTCTCAGATTTCTTGACATGCTTAACCAGGTGTGGGTTTCATACTAATGCTGCATTCCCAAATATAGGCTGGACGTACATCATGTAGTGTTGCGAATGACTCCTTACTTAGATTTCAGAAAGCTGATCTTGGATTTGCAAGACGGGCAGTTTCTAAAGAAGTTATTTTTGATGTGCGCCTCAGGTGATATGCTCGATACAATACTCACCCCAAGGTTGGAGTGGGGGTGGAGTAATGTGGTGTGAGAATGGGGAAGGGATGGGATCAAGTCTTGTTTCCGTTTCCTTCTTCTAAGCTTCTGGTTTTTTTTAGCCTTATCGAATCTACTCTCAGAACTATGTATGCAGTTAGCCGCAACAACCTTCACATCCAAATCATTCCACTTTTCCTACCCACCTGAGACTAAAAAATAATTCCCAAGAATCTTCTGATTCATCCCTCCTTAATGACCTTCCACGTAACTGCTATATTCTTCTGTACTTGGTTTAGTATGTTAAACCGATTTTCATTATCCGCCTTATCAATCTTCTACGTCATAATCATTTACTGTTCCATTGTCTGTGCCATGGTTCGTCGTGTTCAGTTCCTTTAGTCTGCATTAAACACGTTCCTATGCATTGTACCTAGTTTAGTTGCAAACCTCTGTACATTTTTAAGCTTGTGAATCTTACTGGGTGTCAGGGGTCAAAATTATTTTTTCCGAGGATTCGCTCGGTATGATGTTGACTCTTAGTTTTGGTATATTTTCTTCCATTTCTCAATATTTATTTTATACTTCAGATGGTTCTTATTCTTATTCTTATTTTTCTTTTCCTCTCCTCTCTATCTTTCTCTCCCTGCCCTTCTCTACTTCCATCTCTGCCTCCCACGCTCCTCTCCCTCTCCTTGTCCTCTCTCTCTCTCCCTCTGTTTCCTCAGCTCATTCAAAAACCTTTTTATTTTTAACAGACAGGCAAATAGCGATTGGAATTAAGTTGGAGCCATCTGTGGGCCAACGAATTCATTTGCTCATCTTATTTCATTGATGTCATTATGCTGTCCTAACATTTTCCAGACTCGAGTCGTTCTAGCGTAGTTTGTTTGCTGCCCGTTTTGTTGTATTGGAGTTCTTGCTGTCCATGAATTGGAGCCTACTGTGGTACCTTGACAATATTGTCCTTTTCCGAAACAGTAAGACCATCGACGGTGTTGAAAGTTATTACAACCCAGGTCCTCAAAGGGAGCAAAATAAACACAGCAGAAAAACTTTGAATTATATTATCCTTCACTAAGTATAGACAGAAGTATGTACGCTTTATACACTATGTACAGCAATAGGTATTAGTGCACGCCACGGTAATCAAGGCAGAATTGAAGCCAATAGAATGCAGACCACCATGCTTCAACCAGCTCTCGAATGGAAATGACAAGGGTCATACAGCACATTATAATATATATATATATATATAAATATATATATATATATATAATATATATATATATATATATTATATATATATATATATTATATATATATATATATATATAACCACACTCACACATTATCACTGCTTTTGCAGAGGTGCTCAGAATACAACAGTTTTAGAAGCATATACGTATAAAGATACACAACATATCCCTCCAAACTGCCAATATCCCAAACCCCTCCTTTAAAGTGCAGGCATTGTACTTCCCATTTCCCAGGACTCAAGTCCGACTATATGAAATAACCGGTTTCCCTGAATCCCTCACTAAATATTACCCTGCTCACACTCCAACAGATCGTCAGGTCCCAAGTATCTTTCGTCTCCATTCACTCCTATCTAACACGCTCATGCATGCTTGCTGGAAGTCCAAGCCCTCGCCCACAAAACCTCCTTACCCCCTCTTTCCAACCCTTTCGAGGACGACCCCTACCCCTCTTTCCTTCCCCTATAGATTTATATGCTTTCCATGTCATTCTACTTTGATCCATTCTCTCTAAATGACCAAACCACCTCAACAACCCCTCTCTGCCCTCTGACTAATGCTTTTATTAACTCCACACCTTCTCCTAATTTCCACACTCCGAATTTCTGCATAATATTTACACCACACATTGCCCTTAGACAGGACATCTCCACTGCCTCCAACCGTCTCCTCGCTGCTGCATTTACCACCCAAGCTTCACATCCATATAAGAGTGTTGGTACTACTATACTTTCATACATTCCCTTCTTTGCCTCCATAGATAACGTTTTTTGACTCCACATATACCTCAACGCACCACTCACTTTTTCCCTCATCAATTCTATGATTAACCTCATCCTTCATAAATCCATCCGCCGACACGTGAACTCCCAAGTATCTGAAAACATTCACTTCTTCCATTCTCCTCCTCCCCAACTTGATATCCATTTTTTCTTTATCTAAATCATTTGATACCCTCATCACCTTACTCTTTTCTATGTTCACTTTCAACTTTCTACCTTACACACATTCTCAAACTCATCCACTAACCTTTGCAATTTTTCTTTAGAATCTCCATAAGCACAGTATCATCAGCAAAAAGTAACTGTGTCAATTCCCATTTTGAATTTGATTCCCCATAATTAATCCCACCCCTCTCCGAACACCCTAGCATTTACTTCCTTTACAACCCCATCTATAAATATATTAAACAACCATGGTGACATTACACATCCCTGTCTAAGACCTACATTTACCGAGAAGTATTCTCCCTCTCTTCTACACACCCTAACCTGAGCCTCACTATCCTCATAAAAGCTCTTTACAGCATTTAGTAACTTACCACCTATTCCATAAACTTGCAACATCTGCCACATTGTTCCTCTATCCACTCTATCATATGCCTTTTCTAAATCCATAAATGCAATAAAAACTTCCTACCTTTATCTAATACTGTTCACATATATGCTTCAATGTAAACACTTGATCTACACATCCCCTACCCACTCTGAAGCCTCCTTGCTCATCCGCAATTCTACATTCTGTCTTACCTCTAATTCTTTCAATTATAACTCTACCGTATACTTTTCCTGGTATACTCAGTAAACTTATTCCTCTATAATTTTTACAATCTCTTTTGTCCCCTTTCCCTTTATATAAAGGGACTATACATGCTCTCTGCCAATCCCTAGGTACCTTCCCCTCTTTCATACATTTATTAAACAAAAGTACCAACCACTCCAACACTATATCCCTCCCATCAGTTCCAGCTGCTTTACCCCCTTTCATTCTACGTAATGCCTCACGTACCTCCACCACACTTACATTCTGCTCTTCTTCACTCTTAAAAGATGGTATACCTCCCTGGCCAGTGCATGAAATTACCGCCTCCCTTTCTTCCTCAACATTTAAAAGTTCCTCAAAATATTCTCGCCATCTACCTAATACCTCCCTCTCCCCATCTACTAACTCCCCTACTCTGTTTTTAATGGACAAATCCATACTTTCCCTAGGCTTTCTTAACTTGTTTAACTCACTCCAAATTTTTTTCTTATTTTCATTAAAATTTCTTGACAGTGCCTCTCCCACTCTTTCATCTGCTCTCCTTTTGCACTCTCTCACCACTCTCTTCACCTTTCTTTTACTCTCCATATACTCTGCTCTTCTTATAACACTTCTGCTTTGTAAAAACCTCTTGTAAGCTACCTTTTTCTTTTATCACACCCTTTACTTCATCATTCCACCAATCACTCCTCTTTCCTCCTGCCCCCACCCTCCTATAACCACAAACTTCTGCCCCACATTCTAATACTGCATTTTTAAAACTATTCCAACCCTCTTCAAACCCCCCACTATATATATATATATATATATATATATATATATATATATATATTATATATATATATATATATATATATATATATATTATATATATATATATATATATATATATGTATATATATACACATATATATATATATATATATATATATATATATATATATATATATATATATATATATATATATATATATATATATATAATATATATATATATATATATTTGATAATTTGGAACTGGGGACAAAACTTATAAGTTCCGAACACACAAACTGCGCCTCACAGATCGTTAATATAGTTAGATTTAGGTAAGCTTTGCTAGGAAGCAGGACAAGTGATTCTTGAGGCGGGTCATAGTCGTACGACGACCCGCCAGCGGGAGCTTTTGCCCATCTGACCGAGGTCTTCCGCTGGATTACCGATCCACCCCTTTAAAAATTAAAGTTATTATTATTATAGCCATTTTTTTAATTCAAATGGTTTCATTCTTTAATGGAAGTAATTTGCATAGCATCGGATCCTGCAACAGTGAAGCCAGAATAAAAACAACTCACTGTTGCTATTACTGTATTTTATTCTTGTTTCATTTCACACACTCCAATTTTTTTTTCTTGATTTTTATTACCTCTGGACACTGTCGCTATAATTCATCCAAATTATTAGCTCTTATAATTTTCCCACTTAATCCCCAAAAACCCACAGTTTTAATCAAGCTGGTAAATACAATCAATGTTTACTCTCAGCTGTGTTTGTGTGGGGGACTCTACTCCCAACTCCAACTTTCAATCTAACTTGACCGATAATTGTACTTACTATTATGTACCATGAGGTTTTCCACCCAAGTTATGCCTCCCCAGTGATCTACCTCACCCATGCTCTACCTCACCCATGCTCTACCTCACCCATGCTCTACTTCAAAAAAATATTAGAGAAATATTCCATGTTGTCCCAGTAGCTTATAGAAGACTTTATTTTCCACTTAGTCAGGTGGTAGTCTGGATTTTCCGAAATCCCAGAAGAGAAAACCCCGTTACTTTCTCTAATAATTTTATATGTCGTGATCAAGTCTCCCCGACCTCCAATTTCCTCCAAGGTCCTCAGGTTCGGTTCTCTGGCTCATCCAGGTTCTGTAGGCTTGTCTGTTTTCCTTTCAATACTTTTCCTTTCCTCCAGGTTCCTCAGTGTAGTCTTTTCCTCATTCTCCTCCTCCTCCAGAGTCCTCAGTATCCTCTTCTCCTCCTCCTCCAGGGTTCTCAGGATCCTCCTCCTCCCCTCCTCCTCCAGGGCCCTCAGAATCCTCTCAACCTCCTCCAGGGCCCTCAGAATCCTCTCAACTTCCTCCAGGGATCTAAGTATCCTCTCAACCTCCTCCAGGGTCCTCAGAATCCTCTCCACCTCCTCCAGGGCTCTCAGTATCCTCTCCACCTCCTCCAAGCTCCTCAGTATTCTCTCCTCCTCCTCCAATGTTATCAGTATCCTCTCCAACTCATCAAGGGTCCTCAGTATCCTCTCCTACTCATCAAAGGTCCTCAGTATCCTTTCCTACTCATCCAGTATCCTCAGTATCCTCTCCTACTCCTCCAGGGTCCTCAATATATTTTCCTAATCTTTCACGGTCCTCAATATCCTTCCAACTCCTCCAGGGTCCTCAGTATCCTCTCCTACTCCTCCAGGGTCCTCAGTATCCTCTCCTACTCCTCCAGGGTCCTCAGTATTCTCTCCTACTCCTCCAGGTTCCTCAGAATCCTCTCCTACTCATCCAGGGTCCTCAGTATCCTCTCTCACTCATCCAAGGTCCTGAGTATCCTCTCCTACTCATCCAGGGTCCTTAGTACCCTCTCTCACTCATCCAGGGTCCTCAGTATCCTCTCTTACTCATCCAGGGTCCTCAGTATCCTCTCCTACTCATCCAGGGTCCTCACTATCCTCTCTCACTCATCCAGGGTCCTCAGTATCCTCTCCTACTCATCTAGGGTCCTCAGTATCCTCTCCTACTCATCTAGGGTCCTCAGTATCCTTTCCTACACATCTAGGGCCCTCAGTATCCTCTCTTACTCATCCAGGGTCCTCAATATCCTCTCCTACTCATCTAGAGTCCTCATTATCCTCTCCTACTCATCCAGGGTCCTCAATATCATCTCCTACCATCCACGGTCCTCAGTATTCTCTCTTACTCATCCAAGGTCCTCAATATCTTTTCCTAACCCTTCAGGGTCCTCAGTATCCTTTCTACTCCTCAAGGATCCTCAGTATCCTCCCCTACTCCTCCAGGGTCCTCATTATCCTCTCCTACTCCTCTAGGGTCCACAGTATCCTCTCCTACTCCTCCAGGGTCCACAGTATCCTCTCCTACTCCTCCAGGGTCCACAGTATCCTCTCCTACTCCTCCAGGGTCCACAGTATCCTCTACTACTCCTCCAGGGTCCAGAGTATCCTCTCCTACCCCTCCAGGGTCCTCATTATCCTCTCCTACTCCTCCAGGGTCCACAGTATCCTCTCCTACTCATCCAGGGTCCACAGCATCCTCTCCTTCTCATCCAGAGTCCACATTATCCTCTCCTACTCATCCAGGGTCCTCAGTATTCTTTCCTATTCCTCCATGGTTCTCAGTATCCTCTCCTACTCCTCCAGGGTCCTCAGTATCCTTTCCTACTCCTCCAGGGTTCTCAGTATCCCTCCTACTCCTCCAGGGTCCTAAGTATCCTTTCCTGCTCCTCCAGGGTTCTCAGTATCCCTCCTACTCCTCCAGGGTTCTCAGTATCCTTTCCTACTCCTCCAGTGTTCTCAGTACCCCTCCTACTCCTCCAGGGTCCACAGTTTCCTCTCCTACACCTCCAGGGCCCACAGTATCCTCTCCTACTCTTCCAGTATCCACAGTATCCTCTCCTACTCTTCCAGGGTCCACAGTATCCTCTCCTACTCCTCCAGGGTCCACAGTAACCTCTCCTACTCCACCAGGGTTCTCAGTATCCTCTCCTACTCCTCCAGGGTCCACAGAATCCTCTCCTACTCATCCAGGGCCCTCAGTATCCTCTCCTACTCCTTAAAGGTCCACAGTATCCTCTACAACTCCTCTTGGGTCCACAGTATCCTCTCCTACTCCTCTTGGGTCCACAGTATCCTCTCCTACTACTCCAGGGCCCTCAGTATCCTCTCCTACTCTTCCAGGGTCCATAGTTTCCTCTTCTCCTTCAGGGTTGTCATATTCCTTTCCTTCCCTCGTCTCCTCCAGGTTCGTAAGATTTAGTGTCTAATTGCTCATTCATCTCACTCAATACACCATCTACCAATACGTCAACAGGTGGGACTGTAGATTGGATTCAGAAGCAGCGCCATCTTTCACTGAAACAATATTTTGTCCTATTTAGATTTTTGCTCTGCCTAATTAACCGAGTTTGCCGAATAGGCAGAATTCCCTTAAAAACTGGACTACATAAAATATTACAGACAGTTGAAAAAATGTGTTAAAATGAGGTTTTATTGCATATTTCAACGTGGTATTGTTTGAGGCATTTTCTGACATTTTTGTTACCACTGTGAAACGTACAGAACTGTGTAGCAGCACGCTAATGATTTATTTAAATTTGATAAATAAAATTCACCATCACTGTCAGCACCTCTTCACTCGCTCTCCTTCACTGTCAGCACCTCTTCACTCGCTCTCCTTCACTGCCAGCACCTCTTCACTCGCTCTCCTTCACTGTCCCGCACCTCTTCACTCGCTCTCCTTCACTGCTAGCACCTCTTCACTCGCTCTCCTTCACTGTTAGCACCTCTTATCGCTCTCCTTCACTGCCAGCACCTCTTCACTCGCCCTCCTTCACTGCAGCACCTCTTCACTCGCTCTCCTTCACTGCAACACCTCTTCACTCGCCTCCTTCACTGCTAGCACCTCTTCACTCGGTCTCCTTCACTGCCAGCACCTCTTCACTCGCCCTCCTTCACTGCCAGCACCTCTTCACTCGCTCTCCTTCACTGCTAGCACCTCTTCACTCGCTCTCCTTCACTGCTAGCACCTCTTCACTCGCTCTCCTTCACTGCCAGCACCTCTTCACTCGCTCTCCTTCACTGCCAGCACCTCTTCACTCGCTCTCCTTCACTGCCAACACCTCTTCACTCGCCCTCCTTCACTGCCAGCACCTCTTCACTCGCCCCCTTCACTGCCAGCACCTCTTCACTTCGCTCTCCTTCACTGCCAGCACCTCTTCACTCGCCCTCCTTCACTCCCGCACCTCTTCACTTCGCTCTCCTTCACTGCCAACACCTCTTCACCTCGCCCTCCTTCACTGCCAGCACCTCTTCACTCGCCCTCCTTCACTGTCAGCACCTTTTCACTTGCTCTCATTCACTGCCAGCACCTCTTCACTCGCCCTCCTTTACTGCCAGCACCTCTTCACTCGCCCCCTTCACTGCCAGCACCTCTTCAACTCGCCCTCCTTTACTGCCAGCACCTCTTCACTCGCCCTCCTTCACTGCCAGCACCTCTTCACTCGCCCTCCTTTACTGCCAGCACCTCTTCACTCGCCCTCCTTCACTGCCAGCACCTCTTCACTCGCCCTCCTTCACTGCCACACCTCTTCACTCGCCCTCCTTCACTGCCAGCACCTCTTCACTCGCCCTCCTTCACTGCCAGCACCTCTTCACTCGCCCTTCCTTCACTGCCAGCACCTCTTCACTCGCCCTCCTTACTGCCAGCACCTCTTCACTCGCCCTCCTTCACTGCCAGCACCCTTCACTCGCCCTCCTTTTACTGCCAGCACCTCTTCACTCGCCCTCCTTCACTGCCAGCACCTCTTCACTCGCCCTCTTTCACTGCCAGCACCTCTTCACTCGCCCTTTCCCTTTACTGCCAGCACCTCTTCACTCGCCCTCCTTTCTGCCAGCACCTCTTCACTCGCCCTCCTTCACTGCCAGCACCTCTTCACTCGCCTTCCTTCACTGCCAGCACCTCTTCACTCGCCCTCCTTCACTGCCAGCACCTCTTCACTCGCCCTCCTTCACTGCCAGCACCTCTTCACTCGCCCTCCTTCACTGCCAGCACCTCTTCACTCGCCCTCCTTCACTGCCAGCACCTCTTCACTCGCCCTCATTTACTGCTAGCACCTCTTCACTCGCCCTCCTTCACTGCCAGCACCTCTTCACTCGCCCTCCTTCACTGCCAGCACCTCTTCACTCGCCCTCCTTCACTGCAGCACCTCTTCACTCGCCCTCCTTCACTGCCAGCACCTCTTCACTCGCCCTCCTTCACTGCCAGACCTCTTCACTCGCCTTCCTTCACTGCCAGCACCTCTTCACTCGCCCTCCTTCACTTCATCGCCCTCTACCTGCCTCTCACTCGCCCTCCTTCACGCCAGCACCTCTTCACTCCCTCATTCACTGCCAGCGCCTCTTCACTCCCCTCCTTCACTGCCAGCACCTCTTCACTAGCCCTCCTTCACTGCCAGCACCTCTTCACTCGCCCTCCTTCACTGCCAGCACCTCTTCACTCAGCCCCTCCTTCACTGCAGCACTCTTCCTCGCCCTCTTCACTGTCAGCACATCTCACTCGCCCTCCTTCACTACCAGCACCTCTTCACTCGCCCTCCTTCACTGCCAGCACCTCTTCACTCGCCCTCCTTCCTGCCAGCACCTCTTCACTCCCTCCTTCACTGCCAGCACCTCTTCACTCAGCTCCTTCACTGCTAGCACCTCTTCACTAGCCCTCCTTCACTGCTAGTACCTCTTCACTCGCCCTCCTTCACTGTCAGCACCTCTTCACTCATCATCCTTCACTGCTAGCACATCTTCACTCGCCCCCCTTCACTGCAGCACCCTCTTCACTCGCCCTCCTTCACTGCCAGCACCTCTTCACTCGCCCTCCTTCACTGCAGCACATCTTCACTCGTTCTTCTTCACTGCCAGCATCTCTTCACTCGCCCTCCTTCACTGTCAGCACATCTTCACTCGTTCTCCTTCTCTGCCAGCACCTCTTCACTCGCCCTCCTTCACTGCCAGCACCTCTTCACTCGCCCTCCTTCACTGCCAGCACCTCTTCACTCGCCCTCCTTCACTGCTAGCACCTCTTCACGAGCCCTCCTTCATTGCCAGCACCTCTTCTCTCGCCCTCCTTTACTGCTAGCACCTCTTCACTAGCCCTCCTTCACTGCTAGCACCTCTTCACTCGCTCTCCTTCACTGTCAGCACCTCTTCACTCATCCTCCTTCACTGCTAGCACATCTTCACTCGCCCTCCTTCACTGCCAGCACCTCTTCACTCGCCCTCCTTCACTGCCAGCACCTCTTCACTCGCCCTCCTTCACTGTCAGCACATCTTCACTCGCCCTCCTTCACTGCCAGCACCTCTTCACTCGCCCTCCTTCACTGCCAGCACCTCTTCACTCGCCCCTCCTTCACTGCAGCACCTCTTCACTCGCCCTCCTTCACTGCCAGCACCTCTTCACTCGCCCTCCTTCACTGTCCACACCTCTTCACTCGCCTTTCCCTTCACTGCAGCACCTTTCACTCGCCCTCCTTCACTGGCAGCACTCTTCAACTCGCCCTCCTTCACTGCCAGCACCTCTTCACTCGCCCTCCTTCACTGCCAGCACCTCTTCACTCGCCCTCCTTCACTGCCAGCACCTCTTCACTCGCCCCCTTCACTGCAGCGCCCCTAACACATCTCTCACTATCACGCCTCGTCGAGATTTCTCATTCGGAAAATTTATTTCTCTCTTGCGATCACCCTCTCTTTCCCCTCGCCTTTTTATTTTTTTGCTCGAACTTACTTTCTTCCTCTATCTCCTTCTGTATGTCTCTGTCAGTGTCTTACTGGCTCTCCATTTCCTCTCTCTGTCCTCTCTCTCTCTGTGTCTGTCTGTCTCTGTCTGTCTGTCTGTCTGCTTCTGTCTCTCTGTCTCTCTTCTCTCTCTCTCTCCTCTCTCTCTCTCGTCTCTCTCTCCTTCTCTCTCTCTCTCCTCTCTCTCTCTCTCTCTCTTCTCTACTCTCTCTCTCTCTCTCTCCCCTCATTCTTCTTTTTGTTTACACAGGGTTTGACAAGGTTAAGGATCCCTACTTTTGTTTACAAGCTACTTACAGGTTAAGGATTCATAACTTTATTGGCAAGCTAAGAGCTCATTTGAAAGCATTTTTATTGTTATGAGACATACAAGTAGGACAGGATGAAGTTGGAGCCATCTGAGGTCAGCATTTTCATTTGATCAACTGACTTTATCTCGTTGACATCATTATGCTGTACGAATGTTTTCCAACTACTCTCTCTCTCTCTCTCTCTCTCTCTCTGTCTCTCTCTCTCTCTCTTCTCTCTCTCTCTCTCTCTCTCTCTCTCCTCTCTCTCTCATTCTCTCTCTCTCTCTCTCTCTCCTCTCCTTCTCTTTACTCTCTCTCTCTCGCTCTCTCTCTTTCTAATTCTCTTATTCTTTAATATTTTTACGTCACTCCTCTTTCTCCTGCCCATTACCTTCTAGTTACTCTCTCTACTTGCATCAGTTAACATGTATTACCATGATAGTTTAAACTGGGAGGAACTGAGAGAAACAAGCACTGATACATCACCCAAAACCTACAGCATCCATGGGAGAGGTCAAATAAACATCCTCCCTCTGAAGAAATAGTAAACGAATCGAAAGTTGAAGAATTTATGAAGGAAACCACTATACCTGGATTGACATGTGGCCATGAGCAAGAGGAGATAGTGGAGATGATCTCCATACTTAGGGTGGCGAATGGAAATGAGGTGGCGGATACAGCCTCCATACGTGGATTACAGGGAAGTGCTATTGATCCCATCACACCTTGGATTACTCCATGAAAAAGTTAATATGTTAGCCAAGAAAAGTGCCCTGAAGCAGAATGCAGAATATAACTCTGGTATATCTGTCTAGCATTTAGGAACAATATTAGGAGGGAAGTAAATAATGAAACTAAATGTTATAGGAATGCAGTTAGAAGCCTGAGTAGATCTATAACCTACTATGATAACATGAACGTAGATAATTAAGTTTATGGAGAAACTTGCAATGTGAACAAACTGACTGATGTTGTAGTGGCCAGGCTTAGGCTTGGTTACAAGTACTTCTGGCAGTTTGGGAGACACACAGATGATCAAACCAAATGCAAAGTATGTGGCCAGCCCTACGGTCGCTATGTGGTTAATTGTCCACTTATTGGGGAATATAGTGATGAACAGTATAATAACCTATGTGATATGTAAAGGTATCTTATTAATGAAAATAAGATGCCAGATATATAAAGCAAATTTCCTAAATTTGCTTGTAACAGGTAAGTGAACAGTAGATTTAAATTCAGATGTACTCCTGTTAACCCTTTTGGGACCTAGTTCCTAGGGTTTTTGTGTATCCATATGCTCTTGTGCTACCCTCCAAACGTTGGATATGGGGTGCACAATAACCTAGCCACTTCGGAGGCAAAAAATAAAAACATCTAACAAGCATGTGACCAAATCGAAGAAGTGTATGGCAGGGTACACGGCTGGGACCATGAGGTGCGGCTCATCTGTAAGGGGCACTGTACCAGGCCTACTGGCCTAATAATTCTTCACAAAAATTTATAAGTAACTCCAGCAAGCATTACATGGCAAATTTACTTTATTAACTGTGCTCACCCCTCACCTTTCCCCCCCCTTTCTCTTTCCCCTCACTTCTCTTCTAACAGTCCCAACTTTCCCTAGCACATCCCCTCCTTGTTTCCCTGTCGCAGCACCCCTTACATCACCTCATCTCTTACCTACCCTCACTTCTGCTCTTATCTCCCTTTAACCCCTGACCCTTCAACGCCTTAACCTTACCTTTACCCCTCACCCCTCATCCTATCTTACTCTTCACTTCTCCTTAAACATCACCCCTCACCTCCCCCCATCCATCACCTCCCCAAGACCCTCACACTTAAACCCAACATGTAATAATCGCACTGGCTGGGGATTATTACATTAGCACTTGGCGTAAAGATGTCGAAATCATAAGGATAACGGAGAGAGCAAGCGAGCCAGTGAAGGCGTGTGAGAACCCCCGCCCGCCTGCCTGGCGCCTCGACCACCGTCAGCCTTGCAAAATTCTTCGTCCACGCTAGCAGAGTTTTCGGCGCGTTTGTGCAGCGTGCCGGTGTCTGCGAGAGCTCACAGCTGCTGCTGCCGCCGCTCTGTAGCTCATGTGGGTGTCCCCCATTTAACTTAAAAAGAAATACGTCCACCAACCCCCCTATATTTTAGTAGAAAGTTAGTGAAAACAACTTTTTTTTTCTTGAGAGTGAGAGTCAAGAAAGGCACTATGTTACAGAGCGAAGTTTTATTTATTGGTTTAGTTTCGCTCTTAACGATAAAGTTCTCTTCAGAGCGAAACGTCGTCAATAAATAAAGATTTGCTCTACACACAGTTTTTCCAGCAGCTCGTTCCAAGCTGTTAAGTGGATGGAGAGACACGTAAAACAACTTTAACACACTGTAACTTGTTTAGTGGGTGAAGAGGCAAATAAAACAGCGTTAACTCTTTATTATATCCATATTTAGTGGATGAGATGAGACAGTAAACCTCTATTATAACGACGCGTGATAAACTTGCCTCTGGGCGAACCGTCGCTACAAAGGTTGGCGCTGTTTTAATTAGAGTTTTAAAGAATGATGAAACACTGCAGTAGCCGTATTGGCCAGTGCTAGGCAGGTCCAGTTCACACTGAACCACACCCACTCGTCTACCCGTTCTACCTATATTTAATGCTACCCATAGTTCTCGCATCAATGACGATACCTGGTAGCTAGTTTCACTCATCTACAACTCTATTGCCAAACCAGTAGTGCGCAATATCTTTTTTAAAACTAAATTGTGTCAAACTTGAAATAGTAGCAATGAGTCCTGCCTTGGTTAGATTCTTTTAACTCGTTATTTATAGCTCTTTCACTGATTCCTATTTTCCATTTCTACACTTCAGTCATAGTCCCTTTCCCTTAATTCTACATCTTGACAGAGTGCAAACTGAGTATACTCAATCTGTCTTTATTGAAAAGATTTCCGATACTCAGGATCAACTTCGTCTTCCTTCTCTGAATATTTTTCAGCATACTTCATGTCCATTCCGTAATGTAGTGACCAGAACTGAGCAGCCTTGGGACTTTTATACAGTACACATACACATATGTTAGTGCACATACATATACATAAGCTTACATATGCACACGCACACGCACACGCACACGCACACGCACACACACACACACACGCACACACACACACACACACAACACACACACACACACACACACACACACACCACACACACACAACACACACACACACACACACACACACACACACACACACACACACACACACACACACACACAACCTACGGGGGAGTTTGATATAGAGGTTTCGTCAATGATGCAGAGCAGAAAAGAGGGAACGTCCTTGCTGGGACGTTCTCTGTGACCGTATTTGCTTGGACCTCCTCCTCTTGTCTGCATCACTGCAATCTCCTGATGTGGTAAGATGCACCAGACATTAATGAGCATTATCCTGGTGGTAAGATGCATCAGACATAAATGAGCATTATCCTGGTGGCAAGATGCATCAGACATGAATGAGCATTATCCTGGTGGTAAGATGCATCAGACATTAAACACTGAAGCTGTTCTGAAGACGTAAATGGAAATGTATATAATGTGATTTAATGGGAACAAAAATATCCACACTATTTTACACACATACCTATTTTAGTCAAAGCTGCTCCTCCCTACCTATTTTATACAAATCTGCTATCTATTTTGCACAAATCTCCTCCTACCTATTTTACACAAATCTGTTCCTACCTATTTTACATAGATTTGGTCTTATTTTACACAAATCTGCTCCTACATATTTTACATAAATCTGTTCCTACCTACTTGAATTTCACTCTCCGCCTTAAATATTCGCCAGGAGCGAAGCCCTGACACTGGTTTTTGTTAGACGGTAACCCGTCACTGTTCGGGAAGGAGTATTGGAAATGTACAAGCGATGTACCGTCTACAGCCCCACGGCAGAGACGCTGTACTCTCCGCCGTCATTGCATTAGCAGGATGGGAGTGGTTTGGCAGTTATCCGAACCATTCCAAAATGCAGGGAATGGATTCAGTATCTTTGGTCAGGAGGGGGGGCACTTGTGAAAGCCACTTGTTCTTGCAGTCTGGTTCTAGTTATCGTGCACTGCCATTCGAAATTTGAACCATATCGGATGAGGGGTACTGAAGTTATGAGAGAAATAAAATGGAAACCACTCAAATGTCTCGCTACAGGGATAATTCCTGATGTATTCCATTCGCTGTGCCATTCGAAAATATGTGTGAGTGTGTGTGTGTGTGTGTGTGTACTCACCTATTTATGGTTGCAGGGGTCGAGCGAGCGAGCGAGCGAGCGAGAGAGAGAGAGAGAGAGAGAGAGAGAGAGAGAGAGAGAGAGAGAGAGAGAGAGAGAGAGAGAGAGAGAGAGAATAGAAAAAGATTAGTACAGAGTGCGGTATAAGTTTTTAATGCAGTTAAATACTAATGTTGAAGATCCAAAGCTAATTAGATTTGGTAATTACATTTTATCACATGGACATCAATATCTTAATTTTTTCTTTAATGACAAACTAGCGCATACACATGGCTAGCCAATTTCAAACCTTCCACTAAGAAACACTAGCTTGGTAGTCATATTGAAAAGAAATTCTTTTGTTATTCTGGAACAATGTCTTGAAAAACACCAGCACATTATGTCTGAAGCTACACAGAATTTTAATTACCAAGTTATCAGTGCTGGAGGGAGAAGAGAATTAGAGGAGGCACTCAGATCATAGCATGACAATCAGTATTTGAGTTTTCCCAGTTTCTTCTAAAAAAAAAATTGTGTCGAACACAGTCTAAAATAAAGTTAGACTTTCCTCTAAGTAAGATTTATCAGTGTTTAAAGTGTTTTAAGAATTATAAAGTGAACATTATATAGCCTTAATCTACGATAACCCAGTATAGTCACCCTCTTTGAATTATATCTGGTCGGAAGAGATTGTCTAATTGTTTACACAAAACAAGTTTGACTAGCAAAATTGTCACATTAAACTCTCTCAGCATAAAAATCAAACGAAGCTTCCTTTGTGAAAAGAGCATCAACACAAAGTTTGAAGCCTATCACAGGAGCCGTTCTCCAGTTATTGCACAGACTCATACAAAAACCATTAATTTTTAAAGGGGTGGACCCGGTAAGCCAGTGCAAGGCCTCGGTCAGATGACCAAAAGCTCCAGCTGCGGGTCATCATATGACTAAGACGCGCGCCAGGAAACACTTGTCCTGTTTCCTGACAAACCTTACGTAACCTAACCTACAAAATGTAGATGATTCAGCCGTTAATAATTGAGGCTGTTTACAACTGTTTCATTTTAATCAGTTGAAAGCGCTTAACCAGTAGCAGTCATATAGCGGCTTGTGGAATGGGAGGCATTCAGATTCAATCGATTATAGGGATCATAATTCCAGTTTCTTTAATCAAGAGCCCTTTATCAGCCTCAAGATAAAGTGGTGAATTAATTTACAATAATAGCAAATTATTTCGAGAAAAAAAGCTGGCAGACTCTCAATCCCCCTCCACTACACGCACTATTAACAATACCAGCCTCAATTACACTCACCATTAACAATACCAGCCTCCACTACACGCACCATTAGCAATACCAGCCGCCACTACACACACCATTAACAATACCAGCCTCCACTACACACACCATTAACAATACCAGCCTCCACTAGACACACCATTAACTATACCAGCCTCCACTACACACACCATTAACAATACCAGCCTCCACTACACGCAACATTAATAATACCAGCCTCCACTGCACACACCATTACCCAAAACCAGCCCCACTACACACACCATTAACAATACCAGCCTCCACTAAAACACACCATTAACAATACCAGCCTCCACTACACACACCATTAACAATTCCAGCATCCCACACACACACAAAATTAAAAACACCAGCCTCCAATACACAAACCATTAACAATACCAGCCTCCACTAAAACACACCCTTAACAATACCAGCCTCCAATACACACCCCCATTAACAAACCAGCATCAACTACACACACCATTAACAATTCCAGCATCCACTACACACACAATTTTAACACCAGCCTCCACTACACAAACCATTAACAAATTCCAGCCTCCACTACACACACCATTAACAATACCAGCCTCCACTGCACACACCATTACCAACAATAGCCTCCACTACACACACCACTAACAATACCAGCCTCCACTACACACCCCCATTAACAATACCAGCCTCCACTACACAACCATTAACAATACCGGCCCTCCACTACACACACACTTAACAATACCAGCCTCAACTACACGCACCATTAACAATACAAGCCTCACTCACCATTCCCCAACAATTACCAATACCAGCCTCCAATACACACACCATTAACAATACCAGCATCAACTCACACACCATTAACAATACCCGCCTCTACTACGCACAAAAATTAACAATACCCAGCCTCCACTACACACACCATTAACAATACCACCCCCCCTACACACACACCATTAACAGTACCAGCCTCCACTACAAGACACCATTAACAATACCAGCCTCCACTACACACACCATTAACAATACCAGCCTCCACTACACACACCATTAACAATTACCTGCCTCCACAAAACACACCATTAACAAAACCAGCCTCCACACACACACCATTAACAATACCAGCCCCCCCACTACACACACCATTAACAATAACAACCTCCAATACCCCAAGACCATTAACAATACAAGCATCCACTACACCACTATTAACAATACCAGCCTCCACTACAAACACCAGTAACAATACCAGCCTCCACTACACACACCATTAACAATACCAGCCTGCACTACACACACCATTAACAATACCAGCCTCCACTACACACACCATTAACAATACCCGCCTCCTTTACACACACCATTAACAATACCACCCTCCACTACACACACCATTAACAATACCAGCCTCCACTACACACACCATTAACATTACTAGCCCCACTACTCACACCATTTTAAAAACAGCAGCCTCCACTACACACACCCATTAACAATACCACCCCCAACTACACAAAACCATTAAACAAAACCAGCCTCCAATACACACACCATTAACAATACCTGCCGCCTCCACTACACACACCATTAACAATACCGGCCTCCACTACACACACCATTAACAATACCAGCCTCAACTACACGCACCATTAACAATAACAACCTCCAATACACACACCATTAACAATACCAGCCCTCCACTACACACCATTAACAATACCGGCCTCCACTACACACACCATTAACAATAAACCCGCCTCAACTACATGCACCATTAACAATAACAAACCTCCAATACACAGACCATTAACAATACAAGCATCCACTACACACCAAATATTAACAATACCAGCATCCACTACAAATACCAGTAACAATACCAGCCTCCACTACACACCAAACCCTTAACAATACCAGCCTGCACTACCAACACCATAACAATACCAGCCTGCACTACACACACCATTAACAATACCCGCCTCCTTTACACACACCATTAACAATACCACCCTCCACTAAAACACACCATAACATACCAGCCTCCACTACACACACCATTAACATTACTAGCCTCCACTACACACACCATTAACAACACCAGCCTCCACTTTCACACACCATTAACAATACAGCCTCCACTACACACAACCATTAACAAACCAGCCTCCACTACACTACCCTTAAAAAATACCAGCCTCCATTACACGCACCATTAACAATACCAGCCTCAACTAAAACACACCATTAACAATACCAGCCTCCACTACACACACCATTAACAATACCAGCCCCCACTACACACACCATTTAAAAATACCGGCCTCCAAATACACACACCATTAAACAATACCACCTCCACTACACACACCATTAACAATACCAGCCTTCACTACATACACCCTTAACAATATCAGCCTCCACTACACACACCCATTAACAATACCAGCATCCATACACACACCATTAAAAATACCAAACATCCACTACACACAAAATTAACAATACCAGCCTCCCCCTACACACTCCATTAACAATACCAGCCTCCACTACACGCGCCATTAACAATTCCACCTCAACTACACACACCATTAAAAAATACCAGCCTCCACAAAACACACCATTAACAATACCAGCCTCCACTACACACACCGTTAACAATACCAGCCTCCACTACACACCCCCATTAACAATACCAGCCTCCACTACACACACCATTAACAATACCAGCCTCCACTACACACACCATTAACATTACCAGCCTCCACTACACGCACCATTAACAATACCAGCATCCACTACACAAAAAAATTTAACATTACAAGCCTCCACTACACACACCATTAACAATTCCAGCCTCCAATACACACACCATTACAATACCAGCCTCCACTACACACACAATTAAAAAATACCCCCTCCATACACACACCATTAACAAAACCAGCCTCCACTACACACACAATTAACAATACCAGCCTCCACAACACACACCATTAACAATACCAGCCTCTAATACACGCACCATTTACAATATCAGCCTCCACTACACGCACTATTAACAATACCAGCCTCAATTACACTCACCATTAACAATACCAGCCTCCACTACACGCACCATTAGCAAAAACCAGCCGCCACTACACACACATTAACAATACCAGCCTCCACTACACACACCATTAACAATACCAGCCTCCACTAACACCCCCATTTAAATATACCAGCCTCCACTACACAAACCCATTTTAACAATACCACCTCCCTACACACACAATTAACAATACCAGCCTCCACTACACACACCATTAACAATACAGCCTCCACTACACACCCATTAAAAAATACCAGCCTCCACACACACCATTTAACAATACCAGCCCCCACTACACAAACCATTTAACCAAAACCAGCCTCCACTACACACACTATAACAAAACCAGCCTCCCTACACACACCATTAACAATACCAGCCTCCACTACAAAACAAACCATTAACAATACCAGCCTCCACTACACACCATTAACAATACCACCCCCACTACACAAACCATTAACAATACCAGCCTCCACTACACACACCATTACCAATACCAGCCTCCACTACACACCATTAACAATACCAGCCCCCCCTACACACACCCATTAACAATCCAGCCTCCACTAAAACACACTATTAACAATACCAGCCTCCACTACACACACCATTAACAATAAACCAGCCTCCACTACACACACTATTAACTATACCACCCTCTGCTACACACACCATTAAAAATTCCAGCCTTCACTACACGCACCATTTAAAAATATCAGCCTCTACTACACACACCATTAACAATACCGCCTCCACTCACCACACCATTAACAATACCCGCTTCCACTACACCACCATTTCAATACCAGCCTCCACTACACACACCAATAAAAATACCAGCCTCCACTACACGCAAACCCTTAACAATACCACTTCCACTACACGCACCATTAACAATACCAAACCTCCACTACACACACCATTAACAATACCAGCCTCCACTACACACAAACCCTTAACAAACCAACCCTCCACTACACACTCCATTAACATTATCCGCCTCCACTACACGCACCATTAAAAAAACTTGCCTCCAGTACCCACACAATTAACATTACCAGCCTCCACTACACACAAAAATTAACAATACCAGCCTCCGCTAAAAACACACCATTAAAAATTACCACCTCCACTACACACACTATTAACCAATACCAGCCTCCACTACACACACAATTAACAATACCAGCCTTCACTACACACAACATTAAACAATACAGCCTCTACACACGCACCATTTACAATACCAGCCTCAACTACACGCACTATTAAAAAAAACCAGCCTCAATTACACTCACCATTAACAATACCACCTCCACTACCACAAAAATTAACATTACCACCTCCACTACACACAACATTAACAATACCAGCCTCCCCCTACACACACCATTAAAATTACCAGCCTCCAATACACACACTATTAACAATACCAGCCTGCACTACACTCAACATTAACAATACCAGTCTCAACTACACACACCATTAACAATACCAGCCTCCACTACACACACAATTAACAATACCAGCCTTCACTACACACACCATTAACAATACCAGCCCTCTACTCAAAACGCACCATTTACAAAACCAGCCTCCACTACACGCACTATTAAAAATACCAGCCCTCAATTACACTCACCATTAACAATACCAGCCTCCACTTAAAACGCACCATTAGCAATACCCCCCTCCACTACACACACCATTAACAATACCAGCCTCCACTACACACACCATTAACAATACCAGCCTCCACTAAAACACACCATTAACTAAACCAGCCTCCACTACACTCACCATTAACAATACCCGGCCCCACTCCCCGCACCTTTTAAAAATACCAGCTATTCGCACACATTATTAACAAAACCAGCCTCCACTACACACACCATTAACAATACCAGGCTCCACTACACACACCATTAACAAACCAGCCTCCACTACACACACCATTAACAATTCCAGCATCCACTACATACACAATTAACAATACCACCCCACTACACAAACCATTAACAAATACCAGCCTCCACTACACACACCATTAACAATACCAGCCCCCCACTACACAAACCATTAAAAAATAAACCCGCCTCCACTACACCACACCATTAAACCCAAAACCAGCCTCCACTACACACCATTAACAATACCAGCCCCCACTACACACACCCATTAACAATACCACCTCCACTACACACACTATTAACAATACCACCTCCACTACAACACACCCTTAACAATACCAGCCTCCACTACACACACTATTAACTATACCACCCTCTGCTACACACACCATTAAAAATACCAGCCTTCACTACACGCACCATTAACCCAAAATTTAGCCTCTAAATACACACACCATTAACAATACCAGCCTCCACTACACACACCATTAACAATACCCGCTTCCACTACACACACCATTTACAATACCAGCCTCCACTACACACACCAAAAAAAATACCAGCCTCCACTACACGCACCTTAACAATACCAGCTTCCACTACACGCACCATTAACAATACCAGCCTCCAACTACACCCCCATTAACAATACCAGCCTCCACTACACACACCCTTAAAAAACC
Source organism: Cherax quadricarinatus (assembly GCF_026875155.1). Taxonomy (NCBI): domain Eukaryota; kingdom Metazoa; phylum Arthropoda; class Malacostraca; order Decapoda; family Parastacidae; genus Cherax; species Cherax quadricarinatus. The sequence goes on from NC_069402.1 coordinate 14,077,986, forward strand.
AACCTCCACTAACACACTCCATTAACATTATCAGCCTCCCCTACACGCACCATTAACAAAACCTGCCTCCAGTACCCACACAATTAACATTACCAGCCTCTACTACACACAACATTAACAATACCAGCCTCCGCTACACACACCATTAAAATTACCAGCCTCCAAATACACCCACTATTAACAATACCAGCCTGCACTAACACACAACATTAACAATACCAGTCTCAACTACACACACCCTTAACAAAAACCAGCCTCCACTACACACACAATTAACAAAACCACCTTCACTACACACACCATTTAAAAATACCAGCCTCTAACTACACGCACCATTTACCCAAAACCAGCCTCAACTACACGCACATTAACAATACCAAACCTCAAATTTCACTCACCATTAAAAATACCAAACCTCCCCCTACCCACACAATTAAAAATTACCAGCCTCCACTACACACAACATTAAAAAATACCAGCCCCCCGCTACACACACCATTAAAAATTACCAGCCTCCACTACACACACTATTAACCAATACCAGCCTGCACTACACTCAACATTAACAATACCAGTCTCAACCTACACACAACCATTAACAATCCAGCCTCCACTACACACACAAATTAACAATACCAGCCTTCACTACACACACCATTAACAATACCAGCCTCTACTACACGCACCATTTACAATACCCGCCTCCACTTACACGCACTATTAACAATACCAGCCTCAATTACACTCACCATTAACAATACCAAACCTCCACTACACGCACCATTTGCAAAACCACCCTCCACTACACACCCATTAACAATACCAGCCTCCACTACAACACCCATTAACAATACCAGCCCACTACACACACCATTAACTATACCAGCCTCCACTACACTCACCATTAACAATACCAGCCTCCACTACACGCACCATTAACAATACCAGCCTATTCTGCACACATTATTAACAACACCAGCCTCCACTACACACACCATTAACAATACCAGCCTCCATACACACACACTTAACAATAAACCAGCCTCCCCTACACACACACCATTAACAATTCCAGCATCCACTACATACACAATTAACAATACCCAGCCTCCACTACACAAACCATTAACAATACCAGCCTCCACTACCCCACCCATTAACAATACCAGCCCCCCACTACACACACCAATTTAAAAATAACCAGCCTCCACTACACACACCATTAACAATACCAGCCTCCACATACTCACACCATTTAAAAATACCTGCCTCCACTACACACACCATTAACAATACCAGCTTCAACTACACGCACTATTAACAATACCAGCCCCCCACTACACACACCATTAACAATACAAGCCTCCACTACACACAAACCCTTATAAAAATACCAGCCTCCACTACACACACCATTAACAAAAACCAGCAATCAACTACACACACCATATAACAAACTGCCTCTACTACACACACAAATTTAAAATACCAGCCTCCACTTCACACACCATTAACAATACCCAGCCTCCCTACACACACACCCTTAACAGTACCAGCCTCCTAAAGCACCATTAAAAATACCAGCCCCTCCCCCAATCCCAAAACCCTTAACAATACCAGCATCCACTACACACACCATAACAATAACAACCTCCAATACACAGACCATTAACAAAACAAGCATCCCTACACACACTATTAACAATACCAGCCTCCACTACAAAGCACCATTAACAATACACCTCCACTACCACATAATTAAAAAATACCAGCCTGCAACTACACACACCATTAACAATACCCGCCTCACTACACACACCATTAACAATACCCGCCCCTTTACACACACCATTAACAATACCACCCTCCACTACACACACCATTAAAAATACCGGCCTCCACTACACACACCATTAACTTTACTAGCCTCCACTACACACACCATTAACAACACCAGCCTCCACTACACACACCATTAACAATACCAGCCTCTACTACACACACCATTAACAATACCAGCCTCCACTACACATACCATTAACAATACCAGCCTCCATTACACGCACCATTAACAATACCAGCCTCAACTACACACACCATTAAAATACCCCGCCTCCACTACACACACCCTTAACAATACCAGCCTCCACTACACACACTATTAACAAAACCGGCCTCACACAAACACCATTAACAATAAAAGCCTCCACTACACACACCATTAACAATACCAGCCTTCAAATACACACACCATAACAATATCAGCCTCCACTACACACACCATTAACAATACCAGCACCACTACGCACAAACCCTTAAAAAATACCCAGCATCCACTACAACACAAAATTAACAATACCAGCCTCCACTACCACACCATTAACAATTCCAGCCTCCACTACACGCGCCATTAACAATACCAGCCTCAACTACACACACCATTAACAATACCAGCCCCTACTACACACACCATTAACAAATACCAGCCTCCACTACACACACCTTTAAATACCAAACCTCCACTACACACACCATTAACAAAAACCAGCCTCCACTACACACACCCTTAACAATACCACCCTCCCCTACACACACCATTAAAAAATAACAGCCTCCACTACACGCACCATTAACAATACCAGCCTCCACTACACACACAATTTCAATATCAGCCTCCACTACAACAAACCCTTAACAAAACCACCTCCACTAAAACACACCATTAGCAATACCACCTCCACTACACACACCCAAATTTAACAATACCAGCCTCCACTACACACACCTTAACAATACCAGCCTCCACTACCACACCATTAACAATAACAGCTTCCACTACACCCCACCATTAAAAATACACCCCACTACACCCACTATTAACAATACCAGCCTCCACTACACACCACCCTAATAAACCAGCCTCCACTACACAAACCATAAACAATTTCCAGCCTCCACAAAGCACACCATAACAATACCAGCCTCCACTACACACACCATTAACAATACCCAGCCTCAACAAAACACCCATTAACAAAACCAGCCTCCACTACCACACACCATTAACCCAAAACCAGCCTCCACTACACACACCATTAACAATACCATCTCCCCTATGCCACCATTAACAATACCAACCTCCACTACACACACCATTAACAATACCAGCCTCCTCTAAAACACACCCTTAACAATACCAGCCACCACTACACACACCCATTAATAATACCCGCCTTCACTACACACACCCTTAACAATACCAGCCTCCCCCACCCAAAAACCATTACAATACCAGCCTCCCTACACACATCATTAACAATACCAGCCTCCTCACACACACCAAATTTAAAATACCAGCCCCCCTACACACTTAACAATACAGTCTCCTCTAACACACACCATTAAAAAATACCAGCCTCCCTATACACACCATTAACAAACCAGCCTCCCCTAGACACACCATTAACAATACCAGCCTTCCCTACACACGCCATTAACAACGCCAGCCTCCCCTACACACACCATTAACAACACCAGCCTTCCCCACACACACCATTAACAACACCAGCCTTCTCTAACACACACCCTTAAACAACACTAGCCTTCTCCCACACACACACCATTAACAACACCAGCCTTCTCCCCCACACACACCCTTTACAACACCAGTCTACCCCCACAAAACACCATTAACAAAAACCAGTCTTCCCCACACACCACAACCATTAACAACACCAGTCTTCCCCCAACACCAATAAAACACCAGTCTTCCCCCACACACACACCATTAACAACACCAGTCTTCCCCCCCACTCACCATTAACAACTCCAGTCTTTCCCCCCACACACCATTAACAACACCAGTCTTCCACCACAACACACCATTAACCCAAAAACCAGCTTCCCCACACAAACCCTTAACAACAACAGTCTCCCCCACAAACATTAACAACACCAGTCTTCCGCCACACTCACGATTAACAAAAACCAGCCTTCCCCCACCCACACCGTTAAACCAACACCAGTCTTCCCCCACACACACACCATTAACAACACCAGCCTTCCCCCACACACACCATTAAACAACACCATCTTCCCCCCTACACATTAACAACACCATCTTCCTCCACACCGCCATTAACAAACACCAGCCTTCCCCCACACACATCATTAACAACACCAGCCTTCCCCCCACACACACCATTAACGCATAGTCTTACCCAACACACACCATTAAACAACACAGCCTTCCCCCCCACAAACACACTATTAAAAAACACCAGTCCTTTTTCCCTCTACACACTCTTAACAACACCCGTCTTCCCTCACACACCACCGTTAACAACCCTTCCTTCCCCCACACACACCATTAGCAACACCAGTCTTCCCCTCACACACCATTAACAACACCAGTCTTTTTCCCTCCACACACGCCATTAACAACACCAGCCTTCCTCCACACACACCATTAGCAACACCGGTCTTCCCCCACACACACCATTTAAAAACACCAGCCTTTCCCCCCCCCACACACCATTAACAGCACTAGTCTTCCCCCACACACACCATTAACAACACCAGTCTTCCCTCCACACACACCATTAACAACACCTGCCTTCCCTCCACACACACCGTTAACAACACCAGTCTTTCCCCCACACACACTATTAACAACACCAGCCTTCCCCCCACACACCAATTAAAACACCAACCTTCCCCCACACACACCAATAGCAACACCAGTCTTCCCCCACACACAATTAACAACACCAGTCTTCCCTCACACACACAATTAACAACACCAGTCTTCTCTCCACACACACACCATTAACAACACCAGCCTTCCCCCACAAACACCATTAATAACACCAGTCTTTCCCCCACACACAAACCCTTAACAACACCAGGCTTCCCCTCACACACAACCATTAACAGCACTAGTCTTCCCTCCACACACCCTTAACAACAACATCTTCCCCCAACCATTAACAACCCCCAGACTTTCCCCACACACACCATTAACAGCAATAGTCTTCCCCAAACACACCATTAACAACACCAGTCTTCCCCACAACACACCATTAACAACACCAGCCTTCCCTTCACACACACCATTAACAGCACTAGTCTTCCCCCACACACACCATTAACAACACCAGGGCCCTTTCCCCCACACACACCATTAACAACACCATCTTCCCCCACACACACCATTTAAAAAACCAGCCTTCCCTCCACACACACAATTAACAGCACTAGTCTTCCCCCCACTCACACCATTAACAACACCAGTCATCCCCCCACACACACAATTAACAACACCAGCCTCCCTCCACGCACAACCATTACAGCACTAGTCTTCCCCCAAACACAAACCCTTAAAAAACACCAGTCTTCCCCACAAAACACCATTAAAAACACCACCTTCCCCCCACACAATTTAAAAACACCACCTTCCCCCCACACACCACCATTAACAGCTCTATCTTCCCCCCGACACACCATTACAACACCCAGCCTTCCCCCACACACACCATTAACAACACCATCTTCCCCCACACACCCATTAACAACACCAGCCTTCCCCCCACGCACACCATTAACACACTAGCTTCCCCACACACACAATAACAACACCAGTCTTCCCAACACACACCATTAACACCATCTTCCCCCACACACACATTAACAACACCAGCCATTCCTCCACACACACCATTAACAGCACTATCTTCCCCCACACAACACCATTAACAACACCAGTGTTCCCCCACACACAACCCATTAACAACACCAGCCTTTCCCCCCCACCACACTATTAAAACACCCAGCCTCCCCCACCACACAATTAACAACACCAGTCCTTCCCCCACCCCACACCAATTAAAAAAACACCAGTCCCCTTTCCCCCCCACACACCATTAACAACACACCTCCCCCCACACACCCTTAACAACACCAGCCCTTCCCCCACACACACATTAACAACACCAATCTTCCCCCCCACTCACCATAAACAACACCAGCTACCCCCACCCTCACAAATTTAAAAACACCAAACTTCCCCTGCACTCACCATTTAAAAACAAACCCCCTTCCCCCACCACCATACAACACCAGCCTCCCCCCCACCAAACCATTAACCCAACACCAACCTTCCACCACCAACATTAACAACACCAACCTTCCCCCACACAAAACAATTAACAACACCAGCCTTACCCCCCACACACACCATTAACAACACCAGCCTTCCCCCACACACAAAAATTAACAATACCATTCTTCCCCCCACACACACCATTACAACACCAGCTTCCCCCCCACACACCATTAACCCAAAACCAGCCCCCTTTCCCCCCACACACAACCCAAATTACAACACCAGCCCTTTTTACACTACACCATTAACAACACCAGTCTTCCCCCCACACACAAACCATTTAAAAACACCAGTCTTCCCCACACACACACAATTAACAACACCAGCCTTCCCCACCAACACACCATTAACAACACCAGTCTTCCCCCCACACACACCATTAAACAACACCCAGTCCTTTCCCCCACACCACCCCCCACAATTAAACACCACCTTCCCCACACACACAATTAACAACACCATCTCCCCCACCACACACATTAAACAACACCAGCCTTTCCCCGCACACACATTTAACAACACCAGTCTTCCCCCACACACACCATTAACTACACCAGTCTTCAACCTCACACAAAAACCAATTAACAACACCAGTCTTCCCCACACAACCATTAACAACACAAGTCTTCCCCCCACACACACCATTTAAAAACCAGCCCTCGCCCCAAAACACCATTAACAACACCAGTCTTTTTACCCCCAACAACCTTAACAACACCCGCCTCCCCCACACACACCATTAACAACACCAGTCCTTAACCCCCACAACACCATTTAAAAACACCAGCCCTCCCCCCACACACACCATTAAAAAACACCAGCCTTTCCCCCACACACCAAATTTAAAAACACCAGCCTTCCCCACACACACACCATTAACTACACCAGTCCTTCCCCCACACACACAAATTTAAAAACACCAGCCTCCCCTCACACACCATTAACAACACCAGCCTTTCCCCCCCAAAAACCCTTATAACAAAACCAGCCTTCCCCCACACCACCATTAACAACACCAAACCCTCCCCCCACACACACCCCTTAACAACACCAGCCTTCCCCTGCACACACCATTAACAACACCGTCTTCCCCCCCACACACCATTAACAACACTGCCTTCCCCCACACACCATTAACAACACCAGCCTTCCCCCCAAAACACACCATTAACAACACAGCCTTCCCCACACAAACCCTTAACAACACCAGCCTTCCCCCCACACACACCATTAACAACACCAGCCTTCCCCCCCCACACACCATTAACAACACCAGCCTTCCCCCACACCACCATTTAAAAACACCAGCCTTCCCCCACACACACCATTAACAACACCAGCCTTCCCCCCCACCACCATTAACAACACCAGTCTCCCCCCAACACACCCATTAACAACACCCGCCTTCCCCACACACCATTAACAACACCAGCCTCCCCCTACACACACCAATTAACAACACCAGCCTTCCCCCACACACACCATTAACAAAACCAGCCTTCCCCACACACACCATTAACAACACCCGCCTTCCCCCCCCCCACACACCATTAACACACCAGCCTTCCCCCACACACACCATTAACAACACCAGCCTCCCCCACACACACCATTAACAACACCAGCCTTCCCCCCACCACCATTAACAAAACCAGACTTCCCCCACACAACACCATTAACAACACCAGCCTTCCCCCCACACCCCTTAAACAACACCAGCCTTCCCCCACACACACCATTAACAACACCAGCCTTCCCCCACACACACCATTAACAACACCAGCCTTCTCCCACACACACCATTAACAACACCAGCCTTTCCCCCCACACACCATTAACAACACCAGCCTTCCCCCCACACACACATTAAAAAAACACCAGCCTTTCCCCCACACACACAATTAACAAAAAGGATCTTCCCCCACACCACCATTAACAACACCAGCCTTCCCCCCACACACCATTAATAAACCCCCAGCCTCCCCCACACACAAAAATTAACAACACCAGCCTTCCCCCCCACACACAATTAACAACACCAGCCTTCCCCCACACACACCATTAACAACACCAGCCTTCCCCCCACACACACCATTAACAACACCAGCCCTTCCCCCACACACACCATTAACAACACCAGCCTTCCCCCACACACACCATTAACAACACCAGCCTTCCCCCACACACACCATTAACAACACCAGTCTTCCTCCACACACCATTAAAAAACACCAGCCTTTCCCCCACACACCATTAACAACACCAGTCTTCCCCCCACACACACCATTAACAACACCAGTCTTCCCACACACACACAATTAACAACACCAGCCTTTCCCCCCCCACACCCATTAACAACACCAGTCTTCCCCCACACACACAATTAACAACACCAGTCTTCCCCACACACACCATTAAAAAACACCAGCCTTCCCCCCCCACACACAATTAACAAAACCAGTCTCCCCCACACACACCATAACAAACACCAGCCTTCCCCGCACACACATTTAAAACACCAGTCTTCCCCCACACACACCATTAACAACACCAGTCCTTTCCCCCCCACACCATTAAAACACCAGCTTCCCCACACAAACCATTACAACCCCAGTCTTCCCCAAACAAACCCTTAAACACCAGCCTTCCCCACAACTTAACAACACCCGTCTTCCCCAGACCACATTAACAACACCATTCCCCCAACAAACCCTTAACAACACCAAGTCTTACCCCACACACACCATTAAACAACCCAGCCTCCCCCACAACACCCTAAACAAACACCAGCTTCCCCACACACCATTAACAACACAACCTTTCCCCCCACACAAAAACCTTAAACCCCCCATTCTTCCCCACACACACAATTAACAACACAGCCTTCCCCCCACAACCATTACAAAACCACCTTCCCACACACATTTATTAACAACACAGCTCCCCCCACAACACCATTAACAAACCAGCCTCCCCCCACAACACATTAAAAAACCAGCCTCCCCGCACACACACATTACACACAGTCTCCCCACACACACCATTAACAACACCTCCTTCCCCCACACACCATTAACAACCAGCCTTCTAACAACCATTAAACAGCTTCCTAACACCAAATAAAACACCACTTCCCGACAACCATTCCATTTAACCCCCACCCTTTCCCCCAAAAACAAAAACAACACCCCCAAAAATAAAACACAACTTCCCCCACACACACCAATTAACAAACCCCCTTCCCACCCCAAAATAAATCTTTCCTACCAACATTACAAACCCCGTTATAAACACACCATTAAAATCCTTCCACAACACCTTAAATACCCCCCCAAATTACCAAAATTCAACTTCCTCCACAAAACAATTAACAATCCACCAAAACCCCAATCCCCAAAAAAAACAAGCTCCCTGGAAACCCTAACAACACAGCCTTCACCCAACCCTTAAAACCAGCCCACACAACAACAACCATTAATAATAAAGACCCGCAACCAATTCCCAAACCATAAACCACAAACCCCCAATCACCGCCCCCCAAAACAACACTTCCAACCGCCTACCTAACAACACCTTAACAACCATACCCAAAAAAAAAATAACCGAAAATTTCTTTCAAACTTCATTTAATCATTAACCACCAAACATCTAACCAAGCCTCAACAACATTAAAAAAGGTCATTCCATTTTTTAAAAGCCCAAGCTCTAAAAACAATTACATATTAACAACATTTCAATAATTTCCCCCACTACAAACCCAAATAACCCAACCTCCAATAAACCAAAACATACCACTCCACTAAACATTAACAATACCCCCAATACACCATTAACAAACCAGGTCAATAAACACCATTAACAATACGACCACCATTTAATCAACCCCTACAATACCCCAACCCCATTTTAAACCCCCCACCAACACAATACCCCTAAACCACACACCCTTCAAACCCTCAACACAAACCATTAACCAATACCCCTCACTACCAACACCAAACAAAGGGTAGACAATTTCCCACCTCTCAAACCATAAAAACCCTCCCTAACCAACAAACCCAGTACCCATTACAAACCAACCCTACAAACACCTACAAACACCAAACCAATTTTCACCCACCACTACCACATTAACAATAACCGCCTACAAAAAACCTTTAAACAACCGCCCCATCCAAACCCTTAACAATACAGCTCCACTACACTTTCCAAAAACCCCTCCAACCAAAAAAAACAATCCAAAATAACCCCCATTAAAAACCAGCCTCCACTTTCACCACCACAATACCGCCTACACACACAAACCTAACAATACCAGCCTCCATACACAATTACAATCCCCTCCACTACCCCACCATTAACAATACCAGCCTCCATACACACACCATTAACAATACAGCCTCCACTAACACACCATTAACAAAACCAGCCTCCCACCACACCATTAACAATACAACCCCTCACCAACCAACATTAAAACCAGCCCCCACTACACACACCATTACAACCACCTCCCTCAATACCTTAACAAACCCCCCAACAACAAACAAACCCCCCCCACACATTTCAATCCCAATTCCCAAAACCAATCCCCCCTCCAATACACAACCTACAAAACCCCCCACACACCCATTCAAACCCTCCACACACCACCTACAATACCGCCTCATAAACCAAAACAACTCCACCAAATTAAACAACATCCCATACAAACCACCCCCATACACAACAAACAACATCCGCCATACACAAAACAACCCATAACAATCACCCCAACACAACCATTAAAAAACCCCCCCATACACACCTTAACAATACCAACCCTCCACTACACACCCATTAAAACACCTCCCACTACAACCCATAACAACCACCTCCCACCACACCTTAAAACACCCATAACAACACCATTTAAATACCCCCTAATAACAAACAACCCAACAACAAACCACCCTCCTCCCCACAATTTAAAACCAATCAGCCCCCTACACACACCATTAACAATAACCTCCACACAAACCACCATTAACAAAACACCTCCTACACACACCTTAACCAACCCCCCATTTCCACTTATACACCCTAAAATACACCCCACCTTAACAATACCACCCACTAAACACCCTTACCACTAACCCCAACATACAACCCAAAACCCAAAAAAATACACCCCCATAACAATACCACCCCCAAAAACCATTAACAATACCAGCCTCCACTACACAACCACATTAAAATACCCAACCTACACCACACCAAACAATCGCCTCCTACCCACCCAAAAAACCCCCTCAACACCACATTAACAATACCACCCACACAAAACACCTTAACAACCCGCCTCCACTACCACCTTACATTACAATCCACCCACAACACCCATTAAAAAACCACCCCACTACACACAATTAACAAAACCCCCACAACACCAACCATTAACAATACCCTCCATACACAAACCCTTAACAATCCACCCACTACAACAAACCAATTAAATACACCACCATCAAACACCTTCCAACACCAAATTTAAAAATACCACCTCAACACCCTAACACCACCTATCAACAAACACCAGCCTCACAAAACCCCACCATTAACAAACCACCTCCACACCACACAACCATTAAATACACCTTCAAACCATTTAAAAATACCCCCCACTACAAACAAACCAGCTCCACTACACAACCTTAAAATACACCCCCACCAACAAAATTAACCTCATACCACCCCCCACTAAAATCAAAAACCCCCCTACACACACCATTAACAATACCACCTCCATAACACACACCATTAAACAACCACCCCACAACACACCCATTAACAACCAACAATCACCACCTTACAAACCACCCCCAACTACAACAATTAACAAACACCTCCCACCACAACATAAACAAACCACCTCCATACAAACCAGCCTCCATAAAAACATACCATGCCTCCACTACAACGCCCCATTTCAAACCAAAACCCCACACACAACCATTAACATTTCCCGCCTCCACTACACACACAAATTACAAAAACCTCCACCTCCACTACACACACCATTTTTTAAAAACCCCACCCACTAACACACCAATTAACAATCAACCTCCACTCACACAACCATTAAAATACCGCCTCAACACAACACCATTAACAATAACCCCTCCACACACAAAACCCAAACAAACCACCAATCACACCAACCATTTAACCATACCACCTCCCACAACACAAAAAACAATAACCCCACCTACCCCCATTAACAATACCACCCAAACCTCCCCAAACCAAACCATTACAAAACACCCACACACCTAACATACCACACCCCAAAACAAACCATACAATACCACACACCCTAAAATACACACCACTAAAACCAGCCTCCTACACACCATTAACAATACCAGCCTCCCTACAAAAACCCAAACAATACCAGCCTCCATCACACACATTCACTCAAACCATAAAACCCCCCTACCACCATTTAAAAACCAGCCCCACTACACCACCATTAACAAACTCAACCCCCCTTTAAAAAAAACCAAATTAAACAAAAAATCCACCCCTACACAACCATTAAAAACCACCCCAATACACAACCCCTTAACAATACCCCCCCCACAAACACCCCTTAAAAAACCCACCTCCACCAAAACACCCAAAAAACCCCAAAACCACCCTCAAACCCCAAAACAATTTAACAAACCCCCCTCCCAACAACCAAAAAACCAAGCCTCCAAAACCCAACCATTAAACAAACCCCCCCACACACCCAAAAAAAAAAACCCCCCCCCAATTTTAAAAATTTTTCCCCCCCCAACCACCATTTCCCCCCCAAAAACCCCCCACACAAACCCTTTAAACCAGCCTCCACTACCCCCAAAAAAAATAACCTCCCCCCTACAAAACCAACCATAAAATTAAAACCAGCCCCCACAACCCATTTAAAAAACCACCTCCCCAAAAACACAACAATTAACCCAAATTTCCACCTTTCCCCCCCCCCACACAACCAAATAAAAATACCCCCCCACACCAACCATTTAACTAAAACCTTTCCACTCACCCCTTTAACAAAATCCAAACCCCCAAAAATTTTCCCCCCCAAAAACCCAAAATACCACCTCCCCACACACACCTTAAAAACCACCTCCCTACACCACATTAACAATACCGCCTTCCCCCCCAACCATTAACAACCACCCCACACCCAAAAAAACAAAACCCCCCAAACAACCCCAAAAAAAAAAAACCACCTAACCAAACCAAAAAATACCACCTACTCATGCTAAACTTATGATGTATCCTCCTCCTCCTTATATAATTTTCAGTAATAGTTTGAAGCAGAGAAGATGAAGCATTCTTTAGCTGCCTAAAATGAATATCACTATTTATTCAATAAAACTGGTAAAGTGGGTCTTAAGCCAGTCAATACATGTTTGAACCTTGCCTTCCAGAACCCACACTGTTATAATTTGAACCTGACCAGATGAGTCATTCTCTATGTATAACGTCAATTCCCATAATTCCAGTTTTTTAACTATTTTACTATACTGAAAATTCTTACCGCATACAAACAAAACTCACAGTTTTATTCTGGCCCTAAAATACATCAACTATTTGATGGTGACATCGTTTATAAGAGACAAACTGAAATTTATTGGGCAAGACTTAACAGGAATCAAAATTTCACACTGTTCTACGTATAGACTAATCTGATCCTACACACTAGAATTCAACTTTTAATAACGTTTAATAACGTTTGAAGCTACGCTGCTGAGGTTTTTGGAAATTATCAGAGCCATTCCAGGATGCTGAGAGGTGTTTCAACAACTGTGTTCATAGAGCACGAGTACATGCCAACTGTTCAAAAAACTCTGGCCTTACTGTACAGAAAGATTGAAACTGAACCCAGTTGGAACAGACCAAGTTATTAGCGAAATAAAAACTGCTTTTGTTAATGTCACAACCACTGTTACATTAAGAAATATCTTTATTTTGGCAATAAAGCAGAATATGTGACAAAATTTTCCTCTGAATGACTTAGGTTAGGCTAAGTTAGACAGTGTTAGATTAGATTGGATTACTCTAATGTCAAAAAGAAAGAAATTTAAAGTAACCTAAGATAACTTAACTTAGCCTAAAATATCCAAGCTACAAAACGCACGTTACCGTGACTGGAACCATTCATAAATATCTCACACGTAAAAGACAAACTCGAGACAATGTTTCGCCACGACATGGACCGTTAAATAGTCACCAAACATCATAATTTGTGAAGAGTTGTACTCAAACTGCAGTGTGCAAAATTATGTCGACTTTCATCGTAAAAATTAAATTTACATTTATGACAATGAGAACTCATTCCTCCATCGGGTAGGTATAAGAAGGTTGTGATGTTGGTTGCGACTGGGAAGACACGATAGATGATTGGCGTGTGATTGGCCAGCCATGTCACGTGAATCTCAACTAACCTCTGATTGTCCTGTGTTGCTATCTAGAAAAAATAAAGGCATTATTTGTTTGTAAACATTTCCTAAAATAAGCATTTGCAATAGAAATAACTATTATTACCGGGGTTCACCTACTAGGCTGTTTGCAATTTTAAATATAGGAAAAAAAGTAGAGTTCAGACCTGGACGTAAACTCAATATTAACCTAGAAGGTTATCAGTGTGGCGATACCGACAAACTGTGAAAAAGAAACTTATGATTCACCATAATTGGATTCATCAGCGCTGGTGAGGCCACTCAGGGCGAAATATTTTCCTTTATAAATTTACTGATGTATACACAAGTGTGCTCTTCATTACTGACCTAGAAGGCTTCAGCTGTCATCAACGTCTCTAAGGATTGCAAGAAGCTGCAAAGTCTTAAGCTTCCGCTGTGTCTTGCCACACACATATATATACCTTGAATAAACATATTAATGTTATATATTCAAATGAGCTCCGTGGCCTCGCATCTGTATGCTAATGATAACGTCTGGCATCATTCACTTGTAATAACATTCCTCACTATTATTGTTACTATAATTTTGTATTTTTATGGCATTTTATATTATATTCAAGGGGAAACTCACAAGCTCTTAACCCGTGGGGGTCCTACAGTGCCTAGAGGATGGGAGGCTACTTGAGGATAAATAATTCCTTGTATCAGAAGCTTTCGCCAGGGTTCGTTCCTTCAATGTTGACGGGGGGAAGGGGAAGGGGATGGGGAATTTTCTGCCCCTCCTTAGTTTATTTTGAAGCTTTATTTCTGTATTTCAAATTTTCTTTATCTTATTTATCTTAATGGTGTCCCGTAGCTCGATCGCTAGAGCACTCGGCTCACACACTGAGGTCCGGAGTTTGAATCACCGATATGGGTGGAAAACATTAGGATGTGTTTCCATAAGACACCTGATGTCCATGTTCACCCATCAGTATAAAATGGGTACCTGGGTGTTAGTCGACTGGTGTGGGTCACAGCCGGGGTCAAAATTGACCCGGAATGCTCTGCGTAACCGGCTTTCTATATAATAATGTGTCACTGATGTCACCTAGCCCGTATACCTTGTACATGTATTAGTAGACACATTATCATTATTATTATTAATTAGCTTTATTTTTCTGTTGCCTCCTAGTTCTAAACGAGATCAGACGAATGTAGCTGAGTGGTATAAGGCGTCACGATGGGAGCTAAGCCACACTCGCGGCCAGCAACAAACGTGGGTTCGAATCCTGCTGGCCGCGATCTTCCTGTGTACAGTATACTATATTCTCACACTATTTTACGCCATTACCGGTCATATTATTAGGCACAGTGTTTTTTCACTTCCTCCAAAGCTTTCGTTTATAATTTCAGAGCACGTTATCCTATCGTCTTCAAATCTTCAACCCTGATGAACTGAAACTAGAGAAGAAATTAAGGGAATAATTATCAAGCGCATGTGCCCTTTGCTCAACTGTATACAGACCATTTCCGAAATTGGTTTCCAACGATAACTTTACATAGCCACTTCTAAATGACTTCAAAATTTCAACACTTGTGTTATCCTACTTAAGGGGCACGTGAGTTTCCCTTTCTCTTATGTTTATTTTCCCCCTATAATTTACCTTGTCCATAATTACTATTGCATTTGCTTTGTCTTCTTTCCTAAGGTGAAGTTCAGGATCTTTCTTTAATTCATGGTATAACTTAACAAATCTTTGAGGACAATTGTGTTGCAGAGGTCTGAGCATGGCTCACACCTCTGCAACATTTAGATGCAACATTTAGGTATATATTTCAGTAAGTTTCGCCTGTACGGTAGGTTTCATCAGTCTGTAGGTTGAAAATGGTATATAATAACAACAAGCTGAAGAGTAAGACAGATGTACGACAGTTGGGAATCTTTATTCTCGACTCAAACGTTTCGCCTACACGATAAGCTTCCTTAGTCAAATGCAGAGGCAGCAGACTCAGTAGGTTTCGTCAGTTAAATGCAGAAGATGAGTCTGTATTTAACTGAAGAAGCCTGCTGTGTAGGCGAAACGTTTCAATCAACAATAAAGATACCCAAGTGTTGCACATGTGTCTTATTCTTCAACAGTTTCACACAGATGTAGTAATTATAGAGGCAGCAGAAGCAGTGGAGAGGGAAAGATAATGACCAAACCAGAAGTAGCAGTTAGAGGTAGTCAGTCCCTCAGCCTGGAGATGTGTTTAGCCTCATAGTCAAGACTGAGGCTGAATTCACATCTCCAGACTGAGGGACTGACCACTTCAAACCACTTCAGGGCAGAGAGGTTGCTCACTATGTCTCTCCACTGCTTCTGTTATGTTCATATTTGCCTCCCATCAACTTGTCGCTTTACTAAGCCTACTGTGCAGGCGAAACGTTCCGGAATAAAGATACCTAACTGTTGTACGTGTTACTCACTTCTTTGTGAACATACAACAAACATTATAATGATGCTAGAAGCGTTAAACCCGTAGGATACCACAGTCCATGAGGATTGAGAAGCAGAGTTAATCCAAGGAAGGATAGGCCCACTTTCTTGGACCAAGAGACCTCTCACGTGCATCAAGGAACCTCTCTTGACGGGGGGGTCTCCCACCCCCTCGCTGGTAGGGTCTCCCACCCCCTCGCTGGTGGGGGTCTCCCACCCCCCCAGAGACTCTCGTATTCGTACGGAAATTCAGCATCCACGCTCCACGAGACATGTATATTACACCCAGGGTAAAGCCACCGAGATGTTATCTCACCAGGGGATAACTTCCAGGAGTTATTTTACCCCAGGATAACTACCATAATGTTATTTAACTTGGTGATAACTTTACTATGGTGTTATTTCACCAGGTCTTATTTCACCAGGTGATGACTATGGTGTTATTTAACCAGGTGTTAACTTTACTGTGTTATTTAACTAGGTGTTAATTTTACTGTGTTATTTCACCAGGTGATAACTATGGTGTTATTTAACCAGGTGTTAACTTTACTGTGTTATTTAACCAGGTGTTAATTTTACTGTGTTATTTCACCAGGTGATAACTATGGTGTTATTTAACCAGGTGTTAAATTTACTGTGTTATTTAACCAGGTGTTAATTTTACTGTGTTATTTCACCAGGTGATAACTATGGTGTTATTTAACCAGGTGTTAACTTTACTGTGTTATTTCACCAGGTGTTAATTTTACTAGTTTGTATACAATCAAATTTTTAGTATAATAAATTAGTTAAAAAAAAAATACTTTGAGTCGTTGAAATCCATGTGATACCTAGAGAATGCCTCATCAGACTGGCTGCAAACTTTACCCGCTAGTGTGCTGAAGCTTTCCATGAAACAAATTATACTATACAAGCTTTAACTTTGCAGGTATAAATATGTATATGCACAAATACGTTGGAAGAAAACTTGGACTCGATGGGTAACTGGAGAATGATTCCTCTGGTTAGCTTGAAACTTTCAGGGATAGTTGGTTTTACTAACAGAAATAAGTCTGTCAAGCAAGAAAAAAATAAAAGTTATTTTATTATTAAAAGGAATTTTATTATGGCAATTTTATTATGCAAATTTTCAAGCAGATCTCTTTACCTGTTTAGGAAATATTTTATTATGTTAAACCTGCAAAAAAATATTCAATATTATGGTGATTTTAAAATATATATTTTTTTTACAGTACTCTGGTCGACTGAGTCCTTTCATAACAGCATAATTGGTAAGAATTATTAAGATCAGTCTATTGTTTTTCGTGATTTAAACTTAAGAATCTACTTTCTGATAAAATAAAAAAAATACTCAACACTGACACAGTTTTGTTTCATAGTTTTTTCCAGCATACATGAAGGGGATTACCAATAGACTCCTGACTGTCTTAAAGAAGGACAGGTAACTGAAGTCAGTACCTGACCAGCTGGGATGTGGTTCGTACGTCGGGTTGTGTGCAGCCAACAGCAACAGCCTGGTTGATTAGGCCCTGATCCACTATGAGGCCTGGTCACAGACCGAGCCTCGGGGGCGTTGACCCCCGGAACTCTCTCCAGGTTTACTCCAGGTTATCACCAGCAAACTATCGCCCAGGTGTCTGACTTGGGTTATGGGTTTTAGATTCATACTTGTATGTACAATGTACATGGAGGCAGTGGTGGTTCTGGTAGAAGTGGTGGTGGTGGAAGTGTTGGTGGTGGTGGTGGTGGTGGTGGTGGTGGTGGTGGTGGTGGTGGTGGTGGTGGTGGTGGTGGTGGTGGTAATGGTGCTCGGTAGGAGTGTTGTTGGTGGTGGTATCTGTTGTGTTTGCGGCAGTGATAATGATGTTGCTGGTACTAGTGATCGTGGTGTAGTAGTGTTAGTGACCGTGGTCGTGGCAGTCAGCGTGATAATGGTAATTGTGGTCGACACACATACACAATTATGTATATACGTATATGTATGTACAAATATACATTTGTACATGTATACATACACAATTTTACATACGTGCATGGAGGAACATACAGGCAAGCATACAAAAATGCTTGTGACACTACATACTCTCTCTCACACAAACACATATCTGAAAAGGTATACATACATACTAATACATACACATGCATTTACAGATATAGTAATACATACATATGTAAGAGTACAAATATAATTGCATGCATTAACATGAATATATCCACACACACACACACACACACACACACACACACACACACATGTTAGGGAAAACATGTATAAGCATGTTAAGGACAGGACAAGAGAGATGAGCCAGCGAGACTGGACCTAGTATTTACCGCAAGTACATCTGACATAACTAAGTGAATACAAGAGCCCCGCTGGAAGGTAGCGACTACAGAGTACAGAACTTAAAATATTCATGCGAGAGCAATTTAAACTAGAGGGAAGAGCGGCAGTGAGAAGCCAAACTTTTGAAGAGGGAACTCTGAAGGGATGAGAGAATTATTGAAAGTCGTGCAAAAGGAAAGGAAACGGAAGGAAAGTCAGCTGATGAAAGTGCTTGGAGGCAGAAGCGCACTTCATACCCAGAAGGGAGAAATAGAAAGGGCAAAGAACGCCTTTGCTTCAAACAGAAGTGCATCGAGAGAAAACAAAGAAACTGCAAGAACGTGAAGACACCACAAGAAGGGAAGGACAGGCGAGAACGGAGAACTCTGCAGATTAACCAGGAACGATTAAGCAAAGGTGAGGAGAGAGACTAAGCAACAATTTTGAGAACAAGACAGCAACAAAGACCAAGTCTGAACCAAAACTGCTCCACACCCACATCAGAAAAGGTCACAAAAACTGACTGTCAAGTATGCGAAATGACAAGAGAACGTTTTTGACGAGGACGTCACAGAGGAAACAGCAGAAATAAACCCCCAAGGAAAGAAGTACGCAGATAGATACTGGACATCATATAGAATAAGGGAAGAGGTTGCTAAGTAAGACGTGCTATAGTTGGGTATACCATTTTCAACATACAAGGAAAAGGTAAAAAAATAATAATTTAACAGTGCTTGATATTTCGAAGGCGTTGGGATCTGACAAAGTGTAACTATAGTTTTTGCATGAGGGATCAGTAAAGTTCGAACAACTAGTTTACGATATAGAAGTCAATGGCCACAACACAATTGCCAGAGACTTGGAAGGCAGTCAATGTAGTTTCTATATTTAAAGAAGGAGATAGGCAGGAATCGTTGTACCACACACCAGTTCCACTGACATGTATAACATGCAGTGTAATGGAAACGATGATCGGGAGGAGAATGGACAGAACTGGTGGCAAAAGCTCTCGCTTCAGACGGAGTGTCCAGGTTAGATTCCTGACGAGGGTAGAAACATGGACAACCTTATACCGGTTGTCCATGTTCACCCATCAGTAATAATGGGTACCTGAGTGTTAGTAGACTGGTGTGGGTCGCTCTGCACAACAAACGGGTTTCTGCATAGTAGCATGTCATTGATGTCAGCTAGGCCTGTATACCCTGTACATGTACTTGTAGAAATAAAGAAATTATTATTATTATTATTATTATTATTATATATTATTATTAATTATTATTATTATTATTATTATTTTAATTATTATTATTATTATTATTATTATTATTATTTTTATTATTATTATTATTATTATTATTATTATTATTATTATTATTATTATTATTATTATTATTATCACTGGTTCACTTGGCAAATCTTGTCTTACCAATCTATTGGAATTCTATGGTTAAATATCAGAAGTAGGACGGGAAGGAGGGATGAACTGCGTAATCTTAGACTAAGAGAGCATCTGACACTGTATCCTACAACAGAGCAGGGCAAAAACTTGAAGAGTATGCAGGAATAACAGGGAACGTACTCAGGTATATCAAAGAGTATCTTACAATTCATAAGAACATAAGATCAGGGGGTGGCATGGACTTGCTTCGCATGGGTCAGTAGGCCTGTTGCAGTGTTCCTTCTTTCTTATGTTCTTATGTTCTTATCATAGGAAAAGACAGAAAAGAGTGATTGTTTGAGATGCCAGAATGAAGTTGAGTAACAAGTGGGGTTCTTTAATTAAGGATTGGCATTAGGACCAATACTGTTTCTGGTTTATGCGACCGATATGCCAAATGGGTGAGAGTCAGATGTACCTTTGTATGATGCAAAAAATTAACGAGGATAATAAAAACAGATCAGGACAGGGAAATGCTGCAAACTGTTCTGGAGAAACTACAAGAATCATCAGATAAGTGACCGCTGGAATTCAACGCCTCCAAAAGATCGAACATGGAGTATACACTCGAGGGGAAAGAGGCTGAAGATCTCACTCAAAAAGAAAGACCTGGTGTCTAGATTATCACCAGTTCAAACCCACTGCTAAACCTCTGTAGTAAATGCTCGTCTGGCAAACCAACGCAGCCTTCGGAAACCTTAAGAGACATTTCAGGTCATTTATACAACATATGTCAGACTCATGCAGCACTGGCATGGAACCCACACCTGGAAAATCGCCGGGGTATGCAGCGATGCTAATTCCAGAGCAACGTGGTGCGAGTTACGAGGAGCGGCTAACGGAATTGAATCTAACGACAGTGGAAGACAGATGAATCATCGGAGACATTATACCCACAAAATACTAAGAGAACTTTATAGGGATAGGCTGTTTGAGAGGCGGGAAACAGGTTCTCGCGGACAGCTGGAAGATGAGGCAAAATAATAAGACATACACACGTACATATGCACTCAAATACATATTCCTAAGTATATAGCTGCACACGAATACATACAAAAAAGTTTATACACACACATATACACACACGCACAAACATACACACACACACACACACACGAAAGAAGGCCTATGTACATACATATGCTTTTTTTTAAATTTTGCTGTATATAGATAAGTCATGACCACCTTGCACTATTCCTTCTGCCTGCATTTAGATACAGGGGCGCTGGTCTTATGTGAAGCAGAAATACATTTTTTCGTGTCCCCCAGCGACCAACACACATCTAATATTTGCAGAGTTTGGACGTGCATATTTGGCCTCATCCCTGAACTCGCGACTCGCAAAATTCTATTCCCTTGCGTGTGCAGAAAGGCTGAGGGCGACGGTGTATTTGTTAAGACACAGAAGAAACAATGTTGTGTTCTTCTTCCCTCATTACTTGAGGGTACAGGCAAGGATAGAGCCACAAAGTGGGACGCCAGTCAGCAAGACTGCGCTGCAGCGCACCGGAGACTGAGGGCGGAAACTAAATAATAAATGATTTAAAGCAAGAACATTCAAGTGCACTTGTGTTTTGTTGTCTATGTCCTCATTTAGCTCAGCGCACACGGCTCATCTCCTCCGTGCCCTTAATTGTAAATACGCGGCTCAGCTCCGTGCCCTTAATGATCACCAGTTGTAAATATGCGGCTGAACTCCTCCATGCCCATAATTCCCATTATTTTTTTACATTTTTGGGGGGAGCAGTAAACTCGTAGGGGGGTCATACAGCTTCCAAGGGTAATTTGAGAGACGCTTGTTAGAGCCAAGGAAGGGAAAAGGCGGATCCAATTCCTTGAACCAAGAACTCCTCACTGGTGTCAGGACCTCTCTCGACGGAAACCCGTAGTGGCCAGTCATTGAAAACACAGCTCTGCTCCTGGGTGCCCTTAGAGACCTCTCCGTGAGCAAGCCCTTCAAAAAAAAAAAAAAAAAAGAATAGATCCATTCTCGTACACAAAACAATTTTAGCAAACTTTGAATAATTAGAATAGTCTTGGGAGGGCAGAATCATTTTTACTCGGCGTTGTTGGAAAAAAAAAAGCAATGAAACATTCTTGGTTTGCAAAGAAAATTCTTGAAATAATTCAGAGACATTGTGCGTGCTTATAAAACCATGAAGAGGCAGCTCTGTGAAAAAGTTAGGAGCGGCACGTTGCGTATGTAAAAATAGAATATTTTAGTATAGTTTTCGTTAAATATTCAGTATGTTTTACTAACAGTTCTACAGCTCTCTTCTACAACCGTCTAAGTCCCTCAATCTCAATCTCTCTCTCTCTCTCTCTCTCTCTCTCTCTCTCTCTCTCTCTCTCTCTCTCTCTCTCTCTCTCTCTCTCTCCTCTCTCTCCTCTCTCTCTCCTCTCTCTCTCTCCTCTCTCTCTCTCTCTCTCTCTCTCTCTCTCTTCTCTCTCTCTCTTTGGGAGTGAGGGAAGATGAAGGGGGCTTAGAGACGAAATATATATTTTAAGAGGTAAGATACATAACTTTATATGAGATTAAAAATAACTGAGCACGAACAGTTATAGTTAGTATTGATATAATATTGGTTTAGCTTGGAGGAGATAGAGGAGTTGCACAATCTGCCATGGTTTTGTTCACTACCTTCTTCCTGGTGGCGGCCTCCATAATCTTTCTGCTGGAATGGTCGTTCTCCTTGACAGTGAACTGAATGGTTTTTAATTCATGAGGTGGTTGGTGTGATTTTGCGTATGACAGGCATTGTTGTGGCTGTGCTTCCGACCAGCTTAGTTATGTCCGCGGTTCCTTGAGTCGAGGGTCTTGATGTTTTTCCCAATACTGAACTTATTGCAGAGGTTGCTTTAGATACAGTATACTTTACTTGCAGTGTTGGTGCTGTTGCTGCAGCCTGGGTAACTAAATTTAGTCTTGCTACTGATGGTCACGCACGTTCTGCATACCATTCCAGTGCCTGCCTGGTTATGTCTTATCTGCCCTGAACAGAGGAGGATAATGTTGCCCTCTGGGGTAATGTTATGGACACTTCCTTCAGTCCTTTATAAAGTCGAGTAGTAATTGTATCCTAGGAAAACTCTTATGTAATATTATGCCTCTTCCACATGATATAGTGGGTTACATATATCACGGAACGGGTGGGGTTTGAACTCATGACAAGAGCGCTCTAAAACTCACAGGCCAGTGCGTTAACCACTGGGCCAGTCTACCCTTCATCTCAGTATTTTCTGTCTGGTCTTCTTGCTCCTTTTCCAAAGATTAAGATTATATCTCACTCTATCCCTAATTGGATCTAATAAGATTCCTCCAACTAGAAGGCTAGCATGGGCCACCACTGTGACACCAAATGCAGGTTTTTAGAGATGAATCCCACATCAGCGTGTTTCTGCAGAACTCTAACTCAAGTCCCCTAACAGACGATTTCGTGAGCCATAATGTGGTAGGTAGACCCAAGGATTTATTACAGAGGACATCGGTGATGGGTTACAGATTACAAAAAGGATAAATTGTAAATAATTTAATTGCTAAAAATCACACCAGTAAAAATTTCTGTTCTATTTGTGGAGTCACAATGTAATATAAATCAAAGTATATGAGACAGGTCTTGTATTAATGGATGTGGAACACTTTGATCTCAAAAAAAATGTAATCGTCTTTTTTTCACACATGATACCCATCTATCAACAGAGTTAACAGAAAAAAAGGTTATCTATCAACAGTATTAATAGGAAAAAAAGTAATCAACTAACAGTTTATACAGAAATAAAAATTATTTTGATATTAACAGTATTTACAGATATAGAAGTTATCTGCTGACGAAGTTATTAATACAGTTTAATAAAAGAATTGTGTACTGATTTGTTACGGTATTTTCTAGCTATACTTTGTTGTCGGCACCGAGTGCTGAGTTCTCGCCAGTCAGCACAGGCTGGTAGGTCAGTCAGCGTAGGCTCGTAGGTCAGTCAGCATAGGCTGGCAGGTCAGCCAGCGTAGGCTGGTATGCCAGTCAGCGTAGGTTGGTAAGTCAGTCAGCGTAGGCAGGTAGGTCAGTCAGCGTAGGTCGGTAGGTCAGTCATCGTAGGCTGGTAGGTCAGACAGCGTAGGTTAGTAAGTCGGTCATCGTAGGCTGGTAGGCCAGTCAGCGTAGGTTGGTAGGTCAGTCAGCGTAGGTTGGTAGGTCAGTCAGCGTAGGTTGGTAGGTCAGTCAGCGTAGGCTGGTAGGTCAGTCAGCGTAGGCAGGTAGGTCAGTCAGCGTAGGCTGGTAGGTCAGTCATCGCAGGCAGGTAGGTCAGTCAGCGTAGGTCGGTAGGTCAGTCATCGTAGGCTGGTAGGTCAGACAGCGTAGGTTAGTAGGTCAGTCATCGTAGGCTGGTAGGCCAGTCAGCGTAGGTTGGTAGGTCAGTCAGCGTAGGCTGGTAGGCCAGTCAGCGTAGGTTGGTAGGTCAGTCAGCGTAGGTTGGTAGGTCAGTCAGCGTAGGCTGGTAGGTCAGTCAGCGTAGGCCGGTAGGCCAGTCAGCGTAGGTTGGTAGGTCAGTCAGCGTAGGTTGGTAGGTCAGTCAACGTAGGCTGGTAGGTCAGTCATCGTTGGCTGGTAGGTCAGTCAGCGTAGGTTGGTAGGTCAGTCACCGTAGGCTGGTAGGTCAGTCATCGTAGGCTGGTAGACCAGTCAGCGTAGGTTGTAGGACAGTCAGCGTAGGATGATAGGTCAGTCAGCGTAGGGTGGTAGGCCGTCAGCGTAGGTGGTAGGTCAATCAGCGTAGGCCGTTTGGTCCAGTCAGCGTAGGTTGGTAGGTCAGTCAGCGTAGGCTGGTAGGTCAGTCAGCGTTGGTTGGAAGGTCAGTCAGCGTAGGCTGGTAGGTCAGACAGCGTAGGCTGGTAGGCCAGTCAGCGTAAGCTGGTAGGTCAATCAGCGTAGGCTGGTAGGTCAGTCACCGTGGGTTGGTAGGTCAGTCAGCGAAGGCTGGTAGGTCAGTCAGGGCAGGCTAGTATGTCAGTCAGCGTTGGTCGGTAGGTCAATCAGCGTAGGTTGGTAGGTCAGTCAGCGTAGGCTGGTAGGTCAGTCAGTGCAGGCCGGTATGTCAGTCAGCGCAGGCTGGTAGGTCAGTCAGCGTAGGCTGGTAGGTCAGTCAGGGCAGGTTGGTAGGTCAATCAGCGTAGGCTGGTACGTCAGTCAGCGAATGCTGGTAGGTCAGTCAGGGCAGGTTGGTAGGTCACTCAGCGTAGGCTGGAAGGTCAGTCAGCGTAGGCCGGTAGGTCAGTCAAGGCAGGCTGGTAGGTCAGTCAGCGATGCTTGGTAGGTCAGTAAGCGCAGGTTGGAAGGTCAGCCAGCGTAGGCTGGTAGGTCAGTCAGCGTAGGC
Organism: Cherax quadricarinatus; assembly: GCF_026875155.1. NCBI lineage: Eukaryota > Metazoa > Arthropoda > Malacostraca > Decapoda > Parastacidae > Cherax > Cherax quadricarinatus. The sequence goes on from NC_069402.1 coordinate 14,104,192, forward strand.
TGGTAGGTCAGTCAGCGTAGGCTGGTAGGTAAGTCAGCGCAGGCTGGTAGGTCAGTCAGCGGAGGCTGGTAGGTCAGTCAGCGTAGGTTGGCAGGTCAGTCAGCGAAGGTTGGCAGGTCAGTCAGCGTAGGCTGGTAGGTCAGACAGCGTAGGTTAGTAAGACAGTGAGCGTAGGTTGGTAGGTCAGTCAGCGTAGGCTGGTAGGTCAGCCAGCAGAGGCTGGTAGGTCAGTCAGCGTAGGCTGGTAGGTCAGTCAGCGAATGTTGGTAGGTCAGTCAGCGTAGGCTGGTAGGTCAGACAGCGTAGGTTGGTAGGTCAGTCAGCGTAGGTTGGTAGGTCAGTCAGCGCAGGTTGGTAGGTCTGTCAGCGTAGGCCGGAAGGTCAGCCGGCGGAGGCTGGTAGGTCAGTCAGCGTAGGTTGGTAGGTGAATCAGCGTAATTTGGTAGGTCAGTCAGCGTACGTTAGTAGGTCAGTCAGCGTAGGTTGGTACGTCAGTCAGCGTAAGTTGGAAGGTCAGTCAGCATAGGTTGGTAGGTCAGTCAGCGTAGGTTGGTAGGTCAGTCAGCGTAGGTTGGTAGGTCATTCAGCGTAGGTTGGTAGGTCAGTCAGGGCAGGCTGGTAGGTCAGTCAGCGTAGGTTGGTAGGTCAGTCAGCGTAGGTTGGAAGGTCAGTCAGTGCAGGTTGGTAGGTCAGTCAGCGTAGGCTGGTAGGTCAGTCAGCGTAGGCTGGTAGGTCAGTCAGCGTAGGCTGGTAGGTCAAGCAGGGCAGGCTGGTAGGTCAGTCAGCGTAGGCTGGTAGGCCAGTCAGCGTAGGCTGGTAGGTCAGTCAGCATAGGCTGATAGGTCAGTCAGCGTAGGCCGGTAGGTCAGTCAGCATAGGCTGGTAGGCCAGTCAGCGTAGGCTGGTAGATCAGTCAGGGTAGGCCGGTAGGTCAGTCAGCATAGGCTGGTAGGTCAGTCAGGGCAGGCCGGTAGGTCAGTCAACGTAGGCTGGTAGGCCAGTCAGCGTAGGCTGGTAGGTCAGTCAGCGTAGGCTGGTAGACGAGTCAGCGTAGGCTGGTAGGTCAGTCAGCGTAGGCTGGTAGGCCAGTCAGCGTAGGCTGGTAGATCAGTCAGCGTAGGCTGGTAGGTCAGCCAGCGTTGGCTGGTAGGTCAGTCAGCATAAGCCGGTAGGTCAGTCAGGGCAGGCTGGTAGGTCAGTCATCGTAGGCTGGTAGGCCAGTCAGCCTCTGCTGGTAGGTCAGTTAGCGTAGGCTGGTAGGTCAGTCAGCGTAGGCTGGTAGGTCAGTCAGCGTAGGTTGGTAGGTCAGTCAGGGCAGGCTGGTAGGTCAGTCAGCGTAGGCTAGTAAGTCAGTCAGCGTAGGTTCGTAGATCAGTCAGGGCAGGCTGGTAGGTCAGTCAGCGTAGGCTAGTAGGTCAGTCAGCGTAGGTTGGTAGGTCAGTCAGGCAGGCTGATAGGTCAGTCAGTGTAGGTTGGTAGGTCAGTCAGCGTAGGTTGGTAGGTCAGTCAGCGTATTTCGGTAGGTCAGTCAGGGCAGGCTGGTAGGTCAGTCAGCGTAGGCTGGTAGGTCAGTCAGGGCAGGCTGCTAGGTCAGTCAGCGTAGGCTGGTAGGCCAGTCAGCGTAGGCTGGTAGGTCAGTCAGCGTAGGCTGGTAGGTCAGTCAGCGCAGGCTCGTAGGTCAGTCAGCGTACGTTGTTAGGTCAGTCACCGTAGGCTGGTAGGTCAGTCATCGTAGGCTGGTAGACCAGTCAGCGTAGGTTGTAGGTCAGTCAGCGTAGGCTGGTAGGCCAGTCAGCGTAGGCTGGTAGGTCAATCAGCGTAGGCTGGTAGGTCAGTCAGCGTAGGTTGGTAGGTCAGTCAGCGTAGGCTGGTAGGTCAGTCAGCGTAGGTTGGAAGGCCAGTCAGCGTAGGCTCGTAGGTCAGTCAGCGTAGGCTGGTAGGCCAGTCAGCGTAAGCTTGTAGGTCAATCAGCGTAGGCTGGTAGGTCAGTCACCGTGGGTTGGTAGGACGGTCAGCGTAGGTTGGTAGGTCAGTCAGGGCAGGCTAGTAGGTCAGTCAGCGTTGATCGGTAGGTCAGTCAGCGTAGGTTGGTAGGTCAGTCAGCGTAGGCTGGTAGGTTAGTCAGTGCAGGTTGGTATGTCAGTCAGCGAAGGCTGGTAGGTCAGTCAGCGTAGACTGGTAGGTCAGTCAGGGCAGGTTGGTAGGTCAATCAGCGTAGGGCCCGTCAGCCCTAAGCTTGTAGGTCAACCACGTAGGCTGGTTAGGTTTAGTCCCCCGTGGGTTGGTAGGTCGGTCAGCGTAGGTTGGTAGGTCAGCAGGGAAAGGGTAGTAGGTCAGTTTAGGCGTTGGTCGGTAGGTCAGGCAGCGTAGGTTGGTAGGTCAGTCAGCGTAGGCTGGTAGGTCAGTCAGTGCAGGTTGGTATGTCAGTCAGCGCAGGCTGGTAGGTCAGTCAGCGTAGGCTGGTAGGTCAGTCAGGGCAGGTTGGTAGGTCAGTCAGCGTAGGCTGGAAGGTCAGTCAGCGTAGGACGGTAGGTCAGTCAGGGCAGGCTGGTAGGTCAGTCAGCGATGGTTGGTAGGTCAGTCAGCGCAGGTTGGAAGGTCAGCCAGCGTAGGCCGGTAGGTCATTCAGCGTAGGCTGGTAGGTCAGTCAGCGGAGGCTGGTAGATCAGTCAGCGTAGGCAGGTAGGTCAGTCAGCGCAGGATGGTAGGTCAGTCAGCGCAGGCTGGTAGGTCAGTCAGCGCAGGCTGGTAGATCAGTCACCGCAGGCTGGTAAGTCAGTCAGCGTAGATTGGTAGGTCAGTCAGCGTAGGATGGTAGGACAGTCAGCGTAGGTTGGTAAGTAAGTCAGTGCAGGCTGGTAGGTCAGTCAGCGAAGGTTGGAAGGTCAGTCAGCGTAGGTTGGTAGGTCAGTCAGCGTAGGCTGGTAGGTCAGACAGCGTAGGTTGGTAGGTCATTCAGCGTATGTTGGTAGGTCAGTCAGCGTAGGTTGGTAGGTCAGTCAGCGTAGGCTGGTAGGTCAGCCAGCGGAGGGGTGGTAGGTCAGTAGCAGCGTTGGTGTGTGACGAGGTCAGCGTAGTGCTGGTAGGTCAGGTGAGCGTCAGGCTGTGTTAGGCCAAGTCAGACGTAGAGCTGGTAGATCCAGTCAGCGCAGGCTTATTGTCAGCCAGCAGTTGGCGCTTGGTCAGAATTCAGTGATAAACGTGTAGGTCGTGTGAGGTGCCAGGAATGGTATAGGTACAGTCTTCGTAGGCTGGTAGGCAGGTCAGACTATGCTGAGGTATAGGTCAGTTAGCGGATAGCTTGTAGGTCAGACAGAGTAGGCTGGTAGGTCAGTACAAGATCGGTAGGTTCCTGTATGGTTCAGTTCAGGGCGCTCAGGCTATGGTAGGTCAGTCAGCGGGGAGTGATTAGTATAGTCAGTCAGCGTAGGTTGGTAGATCATGCAGGGAAGGGGCTGGTAGGTCAGTCGCGTAGCTAGTAAGTTCAAGTCATCGTAGGTTGGTAGGTAAGTCTAACGGCAGAGCGTGCGGTCTAGGTCAGTCAGCGTTTTTCGGGACAAAAGGTACATCGTCAGGGCAGGCTGGTAGGTCAGTCAGCGTGAGGCAGGTAGGGTCAGTTCAGGGAGGCTGCTAGGTCTGTCAGCGTAGGCCGGCAGGTCAGAACAGCGTAGGGTGGATTTGGTAAGCAGGGAAGGCTGGCTAGGTCAGTTCAGCGTAGGCTGAGTAGGCCAGTCAGAGTCGGCTGCGTTGGTTCAGTCAAAGCATAGGCTGATAGGGTCAGTAGGCCGTGAGGCCGGTAGGATTTACAGTCAGCATCAGGTGGTAGGCCAGTCGGCAGTAGGGGGAAGATCTCAGTCAGGGTAGGCTGTGCTAGGTCTAGTCAGCATAGGCTGGTAGAGTTCAGTCACGCAGGCAGTTTAGGTCAGAAGACGTAGGCTGGTTAGGCCAGTTCGGCGTTGGCTGTAGTGTCAGTCAGCGTAGTTGGTAGACAAGTCAGGTAGGTGTAGGTCAGTCATCCTTAGGCTGGTAAGTGTAGGCCAGTCAGCGTTGGTCATGGTTGAATCAGAGTCGTGGCTGGTACGGTTAAGCCAGCGTTTGCTGGTAGGTCCAGTTCAGCATTAACGTGTAGGTGAGTAGGGCAGGGTGAGTTGGTTCGTCATGTTGGTGGTAGTCTAAGTTCAGCCTCTGCTGGTAGGTCAGCTAGAGTAGGCTGGTTAGGTCAGTCTCGCGTAGGCTGGTAGGTCAGTCAGGGTAGGATTGGTGTAGGTCAGTCAGAGAGTTAGGTTGGTAGGTCTGTCAGAGGCAGGATGCGTTAGGTCAGAGTCTGCGTTTAGGCTAGTAAGTCAGTTAATCGTAGGTTGGATAGATAGGATCAGTCAGGGCAGGCTGGTAGGTCAGTCAGCAGTTGGCTAGGTCGGTCAGTCAGCGTAGGTTGGTAGGTCAGTCAAGCGTAGGTTGGATAGGTAGGTCAGTCAGGCAGGCTGCAGGTTCAGTCAGCGTAGGCTGGTAGGTCAACTCAGCGTATGGTTAGTTGGTCAGTCAGAGTAGGTTGGTAGGTCCCAGTCAGCGCTAGTTGGTAGGTTTTCAGTCAGCGTATGCTGGTTATGTCAGTCAGCGCTAGGTATGGCTTAGGGTCAGTCAGGGCCATGGCTGGTAAGTCGATCAGCTGTAGGTGGAAGGTCAGTCAACGTAGGCTGGTCTAGGCCAGTCAGGGAAGGCTGGTTGTCCGGTTCAGAGGAAGCGATGCTAAGTTCAGTCAGCGTAGGCTGGTAGGCCAGTCAGCGTAGGCTGGAAGGTCGTCAGCGTAGGTTGGTTAGGTCAGTCAGCGTAGGCTGGGTAGGTCAGTCAGGATGGTTGGTTTTAGGTCAGTCAGCGTAGTTGCGTAGGGACAGTCAGCGTTGGTTGGTAGGTCAGTCAGCGTAGGTTGTTAGTCATTAGGTAGAGGCGGGTAGGCCAGCAGAGAAGTTGGTTGGTAGTTCGCAGTCAGTCGTATTTCGGTAGGTCAGTCGCATGGGCAGGCTGTATATGTTCAGTTCTGCGTTGGTTGGTAGGTCAGTCAGCGTAGGCTAGGTAGGGCAGTCAGGGCAGGCTGCCTAGGTCAGTCAGCGGAGGTTGGTATGTCGCAGTTCAGCGTGTAGGCTGCTTGGACATTCAGCGTAGGTTTGTAGGTTCCAGGTCAGCGTAGGTTGGGGAATAGGGCCAAATATAGTATAGGTTTGGTAGGTCAGTCAGCGTAGTGTTGGTTGGTCAGTCAGGCGTAGGTTGGTAGGTCAGTCAGTGCATGAAGGTATTATAGTCAGCGCAGGCTGGTAGGTCAGTCAGCGTAGGCTGATTAGGTCAGTAAGGGCAGGTTGGTAGGTCAATCAGCGTAGGCTGGTAGGTCAAGTCAGCGTAGGCTCGAGGTCTGGCAGGTCAGGTTGGTAGGTCATACAGAGTAGGCTGGTAGGTTCAGTCAGGCTATTCTGGTTGGTCAGCACAGGTAGGTGGTAGGTCATAGTCAAGCGTAGGCTGGTAGGTCAGTCTCAGCGTAGGTGGTTAGGTCAGTCAGGGCAGGCTGGTAAGGTCGCCGTATGCCTGTGAGGGCTAGTTTAGTCGTAGCGTAGGTGGTAGATACTGTGTAGGGCAGGCTGGTGTAGTCTCAGTCAGCGTAGGATAGAGGTCAGTCAGGGTAGGTTGGTTGGTCAGTACAGAAGGTAGGCTGGTAGGTCAGTAATGCGTAGGCTAGTAAAGTCAGTCATAGCGTAGGTGAGTAGATCAGTCAGGCAGGCTGTAGGTCAGTCAGCGAAGGTTGGTAGGTGCAGTCATCAGGTGCCAGTGGTCCAGTCAGCGTTAGGCCAGTGTAGATCAGTCAACGTAGGCTGGTAGGCCAGTCGCGTTAGCTGGTAGGTCAGTAAGCGTAGGCGTAGACATGTCAGCGTAGGCTGGTAGGTCAGTCATCGATGGCTGGTAGGCAGTCAAGCGGAGGCTGAGGTAGATCGTCAGCCGTAGGCGGGTACGTCAGCAGCGTTGCTGGTACGGTCAGTCAGCATAATCGTGTAGGTGAGCTCAGCGGGACAAAGGTGGTAGGTCAGTTCATAGTAGGTGGTAGGCCGTCAGCCTCTGCTGGTAGGGTCAGTCTGCGTAGACTGGTAGTTGTCAGTCAGGTAGAGTTGGCTAGGTCAAGTCAGTCGTAGGTTGGTAGGTCTGTCAGGGCAGGCTGTGTTAGGTCAGTCAGCGTAGGCTAGTTTGTAGTCAGCCGAGTAGGTGGTAGATCAATCAGTGGCAGGTCTAGAGTAGGTCAGTGTGAGTGTAAGCTAGTAGGTCAGTCAGCGAAGGTTGGTAGGTCAGTAGCGTAGGTTGTTTGGACAGTCTCTGGGCAGGCTGGAATAGGTCAGTCAGCGTAGGCTGGTATGTCAGTCAGGCGTAGGTTGGTTAGGCAGTCAGCGTAGGTTTGTAGGTCAGTCAGTGTAGGTTGGTAGGTCAGTCCAGCGTAGGTGGTAGGTCAGTAACGCGTAGGTTTGGGTAGGTCAGTGCAGGCAGGCTGGTAAGTCAGTCAGCGTAGGCTGGAAATGTCAGTCACGTAGGCTGGTCTGGTTACGCCAGTGCAGCGATAGGCGCGGTACAGGTCAGTCTGGGCAGTCTGGTTAGGTCCGTTCAGGAGCAGGCTGTAAGGTACGCAGTCATACGTAGGTGGTTGGCCAGTCAGCGTAGGCTGGTAAGGTCAGTCAGCGTAGGTTGGTAGGTCAGTCAGAGTAGGAATCGGTTATTTCAGTCAGCGTAGGTTAGGTATGGTCAGTTCAGCCGTAGGTTTGGTAGGCTAGTCAGCGTGGTTGAAAGGTCAGTTTCAGGTAAGGTTTGTTAGGTCTAGTCAGCGTCTAAGGGGGATTGGGATCCAAGTCGCAGCGTGTGGTTGGTAGGTCAGTTCTGCGTAGGTTGGGTAGGTCAGTCAGCGTAGCTTTTTGCGCCAGTCAAGGTCGTAGGTTGGTTAGGTCAGTAAGGGTCAGGCTGTAGGACAGTCAGCGTTAGGTTGGAGGTCAGGTCAGTGTAGGTTGGTAGGTCAGTGCAGGGTATTCGGTGGTGTCAAGGTAAGGGCAGGGCTGGTAGGTCAGTCAGCGTACGTTGGTTAGGGTTCAGTCAGCGTAGGTGGTAGGTCGTCAGAGCATGGTCTGGTAGGTCAGTCACGAAGGTTGGTAGTGTCAGTCTCAGAGTATCAGGCTGGTTGGTCAGTCAGAGAAGGTTGGTAGGTCATTGTCAGATCGTAGGGCTCGATAGGTCTCAAGTCAGAGTAGGCTGGCAAGGTCTGTTCAGCGTAGGTGTTAGAGTCAGTCTGCGTAGGCTGGATGGTTTAGTCGCAGCTCTAGGTTGGCTTAGGTCAGTCAGCGTTGGTTTCGCTAGGGTCGAGTCAATCGTTAAGGTTGGTTAGATCAGTCTCAGCGTTGGTTGGGTGTAGGTCAGCTGGCGTAGGTTGAATAGTGTTCAGTCAGAGTAGGTGGTAGAGCAGTCAAGGGCACCGCTGGTAGGTGTCAGTCTGCGTAGGTTGGCTAGGTCAGTTCAGCGTAAGGGTTGATGGTCCGTCAGCTAGGTTGGTTAGGTCAGTCTGCGAATGTTTGTATGTCATTCAGCGTAGGTTGGTAGGTCAGTCATCGTAGGTTGGTAGATCAGTCGGGCAGGGATGGTAGGTCAGTCAGCGTAGGTTGCTAGGTCAGTCGGGCGTATGTTGGTAGGTCCAGTCGGGTGGTTGGTAGGTGAGTATAGCGCAGGCTGATGGTCAGTCGAGTCAGGCTGGTTAGCAGTCAGCGTAGGCGGTGGGTCAGTCAGGCAAGGATGGTTAGGTCAGTCAGCGTAGGGCTGGATAGGCAAGTCAAGGTAGGCAGGTAGAGTCAGTGAGCATAGGTGATTAGGTCAGTCAGCGTAGGGTGGTATGTCAGTCAGCATAGGCTGGTTGGCCTGTCAGGCAGGGCTGGTAGGATTCAGTCAGGGTAAACTGGGTAGATCAGTCAGATCATAGGCTGGGTACGTCAGTCCAGCGTAGAGCTGGTGGTCAGTCGCGTAGGCTGTAGGTCAGTCAGCTGTAGGCTGGTAGACGAGTCAGCGTTTGGGTAGGTAGGTCAGTCAGCGTTAGGCAGGTAGGCTAGTAAGCGTAGGCTGAGTTAGATCAGTCAGGTTAGGCTGGTAGGTCAGCCAGTGTTGACTGTAGGTCTGGTCAGCGTTAGCTGGTTAGGTCAGTCAGGTAGGCTGGTAGACGATTCAGCGTAGGAGGTAGGTCAGTTTACGTTAGGCTTGTTGGTCAGTCATGCGTTAGACCTGGTACTGGGCCAGTCAGCGTAGGCTGGTTGCGTCAGTCAGCGTAGGCTGGTAGGCCAGTCAGCGTTGGCTGGTTAGACGTAGGGTCAGTCAGCGTAGGCTGGTTGGACAGTCAGGTAGGCCGCTAGGGTCAGTCAGCGTAGGCGGGCTAGGTCTAGTCAGCGTAAGGCTGTGGTACGGACGTGCCAGGTAGGCTGGTATAGGTCAGTCGCGTAGGCAGGTAGGCCAGTCAGGTAGGCTGGGTTGGTCATGTCAGCGTAGGCTGGTCTAGGTCAGTCAGGCGTAAGGCTTGTAGGGGGGTCTGTCAGCGTTAGGCTGGCAGACGAAGTCAGCGTCGGCAGGTATGTCAGTGCGTTAGTCTGGTAGGCCAGTCAGAGTAGGCTGGTACTATCAGTCAGCGTAGGCTGGTAGGTCAGCGCATGTTGGCATGGTAGGTCAGTAGCATACGCCGGGTAGTCAGGTCAGGCCAGGCTCGTAGGTTTAGTAAGCGTTGGCTTGGTAGGCCAGCAGCCTATGCTTGTAGGTCGGGGTAGCGTAGGCTGGTAGGTCTGTCGGCGTAGGCTGGTAGGTTCAAGTCAGCGTTGGTTGCTAGGTCAGGTCAGAGTAGGTTTGGTAGGTCTGCCTGGGCAGGCTGGTAGGTCAGTCAGGCGTAGGCTAGTAGGTCGTCAGCGTAGGTTGGTAGATCAGATCTGCGCAGGCTGGTAGGTCAGTCAGGGCAGGGGTAGGTCTGTCAGCGTAGGCTGGTAGGTCAGGACAGGTAGGTTGGTAGGTCAGTCAAGCGTAGGTTGGTAGGTCAGTCAGCGTGTAGGTGGCTAGGTCAGTCAGCGTCAGGCTGGTAGGCAGTCGCTTAGGTTGGTAGGTCACTGTCAGGGCATGATGATAGTCGGTCTGCGTAGGCTGCTGGAAGGTCTTTCAGCGTAGCTGGTAGGCCAGTGTCAGCGTAGGCTTGGTAGGTCAGTCAAGAGCAGGACTGATAGGTCAGTCTGGGCAGGCTGCTAGGTCAGTCAGCGTAGGGCTGGTAGGCCAGTCGCGTATAGGCTGGTAGGTCAGTCAGCGTAGGTTGGTATGTCAGTCAGCGTAGGCTGGTAGGTCAGTCAGCGTAGGTTGGTTGGTCAGTCAGCGTATGTTGGTAGGCCAGTCGGTGCAGGCTGGTAGGTCAGTCAGCGTAGGCTGGTAGGTCAGTCAGCGTAGGTTGGTACGTCAGTACAGCGTAGGCTGTTAGGCCTGTCAGCGTAGGGTTGGTAAGGTCAGTCAGGGCAGCCAGGTAGTAGGTCAGTCAGCGTTGGTTAGTAGGTCAGTCAAGAGTAGGTTGGTATGGTCAGTCAGCGTATTTCGTTAGGTCAGTCAGGGCAGGCAGGTAGGTCAGTCAGCGTAGGTTGCTAGGTCAGTCAGCGTAGGCTGGTAGGTCAGTCAGGGCAGGTTGGTAGGTCAATCAGCGTAGGCTGGTAGGTCAGTCAAGCGTTGGTGGTAGGCAGTCTTAGCAGGTTGGTAGGTCATTCAGAGGTAGGATGGTAGGTCAGTCAGGTAGGCTGGTAGGGTCAGTAGCGCTAGGCTGGTAGTTCATCAGAGTAGCCTGGTAGGTCCGTCCGCGGAGGGCTGGTAGGTCAGTCAGGGGCAGGATGTAGGTCAGTCAGCGCTTAGGTAGTAGTTCAGTCAGCCGGTAGGTTTGTAGATCAGTCAGCGATGGCTGGTAGGTCAGTCAAGGGCAGGCTGGTAGCGTTCAGTCAGGAGTTATGGCCTGGTAGGTCTGGACAGTGTAGGTTGGTAGGTCAGGTCAGCGGTAGGTTGGTAGATCAGGCAGCGTAGGTTGTTAGGTCAGCAGCGTAGTTTGGTAGGCCAGTCAGCGTAGGTTGGTTAGGTCAGTAGGCAGGTCAGGTAGGACAGTCAACAGCGTAGGCTGGAAGGTCTTCAAGCGTAGGCTGGTAGGCCAGTCAGCGTAGGCTGGTAGGTCAGTCAGGGCAGCCTGGTAGGTCAGTCAGGGCAGGCTGCTACGTCAGTCAGCGTAGGCTTGTAGGCCAGTCAGCGAAGGCTGGCTGGTCAGTTCAGCTTAGGTGGTATGTGTCAGTCGCGTAGGCTTGTTGGTCAGTCTAGCGTAGGTTGGTTGTGTCAGTCAGCGTAGATGGTAGGGCCAGTCAGTGCAGGCTGGTAGGTCAGTCAGCGTAGGCTGCTAGGTCAGTCAGCGTAGGTGGTTAGGTCAGTTCTGCCGTAGGCTGTTAGGCATGTCAGCGTAGGTTGGTTAGGTCAGTCAGGCAGGCAGGATGGACTGTCAAGGTAGATTGGTACGTCATTCAGGTAGGTGGTAGGTCGAGTCAGGTATTTCGGTATGTCAGTCAGGGCAGGCTGGTAGGTCCGTCAGCGTAGGTTGGTAGGGTCAGTCGGCGTAGGCTTGTAGGTCAGGTAAGGGACAGGCTGCAGGTCAGTCAGCCTAGGTTGGTAGAGTCATGTCAGAGTAGGCCTGCTAGGCCAGTCAGCAGTAGGGTTGCGATAGGTCAGTCACGTCGTAGGTTCGTTTTATGTCGCAATCAACGTGGACTTGTAGGTCAGTCAGCGTAGGTTGGTAGGCTCAGGCAGCGTAGGTTGCTGTGTCAGTTGCGTGGCACTGTCGGGTATATCAGTCAGGCGCAGGACTGGTAGGTCTGGCCAGCGTAAGGCTGGTAGGTCAGTCAGGGGGGGCCCAAAGGGTGGGTTTAGGTCAATCGCATAGGCTGTAGGTCAGTCAGCGTAGGCTGGTAGGTCAGTCAGGGCAGGTTGGTAGGTCATTCAGCGTAGGCCGGTAGGTCAGTCAGCGTAGGCTGGTAGGTCAGATAGCGTAGGCTGTGTAGGTCTCAGTCAGCAGTAGGCCTGGTAGGACAGTCAGCGGAGGATGGTAGTGTTCAGTCAGGGCAGGCTGGTAGGTCTAGTAAGCGTTGGTTTGTAGGTCAGTCAGCGGTAGAATGGTAGGTCCAGCCAGCTGTAGGCTGGTAAGTCAGTCTGCGTAGGCTGTCAGGTCAGTCAGCGGAGGCTGGTAGGTCAGTCAGCGTAGGGTGGTAGGTCAGTCATCGCAGTATTGTAGGTCGCAGTCAGCGTAGGTTGGTAGGTCAGTCTCAGTACAGGCTGTAGGTGAGTCATCGCGTGGTTGGTAGGTCAGTCAGGTAGGCTGGTAGTGTCAAGTCCAGCGTGGATGGACGAAGGTCTGCAGACGTAGGGTTGGTAGTCACTGTCAGCGTGGCTGGTAGGTTACTAGTCAGCGTAGGTTGGTAGCGCAGTCAGCGTTTGTTTGTAGGTCAGTCAGAGTAGGTTGGTAGATCAGTCAGCGTAGGTTAGGTAGGTCGTCGGCGTTGGTTGCTAGGTCAGTAGCGTAGGTTGGTTAGATCAGTCAGGGCAGGCTGGGTAGGTCAGTTCAGCGTAGGCTGGGTAGGTCGCAGTAAGGGCAGGTTGAGTTTGTCAATCAGCGTCGGCTGGCTAGGTCAGTCAGCGTAGGCTGGTAGGTCAGTCGTAGCAGGTTTGGTAGGTCATTAGCGTAGGCTGGTAGGTCAGTCAGCGTAGGCTGGGTAGGTCAGCTAGCGTAGCGCTGGTAGTTCAGTCTGCGTAGGGCTGTGTAGGTCCGTCAGCGGAGGCTGGTAGGGTCAGTCAGGGCAGGCTGGTACGGTCAGTCCAGCGTAGGCTAGTAGGTCAGTCGGTAGGTTGGTAGATCAGTCAGCGCAGGCTGGTAGCGTCAGTCACGGGGCAGGACTGTGGTTTAGGTTCAGTCAGCGTAGGTTGGTAGGTCAGACAGTGTAGGTTTGGTTCAGGTCAGTCGCGTTTTTTTTAGGTTGGATAGGTCAGTCAGCGTATTGGGTGGTAGGTCAGTCAGCGTAGTTGGTAGGCCAGTCAGCGTAGGCTGGTAGGTCAGTCAGGGCAGGCTGGGATAGGTCGGTCAGCGTTAGCTGGTAGGTTTTCAGCGTAGGCTGTAGACCAGTCCGCGTAGGCTGGTTAGGTCAGTCAGGGCAGGCCTGGTAGGTTCAGTCAGGGCAGGCTGTTACGTCAGTCAGGGCGTAGGCTTGTAGGCCAGTCAGCGAAGCTTGTAGGTCAGTCAGAGTAGGTTGGCATTATGTCAGTCAGCGTAGGCTGGTAGGTCAGTCGGCGATAGGTTGGGTTGGTCTCAGTCAGGTTTGTTAGGATTAGGCCAGGTAGTGCAGGCTGGTAGGTCAGTCAGCAGTAGGCTGCTAGGTCAGTAGCGTAGGTTGGTAGGACGAGTCTGGCGTAGGCTGTTAGGCCGAGTCAGCGTAGTAGGTTGTAGGTCAGTCAGGAGGCAGGTAGGACAGTCAGCGTTTGATTTGAGTACGTCAGTCAGCGTTAGAGTTGGATAGGGTCAGTAAGCGATATTTCGGTAATGTCGCAGGGTGGCTGGTAGAGCAGTCAGCGTAGGTTGGCTGGTCAGCTCAGAGTAGGCTGGTAGCGTCAGTCAGGGCTGGCTGCTAGGTCAGTCAGCGTAGGTTGGTAGCGTCAGTCAGGCGTAGGTGTGCTAGGCCTGTCAGCGTAGGTTTGGATAGAGTCAGTCAGCAGATTGGTTGGTATTGTCAATCATCGTAGGCTGGTAGGGTCAGTCAGCGTAGGTTCGGATAGGTTCCAGTCAGCGTTAGGTTTGCCTAGGTCAGTCAGTGCTGCGCGGTTTATCAAGTCAGCGCAGGCTGGTTATATGTCAGTCAGCGTAGGCTGGTAGGTCAGTGCAGGGCAGGTGGTAGGTCAATCATGCATAGGCTGGTAGGTCCAGTCAGCGTAGTTCTGGTAGGTCAGTCAGGGCTAGGTTGGTAGGTCATTCAGCGCTAGGCCGGAGTCAGTCAGCGTAGGCTGGTGGTCAGATAGCGAGGCTGGTAGGTCAGTCAGCGTAGGCTGTAGGACATGTCAGCGGATGGCTGGTAGGTCAGTCATGCAGGCTCGGTAGGTGGTCAGCGTTGGTTTGTAAGGTCTGTCGCGTCAGGCTGGTAGGTCAGCCAGCGGTTGGCTGGTAAGTCAGTCTGCGTAGGCTTCGCGTTCACGTCAGCGGAGGCTGGTTAGGTCAGTCAGCGTACAGTGGTTGCTAGGTCAGTCATTTAGCATTCGGTAGGTCAGTCAGCGTAGGTGGGTAGGTCAGTCATTACAGGCTGGTGATGTGTAGTCAGCGAAGGGTTGGTTAGCGTCAGTCAGGTAGGGCTGGTAGCGTCAGTCAGCGTAGGTTGGAAGGTCAGTCAGCGTAGGTTGGTTAGGTCTGTCAGCGTAGGTGGTTGTTCCATGTAAGCGTTGGTTGTATGTAGACAGCGTTTGTTTTGTAGTGTCTGTCAGCGTTGGTTGGTAGGATCAGTCGAGCGTAGGTTGGTAGGTCAGTAAGGCGCGTTGGTTGATAGGTCAGTTCAGCGTAGGTTGGTAGATCAGTAAGGGGGCTGGTAGGGTCAGTCAGCGATAGGGTGTGTAGGTCAGTCGGAGTAGGTTCTGGTAGTCAGTCAGTGTAGGTTGGTTGGTGAGTTTATGAGGATGTTAGGTAAGTCAGCGTAGGCTGGATAGGCCTGTCTAAGGTTAGGCTGTAGGTCAGTCAGGCCCGAGGTTGGTAGGTCAGTCCAGCGAAGGCTGGTAGGCTCAGTCAGCGTAGGCAGGTAGGTAAGTCACCATTGGTGATAGGTCTAGTCAGGGTAGGCTGGTTTGTCCGTCAGCATTGGGCGGCTGGGTAGGCCAGTCAGCGCAGGTGGTCGATCAGTCAGGATAAGCTGGTAGGTCATTCAGATAGGCTGGTACGTCAGTCATGCGCCGTATGGGGCTGGTGTGGAAGAGTAGTGGGACAGAGTCCAGCGTGGATGGATAGTAGGTCAGTCAGAGTAGGCTGGTAGAATAGAAGAGTCAGCGTAGGTGGTAGGTCAGTCAGCGTAGCAGGTGGCTAGTAAGAGAGACGGCTGGTAGTTACGTCAGCGTAGGCTGGTGGGTCCACTACTCGCAGTGTTTGGTCTGGGTAGTTTTCAGTCAGCGTAGGACGTGGATTAGTCAGTCAGCGATAGGCTGTGTAGGTTCTGTCAGACCCGTAGGCTGGGTTGAGACGATTCAGAGCGTAGGTGATAGGTCAGTCAGCGTAGGCAGGTGGCCATAAGTCAGCGTAGGATGGTGGTCGTCAGCGTAGGTGGTAGGGCACTCTCAGCGTAGGCTCGCGTAGGTAGTCAGCGGTAGGTGGTAGTCAAGTCAGCGTAGGCTGGTAGACCGAGACAGCGTAGGGCTGGTTGGTCAGTCAGCTAGGCTGGTGGACGAGTCTTGCGTAGGCAGGTAGGTCAGGCAGCGTAGTTGGATAGGCCAGTCAGGCTAGGCTGGTGGATCAGTCAGCGTTGGATGTAGTTCAGCAGTGTTGGCTGGTAGGGCAGTCTGCATAAGCCGGTAGAAGTCAGTCAGGCCAGGCTAGGTAGGTCAATTCAGCATAGGTGTAGGCACAGTCAGCCTCTGCTGGTAGGTCAGTTGCGTTGGCTGGTAGGTCAGTCAGCGTAGGAGTGGTTCGAGGTCAGTCAGAGCGTAGGGGTTGGTAGCGGTGTCAGTCAGCGGTAGGTTGGGTAGTGCATTGCCAGGGGCACGGGGCTGGTAGGTCAGTCAGCGTAGGTAGTAGGTCAGTCAGCGTATGTTGGTAGATCACAGTCTGCGCAGGCTGGTAAGTCAGTCAGGGCTGGCTGGTAGGTCTGTCAGCGTAGGCTGTAGGTCAGACAGTGTAGGTTGGTTGGTCCAGTCAGCGTATTGGATAGGTCAGTCAGGCGTTAGGTTGGGAGGTCAGTTCTGCGTTAGGATGATTGGCCAGACAGCGTAGGTTGGCTAGTGTCTGTCAGGGCGGCTGGTAGGTCAGTCAGCGTAGGTTCGGTATGTCAGTCAGCGTAGTGTTGGTAGGTCAGTCGCAATAGGGTGGTTGGTCTCAGTCAGAGTTTGTTGGTAGGTTCAATCAAGCGTATAGGTTCAGCGTATGGGTGGTAGTCAGCGTAGGCTGGTAGAAGGTTTTAGGTAGGCTGGTAGGTCAGTCAGGGGGTAGGCTGGTACAGGGCAGCGTAGTTGGTTGGTCAGTCCCGGTAGGCTGGTAGGCCAGTCAGCGTAGGCTAGGTAGGACAGTCAGCGTAGGCTGGTAGGGCATAGCGAGGTTGGGAGGCAGTCAGCGTAGGGGTAGGTCAGAGGTAGGTGGTGGTAGCCCCGTTGGGTGGAGCAGTCAGGTATTGGTAGGTCCGTCAGGGGTTGGTAGGTCATCAGCGTAAGGTGGTTGTTCATCAGGGAAATTGTAGGTCGTCGGTTTGTGGTAGGCAGTAGGCAGGCGGTAGGTCAGTCGGGGGTGGTGGGAGGTTTTATCGCGTAGGGGGTTGGCAGGTCAGTCAGCGTAGGCTGGTAGGCCAGTCAGCTTAGGCTGGTAGGTCAGTCAGCGTAGGTTGGTAGGTCAGTCAGCGTAGGTTGGTAGGTCAGTCAGCGTAGGTAGGTAGGTCAGTCAGGGCTGGCAGGTAGGTCAGTCAGCGTTGGTTGGTTGGCCAGTCAGCGTAGGCTAGTAGGTCAGTCAGCGTAGGCTGGTAGGTCAGTCAGCGTAGGCTGGTAGGTCAGTCAGCGTAGGCTGGTAGGTCAGTCAGGGCAGGCTGGTAGGTCAGTCAGCGTTGGTTGGTAGATCAGTCAGCGTAGGCTGGTAGGTCAGTCAGCGTAGGTTGGTAGGTCAGTCAGCGTAGGTTGATAGGTCAGTCAGCGTAGGCTGGTAGGTCAGTCAGCGTAGGCTGGTAGGTCAGTCAGCGTAGGCTGGTAGGTCAGTCAGCGTAGGCTGGTAGGTCAGTCAGGGCAGGCTGGTAGGCCAGTCAGCGTAGGCTGGTAGGATCAGTCAGGCTGGTAGGGTCGTCAGGTAGGTCTGCTAGGTCAGCGTAGGCTGGTAGGTCAGTCAGCGTAGGCTGGTAGTCAGTCAGTAGATGTAATCAGTCAGCGTAGGCCTTTTTAGGTCAGTCAGCGTAGGCTTGGTAGGTCAGTCAGGCTAGCTGGTAGGTCAGTCTGCGTAGGTTTTGGTAGGTCAGTCAGCGTAGGTTGGTAGGTCAGTCGCGTAGGTTGGTAGGCGCAGACGTAGGCTGGTAGGTCAGCAGCCGCAGGTAGTAGGTCAGTCAGCCCATACTGACTCGTCTATCAGCGCACGTTTTAACATTCAGTACTTATTAGCATAATCAGCTAAGAGGAGGAGAGAGGAGAGAGAGAGGAGAAAAGAGAGAGAGTGAGAGAGAGAGAGAGAGAGAGAGAGAGAGAGAGAGAGACAGAGAGAGAGAGAGAGAGAGAGACCTCCGGAGGTACACTCACAGCTCCGCTAATAAGATATATTACACTTGCGGAGTCTCTGTCGAGGCTGGAGGCTAAGTCAGATAACACAATTCTTATTTTCGTATCACATTTCGTCTGTGTCTTCTAAAGCTTACATTTCGCACCAGAGCGAAGGTCTCTCTCCCCCAGCAAGGAACTGAGGATCCAGCAGTCAACACTGCCCGCTCTTTATGACCCACACAAAGTTTAATAATAATTTCTCGTTAGAACCTACATGTTGGTGAACAGCTCTATATCCACGAAACCGGAGATGCCGCCTTCCAATTCCCTGGATCAACCTGATCAACTCCTATACCTGTATTCCCTCTACGGGTTTAGCGCTTCTCCATGAATATAATAACTGTCGTTCCAGCAGTTTATAAGGTATTTTATGCCTGGTATAGCAGAGCCTTAGCTATTTTATACCTGGTAAATTACAAAACCTTAGCTATTTTATGCCTAGTGTAGCAGAACCTTAGCTATTTTATGCTGGTATAACAAAACCTTAGCTATTTTATGCCTAGCATATCAAAACCTTAGCAATTTTATACCTGGTAAATCAAAACCTTAGCTGTTTTATACCTGGTATATCAAAACCTTAGCTATTTTATGCCTAGTATAGCAGAACCTTAGCTATTTTAATGCCTGGTATAACAAACCTTAGCTATTTTATGCCTGGTATAGCAGAACCTTAGCTATTTTATGCCTGTATAACAAAACCTTAGCTATTTTATTTCCTGGTTTTAACAGAACCTAAGCTATTTTTTACCTGGTTTTAATCAAAACCTTAGCTATTTTATAGCCTAGTATAGCAAAAACCTTAGCTATTTAGTTATAAAAAAACCTTAGCTATTTTAGCCCGGTATATCAAAACCTGTTAT
>NC_069402.1:14122117-14182333 GCF_026875155.1 Cherax quadricarinatus
ATTTTTCAGCGGTAGGCGGTAGGTCGGCAGGGGGGCTGTAGGAGTCAGGTGGTTGGTAGGTCAGTCGCGTAGGTGTGGGCCGTAGCGTGGGTTTTGGTAGGTCAGTAGCTTGGTTTGGAGTAAAAACGAGGTGGTGGGGTCAGCAGCGTAGGTTGGTAGGTCAGCGGGTTTGGTTTTGTAGGTCATCACTCGGGTATCAGTCAGGCAGGTGGTAGTCAGTCAGCGTAGGCTGGTGGGGTTCGGGCGGGGGGGCAATCCGGCTGGTGGTCCAGTGCGTGGGCTGGTAGGTCAGTCAGGAGGTTGGTAGGTCATTCAGGTAGGGGGGTCGTAGGTAGGTGGTGGCAGTGGAGGCTGGTAGGTCAGTCGCTTTGGCGGGTAGGCAGTCAGGGGGAGGGGTGGTAGATCATTGGGCAGGGGGTTTTGGGTCGTCGCGTAGGTGTAGGTCACCGCGTGGTGGTTAGGGTCTTCGGTAGGGGGTTGGTAGGTCAGTCAGCGAGGGTGGTAGGTCAGTAAAGCTTCGGTAGGTCAGTAGCGTGGGTTTGGTAGTCAGTCAAGGCGGAGGTGAGTCAGCAAAGGGTTGGGTTTAGGTCAGTCAGGGGGGGGCTGGTGGGGGTCAGTCAGCGTGGGGAGGTCGTAAAAGGTGGGGGTTTGCCAGTAGCTGGGGGTTGTAGCGCGTTTGGTAGGTCGTCAGGGGGGGTGGGTCAGTCAGCGTAGGTTGGTAGGCATCGCGTGGTGATGGTCAGCAGCGTGGGTTGGTGTCAGTAGGGGGCGGTGGGGTCAGTCAGCGAGGTTGTAGGTCGTCGGGGGGTTTTGGTTGGCAGTCAGGTGGTTGGTGGGATTTTGGAGGTGTTGGTAGTCAGCGGGGCGGTAGGCCGTCAAGGTTGGGGGTAGGTCGTCAGGGGGTTGGTGGTCAGTCAGCGGGGCCTTAGGCCGTAGCGTAGGAGTAGGAAGTCACCAGGTGTAGGCAGTCAGGTGGGGGTTTTGGTCAGCGGGGGGGGAGGCCAGTCAGCGGGGGTGTCAGTGGGGAAAGTGGTAGGTCATCGAGGGGTAGTCAGTCAGCAGGGGGGTAGGTCAGTCAGCGTGGTGGTAGGTCAGCGGTAGGCGGGTAGGGTAGCGTAGGTGGTAGGTCAGTCAGGGGGCGGTGGCAGTAAGGGGTGGTAGTAGTAGGAGGGGGGGGAAAGGGGTTTTGGTGGGTCAGTCAGCGTATTTTCGGTGGGTTTTTTCAGAGAGGCTGGTAGCGTTCGCTGGGTAGGTTGGTAGGCAGGGGGCAGGGGGGGTGGTCGTCAGCGTAGGTGGGGGGGCACTGCGTGGCTGGTAGGTTCAGCGTGGGTGGTAGTCGTCAGGTAGGGGGTAGCAACAGCGTGGCTGGTGGTCAGTCAGCTAGGGGGTAGGTTTCGGGGCAGGGGCAGCGGTATTTCAGTCAGGAGGCTGGTGGTCGTCGCTTGGGGGTGGGTCAGCAGGGGTGGTAGGAAATCGATCCCGAGGCAGTCAGCCGGTGGTGGTCATTCAGGGGGGGCGGTTGGGTAGGTCAGTGCTTTTGGCTGGTAGGTCGTCAGCGTGGTGGTAGGTCAGCAGCGAGGTGGTAGGTTCAGTCAGCGTAGGTGGTAGTCGCCAGGGGGCTGGTAGGTCAGCAGGTGGTGTGGTCAGTCAGCGTAGTTGGTGTCAGTCGCGAGGCTGGTAGTCAGTCAGGGGGTGGTAGGTCGCAGCGTGGCGGGGTGGTCAGGGAGGTTGGTGGTCAGTCAGCGATTGGAGGTCAGTCAGCGTAGGTTGGAGGTCAGTCGGTTTGGTGTGGCCAGCAGCGTAGGTTGGTAGGCGTCAGGGCGGTGGTTGGTCAGTCAGCGGGGTTTGGTTTTGTCAGTCAGCTTTGGTTGGTAGGTCAGTCCTAGGGGGGGTGGTCAGTCAGGTTGTTGGAGGAAAACAGGTAGGTTGGGGGGTCGTCGCGTAGGTTGGTGTTCAGTCGGGGTTGTTGGTGTCAGGTGGGTTTGGTGGGCGTCAGGCAGGCGGTAGGCAGTGGTGGTGGTAGGTCGTCGGTGGGTTTGGGAGGTCGTCAGCTAGGTGGGGGTCAGTCAGGAGGTGGTGGTAAGTAGGTTTTGGTGGTCAGTCGCGTAGGTTGGTAGGCAGTCAGTGGGTTGGTAGTCAGAGGGGGTTTGGTAGTCAGTCGCGTATTTGGTAGGCCCGGGGCGTAGTTGGTGGTAAGTCAGGTGGTTTGGGTGTTAGTAGGGAAAAAGGGCAGAAGGTTTCCCAGTCTGCGGTTGGCTGGGTTGGCCGGGTCAGATAGTTGGTAGGTCAGTCAGGGGGCGGGCTGGGTTTTTTAGGGGGGGGTGGGCGTGGGCTGTTTGGCCAGTCGCTAGGTTGTAGGTCGTCAGCTTTTTTGGTTTGATGGGGGCCCAGTCAGGAGGTGGTAGGTCAGTAGCAGGTGGTGGGCCGGGGAGCGAGGGTTGGGTAGGTCGTCGGGTAGGTTGGTTGTAAATCACGTAGGCTGGTTAGGCCTCTCCCTATTGGTAGGCTGGTGGGTTTTCGGGGTCAGCGTGTGGGGTTAACACAGCGAGGTGGTTGGTCAGTCAGGTAAGGGGGGCTTATAGTAGGGCGGTGGGTGGGTCAATCGCTAGGCGGGTGGTCAGCAGGTGGTGGTGGGCAGTCAGGGAGGTTTGGTAGGCATCAGCTTTGGCCCGGTAGGTCAGTCAGGTAGGGGGTGGAGTGCGTGGGGCTGGTAGGTCAGCAGCGTGGCGGTGGCAGTCAGCGGGGCTGGTGGTCAGTCAGGAGGCTGGTAGGCCAGTCAGCGTTTTTTTGTGGCGCAGCGTAGGCTGGTGGGTTTCGCCAGCTAGGCTGGTAGTCGTTTCCGGGGCGTGGATGGGGGGTTAGGAGTCAGGTGGGGTGGTAGGTCCAGTCAATTTGGTGGGCTGGTGGGGGAGGTCAGCGAAAGGGCTGGTAGGTAGTCAGCGAAGGGGTAGGCCAGTCGCGTGGCGGGTTTGGTCATAGCGTAGGCTGGGGCATCAGGTAGGTTGGGTAGGTCAGTAGCGTAGGTGGTAGCAGTCAGGTAGGGGTGGGTCCGGGTTGGTAGGCACCGGGGGTTTGGAACAGTCAGCGTAGGTGGTGGGTCAGTCGGGGTAGGTTGGTAGGTCAGCAGTTTTGGTTTGGTAGGTATTTACCCATAAGGGCCGGTAGGTTCATTTCAGGTGGTGGTAGGTCAGTCAGGGAGGGGGGTGGCATCAGCGGGCTGGTGGGCCCAGTAGCGTAGGCGGTAGGTCAGTCCCCTAGGTGGGGTCGTCAGCGTGGGGGTGGTCAGGGGGTTAGGGGGTAGGCCCGCAGGCAGGCTGGTGGGTGTAGGGAAAGCTGGTAGGTGTCGCTAGGTGGTAGTCAGTAGAGGCTGGTTAGGTCAGTCGGGTGGAGGTTTAGGTCAGTCAGCGTAGGTGGTAGGGTCAGCGTAGGTTGGTAGGTCAGTCAGCGTGGGCTGGTAGGTAGTCAGGCGGTAGGTTTTGGTAAGGTCAGTACAGCGGTATGCTGGGGTAGGCCAGTCAGCGAAGGTGGTGTCAGTCAGGGAAGGTGGTTAGGGGTTCGGTCAGCGTAGGCGGAAGGTAGCGTGATAGGTCAGTCAGCGTGGCTGGTTAGGAGTCAGGTAGGCTGGTGGGTCAGTCAGGGCGAGGCTGGTAGGTCAGCCAGGGGCTGTTGGTCAGTCAGCGTAGGCTGGATGGCAGTCAGCGTAGGTGGTAGGTCAGCCCCGGGCGGTAGGTTGGGGTTAGGTCAGTCAGCGTAGGCGGTAGGCAGTCAGCGTAGGTTGGTTTGGTCAGTCAGCGTAG
The DNA here is from genome assembly GCF_026875155.1 of Cherax quadricarinatus. Taxonomy (NCBI): domain Eukaryota; kingdom Metazoa; phylum Arthropoda; class Malacostraca; order Decapoda; family Parastacidae; genus Cherax; species Cherax quadricarinatus. Next base: position 14,125,915 of record NC_069402.1, read on the forward strand.
GGTGGTAGGCCATCAGCAGGCTGGTAGGTCAGTCAGCGTAGGCTGGTAGGTCAGTCACTTTGGTTGGTAAGGCCAAGGGTCGCAGCGTAGGCTGGTAGGCAGTCTGCTTTGGGGTAGGTCAGTCAGCGTGGTTGGTAGGCCAGTCAGCGTAGGCTGGTGGTCAGAAACGTAGGCTGGGTAGGTCAGCCAGGGGGCTGGATAGTCAGTCAGGGCAGGCGCTAGGTCATTCAGCTAGGCTGGTAGGCCAGTCAGCTTGGATGGTAGGTCAGTAGCGTAGGTTGGTAGGTCAGTAAAGCGTAGGCTGGTAGGTCAGTCAGCGTAGGTTGGTGGTCAGTAAAGCGTATGTTGGTAGGCCCGGGGCATTTGGCAGGCTGGTAGGTCAGTCAGCGTAGGTGGTGGGTCAGTCGGGCGGTTGGTTGGTAGGTCAGTCGCGTAGGTGGTTAGGTCAGCGGGTTTTGGTTGGTAGGTCAGTCAGCGTAGGTTGGTAGGTCAGTCAGCGTAGGTTGGTAGGTCAGCCACTTTAGGGGGTGGGACAGTCAGGTAGGTTGGTAGGTCATCAGGGAGGTTGGTAGGCCGTCAGCGTTGGTTGGTATGTCAGTCAGCGTAGGTTGGTAGGTCAGTCAGCATAGGGTGGTAGGTCAGTCAGCGTATGTTGGTAGGTCAATCAGCGTAGGTTGGTAGGTCAGTCAGCGTAGGTTGGTAGTTCAGTCAGGGCAGATTGTAGGTCAGTCAGCGTAGGTTGGTAGGTCAGTCAGCAGGTTGGTAGGTCAGTCAGGTAGGAGGTAGGTAGTCAGCGGGGGGTAGGTCAGTCAGCGTAGGCTGGTAGGCCAGTCTGCGTAGGTTGGGTAGGTCAGTCAGGGGGTATTGCTGGTTGGTGGGTCATCGTTAGGCTGGTTGGTCATCCAGGGAGGTGGTAGTCAGTCAGCGTAGGTGGTAGGCCGTCAGCGAAATTGGTAGGTCAGCAGCTAGGGGTAGGCAGTGGGGAAAACTGGTTAGGTCAGTCAGCATGTGGTAGGCCAGTCAGGAGGCTGGTGGGTCAGTCGGGGGGCAGGCTGGTGGGTCATCGGCTAGGCTGGTAGGCCATCAGCGTAGGTGGTAGGCAGTCAGCGTAGGTTTGGTGGGTCATTCACGTAGGCGGGTTTAGCGAGCAGCGAAGGCTGGTAGGTCAGTCTCCCCCCAAGCGTAGGCGGTAGGCCAGTCAGCGTGGGCTGGAGGATCAAGCGTAGGCTGGTGGTCAGCCAGCTTTGGTGGTAGGCCCAGCCGGTTGGCTGGTAGGTCAGTCAGCAAAAGCCGGTAGGTCAGTCAGGAAGGCTGGTAGGTCATTCAGCTGGGCTGGTAGGCCAGTCAGCCTTGCTGGTAGGTCAGTTGCGTAGGCTTTTAGGTCAGTCAGCGTAGGCTGTTAGGTCAGTCAGCGTAGGTTGGTAGATCAGTCAGCGTAGGTTGTAGGTCGCAGGGCAGGGGGTAGGTCAGTCAGCGTAGGCTAGTAGGTCAGTCAGCTTTAGGGTTGGTGGGAGTATCAGTCAGGGCGGCTGGTAGGTCAGTCAGCGTAGGTTAGTAGGTATTTTCACGGTAGGTTGGTAGGTCAGTCAGCGTAGGTTGGTAGGTCAGTCAGGTGGCGGGCCAGTCAGCGTAGGTTGGTAGGTCAGTCAGGAGGTTGGTAGGTCAGTAGTCAGCGTAGGTTGGTAGGTCAGTCGCGTAGGTTGGTAGGTCAGTCAGCTAGGGGGGTAGGTCAGTCAGCTTGGGTTGGTAGGTCAATCAGGGCATGGGCCAGCTGCTAGGTATTCAGTCGGGCAGTTGGTAGGTCAGTCAGGTAGGTTGGTTGGCCAGTCATGCAGGTGGAGGTCATTTAGCAGGCTGGTAGGTCCGTCAGGAGGGGGTAGGTCAGTCAGCGTAGGCTGGTAGACCAGTCAGCGTAGGTTGGTAGGTCAGTCAGCGTAGGTTGGTAGGTCAGTCAGCGTAGGTGGTAGGCAGTCAGCGGTAGGTTTGGTAGATCAGTCAGCGTAGGTTTGGGTAGGCCCGTCACGTAGGTTGGTAGGTCAGTCAGCGTATTTTTGGGAAGGGTTTCAACAGTCAGGCAGGCTGGTAGGTCAGTCGGCGTAGGTGGTAGGTCAGTCAGCGTAGGTTGGTAGGTCAGTCAGCTTTAGGTGTAGGTCATTCAGGGTAGGTGGAAGGTCAGTCAGCGTTGGTTGGTAGGTCAGTCGCGTAGGTTGGTAGGTCAGTCAGGTGGTGGTAGGAAATCAGCTAGGTTGGTAGGTCAGTCAGGGAACGGCTGTTTAGGTCTGTCAGCGTAGGTTGGTAGGTCATCAGGTAGGTGGTAGGCAGTCAGCGCTGGTGGTAGTCGGGGCAGCTGGTTAGGCCCGCCCAGGGCAGGCGGGCTAGGTCAGTCAGCGAAGGTGGTAGGCCAGTCAGCTTAGGTGGTGGGTCAGTCAGGGTAGTTGGTAGGTCAGTCAGCGTAGGTGGTAGGTCAGTCAGCGTAGGTGGTAGATCAGTCAGGGCGGCGGTTGGTTCAGTCAGCGTTGGTTGGTTTGCCATTTTCAGCGGTAGGTGGTAGGTCAGTCAGGTAGGCTGGTAGGTCGTCGCGTAGGTGGTAGGTCAGTCAGCGTAGGGGGTTTAGGTCAGTCAGGAGGTTGGTAGGTCAGTCAGCGTAGGTTAGTAGGTCAGTCAGCGTAGGCTGCTAGGTCAGTCAGCGTAGGTTGGTAGGTCAGTCAGGCAGGCTGCTAGGTCACTCAGCGTAGGCTGGTAGGTCAGTCAGCGTAGGCTGGTAGGCCAGTCAGCGTAGGCTGGTAGGTCAGTCAGCGCAGGCTGGTAGGTCCGTCAGGGCAGGCTGCTAGGTCAGTCAGCGTTGGCTGGTAGGCCAGTCAGCTTAGGCTGGTAGGTCAGTCAGCGTAGGTGTATTCAGTCAGCGTAGAGCTGTAGGCCAGTCAGCGTTGGTTGGTATGTCAGTCAGCGTAGGTTGGTAGGTCAGTCAGCGTAGGCTGGTAGGTCAGTCAGCGTATGTTTGGTAGGTCAGTCAGCGTAGGTTGGTAGGTCAGTCAGCGTAGGTTGGTAGGTCAGTCAGCGTAGGTTGGTAGGTCAGTCAGCGTAGGTCGGTAGGTCAGTCAGCCCATACTGACTCGTCAATCAGCGCACGTTTAACAATCAGTACTTATTAGCATAATCAGCTAGAGAGAGAGAGAGAGAGAGAGAGAGAGAGAGAGAGAGAGAGAGAGAGAGAGAGAGAGACAGACAGACAGACAGACAGACAGAGAGAGAGAGAGAGAGAGAGAGAGACCTCCGGAGGTACACTCACAGCTCCGCTAATGAGATATATTACACTTGCGGAGTCTCTGTGTAGGCTGGAGGCTAAGTCAGATAACACAATTCTTATTTTCGTATCACATTTCGTCTGTGTCTTCTAAAGCTTACATTTCGCACCAGAGCGAAGGTCTCTCTTCCCCAGCAAGGAACTGAGGATCCTGCAGTCAACACTGCCCGCTCTTTATGACCCACACAAAGTTTAATAATAATTTCTCGTTAGAACCTACATGTTGGTGAACAGCTCTATATCCACGAAACCGGAGATGCCGCCTTCCAATTCCCTGGATCAAACCTGATCAACTCCCTATACCTGTATTCCTCTACGGGTTTAGCGCTTCTCCATGAATATAATAACTGTCGTTCCAGCAGTTTATAAGGTATTTTATGCCTGGTATAGCAGAACCTTAGCTATTTTATACCTGGTATTACAAAACCTTAGCTATTTTATGCCTAGTGTAGCAGAACCTTAGCTATTTTATGCCTGGTATAACAAAACCTTAGCTATTTTATGCCTAGCATATCAAAACCTTAGCTATTTTATACCTGGTAAATCAAAACCTTAGCTGTTTTATACCTGGTATATCAAAACCTTAGCTATTTTATGCCTAGTATAGCAGAACCTTAGCTATTTTATGCCTGGTATAACAAAACCTTAGCTATTTTATGCCTGGTATAGCAAACCTTAGCTATTTTATACCTGGTATATCAAAACCTTAGCTATTTTATGCCTGGTAACAGAACCTTAGCTGTTTTATACCTGGTATATCAAAACCTTAGCTATTTTATCCTAGTATACAAACCTTAGCTATTTTATGCCTGGTATACAAAACCTTAGCTATTTTACCTGGTATATCAAAACCTTAGCTATTTTATACCTGGTATATCAAAACCTTAGCTGTTTTATACCTGGTATATCAAAACCTTAGCTATTTTATGCCTGGTACAGCAAAACCTTAGCTATTTTATACCTGGTATATCAAAACCTTAGCTATTTTATACCTGGTATATCAAAACCTTAGCTGTTTTATACCTGGTATATCAAAACCTTAGCTATTTTATACCTGGTATATCAAAACCTTAGCTATTTTATACCTGGTATATCAAAACCTTAGCTATTTTACTGTGCAAAACTTAGCTTTATACGGTAAATTTCAAAACCTTTAGCTTTTTATACTGTTAATAACAGGTTTTATACCTGTTATCAACCTCAGCTATTTTAACCTGGACAAAGCCTTAGTATTTACTGCACTCCAGGAATGCAACACCGTAGCGTTTTACTACCGGTATATCTAAACCTTAGGTAATATACTGGTATAGCGAAACCTTAGCTATTTTATGCCTGGTATATCAAAACCTTAGCTATTTTATACCTGGTATATCTAAACCTTAGCTATTATATACCTGGTATAGCAAAACCTTAGCTATTTTATACCTGGTACAGCAAAACCTTAGCTGTTTTATACCTGGTATATCAAAACCTTAGCTATTTTATGCCTAGTATAGCAGAACCTTAGCTATTTTATGCCTGGTATAGCAAAACCTTAGCTATTTTATGGCAAATTTATTACGGCAAATTTTAAACCATTTTAAGGCTTTTTTTTTACTCGTTAATTTTACAGGTTAAGAGCCTATTATCCTTCCTCAGCTCCTTTGAAACCCCAGCCGAATATATACTGCAACTCCCCAGGATGCGACCCACGACAGTCGAACAACACCCAGGTAGGTGCTTACTGCTAGGTGAACAGGGGTAGCAGGTGTAAGGAAACATGTGTAATGTTTCCACCCGTATGTTATTTTACGTTCATTATTAAAGAATTGTAATTTTTTTGTGTCCCGTAGCTCGGTTGGTAGGGTACTCGGCTCACAGATTGAGTGTCCTTGGTTCGATCCCCGGTACGAATGGAAGTATTGGGCGTTTCCTTAGACACCTGCTGTCCCTGTTCACCTAGCAATAAACAGTACCTAGGTGTTAGCAGACTGGTGTGGGTGGCATCCTGTGGACAAAATTAACCCAAGTTGTCCTAAATGCTTTGCATAACAAGGGGCTTTCTATATAGTATGTATTGATGTCAGCTATGGTTTGTATAAGTTTTATCATGTACTTGTACAGTTAAAGGTTATTATTATTATTATTATTATTATTATTATTATTATTATTATTATTATTATTATTATTATTATTTCATGATTCTTCTAGCTAATCATGACTGTAGCAAGTTGCAAGGTACTTGAGTAACAGTTCCTGCCAGACGTAGTTTAAAAGATACACGTTTTCTAAGATATCTTTTATTATTACGTGTTATCTACAAGAGTCTGTGTCTTGCCTCTTGTAGTGACAGCGCCTGAAAGCTCTCTCTATCTATACCTGTCACTTTAAGCACATGTCAGCTGTCAGTCGCACTTAAACTGCATCCACGTACTTTATGGTCGTTATAGCATCTTCTAAGTTACTTCACCAAAAAGCAACACTTCGACTGTGGTCCAGGACGTTCCTAATCGTTGTCATTATGTTCTTCTCCTTAGTACAGGGTTATGGTGAAATGTTCCAGCCACGGAACTGTGACTTCTATTCCTCAAACCCCTTTGTAATCGTTCTAGCACTTACTAAGCAACTTTAATTTTCTAGTTAGCTCTACGCTAACAAACAAACGTTCTAGCTAATTTTAGTTTTTAGCTATCGGTCTAAGCTTATTTACTGTCGCAGTAATTGTTCTATGCTACTCTATGACCATTTTATAAAGTAGTCAGCTACTTTATTGTAGACTGTTATATTTTATTGTTATTCCAGCTCGTTGCATGTTTGATAATATATCTAAAACGATGGGAAAAAGCTGATGAAAGAAAATACCGTCGGTTATATATATATATATATATGCTGAGATAATATTAAGGATTTCGTGAGTCTTAGTGATTTAAAATTCACATACCCAGGAGAACCTTATCATTAAACGCCTTTGCTTCTTGGCTGTTAATGTTCCGGTCATGAATGAATTTCTAAGGCTCATGATTTACTAGATTTAAAAAAAAACACAGACATAGGAAAAAGAGATCTTTATTAATATGAGGTTTGACATGCACGAGGCTTCAAGTACATCACGTACTTTACGGAGCTTCTTGTAGGTGAACGGTTGTACTAATTCAAGTCTAATTTTGCTTCATGAGTTATTTTTAACCACTTTTCAGCTACTGCATGCTTCAACAACCCCACTGTTTCTTGGTGAATTTGTCTCATGCCAAAAAAATGGAATTGTTTCGTTACAAATAGCTGTTGAGTTCAGCAAACGATGCAATATGAAGACTGCAGAGAGGAGATTGTATTAACGTGCTCCTCAGGAGCTTTAGCATGTTCTGACTTGATAAATCTGCCCCTTGGGCAAATAGCAGTCTTTGTAAAGACTTGCTCTAGTTTATGTTGTCTATTTCTAACAGGTGTCACCATTTTACCTTCAAACTATAAGAGTTATCCTACACAAGTCTGTTTTCAACACTGTTAGCTTTTGACAGTCTTCGAAAATAGCTGCTTTATTTAGCTTACTTTATTTAATACACTGGGAAGCCAGTATTTTATTGTTTGCCGTCAACATAGCGTAGGACGTAAGATATATACTCGTGAAGATTTCGAATTTAAAGTTCCAAAATTTTGCCAAATCGTCGTTTTAAAATGCCGGTTGTCTAATAGGATTTGAAATAATTCTCTCTTCCATTAGCATGTATGGCCGCTAAGTTGGTATTTGAACAATAACGAAAGTAAAACTTGTTGGGTATCCAGAAGTGATAGCAATTAATGTAATCCGATTATACTGGAGTGAAGAGAAACTTGAGTCCTATGTGTGGTCTTGTGGTTCTATTGTGAGATGCATTGTTTGTGTTTTGTAATGGTGTCTACTAAATAAACAAGGCGTGGGTTACCTTGACTTTCGAGTTCCCTTCAGTCACAACAAAACCTATTTTATTCATCCGAGTGTTAAAAATAATTAGTTGCATCTTAAAATTAATTGTGATAGATAAATAAGCCGTAGAGTTGATATTAGTCTCCAAACTCCTCTGCCGCCGCCACACCTCCTAACATACGTAATGACATATTTTACTCATACACCAACAAGAGTCTTCAATAAAGGTAAGTGTGATGTACATTACTCTGTCAGTGTGTTTGAAGGCAATAAAGTAATCAGGTGTAACACCCAGGCAGGTGTGAGTATAACTATTACTATAACTATTACTAAAGTACCTTGCAACTTACTACACTCACATATAAACTCACGATTAGTTAGAAGAATCATGAAATAATATTAATCTTTATTTCTACAAGTACATGTTTTGAAAACTTGGTTTAGGTACATTCATAGAAGCTAAGACGTTGTGTAATTTTAAAAATAGGTTCGATAAATACATGAGTAGGTGTGGGTGGGTGTGAGTTGGACCTGACTAGCTTGTGCTACTAGGTCAGATGCTGTGCTCTTCCCTTAAGTGAATGTGATCTGACCTGACTAGATCAAGGCATTGGTTTAAGCCGGTGGGAGAATTGGACCTGCCTCGCATGGGCCAGTAGGCCTGTTGCAATTTTCCTTCTTTCTTATGTTCTTATGTACCGCGAGAGTTTGCATGAGTCGTACAATGTCGTACAACAAGCGAAACATTACCGTACAACCCACGGGATTCGAACATTTAATCCCATATACATTTCAATATACTATCCGCGTCTTGACAATGTATACATTTGTATTGCCATGACAGACAACATATATACACTGTGAGAAGCTCTCAGCTGTTTGGCATAACTGATCTCATATAGGAGTACACGAGACCCTGAACTAAGCACGAGGTTGCAGATATTCATGGCTGCGTAAATTCATGGCTGCATATATTCATGGTTTCGTATATTTGCAGATACAGATATTTCTATTTGCATGTATTTATAGTCGTACATTCATAAAGCAGATTTTCGCTGTTGCAAATATTTATGGTTACATATACTCCTGACCGCAGTTATTCTTGCAGTTATTCAAATTTGCATTTATTCATGTGGCATTACATGGCACAGTCATGGTGACACTTCATGGCACATATTCATGATGGCACTTCATGGTTACAGCTCATGGTTTCACTTCATAGCTGTAACCCATGGTTACTGATATTCACCCATGTTATATTCTCGTGTTAAAAGCAAGATCTGGTGCAGTGAGTACATGTACACACACACACACACACACACACACACACACACACACACACACACACACACACACACACACCTCACCATTTTACCTTCCCTGAAACCTTTGACAGTAAAGCTGATGTGAGCCCTTGCCTGCAGAGATCTATTTCACTTTACGTAAGCTTTTGTTCTGTCACACGAGGGGAGTCCTGTGAAGAATGTCAATTTTTCATCCCCCCCCCAAAAAAAAAAATCGAATGACGATGGCTACAAGTGCCAGTGTGCGATTGGAATATAGTTTTATATTCATTCATTTTTTGATATCGAAGCTCATGCTTTTGAAGTGAATTAACTAGTGATAATTGTTAAGTTGCATAAACAAGAGAGGGAGTGTTCGTATCAGTGAACTTAATCAAGTTTATTGAAGAACTATGCAAAAAAAAATTTAACTATGAATAAACTGCGTACGATAATGAAGACATGAAGATTAATAGATCATGAAACATTAGTCAAGTTTAGTTTTAAACTTCATGATGCAACGTCAGTAATTTCCACTTCCAAGTAAATATAATACACAGTATACTTTACCCTCAGTCGGGGGGGGGTAACCGCCTTCACCCTCAGTCGGGGGGGCAGTCTTCACCTTTAGTCAGGGGGGGCAGTCTTCACCCTCAGTCAGGGGGGGGGCAGTCTTCACCCTCTGTCACAAGGGGGGCAGTCTTCACCCTCAGTAAGGGGGGGAGTCTTCACCCTCAGTGAGGGGGCAGTCTTCACTCTCAGTCAGGAGGGGGCAGTCCTCAGTCTCAGTCAGGAGGGGGCAGTCCTCAGCCTCAGTCAGGAGGGGGGTGAAGTCTTCAATTCTCAGCACTACCTGCGTTCAATATTTCTCCTCAATTTTTCCTAACTTTAGATCGACCATAGTTTATGACACCTTTATCATAGACCTTCATGTAATAATAATCTTCCTCGAAGATTCATTCAGATAAGAAATTCCTGAAGAATGTTGCCATTTACTTTTTTATAGATTTAGCTGACCACGTGCGGGTGATCAAGTTCAAGGACTAATGGAGGTTCGATACTCCGTCTGCTAATCGTGTGACAGACGCGTTACCTACAATAGCTGTGCTCTCGAATATAAGAGAGGCCAGATATGAAATAATTAATTATGTTGTACTGTACATAAACATGTTAACCTGCCGCTTCTATCACATACTGCTGCTAACCCCAGCCCTGCGACTGTGGTGCGGTCGCATGAGCATTTATGAGAGTGACGGGAAGCGCAAACACACAGTTAAAATGGCATAGTGACAGCTTTATTGGGTGATCAAGAGAGTGCACGGTAAATTGTTGAAATTAGTCACACAAAATTGGAACAATACCAGTGTTATAACTCCACTTGCACTCCTGCCTCACTACACCACGGATTGTCACCGTTTCTCACAGCTTCAAGCGACACTATGTTGCAAGTTACCAATGTCAAAACCCCCTACAAATTATCACTGTCATAGTACTCAGTTTCATACAACACATCACTAGTTATCAATGTCAATCTCACTCGACATACCATTAATTTTCATGACACCACTGTCGTAGCTTCACACAGAACAATGCTTTTGCTCCTACGAGAAAAGCTCTCTCCTGGTAACTGGTCCTAAGTACTTCCACTGGTCGTGGGATATCCCACTGATTGTGGCCTTACCATCCACTTGTCATAGCCAGAACGCACAATGGCAGTCCAGCTAAGTAGCAATAAGGAACAACGACAATATCTCTTCACAGTACATCGGTAAGCAAGGCTCGATACGGCGTAAGCTGTGTGTAGCCCTTACAAACCCAACAAGACGACGACATGAACCGAGACCTTTTCCTGGTACAGTGTAGGACAAAAGTCCTGCCACCAATGTACTGGCTGCTCACACTGTGCTCTGTCTCCTGTTGCTTGGCCACCGATTAATTGGCCGACCGACTGCTGACTCTTGGGGATTCGTTCGTTCGTTATATAAACGTCGAAACAAAGTACTGATGCGGGTCAAAATTATATGACAACCAGCTTCTGGCCCCCTAATAGGTATCAGAGTGAGAGTGTGTGTGTGTGTGTGTACTCACCTAGTTGTGGTTACAGGGGTCGAGTGATAGCACCTGGCCCCGCCTCTTCACTGGTCGCTACTGGGTCACTCTTCCTGCTCCATGAGCTTTATCATACCTCTTCTTAAAGCTATGTATGGATCCTGCCTCCACTTCCCAGACTGTTCCACTTCCTGACAACTCTGTGACTGAAGAAATACTTCCTAATGTCCCTGTGATTCATATGTCTTCAACTTCCATCTGTGATCCATTGTTCCTGTGTCCCATCTCTGGAACATCCTGTCTTTGTCCACCTTGTCGATTCCTCTCAGTATTTTATATGTCGTTATCATATCCCCTCTATCTCTCCTGTCCTCCAGTGTCGTCAGGTCGATTTCCCTTAGCCTCTCCTCGTAGGACATACCCCTTAGCTCCGGGACTAGTCTTCTTGCAAACCTTTGCACTTTCTCTAGTTTCTTCACATTCTTGGCTAGGTGAGTGTTCCAAACTGGCGCTGCATACTCCAATATGGGTCTAACGTACACAGTGTACAGGGTCCTGAATGACTCCTTATTTAGATGTCGGAATGCTGTTCTGAGGTTTGCCAGGTGCCCGTATGCTGCAGCAGTTATTTGGTTGATGTGCACCTCAGGAGATGTGCCCGGTATTATACTCACCCCAAGATCCTTTCCCTTGAGTGAGGTTTGTAGGCTCCGGCCCCCTAGATTGTACTCCGTCTGTGGTTTTCTTTGCCCTTCCCCAGTCTTCATGACTTTGCACTTGGTAGGGTTGAACTCCAGGAGCCATTTGCTGCAACAGGCCTGCAGCCTGTCTAGATTCCTTTGTAGTTCTGCCTGGTCCTCATCCGACTGAATTCTTCTCATCAACTTTACATCATCAGCAAACAGGGACACTTCGGAGTCTACTCCGTCATGTTCACAAATACCAGAAACAGCACCGGTAGTGGACTGATCCCTGTGTCACCCCGCTCGTTACAGGCGCTCACTCTTCACCTCGCTTATACCACTGTAATGCCTTCCCTGTTATCTCTGCCTGGTCCTCCAGCTTTTTCACTAATCTCTTGTGTGGAACTGTGTCAAACGCCTTCTTACAGTCAAAGAAAATGTAATCTACCCATCCCCCTCTCTCTTGTTTTACTGCCGTCACCCTGTCATAGAACTCCAATAAGTTTGTGACACAGGATTTCCCGTCCCTGAAACCGTGCTGGCTGTCGTTAAGCTCATTCCTTTCTAGATGCGCCACCACCACTCCGCGCGCGCGCGCGTGTATGAATGCGTGTACATACGTACGTACATACTCACATGTGACCAAAGGGGTCCAGTCTAAGCACCTAGCTCCGCCTCTCAACTTGTCGTTTGCCAGTTTCACCGTCTCCTAACCTCGTGGGCCCTAACGTACAGTACCTATTCTTAAAACTATGTATGGAGTCTGCCTCCACTACTTCATCTAGGTCCACTCCCCGACTCCCTGTGACTCATCTGTGTCTTTAGCTTCCAGCTATGCTCCCGAGTACCTGTTTCCCGCATACCGAAAAGCCTGTCACTGTCTGCCCTATCAATTATGTCTCCCCAGGTCTGATTGTCCTCCAGGGTCATTAGATTTAATTTTTTAGGATAGCTCTGGAACTGGTCTCGTAACATCTTCAATGTATCCACCAATTTAGCATTGCTTCCTCAGGAGTGGATTCCACACTGGTGTTGTGTAGTCCATGTTAGGCTCTCACGTATGTTGTATAAAACACCTGAAATAACTGTTGAGATTCCTGATACCCAATCTCGGATTTGCAAGGCAAGCACTGCAGAGATTCTTCGGATGTGAGCCTCTGGCGATGTGGTCGGCACTATTCTTACTCTCAGGTCCTTCTCTTTGAATAATGTCTGCACCCTGTGAGTACTCACCTATTTATGACTGCAGGAGTCGATTCATAGCTCCGGGCCTCGCCTCTTCGCTGATCGTTACTAAGTCAACTCTCTCCCTGCTTCAAGAGCTTTATCGTATCTCTTCTTAAAGCTATGTATGGAGTCTGCCTCCACTACATCACTTTTCATATGACTCATCCGAGTTCTCAGCTTCTAGTTGTGACCCTTTGTTGCTATGTCCCATCTCTGAACCATGTCCCTATCCACCTTGTCAATTCCTCTCAGTATTTTATTTGTTATCATGTCTTCCCCTACCCCTCCTGTCCTCCAGTGTGGTCAAGTTGATTTCCCTTATCTCTCCTCGTAGAACATAACTCATTAGCTTCTGGACTAGTCTTGTTGCAAACCTTTGCACTTTCTCTAATTTCTTGACGTGCTTTATGAGGTGTGGGTTCCATACTGGTGCTGCATATTCCAATATGGGCCTGACGTACACAGTGTACAGAGGCTTGAACGATTCCTTGCTCAGGTGTTGAAACGCTATTCTTAAGCTTGCCAGGCGTCCATATGCTACAGCAGTTAGTTGGGTCACGTGCGCCTCAGGAGATGTACTCGGTATTATACTCACCCCAAGAACCTTTTTCCTTGAAAGAGGTCTACAGTCTTTGGCCCCCTAGCCTGTACTTTGTCTGCGGTCTTCTTTGACTTTCCCCAATCTTCATGAGTTTTCATTTGTTGAGGTTAAACTCCAAGAGTCAGATGTTGGAACAGGCTTGCAGCCTTTCCAGATCCTCATCCACTTGAATTCTCCTCATTAGCTTTATATTGTTTGCAAACGGACACTTCTGAATCTATCATTGTCATGTCATTCACATATACCAGAAACAGCACAGGCCCTAGCACTGAACCTTGGGGAACCCCACTCATCACAGGCGCTCACTCTTTACACCTCGTCACGTACCATCACTCGTTATTTCCTTCCTGTTAGGTATTCTCTGATCCATTACAATGCGTTTCATGTTATTCATGCCTGCTCCTCTGGCTTTTGCACTAATCTCTTGTGCGGAATTGTGTCAAAAGCTTTCTTAGAGTCCAAGAGAACGCAGTCTACCCCCCCCCCCTCTCTCTTTCTCTCTCTCCTGCCTTACTTCTGTTAACTTGTAAAAGTCCAGTAGGTTTGTGACACAGGATTTTCCTTCCCTGAAACCATATTGGTTATCGTGCATGAGCTCACTTCTTTCCAGGTGTTCCCAGTTCTTTGATAAGCTTCTCGATGACTTTGCATACTATACATGTCAGTGGCACTTGCCTGTATTAATGCTACCTGCCTGTCTCCTTTAAGAGTGGTACTACATTTGCCGTCTTCCACACCTCAGGTAGTTGAACTGTTTCGATCGTGTTGAGTATTGTTGCTAGTGGCACACACAGCGCATCTGCTTCCTCTCTCAGGACCCAATAGAGAGATGTTCGGTCCTACCGCCTTTGAGGTATCTAGCTGACTTAGCAACCTGTCACCTCCTCCTCTATTGTGTATAGTGTCTCCAGCACTTGTTAGTATACCAGTGCATCCGGGTTTGCTGAGGTCTTTTCTGTCTCCACTGAAAATACTTTCTTAAATCTCGTGTTGATCTCTTCACATATATCTTTGTCATTTCTTGTGTTCTCACCTCCTTCCTACCTCAGCCTGATTACTTGGTCCTTGGCCGTTTTTTTTCTCCTGATATGGCTGTACAACACCTTTGGGTCATATTTGGCTTTCGATGTTGTCATTCTCGTATTGCCTCTGGGTTTCCCTCCTTATCCACGCATATTCATTTCTGGCTCTTTGGCTAACCTATTTATTTTCATGGGTTCTTTGTCTTCTATCTTTTTTCCATTCTCTAGCGCATTTAGTTTTGGCCTCTCTACACCTTCGAGTGAACCAAGGGTTGGTTCTGGTCTTCCCAATGTTTCTGTTGCCTTTGGGTACGAACCTCTCCTCTGTCTCCTCGTATTTTGGGGTCACGTATCCCATCACTTCATTCACTGTTTTTCTCACCAGTTCTCTTTCCCACAGTACCTCATGCAGGAAATTCCACACGCCTGTGTAGTTCCGCGCGCTCGCGCGCGCGCGTGTAGGTATGTGTTTGTGTGTGTGTGTGTGTGTGTGTGTGTGTTTGAGGGAGGGAGAGACAGAGAGAGAGAAATACTTCGTCTGAGATCATTCAGTCTTAGAATGATCCGAATCCGAATCTGGAATATGTTCATTTGGCCGATTGACCAAATGAAATCTCTGGCCCACAGATGACTCAAACTTCATTGAGTTCCCTATTTGTGTCTTGTCTGATAAGAAAAAGGCTTTAAAATGAGCAGATGTAGGTAGTAGCCCTTAGCTTGTTAATATAAGGCCGACAATTAACGTAATCCTGTAAAAATATTGAGAGAGGGGAGAGAGAGAGAGAGAGAGAGAGAGAGAGAGAGAGAGAGAGGAGAGGAGAGAGAGAGAGAGAGAGAGAGAGAGAGAGAGAGAGAGAGAGAGAGAGAGAGAGAGAGAGAGAGAAAGACAGAGAGAGAGAGAGAGGAGAGGGAGGATGAAGTGTATCTTCTTAAATCCCTGGACCAAGAAAAGGCTGTGGGCCCAGATAAGTTGAGCCCAAGATTGCTGAGACGTGCAAACCAGCTAGCATCACCTCTAACGGGCATATTTCATAACTGCTTAGCACTGTGTAAATGGCCTTCTTTGTGGAAAGAGGTTGAAACAATCTCACGGCAGATGACAGAGTTTTTCGATTACCACTCGCTTATTTGTTACCGTCAATATGGCTTCAGAAAGTGTCACTTTGCTGCTGATCTGTTAAACCTCTCCACTAGGTGGCACCAGCCACTGGATAAATCCAACGTTAGCTGTGTAGTAGAACTGGACATTGCTGGTGCTTTCGACCGAGTGTGGCACCAGGGACTCGCTGGCTCTGCGCTTTGCCTTCTTAGTGATTACCTTCACGGTAGATCTCCAAGAATAGTTCTCAATGGAACCAAGTCAACAAGACACACTATTGGTCAAAGTGTTCCACAGGAAAGTATGACTGGGACATTGTTATTGAATGTCTACCTCAATTACCCTAAACTCATCGCAGAATACCATGCATATGCAGACGACTGTACTCTGACATTTACTTACATAACAAAGGAAATGCCAGCTGCTCTCAGTTATATTAACAGCTTAGAGCTATATCAGCCTGAAGAAAATAATATCAGGTTACATTTGCTTTTGAGAAAACACAAATAATCTCTAAGCACCATGATGTTAATGATAGATCAATGGGAAGAATACACAAATAACCTGCACATAGAAGAGAGGAGCTTACGACGACGTTTCGGTCCGACTTGGACCATTAACAAAGTCAGTGTGACTTTGTAAATGGTCCAAGTCGGACCGAAATGTCGTCGTAAGATCCTCTCTTCTATGTGCGAATTATTTGTGTATCGTTCCAGTCACGATATTATGCCTTTTTTGTTTTTAATGGAAAGAATGAATGGAAGAGTGTTGGAACCCGAGGATAAAGTTGACTTCTTTGGAGTAAAATTTGATTCCAAACTGACTATGAAGAATCACATAGTAAATCTTGCAAACAAGGTAGTCTACAAGCTTACAACACTTAAGATGCATTTTGCATCTGCTTGATAGTACAGGCTGTAAGACTGTACGAGGCACAAGAGCGCTCACGCCTTGACTATAATTCACTTTCTTTGACTGCCTCCCCACAACCCGACGGGCAGCAAATACACTCTGAGCTATTTCATCCGAGATCCTTCATTCCCTGGATGACTCGAGTCTGGAACATGTTCGTACAGCGTAATGACATCGATGAAATGAAGTCAGTGGACCAAGTGAAATACCTGGTGCAAAGATGGCTTCAACTTCATCCTGTTCCCTATTTGTATGTCTCATAACAATAAAAATGTCGTCAGATGAGCTGATTTGTAAATAAACAGGAGGAGAGAGAGGAGAGAGAGAGAGAGAGAGAGAGAGAGAGGAAGAGAGAGAGAGAGAGAGAGAGAGAGAGAGAGAGAGAGAGGAGAGGAGAGAGAGAGGAGAGAGAGAGAGAGAGAGAGAGAAGAGAGAGAGGAGAGAGAGAGAGAGAGAGAGAGAGAGAGAGAGAGAGAGGAGAGAGAGAGAGAGAGAGGAGAGAGAGAGAGAGGAGAGAGAGGAGAGGAGAGGGAGAGAGAGAGAGAGAGAGAGAGAGAGAGAGAGAGAGAGAGGAGAGAGAGAGGGAGGAGAGGAGAGAGAGAGAGAGAGGAGAGAGAGAGGAGAGAGAGAGAGGAGAGAGAGAGAGAGAGAGAGAGAGAGAGAGAGAGAGAGAGAGAGAGAGAGAGAGAGGAGAGAGAGAGAGAGAGAGAGAGAGAGAGAGAGAGAGAGAGGTGAACAATGGGTCATAATTGTTATTTACATTCAACTGCCATAAAAAATATGTATTTTCTAAAAAAAAAGTTATGGATTTACTGATAAATTTTGTCATTTATATAATGGTGTAAACTGTTTAAGTTTTGCATCAAAACAAACTTAACAGACCTCACCTAAGTTTACTACACTGAAATTAATTTATTTTAGCCAACTGATACACATCATATTTTAGACCAGCTTAAATTTATGTAACATTAACCAAAATTATTTAATTCTATTTTATCGTTATGTTCAGATTGATTTTTCTTCATGTACCCCTTCACAAAATTCCATTAAGCTTATTCGGTAAAATAAGTTCTAGTCTAATTACAACAGTAAGATCAGTTCTATTGACATATGGATGATTAGTTCTATTGAGAGCACTAAGATCAGTGCCATCAGCAATGTTAAGCTCATTTCTAACAATAACATTGAGAATAAAGATTAGAACACTAGCAGGAAACACACTTGAATCACGGGTGGTGTCTTAAGCTCACAATCGCAGATTCCGGGTTCAATCCCGGGTAGATGAAGAAGCTTTGACAATTCAATTTACACTCCACGAGAGGAGATACAAGTGCCTCCTCATCTTCTGGGACTAGCTGTCCCCAGGCCTAGCCACATTCCCCGCCCCCAAGGGGCTCGGAGGGAGAAGTTAGGCACCTTGGGCTGCCACAAACCCCGTCCACACTGGGCTCGAAGGGTATGGCAGCTGCATAGAAACAGACGATGTCAGGAGGTGCAAAGGCAGCAAGCGCCACAGGATCCTTTAGGAGTCACACCCCAGCTTTGGGCATTAAGCCTGAGCGCTGGGGAAGCTCAAGAATGCCTCTTGCTGTGTGTTGCTGCTGCTACTACACTTGTCCGTTGCACTCTGAGTAAATAAGCACTTAGTAGTAGCTAACTTATCTACGACGTATCCAGGGCTAGGCTTCGAAAACAGCTATGGTAAGATGACAGTCTGACCTTCCCCATATCTGATGTTATGGCGAAGGTCAGTCTTTAGGGTTGTTAATCGAACATAACTGGCCATCTCGTGTCTGTATTCAGTTAGGTTAGGTAATGTTTGTCAGGAAACAGGACAAGTGTTTCTTGATGCAGGTCTTAGTCATACGATGACGCGCAGCTGGAGCTTTTGATCATCTGACCGAGGCCTTCCGCTGGCTTACTGGTCCACCCAATTAAAAAATATGGTTGCAATTAAACCTACGTAAGTTCTGTATTCTGTATTATTCTATATTTTGGACGTAAGTAATCTAAGGTAATCTCTTAGTAAATCAATATGCGGATATGATAAGTTGATAATACACTGCTTTTGCTGCCCCTGTATTCGACTGAAGAAGCCTACTGTGTAGGCTGAAGGTTTCGGAATAAAGATACCTAACTGTTGCACAATGTGCCTTCCTTATCATGACTCGAGATGACCAGCGATGAATTCCGGTGAATTAAAATGACTTCCGATATTTTAAGATGGCTTCCGATGATTTGAGATGACTTTAAATTGGCTTTCGACAATCCCAACTTTAGGGAGAAACATCGCAAATGAAACTTAAAATGTCATCGCAAAGCTAAGAAAAGAACACCTAAAGTGTGTCAGTGGTCGAGGAGTCTCCTGTGGGGGCCCAGGAAGAGGCCCTGTACATCTCAGGGGACTCAGAGATAAAGCCATATGGTACTTGAGCTCTTTCATGGTTTATGCATGAGTCAGGGGCAAAGTTGGGGTCGTAAAACATTATATAGATGCAGTAACCCGCAATACACCACGCAGCCCAGACTCTCAACTCCATCTGTGCAATCTACCCAAGGATTTTGCTTTGTTGGGAGTACTCGCCAGTTGAAGCTCCTGGCTCCGCCTCCCAAACTACTTTGATCGGCATCACTGATTTCTGACTTCTTGGGTTTATCGTATCTACTACTGAACCTGTGTATTGACTTCACTTCGAGCACTGCCACATCCAATTCATTATTTTCAACCACACTGAAACTAAGAAAAAAAATATTTGCGTACATCGGTCTGACTTATTCAATGGCTTCTTTAGCTTCCTTCTGTGTCCTCTTGATCCTGATTCACCTAATTCAAACAACCTATCCCGATCTGCCCTATCAATTCCTCTGAGGATTTTACATATAGTAGTTATGATCCCAGCCGTGTCCTCGTTTCCACCCAGGTCATCAGGTTCAGTTCCATCAATATTTTTTTTCAGTGCACAGTCCTCTTTCCAGTGCTAGACTGGTTGCAAATATTTGAACGTTTTCAAACGTGTGAGCATGCTTGACTAGGCATGAGATCCATGCTGGGCAGTAGAATCAATATTTGGCGTAAAATATGTCGTATATAAAAGTTCTGATGGATGCTTTGTTCAAGTTTCTGAGTGCTATTTTGTTTCTTCACATCTCATGAATGCAGTTGAAGTTATATGGTGTGTGAGTGTATTTCTGGGGATATGCTTGGTGTTTTATTCACCCCTGGTCTCTGTTTAGCACTTGCAGCTTCTTCCTGCCCATGCTGAATTGTGTCTTGTCTGCTCTCACATCCAATTCACATGACCCTACATTTAGTCATGTTAAACCCGAGAAACCACTTGCTAGACCACATCTGAAGTCTGACGAAGTTTTCCTGAGTTCACTGTCCTCTCCTGTTCTTGTTCTACTCATGTATTCTTACATTAATCACAGTGGCACACTGCTCAAGCTCTTGTGGTAGGTCGTTCACGTTCATAATGGTAATAGTCCTATTAATGATCTGTGCGAAACCCCACTCTTTAACCCCCCATCATTCTAACATATCAACCCTTACCATTATCCAGTGCCTTCTGTCACTCAGGTACTCCCTAATCCACTGGAGCACTATCCTCTAATATCATCGAATTTCTGCTTTTCTGTAATACAAAGATGCATGCCAGCAAGCCCTATCTAATTTTATCTTTATGTGACTTATAGAAATTCAGTATATTTGTAAGACAATATTTCATACTTGAAACTGTGAAGGTTTTCTGCAGAGTCTTCTTTTCTTCAAGTGTTCCGATATCATTTTCCTTTATATTTTTTACAAGAACTTTTGACAGAATGCATGTTAGTGATACTGACTTACAATTCTTCCTTTACATGTATACGGATCACATTAGGTTTTCTTCAGCTCTCAGGTACTTGTCCGGATTGGCAAGAGTTGCTACTGTACACTTGTTTAGATCACTCATTGGTTCTGCTTCTCTCAGCATCCATGGAAATATGTTATCTGGTCACACACACACACACACACACACACACACACACACACACACACACACACACACACACAGAGCTAGCTGAGGTCGAGTTATTTGTAACCCAAGTGAATTTAAATCAGACGCACAGCAGTAGTTGAGGTAACAAGAGTAATATTCACATCTTTCTGTGCAGTTTTTGCAACTGATAAGTATTTAATATTACATTTAGCACTGGAAGTTATAAGTGACACTGATAAGTGCTACACTTGGCACGTCTTAGTTACATCTAACACTCTTCCCAGTATTACATTAAATATTTCTACGAACGTTTCACTCCACTCTCCCGAGGAGGCTACATCCCACCCTCAGGATGGTGTTGTGAATTCTGAAAGAAAATATGTACATAGAATACCTCCACAACGAGAATATATCCCCATTGAAAATATTCTCAACAGCAGCAATTCTCGCTTTACCTTGTAACAGCAAAAGATTTACTGCAGGATAAGAGCAATATGAAACTGCTGTTAATGATGATTCAGTAATTCAGACGCCGAGATCAAACTATTATTGGTAGGTTTCACCGTGTACAGTTTTATTTAATCATTACCTGAAGATCTACATAGAGGGAGAGACTATGTCTACATAAAACCCATCTTTCCGCAGCCTCTTTCCCCTTACTAATGACGGTAGAAAGCTATCTGGCTGCAACCAGGGACGGTGAGTTAATATTCAGTGCCAGCTGTGGTAAGTACCAGCTATACATTACCTTCCTCTCTGCTCTACACAAACTTAGTGTTATTGGATGATAAGGTCGAAGGTCGCAAGTTGAGTAAACATTTAATATGCATTATTCCCGCTAAAGAGCGGAGCTAATGAAGAGGATGCCATGTGGCTGTCTCCAGCGAGTGCCAGAGTGAGAGTATGAGAGGTGGGAATGGTGAAGAAATACATGCTAAGTGAACGGCTGGAGAATGAACTAGTGATTATGAGAGGAAGAGAGAGAGCGAGGAAGAGAGAGGAAGAAAGCAAGAAAGAGGGCGAGAGACAGAAGAAGAGAGAGAGGAAGAGAGCGAGAGAGAGGAAGAGAGCGAGAGAGGGAGAGAGCGAGACGGGAAGAGAGCGAGAGCAAGGGAGAGGGCAAGAAGAGGCGACAGAGCGATAACGAACCAGCGAAAACGAGAGAGAGAGAGAGAGAGAGAGAGAGAGAGAGAGAGGAGAGAGAGAGAGAGAGAGAGAGAGAGAGAGAGAGAGAGAGAGAGAGAGAGAGAGTAAAAATGAAGACAAGCAAAAGACACTCGGTTCATGAGTAAACGAATGAGTGGAAGAGATGAAAAAGACTTAAAGATAAAGCAGAAGAGAGTGTAAGGGAAGGTATATGGAAGTAACTGTAACTGAAGAGTCACTATAACTGAAGAGTCACTATAACTGAAGAGTCACTATAACTGAAGAGTCACTATAACTGAAGAGTCAATAAAACTGAAGAGTAACTATAACTGAAGAGTCACTATAACTGAAGAGTCACTATAACTGAAGAGTCACTATAACTGAAGAGTCACTATAACTGAAGAGTCAATAAAACTGAAGAGTAACTATAACTGAAGAGTCACTGTAACTGAAGAGTCACTATAACTGAAGAGTCACTATAACTGAAGAGTCACTAAAACTGAAGAGTCACTATAACTGAAGAGTCACTGTAACTGAAGAGTCACTATAACTGAAGAGTCACTGTAACTGAAGAGTCACTATAACTGAAGAGTCAATAAAACTGAAGAGTCACTATAACTGAAGAGTCACTGTAACTGAAGAGTCACTATAACCGAAAAGTCACTATAATTGAAGAGTCACTATAATTGAAGAGTCACTATAATTGAAGAGTCACTATAATTGAAGAGTCACTATAATTGAAGAGTCACTATAATTGAAGAGTCACTATAATTGAAGAGTCACTATAATTGAAGAGTCACTATAACTGAAGTCATTATAACTGAAAAGTCACTATAACTGATGAGTCACTATAACTGAAGAGTCACTATAACTAAAGAGTCACTATAACTGAAGTCATTATAACTGAAGAGTCACTATAACTGAAGAGTCACTATAACTGAAGAGTCACTATAACTGAAGAGTAACTATAACTGAAGTCACTATAACTGAAGAGTCACTATAACTGAAGAGTCACTATAACTGAAGTCATTATAACTGAAGAGTCACTATTACTGATGAGTCACTATAACTGAAGAGTCACTATAACTGAAGAGTCACTATAACTGAAGAGTCACTATAACTGAAGAGTCACTATTACTGAAGTCATTATAACTGAAAAGTCATTATAACTGAAGAGTCATTATAACTGAAGAGTCATTATAACTGAAGAGTCATTATAACTGAAGAGTCACTATAACTGAAGAGTCATTATAACTGAAGTCATTATAACTGAAGAGTCATTATAACTGAAGTCATTATAACTGAAGAGTCATTATAACTGAAGAGTCATTATAACTGAAGAGTCATTATAACTGAAGAGTCACTATAACTGAAGAGTCACTATAACTGAAGAGTCACTATAACTGAAGAGTCACTATAACTGAAGTCATTATAACTGAAAAGTCATTATAACTGAAGAGTCATTATAGCTGAAGAGTCACTATAACTGAAGTCATTATAACTGAAGAGTCACTATAACTGAAGAGTCACTATAACTGAAGAGTCACTATAACTGAAGTCATTAAAACTGAAGAGTCATTATAACTGAAGAGTCACTATAACTGAAGAGTCATTATAACTGAAGAGTCATTATAACTGAAGAGTCACTATAACTGAAGAGTCATTATAACTGAAGAGTCATTATAACTGAAGAGCCACTATAACTGAAGAGTCATTATAACTGAAGAGTCATTATAACTGAAGAGTCATTATAACTGAAGAGTCATTATAACTGAAGAGTCACTATAACTGAAGAGTCACTATAACTGAAGAGTCATTATAACTGAAGAGTCATTATAACTGAAGAGTCACTATAACTGAAGAGTCATTATAACTGAAGAGTCATTATAACTTAAGTCACTATAACTGAAGAGTCATTATAACTGAAGAGTCACTATAACTGAAGAGTCATTATAAGTGAAGAGCCATTATAACTGAAGAGTCACTATAACTGAAGAGTCATTATCACTGAAGAGTCATTATAACTGAAGAGTCATTATAACTGAAGAGTCATTATCACTTAAGAGTCACTATAACTGAAGACTCATTATAACTGAAGAGTCTATAATATAACTGAAGAGTCATTATAACTGAAGAGTCATTATCACTGAAGAATCATTATAACTGAAGAGTCACTATAACTGAAGAGTCATTATAACTGAAGAGTCACTATGACTGAAGAGTCATTATAACTGAAGAGTCATTATAACTGAAGAGTCATTAAAACTGAAGAGTCATTATAACTGAAAAGTCATTGTAACTGAAAAGTCATTATAACTGAAGAGTTATTATAGCTGAAGAGTAATTATAACTGAAGAGTCACTATAACTGAAGAGTCATTATAACTAAAGAGTCATTATAACTGAAAAGTCATTATAACTGAAGAGTCATTATAACTGAAGAGTCATTATAACTGAAGAGTCACTATAACTGAAGAGTCATTATAACTGAAGTCATTATAACTGAAGAGTCATTATAACTGAAGTCATTATAACTGAAGAGTCATTATAACTGAAGAGTCATTATAACTGAAGAGTCACTATAACTGAAGAGTCACTATAACTGAAGAGTCACTATAACTGAAGAGTCACTATAACTGAAGTCATTATAACTGAAAAGTCATTATAACTGAAGAGTCATTATAGCTGAAGAGTCACTATAACTGAAGTCATTATAACTGAAGAGTCACTATAACTGAAGTCATTAAAACTGAAGAGTCATTATAACTGAAGAGTCACTATAACTGAAGAGTCATTATAACTGAAGAGTCATTATAACTGAAGAGTCACTATAACTGAAGAGTCATTATAACTGAAGAGTCATTATAACTGAAGAGCCACTATAACTGAAGAGTCATTATAACTGAAGAGTCATTATAACTGAAGAGTCATTATAACTGAAGAGTCATTATAACTGAAGAGTCACTATAACTGAAGAGTCACTATAACTGAAGAGTCATTATAACTGAAGAGTCATTATAACTGAAGAGTCACTATAACTGAAGAGTCATTATAACTGAAGAGTCATTATAACTTAAGTCACTATAACTGAAGAGTCATTATAACTGAAGAGTCACTATAACTGAAAAGTCATTATAAGTGAAGAGCCATTATAACTGAAGAGTCACTATAACTGAAGAGTCATTATCACTGAAGAGTCATTATAACTGAAGAGTCATTATAACTGAAGAGTCATTATCACTTAAGAGTCACTATAACTGAAGACTCATTATAACTGAAGAGTCTATAATATAACTGAAGAGTCATTATAACTGAAGAGTCATTATCACTGAAGAATCATTATAACTGAAGAGTCACTATAACTGAAGAGTCATTATAACTGAAGAGTCACTATGACTGAAGAGTCATTATAACTGAAGAGTCATTATAACTGAAGAGTCATTATAACTGAAGAGTCATTATAACTGAAAAGTCATTGTAACTGAAAAGTCATTATAACTGAAGAGTTATTATAGCTGAAGAGTAATTATAACTGAAGAGTCACTATAACTGAAGAGTAATTATAACTAAAGAGTCATTATAACTGAAAAGTCATTATAACTGAAGAGTCATTATAACTGAAGAGTCATTATAAGTGAAGAGCCACTATAACTGAAGCGTCTTTATAACTGAAGAGTTATTATAACTGAAGAGTCCTTATAACTGAAGAGTCATTATAACTGAAGAGTCACTATAACTGAAGCGTCTTTATAACTGAAGAGTTATTATAACTGAAGAGTCATTATAACTGATGAGTCCTTATAACTGAGGAGTCCTTATAACTGAAGAGTCATTATACTTGAAGAATCCTTATAACTGAAGAGTCAATATAATTGAAGAGTTATAACTGAAGAGTCATTATAACTGAAGAGTCATTATACTTGAAGAATCCTTATAACTGAAGAGTCACTATAACTGAAGAGTCATTATAACTGAAGAGTCATTATAACTGAAGAGCCACTATAACTGAAGAGTCATTATAACTGAAGAGTCATTATAACTGAAGAGTCATTATAACTGAAGAGTCATTATAACTGAAGAGTCACTATAACTGAAGAGTCACTATAACTGAAGAGTCATTATAACTGAAGAGTCATTATAACTGAAGAGTCACTATAACTGAAGAGTCATTATAACTGAAGAGTCATTATAACTTAAGTCACTATAACTGAAGAGTCATTATAACTGAAGAGTCACTATAACTGAAGAGTCATTATAAGTGAAGAGCCATTATAACTGAAGAGTCACTATAACTGAAGAGTCATTATCACTGAAGAGTCATTATAACTGAAGAGTCATTATAACTGAAGAGTCATTATCACTTAAGAGTCACTATAACTGAAGACTCATTATAACTGAAGAGTCTATAATATAACTGAAGAGTCATTATAACTGAAGAGTCATTATCACTGAAGAATCATTATAACTGAAGAGTCACTATAACTGAAGAGTCATTATAACTGAAGAGTCACTATGACTGAAGAGTCATTATAACTGAAGAGTCATTATAACTGAAGAGTCATTATAACTGAAAAGTCATTGTAACTGAAAAGTCATTATAACTGAAGAGTTATTATAGCTGAAGAGTAATTATAACTGAAGAGTCACTATAACTGAAGAGTCATTATAACTAAAGAGTCATTATAACTGAAAAGTCATTATAACTGAAGAGTCATTATAACTGAAGAGTCATTATAAGTGAAGAGCCACTATAACTGAAGCGTCTTTATAACTGAAGAGTTATTATAACTGAAGAGTCCTTATAACTGAAGAGTCCTTATAACTGAAGAGTCATTATAACTGAAGAGTCACTATAACTGAAGCGTCTTTATAACTGAAGAGTTATTATAACTGAAGAGTCATTATAACTGAAGAGTCCTTATAACTGAGGAGTCCTTATAACTGAAGAGTCATTATACTTGAAGAATCCTTATAACTGAAGAGTCAATATAATTGAAGAGTTATAACTGAAGAGTCATTATAACTGAAGAGTCATTATACTTGAAGAATCCTTATAACTGAAGAGTCAATATAATTGAAGAGTTATAACTGAAGAGTCATTATAACTGAAGAGTCATTATACTTGAAGAATCCTTATAACTGAAGAGTCAATATAATTGAAGAGTTATAACTGAAGAGTCATTATAACTGAAGAGTCATTATAACTGAGGAGTCATTACAACTGAAGAGTCATTATAACTGAAGAGTCATTATACCTGAAGTGTCATTATAACCGAAGAGTCATTATAACTGAAGAGTCATTATACCTGATGAGTCATTATAACCGAAGAGTCATTATAACTGAAGAGTCATTATAACCAAGAAGCTTGTGCTGAGGGGCTAATAAAAATTAATGGGAAATAATACATTACTTTCAGTGGCTGTGGCCTGAGTTATACTGCTAATGGTCGGTTTACTGGACATAATAAATTCGGATATATGGGAGTAGAAGCAGTTTGTGTATAGATATATATATATACACACTAAATATAAATATTTTAGTAACAAAAACTTTTATATATATATATATTTTTTTTTGCTATAAACAATGTATCTTGAGCGAGAGAAAATTTTGTTTTGTTGAGACCATGATGAGTAATATTGAAATATTTAGTTCAAAGTTTGAGAAATGAGACACATGTGCAACACTTTGGTATATTTACTGTGGAAACTTTTCGACTCACAGTGACTTCATCAGTCCTATACAAAGAAGAATGGTGAAGATCAGGAGGAGTTTGAGGTGATCAGTCCCTCAGCCTGGAGTTGAGGAATTGATTACCTCAATTTCTTCATCCTACCAGTCTTTGTTTGGGAATGATGAAGCTACTGTGGGGCGAAACGTTCCCACAAGTGTTGCACATGTGTCTCGTTCATCAGTTCGTCGGTTTTCTGAACCATTTATCTCCACTGAACTAAAAGTCTGTTACAGTTACAATATATTAATGGACAACCCTGACTGGGTTCTACTCTGTGTAGCTCAAGAATGTCTCATCCAATGGGCTTCAAATTTTTCCTGCTAGTGTATCCTACTTAGTAGGTTGGGATTTTGCTGCATGTGTTTTAGTGCTAAGTTGTCAGTTTTACTTCTAAAATGATTGAGGAAGTCGTAATAACACGACTGCAAACAGTTCACGGGAACGGGTGGATTCAAACCCCACCCGTTCAGCGGTTTACTTTTAAAATGGTGTAGCTACCTGATGATGTCTTCGAGGGTCACCGCCCAACCTGTGGTCCAGTTCCAGACTAGGTGTCCTGGTTAATGGTTTGATCACCTAGGCTGTTGGTGCCAGCTAGGGGCCTGTTGGGAATTCCCCTGTACCTGTACTTTACCAGTGACATGTTTCTGGAGTTTTCCTACACCAGGCTGGTGTGGTGATTGCTCGGTCTACCTGGCTGTTGCTGTAGGCTTCCTGCCAGCCCATATATCCATTACAGTCTTGTTGATCTGGTATACCGCACAGGAAGAGATCTAGTTTTCCCAGCAATATTTTTGCTATTTATTGATAGCGTTTTCTTTTCTTTTCAAGTTTAGGCCCCCATGATGTTGATTCAATGGGTCCAGATTACACTTCTTTCCCTATCACACCCCAGTACGTGCAGGTTTGGAACTAGGCCTACCAGTATCTTCCCTGTGTATATTATTGCGTGTTTCTCTTGTCATTTCTTCAATTTACGTTTTTAGTTCTTTGAGGAATTCTCAGAAGTTTATTGGTTACATGTCTGCAGTGTAGTGGAGCTGTCAACACTGGATGGTACTTCAAGCGAGAGAGCCTAAGTGATCTGGACAGTTTTACTATTAGAATTTTCTCTTTTTTTTTGAGCTCTCATCATTTACTCTGTCATTTTCTTGGTTTCCAAAGCATTTGTTATGTTGTGTTCTTATATAGGTCTGTCCACATTATTGTACCAAGGTCTTTCACAAGTCTTGTTCGTCCATGTGGTGACCCTCCTGTGTTGTGTACACAGTTTACAGTGTCTCATTTTTTCCCTTTCTCTACAATTGAAAATTTTCTCCGTTAAAAAAATTTTTTTTTGCTTTCCACTGGAAGACTTTGTATGTATTCTCTTTTAATTCCTTAAAATGTCCTGTACAGAGGCAATTTTAATACTAACTTTCCTTTCATCTTCAAAGAATGATACAAAGCTGTGGTTTGTGTTTTTATCTACGTCTCCCATGAAAACGAGAAACAGCAGCGGCACAGGACCTTGCCATCGGGTACTAAGCTTTAAACATTGCTAAGTCTGAATTTTACAGTTACTCCTTTTTCTATTCGTTAAATAGTCGTGAACCCACTTAACTAATTTCCCATTTATACCCATTTATGATCACGTCTGTCAAATGCCTTAGCGATATCCATGTAGACCACGTTTGCATTTTGGAATTCTTCCAAAGCTTCCATGTTTTCATAATTATCTAATAGTTGCTTTATGTATCCTTTTCCTGTTCTAAGACAGAGCTGACTTCTGTTGTGCAGGTCATGATTTTCCTTTATATATAAAATTTGGTGTCTCATCTATTATAGAATTTTCTGGTATGTGACGAGTCATTGATTCGTAGCTTTTTGCCAGGGTTCTTCAGCCACCTTATTGCAAAGGAACTATACACTTTTTAGAATCTCAGGGATTTCGCCTACGTCTAAGCTCTACCTTCAACGTATGCTGTGACACAGGGAGTTCGCATGTCTTTACCGAGTGTTCCATGAGTCGCATTCCAGTGCTTCAAGTGTGGGCATGTGTTCCGTTTACCCCTCTCGAGATCTGGAGGATCTGTAAAAATGTCATATATATAAGATTTGTCGGGTGGGAGGAGGTACTGAAGAAACTTTCTAAATTTTCCAATTCTCCCGTTGTTTAGTGGATTAGTGGATCGCTTAACATTAGTTCATGGTCATCGTTCATGATTTCGCTTATTCCTTTTTCTTCGTCGTTGAATGAACTACCTATTAGCAATTTACCAATTCTACGGGTAGTTGATTTTTAATTTGGAAATATTTTGCGTACGTGTGGTATCATTTTATTTATTTATTTTGGTCCAAGACAGACCGAAATGTCGTCATAAGCTTCTTTATCTTATGTAAGGGTTACTTGTATATTTATTTTGCTCTTTCCCGACGGTCTGGAGTTTTGAGATTCTCTGGCCACGGGTTCAAACCCCACCCGTGGTATGGTTTGTTTGCAATCATGTCATTACGATTTCGTGAGTCTTATGCTCTTCTTCCGTATGGTAAGAATGTTTCGTTTTCTTCTCGATATCGTTAATCTCTCGTTTTGCTTATCTTTCATTCGTTATATTTGCATTTATAAGCAGTTCAGTAATTCTTCGTCTTTTGTACATTTGTCTCCATTCTCTTTTAATAGTTGATATTTTTCTTGGCTTTCTCAGCCCTGTAAGCTTCTGTATTCAGCTTTTTCCATGGACTGGTGTGGGGTTAGGATGTTCAGGATAGTTTCCCAGGGAACGTCTGGATAGTTTTTTATTTGGTCTAATCCCCCATCATTTTTTTCCGATTGTTATAGTTAACTTGCTGGTAAGTTCTTCACTATGGCAATTTCCAGAGATCTCTGTACCCATATTTATGCTTGACTTCTACGCGAGACTTGTTTGAAAATACTGTATTTGAGATTATGTCACTGATTAGTTCCTCATTGTTCGTGAAGATCAGATCTAGGATGCTATCGTTCCAGGTGAGCTATGTTCTTTGACTAAAGAACATTTTCCACGCAGCCCTAATAACATCATGGTATGTGTTTGCTGGGTCTGCATGCTTCCATATAACATGTTTAACGCAATGATGTCAATTGTCATCCATTTAACAAGTGGCAAATTGAAATGTCCAAGGAGAATATCCGGTCTAGGGCTCTCCAGGTTTTCAAAACAGTTTTGCTTATAATCCTTAACTGTTCCGTAAATTATTCGGCCGATGCTAATGGTAATTTACACACAAAAATAATTACCAGACTTATTTTCTCCGATGTGTTCAAAAGTCTTCCTACAAAATAAGTCTCCAACAGATTTCAACTCCTCCCTTTGATTTGTTTACTCCCTGACATCTACGCATATTGTAGCGTTGAACCCGTATCTCACTGTCCTGAACATCCATTGTTTTTTTCTGTGAGCGCTGCAAACACTATTTTCTTCTGTAAGGAGTCCGCTTACATAGTTAATGGTGCTATTTTTAGTTGATATTAACCACTGGATGTTCGTAAAAAGGATGGTATACCTTGGAATGTTCAGGAAGTCTGGATTTCTTCTTTCCTGGCGAACACATTCCTTCTATCTCCAGTACAGACGCACATATATTTATACACACATTTTGTTAGTCAGAAAATTATGAAACTTAATTGGTATATCAAGTTCATAAATCGTATTCATTGAAAGGATATAAATTTTTGAGGACATCCAAGAGATTTCCGGAAGTTTTTGAGGATGTATAAGAGCAATTGAGAGATGCTAAGAGCAGCTGAAAGTGGTTGAGAGACACTAGGAGCAGCTAAGAGCGGCTGAGAGTTGCTGAGGTGGGCGTAACGAGCTTGAGGCCAAACTTTTGTGATCCTCACATACTGATGAGGGAAATGGTTCCCAATTTTAAGTTATCGAAGGAGGAAAACTAACGGTGTTGAGACGCCATCCACTCAAAATTCCAACTCTGGGGAAGATATCGGAATATTTGATGAGATGATGAAAACCACTACCACCATCACTATCACGACCACCATCACTATCACCACCACCATCACTATCACCACCACCATTGCCATCACCTCCCTCAACATCGCTGCTATTACCACCACTAACAACTGACTCGGGACGCAAACAACGCAGTTTTAGAGAAGGAAGTGATCCTACGAAGATGAACCAACAACAGGATAAGGGAGAAGGATGAGTAGACAGTGGGATGGAGGAAGAAGGATGAGTAGACAGAAGGATGGAGGATGAAGGATGAGTGGACAGATGAATGAAGGAGACAATTTTAAGAATATTGACAGGAAAGCGGTTGACTCGTGTCACACAGCGGTTGGATAATGGAATGGATGGAGGGGAGGGTGGAAGGGAAAATTGGTGAACAAGGGTAGTGACTATGTATGTATGTATGTATGTATGTATGTATGTATGTATGTATGTATGTATGTATGTATGTATGTATGTATGAAGGGGCTGCAGATAGGGAGTAGCTTACTGGCAAGGTTCCAGAGGTGAACAAGAGAGAGAGTGGAAAGGAGAACATATCTTATCCCCCTCCCCCTCCCTCTCTCACACATTCTCATCAATTCTCTTTGAGCTGCATTTAAGGGAAAACTTACAAAAGAGTACCTCCATAACATAAACTATATATTTCGCAATATTTCACATTTCCTCAGACTTCCCTTCTCCAATCTTTCTTCTTTCTCCCTTCCTCTTCTCTCACTCTCTTGTCCCTGTCTTTCACTCTTCCTTCCTCTCCTCTCACTCTTCCCTCTCCACTGCCTATCCCTCCTTCGTTCCTTCTCCCTACTCCCAGTTCTAGCGAGGACAGCCGCCGCCACACAGCCATGTACGAGACTGAGGGTGGATATATCTTAGTGAAAATGGGACAGCAAAAGAATGGATTTCCTTTCTCATTTCCTATACAACTTTTAAATATAAGAGGTCATAAAATTTTCCGTTACAGCCTGCAACACCCGAGCTATTTCTTATAATATTTTCACCTTATAAGTAATAGGGCAGAGAAATAACTTTGATATCGTCTGGCATTTGTTATTATCTGCGAATGAAGAATATCATGGGTTGTCTCAAGCACTAGATTAACCACCGTTTTGATGTGCTGTGGTCGTATTGCAGTGTGACCCCTCGTAGAATATGCTGGGAATGACACTCTCGCTTTACGTTCATCTCTTACAAAATAAATGGTCCTATGTTGTCCTTGGGAGAAATTTGTTTTGCGACACTGACAGCCCTTAAATGTTCGAGATGTGGCAGAATCACTTGAGAAGGTTGTGTCATCGCTGGTGATTATTTTCTGACCGCATCAACTCTGATGCCGCCTTCCATTTTTTTTATAACCTGTGCGCAAAGGTTTACCGCTATCAGTGGAATTTTCCCTGGGTCTTCCTCTTGGGTTCGTGTTTTGATGCCGGAGATGGATCTAGTTATCTGGTGCAGGAAAGTTGCGTTTTGCCCTGACTTAAGACTAGCGATTTGCCGCCTAATGCTGTACTGTTAGACAGACGTTGCGTCCTGCCCTAACGTTTCCTTAGGCTTCTAAGTCGTTAGACCTTCCATCCACCTACTTGAGGTCTGTAAATTTACCTACAGCATGCAAATGAGCTGCTTGAGATATGCGATAGTCCTGCTTGCAGAAGATTTGATAACTCCAAGGTCATCGCACCGACTGGGTGGCCAGTGTAGTGAAGAAATGCTTGCATGTACCAAGTATAACCCAGCACACCCGACATGTTGGTCAATAGCACCATTACCATTGAGGCCCCGATATTCTCCACACACCTGACATGTGCCTCTCCTCATTGTTAGGTGCGCTGTTTCCATTGCACTGACTGGCCAGCTACAACATCTGCCATCAATCTGTCAAGCAGTGAGCCTGTGCTGGTGAGGGAGAGAGCAAACGAGTGGCGGAGTGGGCTGGATAGGTGGCTTCATGGTGGGTGAGGCGGGGCGAAGGAGACGATAATGTAGGCACGAGGGATATATTGTAGCTGGCGCACCTAACGAGAGGGAAAGGAAAAGGAGGAGAGGTTATTTACACTAAGCACAAAGTATAATAAGTTTAATTTTTATGGTTCATAGTATTATATACAGGTTTAGCATATATGAAAATGCCAACAGTTATGTAATGCAATTTGGGCAGACTTTTAAGATTAAAAATACAATACTATAATTTCTACAAAATGGGAAGAATGCATAAATGCTCGAAGTAATTTAGTTTATATGGAAATAAGAAGTTAATACAATAATTGTTCAGTTGTAACTCTTGATTGTTAAGACAGTTATGGAAATAAGTAATTTAACATGAACATTCAAGGAAATAATTCTAAATTGTTACAGCAGTTATGGCAGAATAATGGAATTGCAACAAAATTGCATAATTCCTGGTGTATAAGAATAGTGGAGATGACTACTGAGGATGACTATTGGACGAGCACTTGTTAAGCAGGTTTCAACAGATGTGTTTTATATATTATTTTGTCATGGCTCACACTAGGCTGGGGAAATGCTCAACAATAGCTCTGAAGTGGATAGCAGACCGGGGAACTTTTGGGGAATCTGACAGAGTTCCAGATTTTGGGACCTTTCATTGTGCATTGAGTTTTTACTCTGAATCGAACACAAGTGACATTAAAGAAGTGTTTCCTGTATTATGACCTGGGCTTATATTGACTGTGCCGTATATATAGTATGTATAGTAGTAACAGTGAACGTTCTTGTGATGAACAAAATTAAACCTGTGAAGAGTGGGGATGTGTATCCTGGCACTTTGTGTGATCATTTGAACAGAAACATTTTAAGTTACCATTGGCTCTTGGTGATTTGCAGTAGCAGATCACCAGGCATAAGTGAGGTAAGGATAGATTAGATAGTAGTACAGAGTAGATGTTTTCTGAATCACGGAATAATGTATCTTTAGAAGGCATGCTCACTGCTTTGAAGAATTTGGATGTCCTAAATGCTCGTATTGAATTTTTAATTGCTGTCGAAGTCTACACTTGAAACATTTTTTTCCAATGTACTCAGCTGCACATTTTTTAAACTTGTTAACACAGAGAGAGTCCGCAATGTTGAGGAAACTGGATACGGAAAATGTCAGAATTGTCATCAGTAAACTGAACCGAGTTAAGTTCCATGACTGAGTTATATCGATCACTGTCATGACAATACGCTAAACTACACTTCGCACAGTGTACAATACACTATGCAAAAAGCACACCATGCTTGTAGTTAACGCAAGATATCTTATTAGCGAAAATAAGAAACCAGATATATTAAGCAAATTTCCTAAATTTGCTTGAAACAAATACGTGAACTGTAGATATAATTCCAGATGCACTCCTGTAAACACTTTTAGGGCCTAGTTGCTAGGCCTTTTAACGCATCCGTACGCTATGTTACCGTTCAGACAATGGGTATGGAGAGTGCACAATAAACTAGCCGATCGACGGCAAAATCTGATCAAATCCTCCACTCCTGGAATCTGTCCCCTTCCTTGGGATGACTGTTGTGTTACTCTCACACTTCTGCCAACGAATCAACGAACACAGTCCTTTCGTAAGTTTGATGATATGAAATGCTAAGAAAGATGGCCTCAGATGTGTTTATGCATCTGAGTGTGCACGTGTGTGTGTGTGCACGTGTGTGTGTGTGTGCACAGAAGACTCAAATACATGAGCACATGAATCTCAGTCTTTGTAGAATAATCAAGAAACGCACACGTGTGTACATCCTGAGAACGATCGTCCACCTCATTAAATGTATGAATGTGCGTTTTAAATGTGTGCACACCCACTTTATCAAATAAACATTTGTGTATCTAAACCGTGTGCACTTTCCTCATTAAAGACACGGGAGTGCACCCTAAGCATGTGCACTTATGTCATCAAATGCGCTCATTTTCTATTTGCATCAAAGAGGTAGCAGTAACTGTGATATTTTCGGAGCACTATGATCACAAAGGTCACTCAGCACTTGTAGCCAAAATTATATACACGAAACAAAATAAAAACACAGACGAAATTATCAAAACAAACAATAACAACACTCAACAAATACTTTCGTGCCAAGTTAGAATAACCACACTAAATTATAGTTGTTTAAAGACTCGCTCAGAAATTTCCCGAGGTCCCTAAAGGTATCTAGATAATTATGGAAACCATTACAAGGGAAGACAGTCCTAAGCCATGGGCAAACTGTTGAAATACATCACAAACTATTCAGAGGAAATGAAGGCAGGATAACCTACGAACAGGTGACTATAGGTTAGATGCGTACCTCCGATCCTCAGCCCAATAAGATTCGTCTCAAAATGACAATTCCTGTTAAAGGTTAAACACCCACATCCCGCCACAGCCTTCATAACTTGCTCTCAGTGTATACGGACCACGGGGTTCGCTACTTCCCAAGGACATATCTGTGGATATGGTCTATGAACTCACTATAAGGCAAAGGTCTCAAGCAGACTGGGCTCGTAACAGCAGCCTTTGTCTCGGCACCCGCCCGTTCATTTTCCAGGACTCCAAAGTTACCCAGCAGAACTCCATATCCTTATACAGCGCGTGAAGATAAACTAACCACCCCTGGATCTTTTGATCGATATAGAACAAGGAGGCTGCATCAGCTTCGGTAATCTCTTACTGACATTCACCAAACTAATTACGATGAGCAGAATGCTGGTGTTCTGGAGCATTCTGAAAATGCTGGAGTAACAAAACATGTGTTTTATCATGTCACGTGTTTAATCTCCTAGTGCAAATGTGTTCGCTGCTTCCTTCTTTTACGTTACACAATCCTGTAAAGTAAAATGACACAAGTGTTAATGTTGCAGTTTAAAAACTGTAGTGTAAAGCACCCTTCTGGCAAGACAGTGATGGAGTGAATGATGGTGAAAGTTTTTCTTTTTCGGGCCACCCTGCCTTGGTGGGAATCGGCCAGTGTGATAATAAAAAAATAAATAAATTTTATTGTGGCAACGTTTCGCTCTCCAGGAGCTTTGTCAAAGCCTGTGTCCTTTTACTTTACATATTGTCGGTAATTCTACCAACATTATTACACAATCCTCATTTAAAGAATATTTTACTAAAGAACAAAAAGGCACAATACCGTGATTTTGTAAATGGTCCAAGTCGGACTGAAACGTCGTAGTAAGCTCCCCTCACTCTCTCTCTCTCTCTCTCTCTCTCTCTCTCTCTCTCTCTCTCTCTCTCTCTCTCTCTCTCTCTCTCTCTCTCTCTCTCTCTCTCTCTCTCTCTCTCTTCTCTTCTCTCTCTCTCTCTCTCTCTCTCTCTCTCTCTCTCTCTCTCTCTCTCTCTCTCTCTCTCCTATGTGCGGGTTATTGGTGGATATTTTACTAACAATATTAACAAGGAAATTAATCAAGAAGGGAAAATGCAAGATTAATTTCCCAACTCTCAAAAGGGAGCTGAAGCTTGAGGTTTCGATCCATCCTTGAGTGTGGTTTTTCAGCCCGGAAACGTTTTTTCAGTTGCAACAATTCACCTCGAAGTTGAAATTGACGAGGCTGTGATTTCCTCCAAGGCTATTACAGACATTGCTAGCTCTTGCATCTGCGGTATTTTTAGCAAAGCTGCTGGAGTCTCTACCATTCCTTGGGCTGGATATGATAAATACCATATAGGGAAGACAGCCTTTAATCAGGGCATAACTAGAACATAAACATCCATGTGGGGCGAGAGAGAGGGAGGGAGCGAGGGAGTGAGAGAGGGCGAGAGAGACGGAGGGAGAAAGAGACAAGATCACACACACCTTAAGTCCTGGAACAGAGCCCAGCTCTCACTACATCGAGAAAGGATAAGGTTAGCAAAATGTATGTGGAAACAGCAGTCAACACCTACGTTACTGTATATATATATATATATATATATATATAAATATATATATATATATATATATATATATATATATAATATAATATATAATATATATATATATATATATATATATATATATATGTGCAATAAGATCACAGTAAACAGGTGATTTCAGGCCGGCGGGCCTGCTGCAGTGTTCCCTTTCTTATGAGTTGCGTGTCAGGTGTTCCTTTGTTGTTGGATCTGATAGTGAGGTGTGGGCGAGACTCTTTATATACCTTCCTTTGATGCTCTACTTTCATTGTTTCCTTGATAATGTGAGTAGTACGAAAGCGCTTGTAATTTCTCTATTCTTTCACAGTGGTTGTTTTGCATATATATATATATATATATATATATATATATATATATATATATATATATAATATATATATATATATATATATATATATATATATATATTATATATATATATATATATATATTATATATATATATATATGCAATGCAATAAGATCACAGTAAACAGGTGATTTCAGAATATGGGGTGAGTTGTGCCAAGGACCTATCCAAGTTGGGTCGGCGCGCGTCAGGTGTTTAAACCGTTGTGGGATCTGATAGTGAGGTGCCGGCCAGACCCCTTATATAGCTTCCTTGGATGCTTTACTTTCATAGTTCCTTGATAATGTGAGTAGTCACGAAAGCGCTTGGAATTTCTCTATTCTTTCAGAGTGGTTGTTTTGCACACATATATATATATATATATATATATATATATATATATATATATATATATTATATATATATATATATATATATATATATATAATTATATATATATACATATATATATATATGTATATAATGTAAATATATATATATATATATATATATAATATATATATATATATATATATATAATATATATATATATGTATATATATATATATATATATATATATTTATATATTAAATATATATATATATATATATATATATATATATATATATATATATATATATATATATATATATATATATATATATATATATATGCAAACAATCGCAGACGGGCGATCTTAACTATGCAGGCCAAGCCACGAGGGGGAGGAAATCTTTAGCTCAAGCACTTTCACACTCCTCAGTGCGTCATCAAGAGCTGTGCAATGTTGCAAGGGAGCAACCGAAGCAGGGAGAGAGGTCTCAGAGTAGCGTAGGGGTCACCGTCCACGGTTACCCTTAGACTGGGTTAGTGATCGGTGCCAACCCCACCCTCCATCATCCCCCCACTACCCATATGGGGTAGGAGGGTTTCTGAGATGTCAAGTAGGAAACGATAAGATATAAAAAGCCAGCCCCAAGCTTTTTCTAATCGTTTATAACAGGTCATATGGTTTGAGAAAATAAGTTTCTCGTTAGATACTGTAGACATGGATAGTTATTATTCTGTGTGACCTTTTCAAATATTGAAAGAAAATACAATGTGCTCTTTGTCCGTTTAAATGCCCTGCTCTGAGGTACTCGAATGTTCTACCCATGTACTCAGAAGTATGTCTTCCTAAATATTGTCTACTAAGTACATCGGTAGAACATTCGAAATAGACACGAATAAATCCGTAGAATAATTCCAGTTCCCTGGATCAAGACTTTCTCACCGGCATCGAGGCATCTTGTCAAATGGATTTACAAATGTCTGGTCTATGATAAGACTTTTCTTATTCCAGTTTAAGCACAAATGAAGAAAGAGAAAACAAAAAAACTTAACTTTACGACATTTCGAGCACACTGTCTTCCTTCTAACACTTAGAAATAATTATTTCACGTTCTCTACGACAAGGTGTCCCATGAGTGACATGAAGTCGTCTTGGAACAATAACAGAGTTTGGACGAGAGTTACTGGAACTTTGTCTCTGCTGCTAATTAACATTTTTAGAATAATAGTTACTACTCCAAAGTAGTAGAAATAATAGTGATCGTAACAGTTGTAGTATACACAGCCTTCACGTAAGAGACAAACTATTAAATTGTCACATAGTTGTAGTAGTAGTAATAATAGTTGTAGTAGTAGCAGTTTCTGTAGTAGTAGTAGTTGTGATAGTTGTAGTTGTATTATAAACACAATCTTCACATAGACAAACTTATGACTTCTTGATTCGACTTGGACCATTAATGAGTCACCCAGCAGCAGCCGTAGCAGCAGCAGCCGTAACAGCAGCAGCCGTAGCAGCAGCAGCCGTAGCAGCAGCAGCCGTAACAGCAGCAGCCGTAGCAGCAGCAGCCGTAACAGCAGCAGCCGTAGCAGCAGCAGCCGTAACAGCAGCAGCCGTAGCAGCAGCAGCCGTAGCAGCAGCAGCCGTAGCAGCAGCAGCCGTAGCAGCAGCAGCCGCAGCCGTAGCAGCAGCAGCCGTAACAGCAGTAGCCGCCGCCGTAGCAGCAGAAGCAGCAGCTGCAGCCGTAGCAGCAGCAGCCGCAGAAACTAAAATCTTCAACTGATAAACCTTACATACGATATGTAACATCACAGACACCGTCGTAAAAGAATAAAGTATTATTTATTGTGAAGACAGAGAGCCAGTGTTCAGAGGCGTAGAGGAGGGACAGGGTGAGATAAAAACATATAAGGGAAGGAGGATAAACATAAATAAGTGGAAAATAAATAACGATATATAAGAGGGGGATAAAAGTGTCTAACGCGAAGGAAGATAACGATATATAAGAGAAATGTTGATAAAGTTGTCTCAGAAGAGGGAGAAGAAATATTTAAGAAAATGTGTAAGACGATGTGAAAGAGAGGGGACGAAAAAGATATGTAAAGAAGAAGATAAGAATATGGAAGACGAAGAATAATGAAGACGTGTAAGGGGAAAGAGAATAAAGTAAGAGAGAGGAGTATGAAGAGATATAACGTAGAGAAGGACATAGAGAGAACAGTGAAGAAAAGGATAAATACAGAAAATAAGGATAGACAAAGGGAAGAGGAAAGACGTGAGATATGAAAGGCACAGAATAATAAACACGAAGACAACACGGAAACTAGTTTAACAACAATTGATGATATTGATATTGATGGAACTGACATTTAATTGATGACAATGACATTTAATTGATGACAATGACATTTAATTGATGACAATGACATTTAATTGATGACAATGACATTTAATTGATGACAATGACATTTAATTGATGACAATGACATTTAATTGATGACAATGACATTTAATTGATGACAATGACATTTAATTGATGACAGTGACATTTAATAGCGGAAACATGATTACAGATGAAAGTTGAAAACCAGAGTATACTTCCCCTTACTCTCCTTCCCTCGCTCCTCCCTTCCTTCCTCTTTCCTTTCATCAGTATCCTTCCCGTCTTACTTCCCTTTCTTACTCTATCCGTTCAAGCCTCCTCTCTCCCTTTCTAGCTGATCACCTTTCATTATTCTCTTATTCCCTTTCTCTGTCTGTCTGTCTGTCTGTCTGTCTGTCTGTCTCTCTCTCTCTCTCTCTCTCTCTCTCTCTCTCTCTCTCTCTCTCCCTCTCTCTCTCTCTCTCTCAATCGTTTCTTTTCACGAGAAATTTTGAAAATGTAATGACGTTCCCAAAGTGTGGGTGGTATATGACCACACCCATCACCACCACACCCATCACCACCACACCCATCACCACCACACCCATCACCACCACACCCATCACCACCACACCCATCACCACCACACCCATCACCACCACACCCATCACCACCACACCCATCACCACCACACCCATCACCACCACACCCATCACCACCACACCCATCACCACCACACCCATCACCAACACACCCATCACCACCACACCCATCACCACCACAACCCATCACCACCACACCCATCACCAACCACACTCATCACCACATCCATCACCACCACACCCATCACCATCACGCCCATCACCACTATATCCATCACCACCACACCCATCACCACCACACCCATCACCACAACATCCATCACCACCACACCCATCACCACCACACCCATCAGCACCACACCCATCAGCACCACACCCATCAGCACCACACCCATCAGCACCACACCCATCAGCATCACACCCATCAGCACCACACCCATCAGCACCACACCCATCACCACCACACCCATCACCACCACACCCCATCACCACCACACCCATCATCACCACACCCATCAGCACCACACCCATCAGCACCACACCCATCACCACTACACCCATCATCACCACACCCATCACCACTAAAACACCCATCCCCCACCAACCTAGCCCCACCACACCCATCACCACCACACCATCACCACCACACCCATCACCACATCACCCATCACCACCACACCCATCACCACTACACCCATCACCACCACACACATCACCACTAAAAACCCATCACCACCACACCCATCACCACCACACCCATCACCACCACACTCGTCCCACCACACCCCGCACCACCACACCCATCACCAACCACACCCATCACCACCACACCCAGCACCCCCAAACCCACCACCACCACACGCACCACCACTACACCCATCCCACCACACCCATCACCACCAAACCCACCATCACCACACACATCACCCCCACCCCCATCACCACCACACCCATCACCACCAAAACCACACCACCACACCCACCCACACTTACACCACCACACCCTCACCATCACACCCACCACCACCACACCCACCACCACTACACCCATAAACCACCAACACCCATCACCAATACACCCATCACCACCACACCCATCACACCACACACCATAACCACCACACCCATCACCACAACCCCCATCACACCACACCCTTCACCCAACACCCATCCCACGGCACCCATCACCACCAAAAACCCATCACCACCACACCCCATCACCCCCACACCCATCACCCACCAACCCATCACCACCACGCCCATCCACACACCCACACCCAAACCCATCACCACCACACCACACCACAACACCCACACCACCACACCCATCACCACCACAACCCACCCCACTACCCTATCACCCCCACACCCATCACCACCACACCCAACACCAACACCCCTCGTAAACCACCACACCCATCACACCACACCCATCACCACTACACCCATCACCACCACACCCATCACCACCACAACCCATCACCATCACCCCATCACCACCACACCCATCACCACCCACAACCCATCACCACTACACCTATCACCACCACACCCATCCCCACCAACACTCATCACCACCAACACCCATCACCAGCACACCCATCACCACCACACCCATCACCACCAAAACCCATCACCACCACACCCATCACCACCGCACCCATCACCACCACACCCATCACCACCACACCCATCACCACCACACCCATCACCACCACACCCATCACCACACTCACCCACCACCACACCCACACCCCCAAACCCCCATCACCACCATACCCATCACCACCACACCCACACCCCACACCAATCACCACCACACCCATCACCACCACACCCATCACCACCACACCCATCACCAAACCACACCCACCACACACCACTACACCAATCACCAAACACCCATCCCACCACCCCCACCCCGCCACCACACCCATCACCTCCACACCCATCACCACCACACACATCACCCCACTCCCATCACCACTACACCATCCCCACCACCCCATCACCACCACACCCATCACCACTACACCCATCATCACCACACCCATCACCACCACACCCTCACCCCCAAATCACCCACCCCACCACACCCATAAACCTCCACACCCATCACCACCACACACATCACCACCACTCCCACACCACTACACCCATCACCACCACACCCATCACCCCCAAACACCATCACCACTACACCCATCACCACCACACCCATCACCACAAACACCCATAACCACCACACCCATCCCCAACAAACCCCACACACCAAACCACACCCATCACCACCCTACACCCCCAACACCCTTCACCACTAACCCATAACCACCCACACCATCACACAACACCCAACCACCACACCCATCCCCACCACTCCCATCACACTACACCCACACCACCACACCCATCACCACCACACCCACCACCACTAACACCCATCACCAAACACACCCACACCACAACACCCATAACCACCACACCCCATACAAAAACACCCATCACCACCACACCCATCACCAAACCACACCCATCACCACCACCCCATCACCACTACA
Organism: Cherax quadricarinatus; assembly: GCF_026875155.1. Taxonomy (NCBI): domain Eukaryota; kingdom Metazoa; phylum Arthropoda; class Malacostraca; order Decapoda; family Parastacidae; genus Cherax; species Cherax quadricarinatus. The sequence continues at coordinate 14,168,905 of NC_069402.1, forward strand.
CCCATCACCACCACACCCATCACCACCACACCCATCACCACCAACCCACATCCCCACCCCCATCACCACTACACCCATCACCACCACCCCCAAACACCACTACTCCCATCACCCCCACACCCATCATCACCACACCCCATCCCCAAACCACACCCATCACCACCACACCCATCACCACCACACCCAAATCACCCCCACACCCATCACCACCACACCCATCACCCCCACCACCCCATCACCACACACCCTCACCACCACACCCACCCACCACCACACCCATCAACACCACACCCATCACCAAACCACACACATCACCACTACACCCATCACCCCACCACACCCATCACCACCACACCCATCACCACTAACCTATCACCACCACCCCCAAACACCACCACACTCATCACCACCACACCCATCACACCACACCCATCACACCACACCCATCACCACCACACCCTTCACCAACAACCCATCACCACCAACCCATCACCACCAAAACCCTACCACCAACCCATCACCCCCAAAACCCCACACCACACTCATCACCACCAACCCATCACCACCACACCCATCACCACCACAACCACACCACCACACCCCAAAACCCATCACCACCACACCCATCACCCCACACCCATCCCCCCACACCCACCACCACCAAACCCCCCAACCCCCACAACAAACCCCCCCCAACACCCAAACCCCCCTTTCACCACCCCCCACCCACCGCCAACACACCCTTCACCACCAAAACCCCAAACAAAAACCAAAACCCAAACCACCATCCCATCACCACTAAAAACCCCATCCCCCAACCACACCCATCACCCCCCACACCCATCCCACAAAAACCCATAAACCACCAAAAACCCTTTTCCAAAACCCCACCCATAACACCCCCAACCCCCAAACAAAAACAACACCCATCACCCCCAAAACCCCCCATCACCACCACACCCATCACCACCACCCCCAAACATCACTAAAAAACCCTCACCACCACCCCCATCACCACCACCCCCCCATCACCACCACAAACCCACACCACCCCCACCCCAAAACCACCACGCCCATCACCACTAAACACCCCCATCACCCCCACACCCCCACCACTACTCCCAACACCACCAAAACCCCATCACCACCTCCCCCGCACCACGGCCCTTCACGAGCCCATTAAAACAAGGGCCCCCGCACGGGGCCTTTAAAAGGGAGAATGGCCATTCACGAGGCTATGAAGAGAGAACGGTCCTGACAAGGCCAGGGAAAGAGAACGGCCCTTCACGGGGCCCATAAAGAGAAAGGGGTCCTGAAACGAGGCCATGAAAAGGAACGCCTTTTCCACAGACCATGAAGGGGAAAAGGGGCCCTTCACGAACCCCTGAAGAAAACAACGACCCTGCACGGGGCCCCTGAAGAGAAAAAGGTCCTTAAACGACCCAAAGGAAGAGAGAACGGCTCTTCACGGGGCCCATGAAGAAGAAGGGCCCTTTCCCAACAACCCTTTGGGGGAAAAGAGAATGGACCTTCGCGGGGGCCATGAAGAGAAAAACGGCCCCTGAAACGAGCCATGAAGAAGAATGGTCCTTCACGGGGCCAGGAAAGGAACGGCCCTTAAACCGATCCAGAATGAAAAGGGCCTTAACGGGGGCCATGAGAGAAAAACGCCCCCTTCACGGGGCCCATGAAGAAAAACACCCCCTTCAGAGACCACAAAAAAAAACTTTTCTCAGCCCTGGATCAATGTAGAACCTTTCACCCATTAACTTTCTTAAATTTAAAAAAAGTTCTTGATCCAAGGAAATGAGTAAACTCTTCCCCCCATAAATTGGGTTTAAAACCCCTTTTAATTTCACGGAACCGCTAAACCCTTGGGGACCCATAGCCTGGGGAAGGGAGGTTTTTTTTGGTTTGAAAAAAAAGGGGGAGGTAGAAAAAAATTTAACCCGGGATCAAAATCCCTTCGTTGGCTGTAATTTAAAATTTATTTTTTTAAATGGGGTCAGGGGTAGTAAGAAAACAAGAGGCCAAGACAAGCGAAAAGACATGTCTAAGACGTTTTTAAACTGGTTAAAAGTCGGACTCTTTCAAAGGGATCTAAGTATCAGCCGCCCTGTGGAAAAACTGTGGATGCTTTCAGATCCTGTGGATGCAAAAAAATTTCTGTGGATCATGCAGTTTCTCTGGGGGATGCAACAGATCTCTGGGATGCTGAAAATTTCTGGGGAATTCATGCAATTCTGGGGATGATGCAACCTTGGATGCACACAGATCTATCGTGAAAGCAGATCTTTTGGGGTGCTTTGCAATCTGTGGATGTTTGCAGATCTGGGGAAATGCACCCCAAAATCACTTTTTAAGCACGCAAATTCTTGTGGTTTGGTGGTAAAACCCCCAGGGGGAAGTATGCAAAACTCATGGATGAAAGCAAATTCGGGGAGGGCATGCAGATCGGAATCCCATGCTGACCCGGGGAAAGCATGCAGATCTGTGGTTTCCAAGGGCTGATCTGGGGATGAAACGCAGATCACTGTGGTGCACGCAATCCCCTTGGGGATTGTGTAGACCCCAAAAAGGGGAAATGTATGCAGATCTCTGGGGTTTAAAGCAGATCTGGGGGAAAAACCCAATCTGGGGATGCAGTGAACTGTATGCATCCAGATTCTGTGGTTTGTATTAGACCCCAGAGGCAATGCAGATCCTGTGGCCACCAGATCCTGGGGAAAGCACGCAGATCTCTGGGGGTTGTATGTAGATCCGAGAGGAGTATGCAGATCCTGGGGAAAGAATCAGATCCGTGAAAGCATGCAGATCTGGAAAGCAAGAAAGACCCACTTTTGATGCACCCCAGACCCTCGGGGGGGATGAAAATTGTAGATCCCAGAGGTGAAAAGCAGACCCTCTGGGGATGCCCCCAGACCCTTGTGGATGCCGCAGTACCCTCTGGAAATGTATGAAACCCCCCAAGGATTTTATGCAAAACCCCCTGTGGATGTATGCAGATCTGTGGATGCATGCAGACTTTTGTAAAGCACGCGGGACTTGGGGGATCCCAAGAAAATTTCTTTGGGGATGCACGAAATTTCTTTTTGGGTTTAATTTTGATCCCAGAGGATTTTAATGCAGATCTGGGGAAAGAAAGCAAAACTGTGGATGCATGCGGGATCACGGGATGAAAACGCAAACCGTGGATGAAATGTAGACCCCCTGAAGATCCTGCAGATCCTGGGGATGAAATTTAAAAACCCTAAAGATGCACGGGGGATCCCCGGTGGATCACGCACATCTTTGTGGATGTTAAAACCCTTTAAAAAGTATCGATCCCGGGGCTTTTGGAAAGTTCCCTGAAAAGTTTTTGCAGACCCCTTTGAAATGTATCAATCCCTGGGGAAATTTTTCAGTTTCCCAAAAGGAGTTTTGCAAAATCCCTAAAAAGAATTCAAAACCCGAAATTGAAGGGCAATTCCCTGAGGATTATGAAAGACCCCAAGAGGAAATATGCAAGCCCCCTGAGGATTTTTTGGCAGATCCTTGAGGAAGTTTTCAGATCCAGGATGTATGAAATTTCCCCTTTGAGGATGTATCAGACCCCCAGAGGATATATGCGGGATCTCTTTTGGAAGAATGCAAAACCTTTGGATGCATGCTATTTTGTGGAAGCACCAGATCACTGTGGATGAAACGAAGATCTCTGCGGAGGGTATGTAAAACCCCCAGGGGTTTAAATGCAGATCTCTGTGGATGCACGCAGATCCCCTTTTTAAATTATGTAAATCCCAGGGGTTTTAAAGCAGATCCCCTGGGGAAAGGCTTTCCCAGATCTGTGGTTTAAAGCAGATCCAGTAAAAGCACGAAAGATTTTTTGGGGAAAGTATGTAGATCCCGAGATAAAAGAAATTTCTCACGGGATGCATGCAAAACTGGGGGAAGGGCATGCAGATCTTTGGATGATACAAACACTGGGGGATGCACGCAATCCCCTTTTGGTTTCACGCAGATCTCTGGGGAGGGAAATTAAAACCCTGAAGATGCACGCAGATCCTGGGGAAGCCCGCACATTTTTGTGGATGTTTGTAACCCCTGAAGATGTAGGGCAGATCCCTGAGAAGGTATGCAACCCCTGAAAAATGTAGGGCAAAACCCTGAGAATGTAGCAAAACCCTGTGGATGAAATGCAGATCCCGGGGAATGTTTGCGTTTCCTGAGAATGAAATGCAGATCCCTGAAATGTATGCAGACCCCGAGGATATTTGCAGACCCTTTGGGGATGTTTTGCAGATCCCGGGGATGTATGCAAAACCCCTGGGATGAAATCAGATCCCAGAGGTTTTAAACAGATCTCAGGGATAATGCAGATCCGGGGGGAGGGGCATGCAGATCTGTGGAAGCACGCAGACCCACTGTGGGATGCACTCAGATCTCTGAGGGGGGGAAATTTTAGACCCCCAAGAGGATTTTTTCAGATCTCTGTGGAGCACAAAGATCTCTGGGGGATGTACGCAAAATCTCTGTGGACGAAATTAATCCCAAAAGTTTTGTATCCCAACCCTTTTGTGGAGGGCATGCAGACCTGGGGATCCCAAGCAAATTTTTGGGAAAATGAAACGAAATTTTTTGGGGAAAGAAAATAAAATTTTTTGTGGAGGGCCCCGCAGATTTTTCTGGGGATGTATGAAAGATCCCAGGGGATGTTGCAAAACTCTTTTGGATGCATGAAAAGATCTGGGATGCATGCAACTGGGGAAAGCACGCAGATCTCTTTTGGTTTTAATTTTAGACCCAGGGGAAAGTAAGCAAAAACCTTTTGGGTGGATGCATGCGGTCTGGGGATGCCCGCAAATCCTGTGGATGCACGCAAATCTCTTTGGATGTATGAACCCCAAAGAGGATTATGCAGATCTCTGGGGATGTATGCAACCTGTGGATGCAGGGCAGATCTGTGGTGCTTGCAGATCACTGTGGTTTCACGCAGTCTCTGGGGATTTTAAAGGGCAGATTTTCCTTTTTGGGATGTTTAGATCCCAAAAGATGCACGCAGATCTCTGGGGAAGGCAAGCACGCCCTTTGGGAAATTGAAATGTAGAGCCCCTAAAAGATGTATGCAAAAATCCCGAGGATGTTAGCAGATCCCTGAGAATGTATGCAACCCGGAAAAATGTATGCAGATCCCTGGGTATTATCAAAAACCCTAAGGATTTTTTGGGCCAGACCCCCTAAAGAATGAAATGCAGATCCCTGAAATGTATGCAGATCCCTGAGGATTTACAATCCCCAGAGGAAATATATGCAGACCCCCTGAGGATTTTTTTTTTTGCAAGATCCTTGAAAAAGAAATGCAGACCCCTTTAAAGGATTTTATGCAATCCCTGAGGATTTTAACCCAGATCCCTGGGGAAATGTTTTGCAAAATCCCGGGGATGTAAATGGTTTGTAAAATAAATCCCTTGGATGTATAAAGACCCCTGTAATGTATGTAATCCCTTTTGGGAGTATGTAGATCCCTGGGGAGGGAATGTAAAACCCTGTGGATGTATTAGATCCCTGGGGAAGAATGCAGATCCCTGTGGAGGTTTTCAAAACCCGGGGGAAATGTATGCAAAACCCCCTTAGGATGTAAAGGGATAAATGTAACCCGGGGATGAAATGTAGATCCCTGGGGGATGTATTTTAAAACCCCTGGGAGTTGTAAAATCCCTGGGGATGAAAGGGTAAACCCTGGGGATGTATTTTAGATCCCTGTGGATGAAAGTAGACCCCCTGTGGATGTATGTAACCCCGGGATGTAATGTAAAACCCTGTGGATGTATGTAGATCCCGTGGATGTATGGGGATACCGGCGGAAAAAGCAGTTTATCCCGGTTTTTAAACACCCCAGCTTTTTTCTGGATTATCTGCAGCGAAGCTTTTACTGTCGACCCAAAACTTGACTACCTTGTGAAGCAATTTTTAAGGGTTTTGAGAGAAAGGGAAAAAAAGGCTGAGAAAAAGGGGGGGAAAGCTTGAAGAGGAGCAACGGGGGAAAGGGAAAATGGGGGAGGAGAGATGGGGGAAAGGGAAAAGGGGGGAGAGGGGGAAAACCAAAAAGGAGAGGGGAAGGGAAGGGGAGAAAGTTTTCCCCACAGAAAAATTTGTCAAGTAAAAATTAAATGGGGCCAAAGAAGCATAAAAAAACAATTCTTTTAGTGCAATGTAAAAATGAATTTGTGCAAGTGAAAAATTTGAAGTTTTCAATTTAAAAAAGGGAAGTGTCCAAGGGGGGAACAAATAAAGGGTGTGCAAGTGAAAAAAATAAAGTTTTGCAAGGAACAAATGAAGTGTGCAATTTGAAAAAAAGAAGTGGGGGAAAGGGTGAAAAATTTAAGGTGGCAAGAGAAAAATGAAGTGTGCAATTTGAAAATGAAGGGGTGCAAGGAAAAAATTTGAAGTGTGCAAGGAAAAAAATAAGGTGCAAGTGAACAAATGAAGTGTGAAAAGTGTAAAATGAAGGGGTGCAAGTGAAAAAATTTAAGTGGGGCAAGTAAAACAAAAAAAAGTGTGCAAGTGAAAAAAATGAAGGTGAAAAGTGAAAAATGAAGTGTGCAATTGAACAAATAAGGGGGTAAAAGTTTTAAAAGGGAAGTGTGAAAATTGAAAAAATTTAATTTTCAAGTGAAAAAAATAAAGGGGGTAAAAGGTAAAATGAAGTGTGCAATTGAAAAAATTGAAGTGTGCAATTTGAAAAATGAATTGTGCAATTTGAACAAATGAAGTTGCAAGTGTAAAATGAAGTGTGCCAAGTGAACAAATGAAGTGTGCAATTTTAAAAATGAAGTGTGAAAAGTGAAAATTTGAAGTGTCCCAATGAACAAATGAATTGGCAAGGGGAAAAAATGAATGGGGCAATTGAACAAATGAAGTGTGCAAGTAAAAAATAAGTGTGCAAGTGAAAAAATGAAGTGTGCAAGTGTAAAATGAAGTGTGCAAGTGAACAAATGAAGTGTGCAAGTGTAAAATGAAGTGTGCAAGTGTAAAATGAAGTGTGCAAGTGTAAAATGAAGTGTGCAAGTGAACAAATGAAGTGTGCAAGTGAACAAATGAAGTGTGCAAGTGTAAAATGAAGTGTGCAAGTGTAAAATGAAGTGTGCAAGTGAAAAATGAAGTGGGGAAAAGTGAAAAAAATGAATTTGTGAAAAGTGAACAAATGAGAGTTTTGCGGGTTGTAAAATGAATGTGAAAAGTAAAACAAATGAAGTGGGGGCAAGTGAAAAATAAAAGGTCCCAAGTGTAAAATGAAGTGTGCAAGTGAACAAATGAAGTGGCAAGTGAACAAATTTGAATTGTGCAAGTGTAAAATGAAAGTGCAAGTTAAAAGGGAAGTGGCAAGTGAACAAAGGGAAGTGGGCAAGTGAACAAATGAAGTGTGCAATGAAAAAAATTAAGTGTGCAAGTAAAAAAATTTAAGTGGGGCAATTTGGTAAAATAAAAGTGTGCAAGTGAAAAAAATTGAAGGTGCAATTGAACAAATGAAGTGTCCCAAGGGAAAAAAATAAGTGTGCAATTTAACAAATGAATTGCAAGTGTAAAATAAAGGGTTTTGCAAGGAAAAAAATGAAGTGTCAAGTGTAAAAGAATTTGTGCAAGGAACAAATGAAGTGGGGCAATTTTAAAATAAAAGTGGTGCAAGGGAAAAAAAAATAAGTGTCAATTGAACAAATGAAGGGGCAAGTGTAAAATGAAGTGTCAATTTTTTTAAAAAAAAATTGAAGTGTGCAAGTGTAAAATAAAATTTGTGCAAGTAACAAATGAAGTGTGCAAGTGAAAAAATTTAAGGTGCAAGTGTAAAGGGAATTTTTGGCAAGTGAAAAATTTGAAGTTTTAAAAGGTGTAAAATGAAGTGGGGAAAGGGTAAACCCAAATAAAGGGTTGTCAATTAAACCCAAATGAAGTGTCCCCCAAGTGAAAAAAGAAGTGTGCAAGTGAAAAAAGGAAGTGGCAAGTGTAAAATGAATGTGCAAGTGAAAAAATTTAAAAGGTGCAAGTGAACAAATAAAGGGTGTGCAAGTGTAAAATAAAGGTGTGCAAGTTAAAATAATGTGCAAGTGAAAAATGAAGTGTGCAAGTGAAAAAATGAAGTGGGGAAAAGTGAACAAAAAAAAGTGTCAAGTGAACAAAGAATGTGCAATGTAAAATAAGTGGGGAAAGTGAACAAATAATGTAAAGTGTAAAATGAAGTGGGGGCAAGTAAAACAAATGAATTGTGCAAGTGTAAAATGAAGGGGGTGCAAGTGAACAAATAAAAGGGGAAAGGGTGAACAAATAAAGTTGTGCAAGGAAAAAAATAAGAGGCAAGTAAAACACATAAAGTGGGGCAAGTGAAAATGAAGGGGTGCAAGTGAACAAATGAAGTGTGCAAGGGAACAAAAAAGGGTGGGGCAAGTGTAAAATAAAAGTGTGAAAGTGAACAAATAAATTGGGGAAGTGTAAAAAAAGTGTGCAAGTGAACAAATGAATTGGGGCAAGGGGAAAAATGAAGTGTGCAAGGGGGGGGGGAAAAATGAATGTGAAAAGGAACAAATGAAGGGGAAAATTGAAAAAAAAGAAGTGTGAAAGGAAAAAGGGAAGTGTGCAAGAGAAAAAAAGAAGTGTGCAAGTGAACAAATGAAGTTGAAAGGGTTAAAATAAGTGTCAAGTGAACAAATAAAGGGTTTTAAAATGAACAAATGAATGTGAAAAGTGTAAAATGAATTGTGCAAGTAAAACAAATGAAGTGTCCCAAGGTGTAAAATGAATTGGGCAAGGAAAAATTAAGTGGGGCAAGTGAACAAATAAGTTTTGCAAGTGAAACAAAAAGTTTCAAGTGTAAAATGAAGTGGGGCAATTGAAAAATGAATTTGTGGAAGAGAACAAATAAAAGTGTGAAATTTGAAAAAATTAAAAGGTTTGCAAGTGAAAAAATAAATTTTGGGGAAAAGTGTAAAATAAAGTGTGCAAGTGAAAAAATTTGAAGTGTGAAAGGGGAACAAATAAAGGTGAAAAATTTAAAAAATTGAAGTGGGGGAAAGGGAAAAAACAAATGAAGGGGTGCAAGGAACAAATGAAGGGGTGCAAGTTTTAAATGAAGTGTGCAAGGGAAAAATGAAGAGGGGAAAAGTGTAAAATGAAGGGGGCAATGAAAAAATGAAGGGGTGAAAATTGTAAAATAAATTTTGCAAGTGAAAAAATGAAGTGGCAAGTGTAAAATGGGAAGTTTTAAAGGGTAAAAACAAAGGGAAGTGTGCAAGTAACAAATGAATTTGGCAAGTTTTAAAATAAAATGTGAAAAGTGAAAAAAGAAGTTTTCCAAGTGAAAAATTAAGTGTGAAAGTAAAAAAAATTTGAAGTTTGCAAGGGGAAAAAATTTTAAGTGTGCAAGTGAACAAATGAAGTGTGCAAGTGAAAAATGAAGTGTGCAAGTGAACAAATGAAGTGTGCAAGTGAACAAATGAAGTGTGCAAGTGTAAAATGAAGTGTGCAAGTGTAAAATGAAGTGTGGAAAAGTGAACAAAAAATGGAAAAAGTGTAAATGAATGTGAAAAGTAAACCCAAATAAAGTGTGCAAGTAAACCCAAAATAAGTGTGCAATGAAAAATTGAAGGTGCAAGTGAAAAAATTGAAGGTGCAAGTTAAAATAAAGGGGTGCAAGTGAAAAAATAAAAGTGGGAAAATTTAAAAAAATGAAGAGGGGCAATTTAAAAACAAATAAAGTTGCAATGTAAAATGAATGGGGCAAGTGAACAAATGAAGTGTGCAAGTAAACAAATGAAGTGTCAATTTAAAAAATGAAGTTTGGGCAAGTGAAAAAATTTGAATGTGCAAGTGTTTAAATGAAGTTTTGCAAGGGGGAACAAATAAAAATGTGCAATTAAACTAATTAATTGTACAAGGGGAAATTAAAAAATTTTTATTGGAGAAAATCACACGGTCAACTCTTCCCCCTAGACTATCGAGAGTTAAATGGGGGGGTCCGGGAGCCGAACCCCCAAGAAAATGGCGGAACTTTGATTTAAACATAAAAAACTTTTGTGCATTGGGTGCACCTAACATGCTTTTAAAACCTCACAACCCACGCACATAAGCAACGAACTTACGCATGTGCATATGAAACACACACACACCACACACACACACACACACCCCACAAACACACACACACACACACACACACAACAACCCCAACACACACAAAACAAAAACACAAAATCACACACCAAAACACACACCACACACAAACACACACACAACACCCCCCCCACACAACACAACACACACCACACAAAAACCCAAAACACACACATGGAAAAGATTATCAGGAGAAGAGTGGTTAACCCCTAAAAAGGAGTGATCTCACAACAGCAGCCAACATGGTTTCAGGACGGGAAATCCTGGGTCACAAACCAACGGGAGTTCAACGAATGGTGACAGCATAAGACAAAAAGAGAGGGGGGTGGTGATTCCATTTTTTTGGGGATTTCAAGAAGGCTTTTTGACACAGTCCCCACACAAGAGATTGGGTGAAAAAACGGGAAAGGACCAACCCGGGAAAAGAGGGTGGGCAAGGGCAATGGATCGGGGAATACTGTCAGCAAGACAGAAAGCGAGTCTTTGGTACTTTGGCGGGGTGTCAGATGGGCACCTTGACCAGGGGGGTTTCCCACGGGTTCGGGCCGGGAAACCAGTGCTTTTTTCGGGTTTATTTGGGGAACGCCATGACAAAGGAATAGACTCCGAAGTGTCCCTGTCTGCAGATGACGTGAAGTTGATGAGAAGAATTCATTCGATCGAAGACCAGGCAGAACTACAAAGGGATCTGGACAGTTTGTTAGGTAAGACACGTATGCAACAGTTAGGTATCTTTATTATGAAACGTTTCGCCTACACAGTAGGCTTCTTCAGTCGAGTACAGAAAAGTTGATAGAAGCAGAAGAGACTTGAAGACGATGTAATCAGTCCATCACCCTTAAAGTTTTGAGGTGGTCAGTCCCTCAGTCTGGAGAAGAGCATTGTTCCGAAGTCTGAAACAATATGAAGTTGAAGTGACAGGATGGAGCCTTATATAGCGCCAGGCTCCATCCTGTCACTTCAACTTCATATTGTTTCAGACTTCGGAACAATGCTCTTCTCCAGACTGAGGGACTGACCACCTCAAAACTTTAAGGGTGATGGACTGATTACATCGTCTTCAAGTCTCTTCTGCTTCTATCAACTTTTCTGTACTCGACTGAAGAAGCCTACTGTGTAGGCGAAACGTTTCGTAATAAAGATACCTAACTTTTGCATATGTGTCTTACCTAACAACCTGTCGGTATTTTATACCATTTTAATGTTGGATCTGGACAGGCTGCAGACCTGGTCCAGCAACTGGCTCCTGGAGTTCAATCCCACCAAGTGCAAAGTCATGAGGATTGGGGAAGGGCAAAGAAGACCGCAGACGGAGTACAGTCTAGGGGGCCAGAGACTACAAACCTCACTCAAGGAAAAAGATCTTGGGGTGAGTATAACACCAGGCACATCTCCTGAAGCGCACATCAACTAAATAACTGCTGCAGCATATGGGCGCCTGGCAAACCTCAGAACAGCATTCCGACATCTTAATAAGGAATCGTTCAGGACCCTGTACACCGTGTACGTTAGGCCCATACTGGAGTATGCGGCACCAGTTTGGAACCCACACCTAGCCAAGCACGTAAAGAAACTAGAGAAAGTGCAAAGGTTTGCAACAAGACTAGTCCCAGAGTTAAGAGGTATGTCCTATGAGGAGAGGTTAAGGGAAATCAACCTGACGACACTGGAGGACAGGACAGATAGGGGGGACATGATAACGACTTACAAAATACTGAGAGGAATTGACAAGGTGGACAAAGACAGGATGTTCCAGAGACTGGACACAACAACACGGGGACACAGTTGGAAGCTGAAGACACAGATAAATCAAAGGGATGTTAGGAAGTATTTCTTCAGCCACAGAGTAGTCAGGAAGTGGAATAGTTTGGGAAGCGATGTAGTGGAGGCAGGATCCATACATAGCTTTAAGCAGAGGTACGATAAAGCTCATGGTTCAGGGAGAGTGACCTAGTAGCGACCAGTGAAGAGGCGGGGCCAGGAGCTTGGACTCGACCCCTGCAACCTCAACTAGGTGAGTAACTAGGTGAGTACACACACACACACACACACTCACACACACACACACATACACACACACATACACTCACACACACACACACACACACACACACACACACACACACACACACACACACACACACACACACACACACAGTCAGTCAGCAGACGTGGGTCACAAGGCTCCGAGAACTTTAGTGGTTTTTAAGGCGTGCAACAACTGCTAGCAGTAATCAGTGGTAGTGACAACGTCAGTGAACAATCCTACGAGTGATAACCAGAGTTATTAGTTAAAAAAAAGTCGAGAGGAAGCCTGAAATCTTTAATATTTCAAAGTGTCAAACCGTTAGTGGATAGTAGGCTTCTGTTGCTACACAGATTCAAATATACAAAGATTCAAGTGAGTGTGGAAGCGGGTGTTCAAGAATTTCGAGAGATTGGATAACAAGTGAAATGTGGGGCACCATACAGTGAGAGTGAAAAAGTTAATAAGCAAAAGTAGAAAGGAAAAATATAATATAAAACAAGGGAAGGTGGCATTAGGCCTGCTGAAACAGTGACGTCACAACAGTTGTGTGACATTATACATATAAAGTGTAACACCGAATGTGAAGTGTATTAAAATATAAGTGAAGTGTACTCTATCATAAGTGACACTGAGGGAAGCGGGATGCATGAGCATATACGGTTATAAAGATCACAGGTGAAGAATTTTCAAAATAGTGATAGAAGGCTACATCATCAGCATCTGGCAACTTGTCATCGCATCACTGCCAGCTTAAGTATCACTCACCTGTTGGGGTTGTTTTGGGGGTTCTGAATCCTGCCTTGCGTCACTGTTAGATACTGGTCACTCACTCCTGCAAGCTATTACCAGAATTTGAGCAGAAATAACATAGATAAGGTGAAGATAGTGTTGACTAGGGAGGAGCAGCCTAGCGAGGGGAAGCCTAGTGAGGGTGACGTCAGACACTCCTAGAAGCTCAGACAAGCTAAATTTTACAACCTAATTACTTTCTGTGTTTTATAAGTAGAAGTGATAAGTGCTAGAATCACTGTTGGTAGTTTTAGAAATACGGGTATTACTACTGATATTTATTAGCAGTATGAATACTTAGAAGTGGGGGCACACATACACACGAGCACACAAAACACACACACACACACACACACACACACACACACACACACACACACACACACACACACACACACACACACACACACACACACACACACGTACACACACACACACATACACACACACACACACCACTACACACCACAC
>NC_069402.1:14182833-14212833 GCF_026875155.1 Cherax quadricarinatus
TCCCCCTTTCCTCCAAAGGAAAAATTCTTTGTCTACAAGACTCCTAAGTGCACCGCTCACCCTTTTCCCCTCATCAATTCTGTGATTCACCTCATCTTTCATAGACCCATCCGCTGACACGTCCACCCCAAACATCTGAATACATTCACCTCCTCCATACTCTCTCACTCCAATCTGATATCCAATCTTTCATCACCTAATCTTTTTGTTATCCTCATAACCTTACTCTTTCCTGTAGTCACTTTTAATTTTCTTCTTTTGCACACCCTACCAAATTCATCCACCAATCTCTGCAACTTCTCTTCAGAATCTCCCAAGAGCACAGTGTCATCAGCAAAGAGCAACTGTGACAACTCCCACTTTATGTGTGATTCTTTATCTTTTAACTCCACGCCTCTTGCCAAGATCCTCGCATTTACTTCTCTTACAGCCCCATCTATAAATATATTAAACAACACGTGACATCACACATCCTTGTCGAAGGCCCACTTTTACTGGGAAATAATTTCCCTCTTTCCTACATACTCTAACTTGAGCCTCACTATCCTGGTAAAAACTCTTCACTGCTTTCAGTAACCTACCTCCTACACCATTCACCTGCAACCTCTGCCACATTGCCCCCCTATCCTCCCTGTCATATGCCTTTTCCAAATCCATAAATGCTACAAAGACCTCTTTAGCCTTATCTAAATACTGTTCACTTATATGTTTTCACTGTAAACAACCTGCTCCACACACCCCCTACCTTTCCTAAAGCCTCCTTGTTCATTTGCTATCCTATTCTCTGTCTTACTATTAATTCTTTCAATAATAACTCTTCCATACACTTTACCAGGTATACTCAACAGACTTATCCACCTATAATTTTTGCACTCTCTTTTGTCCCCTTTGCCTTTGTACAAAGGAACTATGCATGCTCTCTGCCAGTCCCTAGGTACCTTGCCCTTTTCCATGCATTTATTAAATAATTGCACCAACCACTCCAAAACTATATCCCCACCTGCTTTTAACATTTCTGTGTTTATCCCATCAATCCTGGCTGCTTTACCCCCTTTCATTTTACCTACTGCCTTACGAACTTCCCCCACACTCACAACTGGCTCTTCCTCACTCCTACAAGATGTTATTCCTCCTTGCCATATACACGAAATCACAGCTTCCCTATCTTCATCAACATTTAACAATTCCTCAAAATATTCCCTCCGTCTTCCCAATTCCTCTAACTCTCCATTTAATAACTCTCCTCTCCTATTTTTAACTGACAAATCCATTTGTTCTCTAGGCTTCCTTAACTTCTTAATCTCACTCAAATACTTTTTCCTATTTTCCAACAAAATTTGTTGATAACATCTCACCCACTCTCTCATTTGCTCTCTTTTTACATTGCTTCACCACTCTCTTAACCTCTCTCTTTTTCTCCATATACTCTTCCCTCCTTGCATCACTTCTACTTTGTAAAAACTTCTCATATGCTAACTTTTTCTCCCTTACTACTCTCTTTACATCATCATTCCACCAATCGCTCCTCTTCCCTCCCGCACCCACTTTCCTGTAACCACAAACTTCTGCTGAACACTCTAACACTACATTTTTAACCCTACCCCATACCTCTTCGACCCCATTTCCTATGCTCTCATTAGTCCATCTATCCTCCAATAGCTGTTTACATCTTACCCTAACTGCCTCCTCTTTTAGTTTATAAACCTTCACCTCTCTCTTCCCTGATGCTTCTATTCTCCTTGTATCCCATCTACCTTTTATTCTCAGTGTAGCTACAACTAGAAAGTGATCTGATATATCTGTGGCCCCTCCATAAACATGTACATCCTGTAGTCTACTCAACAGTCTTTTATCTACCAATACATAATCCAACAAACTACTGTCATTTCGCCCTACATCATATCTTGTATGCTTATTTATCCTCTTTCTCTTAAAATATGTATTACCTATAACTAAACCCCTTTCTATACAAAGTTCAATCAAAGGGCTCCCATTATCAATTACACCTGGCACCCCAAACTTACCTATCACACCCTCTCTAAAAGTTTCTCCTACTTTAGCATTCAGGTCCCCTACCACAATTACTCTCTCACTTGGTTCAAAGGCTCCTATTCATTCACTTAACATCTCCCAAAATCTCTCTCTCTCCTCTGCATTCCTCTCTTCTCCAGGTGCATACCCGCTTATTATGACCCACTTTTCGCATCCAACCTTTACTTTAATCAACATAATTCTTGAATTTACACATTCATATTCTCTTTTCTCCTTCCATAACTGATCCTTCAACATTACTGCTACCCCTTCCTTTGCTCTAACTCTCTCAGATACTCCAGATTTAATCCCATTTATTTCCCTCCACCGAAACTCCCCTACCCCCTTCAGCTTTGTTTTGCTTAGGGCCAGGACATCCAACTTCTTTTCATTCATAACATCAGCAATCATCTGTTTCTTGTCATACGCACTACATCCAAGCACATTCAAGCATCCCAGTTTTATAAAGTTTTTCTTCTTCTCTTTTTTAGTAAATGTCTACAGGAGAAGGGGTTTACTAGCCCATTGCTCCCGGCATTTTAGTCGCCTCATACGACACGCATGGCTTACGGAGGAAAGATTCTTTTCCACTTCCACATGGACAATAGAAGAAATAAAGAAGAACAATAGCTATTTAGAAAAAGGAGAAAAACCTAGATGTTTGTATATACATATGCATGTGCGTGTCTGTGAAGTGTGACCAAAGTGTAAGTAGGAGTAGCAAGATATCCCTGTTATCTAGCGTGTTTATGAGACAGAAAAAGAAACCAGCAATCCTACCATCATGCAAAACAGTTACAGGTTTCTGTTTCACAGTCATCTGGCAGGACGGTAGTACTTCTCTGGGTGGTTGCTGTCTACCAACCTATTTTGAGGAATTGTTAAATGTTGATGAAGATAGGGAAGTTGTGATTTCGTGTATAGGGCAAGGAGGAATAGCATCTTGTAGGAGTGAGGAAGAGCCAGTTGTGAGTGTGGGGGAAGTTCGTGAGGCAGTAGGTAAAATGAAAGGGGGTAAGGCATCCGGGATTGACGGGATAAAGATAGAAATGTTAAAAGCAGGTGGGGATGTAGTTTTGGAGTGGTTGGTACAATTATTTAATAAATGTATGGAAGAGGGTAAGGTACCTAGGGATTGGCAGAGAGCATGCATAGTTCCTTTGAATAAAGGCAAAAGGGACAAAAGAGAGTGCAAAAATTATAGGTGGATAAGTCTGTTGAGTATAACTGGTAAAGTGTATGGTAGAGTTATTATTGAAAGAATTAAGAGTAAGACGGAGAATAGGATAGCAGATGAACAAGGAGGCTTTAGGGAAGGTAGGGGGTGTGTGGACCAGGTGTTTACAGTGAAACATGTAAATGAACAGTATTTAGATAAGGCTAAAGAGGTCCTTGTGGCATTTATGGATTTGGAAAAGGCGTATGACAGGGTGGATAGGGGGGCAATGTGGCAGATGTTGCAGGTGTATGGTGTAGGAGGTAGGTTACTGAAAGCAGTGAAGAGTTTTTACGAGGATAGTAAGGCTCAAGTTAGAGTATGTAGGAAGAGGGAAATTATTTCCCAGTAAAAGTGGGTCTTAGACAAGGATGTGTGATGTCACGGTGGTTGTTTAATATATTTATAGATGGGGTTGTAAGAGAAGTAAATGCGAGGGTCTTGACAAGAGGCGTGGAGTTAAAAGATAAAGAATCACACATAAAGTGGGAGTTGTCACAGTTGCTCTTTGCTGATGACACTGTGCTCTTGGGAGATTCTGAAGAGAAGTTGCAGAGATTGGTGAATGAATTTGGTAGGGTGTGCAAAAAAAGAAAATTAAAAGTGAATACAGGAAAGAGTAAGGTTATGAGGATAACAAAAATATTAGGTGATAAAAGATTGGATATCAGATTGGAGGGAGAGAGTATGGAGGAGGTGAATGTATTCAGATATTTGGGAGTGACGTGTCAGCGGATGGGTCTATGAAGGATGAGGTGAATCAAAGAATTGATGAGGGGAAAAGGGTGAGTGGTACACTTAGGAGTCTGTGGAGACAAAGAACTTTGTCCTTGGAGGCAAAGAGGGGAATGTATGAGAGAATAGTTTTACCAATGCTCTTATATGGGTGTGAAGCATGGGTGATGAATGTTGCAGCGAGGAGAAGGCTGGAGGCAGTGGAGATGTCATGTCTGAGGGCAATGTGTGGTGTGAATATAATGCAGAGAATTCGTAGATTGGAAGTTAGGAGGAGGTGCGGGATTACCAAAACTGTTGTCCAGAGGGCTGAGGAAGGGTTGTTGAGGTGGTTTGGACATGTAGAGAGAATGGAGCGAAACAGAATGACTTCAAGAGTGTATCAGTCTGTAGGGGAAGGAAGGCGGGGTAGGGGGGTCGGCCTAGGAAAGGTTGGAGGGAGGGGGTAAAGGAGGTTTTGTGTGCAAGGGGCTTGGACTTCCAGCAGGCGTGCATGAGCGTGTTTGATAGGAGTGAATGGAGACGAATGGTTTTTTAATACTTGACGTGCTGTTGGAGTGTGAGCAAAGTAACATTTATGAAGGGGTTCAGGGAAACCGGCAGGCCGGACTTGAGTCCTGGAGATGGGAAGTACAGTGCCTGCACTCTGAAGGAGGGGTGTTAATGTTGCAGTTTAAAAACTGCAGTGTAAAGCACCCTTCTGGCAAGACAGTGATGGAGTGAATGATGGTGAAAGTTTTTCTTTTGTGCCACCCTGCCTTGGTGGGAATCGGCCAGTGTGATAGTAAATAAAAATAAATATAAATAAATATATATATATAATATAATATATATATATATAATATATATATATAATATATATATATATATATATATATATATAATATATATATATATATATTGTGGCAATAGTCAGGTGGAGTGTCGAGTGGGTAGAGGTAGCACTGGTGGAATTAGTAGTGGAACTAATGTGGTGAGACTGATGGGTAGAGTGGAACCTGTTGATATCATGTTACAGCAATCTCCAGAATGGGTAATATCCTGTTGATTAGCAATTTTGAGATACTGTAACTACCGGACTTTTGATGGATAGTATTACTGGCAGGAATTAGGGCAGCTTGTATGTATTTTCTCCGTCTTAAATCGTTTTCTTTAATCACTGAATTTCTGTTGCCCTTGGGAACAAACGTTTCCTCTGCCTCCTTGCATTTTGTTGTTACGTATTCCATCATTTCGTTTACCGACTTTCCTACCAGTTCTCTGTCCCACCGAACCTTTTGAAGGAAGTTCCTCAAACCTATGTAGTCCCCCCATTTGTAGCCTGGCTTTTCCCATTCAACTCCTGTTACCCTCTCAATTTGTAACTCTACTATGTATTCAAAGCACAGAACCACGTGGTCACTAGCTCCTAGGGGCCTCTCATATGCGATGTCCTCAATGTCTGAACTGCTCAGGGTGAACACAAGGTCCAGTCTTGCTGGTTCATCCTCTTCTCTCTCTCTGGTAGTGTCCTTAACATGTTGTTGCATGAGGTTTTCCAGTACCACATCCATCATCTTGGCTCTCCATGTTTCGGGACCACCGTGTGGCTCCAGGTTTTCCCAAATCGATCTCCCTGTGATTGAAATCACCCATAACCAGTAACTTTGCTCTGCTCGAGTGAGCTCTTTTTGCCACCTCAGCCAGTGTGTCCACCATTGCTCTGTTACTCTCTTCATATTCCTTTCTTGGCCTCCTGCAGTTATGTGGTGGATTATACATCACTGCAATGACTACCTTGCACTCCCCAAACTGAAGTGTACCTACTATTTAGCCTCTCTCGCCAATCCCGTCCATGCCTCCCATTTCCTCAAATTTCCATCGGTTTTTTTACGAGCATTGCAACCCCTCCTCCCCTCTGCTCTTTCTGTCTTTCCTCAGGATCTGGTATTCTAGTGGTAAGATTGAATCTGTTATTGTCTCAGTGAGTTTCGTTTCTGTAACTGCTATGATGTCTGGGGACTTCTCATTGATTCCTTCATGCCACTCCTCATATTTGTTCATAATTCCAACTGCATTTATGTACCAAACCTTCAACTTATCTCCTAAAACTGCAGTCTTGGGAAGATATTGGGGTTAGGAGAGCAGGAGCCCTAGTGGGGCCTACAGGGGTTGTGGTGGGGGCAGAGTTTCCATAGGGGGTTGCAGTGGGGGCAGAGTTCCCATAGAGGGTTGCTGTAGGGTTGGGGTTTGTGTGTGTGTTTGTGTGTGTATATGTATGTGTGTGTGTGTGCATGTGTGTGTGTGTGTGTGTGTGTGTGTGTGTGTGTACTCACCTAACTGTACTCACCTAATTGTGGTTGCAGGGGTCGAGACTCAGCTCCTGGCCCCGCCTCTTCACCGAGTACAACTAGGTCCCCTCTCTCCCTGCTCCACGAGCTTTATGATCCCTCATCTTAAAGCTGTGTATGGTTCCTGCCTCCACTACCTCACTTGCTAGGCTATTCCACTTCCTGACTACTCTATGACTGAAGAAATACTTCCTAACATCCCTTTGACTCATCTGGGTCTTCAACTTCCAATTGTGACCCATTGTTTCTGTGTCCCCTCTCTGGAACATCCTGTCTCTGTCCACCTTGTCTATTCCACTCAGTATTTTGTATGTCGTTATCATGTCTCCCCTAACCTTCCTGCCCTCCATTGTCGTCAGGCCGATTTCCCTTAACCTTTCTTCATAAGACATTTCCCTTAGCTCTGGAACTAACCTTGTCGCAAAGCTTTGCACTTTCTCTAATTTCTTGACGTGCTTGATCAAGCGTGGGTTCCAAGCAGGCGCTGCATACTCCAGTATGGGCCTCACATACACGGTGTATAGTGTCTTAAACGATTACTTACTAAGGTATTGGAATGCTGTTCTCAGGTTTGCCAGGCGCCCATATGCTGCAGCAGTTATCTGGTTGATGTGTGCTTCCGGAGACGTCCTCGGTGTTACACTCACCCCAAGATCTCTCTCCATGAGCGAGGTTTGCAGTTTTTTGGCCACCTAACCTATACTCCGTCTGCGATCTTTTTTGCCCTTCCCCGATCTTCATGACTTTGCATTTTGCGGGGTTAAATTCGCGAAGCCAGTTGCTGGACCAGGTGTCCAGTCTGTCCAGGTCTCTTTGAAGTCTTGCCTGATCCTCATCTGATTTAATTCTCCTCATTAACTTCACATCATCTGCGAACAGGGACACTTCTGAGACTAACCCTTCCATCGTGTCATTCACATATACTAAAAATAGCACTGGTCCTAGGACCCACCGCTGTGGGACCCCTCCTCATCACAGGTGCCCACTGTGATACCTCATCACGTACCATGACTCGTTGTTGCCTCCCTATCTGATCCATTGCAGTGCCCTTCCTGTTATAGACACCTGATCCTATAGCTTCTGTGAGGAACTGTGTCAAAGGCCTTCTTGCAGTCCAAGAAGATGCAATCAACCCAGCCCTCTCTCTCGTGTCTTACTTCTGTTACTTTATCATAAAGCTCCAGAAGGTTTGTGACACAGGATTTGCCTTCCATAAATACGTGCTGGTTGGCATTTATATTCTTGTTCCGTTCCAGGTGCTCCACCACTCTCCTCCTGATAATCTTCTCCATGACCTTGCATACTATACACATCAGTGACATTGGTTTATAGTTTAGTGCCTCTTTTCTGTCTCCTTTCTTTATAAATGGAAACTACAATTGCCGTCTTCCATACCTCACATAGTTGCCCAGTTTCAAGGGATGTGTTGCATATCTGCTCCCTCTTAAAGGACCCACGGGGAGATGTTGTCAGGTCCCATTGCCTTTGAGGTATCAATGTCCCTTGTGTGTGTGTTTGTGTGTGTGTGTGTGTGTGTGTGTGTGTGTGTACTCACCTAATTACTCACCTAATTGTGATTGCAGGGGTCGAGACCAGCTCCCGGCCCCGCCTCTTCACTGATCGCTACTGGGTCCTCTCTCTGTCTGCTTCCTGAGCTTTGTCATACCTCTCTTAAAACTATGTATGGTTCCTGCCTCCACACTTACACTTGCTAGGCTATTCCACTTGCTGACAACTCTATGACTGAAGAAATACTTCCTAACGTCCCTGTGACTCGTCTGAGTCTTCAGCTTCCAGTTGTGACCCCTTGTCCCTGTGTCCCCTCTCTGGAACATCCTGTCTCTGTCCACCTTGTCTATTCCCCGCAGTATCTTGTATGTCGTATATCATGTCTCCCCTGACCCTTCTGTCCTCCAGTGTCGTCAGTCCGATTTCCCTTAACCTTCCTCGTACGACATTCCCTTGAGCTCTGGGACTAGCCTTGTTGCAAACCTTTGTACCTTCTCTAACTTCTTGATGTGCTTGGCCAGGTGTGGGTTCCAGACTAGTGCTGCATACTCCAGTATGGGCCTAACATACACAGTGTACAGTGTCTTGAACGATTCCTTATTAAGGTATGGAACGCTATTCTCAGGTTTGCCAGGCGCCCGTTATGCTGCAGCAGTTATTTGGTTGATGTGTGGCTCTGGTGATGTGCTTGGTGTTTTGGTCACCCCAAGGTCTTTCTCCCTGAGTGAGGTCTGTAGTCTTTGTCCACCTAGCCTATACTCTGTCTGCGGTCTTTTTTGCCCCTCCCCAATCTTCATGACTTTGCATTTGGCTGGATTGAATTCGAGAAGCCAGTTACTTGACCACATGTCCAGCCTGCCCAGGTCTCTTGCAGCCTGCCTCATCCTCGTCCGATTTAATTCTTCTCATCAACTTCACGTCATCTGCGAACAGAGACGCTTCAGAATCTATTCCTTCCATCATGTCGTTCACATATATCAAAAATAGCACTGGTCCTAGAACTGACCCCTGTGGGACCCTCTCGTAACAGGCGCCCACTTGATACCTCTTAACGTACCATAACTCGTTGCTGCCTCCCTGTCAGGTATTCCCTTATCCATTGCAGTGCCCTCCCTTTTACATGCGCCTGATCCTCCAGTTTCTGCACTAATCTCTTGTGGGGAACTGTGTCAAAGGCCTTCCTGCAGTCTAGGAAAACGCAATCTACCCACCCCTCTCTCTCGTGTCTTACTTCTGTTACCTTGTCATAAAACCCAGGAGGTTTGTGATACAAGATTTGCCTTCCATGAACCCATGCTGGTTTTCATTTATAATCTTGTTCCTTTCCAGGTGTTCGACCACTCTCCTCCTGATAATCTTCTCCATGACTTTGCACACAATACATGTCAGAGACACAGGTCTGTAGTTTAGTGCTTCGTTTCTGTTTCCTTTCTTAAATATGGAGACTACATTAGCTGTCTTCCATTTCTCATGTAGTTGCCCAGTTTCAAGGGATGTGTTGAAGATTGTGGTTAGAGGCACACACAGCATCTCTGCTCCTTCTCTAAGGACCCATGGGGAGATGTTGTCCGGTCCCATCGCCTTTGAGGTGTCAAGGTCACTTAAGAGCTTCTTCACCTCATCCAACACTTGTTGGTATATTCCCACTTGATGTTCCCTTCTGTGCTGTCTTCCCACAGCCCTTCCTGTCTCTACTGTAAAAACTTCCTTAAATCTCCTGTTCAGCTCTCACAATACCTCCTGATCATTTCTTGTGAGTTCACCACCTTCTGTCCTTAATCTGATCACCTGGTCTTTGACTGTTGTCTTCCTCCTGATGTGGCTATACAACAGTTTGCGGTCAGTCTTAATTCTCGATGCTATGTCATTTTCATACTGTCGTGTGTGTGTGTGTGTGTGTGTGTGTGTGTGTGTGTGTGTGTGTGTGTGTGTGTTGTGTGTGTGTGTGTGTGTGCGTGCGCGCATGTCTGTGTCCGCGTGTCTGTCTGTATTATACACACCATACCCATCCTGTGCGTGGTAGTCCAAAGATTACAGAGGTACATAATTGGTCCAGCGACTGGCTGCAAAGTTTTGATATCTAAACAAGTTACAGCGTTAATGAACTATTTACTTGTCATATCTGTTACATTTGTAATGAGATAATTAAGCAGACATGAATCAAGTCTCAAAAATTTACAAAAAAATATTACCTTTTCTTTTAGCAAGGTATCCTGGAATGTAACTAGCTTAAGTGGAAGTGTGTTATTAACTGTGAGTAAAGTAAGGGAATTTTTCCAGAATTGTTGGTAATATACCACTGTGGATAAAATACTTTGACATTTCTTGAACATTTCTGAGTTATCTTTGAATTAATTAATCTGACTGAATTCCAGCACATAATGACACAATATGTGAGCATTGCTCATCTGGCAAAGGCACTGGTAAAGGAGCCGGGTGGTAGTGACATTCATGAATCTGCTTATTTTGTTAACTGCAACATAGATATGCGGCTCCTCCTGCATTATAGCGATGACAAGTGGACTGACTGGTGTCAGTCTCCCTAAGTCTCAAGTCAATGAAATTGTCTTACATATCACTGTTCTCAAACTCCTGACAGCCCAAGATTGTAATCTACTCCCTCTTTGAAGGCACATAACTTACCCAATTAATCAGTTCTATCATGCATCTGAAGACTAACGTGAGATGGAATTCACGCAAGGTGTACTCTAACTCCACTGTCAACAGTCCTTCCATACCTGGACCTGATTCTGACGTAAGCATGTGTGCGCGAGCTTACCTATAAGTAATGATTTATATCAGGTTGAAGAGGTCGAATCATAGCTCCTCGCCGTGCCTCTTTGCTTTTCGCTACTAGGTTCACCCTCTTCTGATTTCAGAAAGCTTAATCGTACCTCTTTTCAAGGCTATGCTTGCATCCTGCCTCTACACTTCCTGACAACTCTAAGGCTGAAGAAATACTTCCTTATGTCCCTGTGACTTATTTGAGTTTTCAACTTCCATCTTTGCCCTCGTGTTCCTGTTCCAATCAGACAATGTGTCCTTGCTCTCCCTATCAATTCCTCTCAGTATTTTATACATTGTTAGCGTATCCTCCCTTGTCCTCCTGTTCTCCTGTGTCGTCAGGTTGTTTTCCCTTCATCTCTCCTCATGGGACATACCCCTTAGCTCCGGGACTAGTCTTCCTGCAAACCTCAGCAATTTCTCAGATTTCTTGACATGCTTAACCAGGTGTGGGTTTCATACTAATGCTGCATTCCCCAATATAGGCTGGACGTACATCATGTAGTGTTGCGAATGACTCCTTGCTTAGATTTCTGAAAGCTGGTCTTGGATTTGCAAGACGGGCAGTTTCTAAAGAAGTTATTTTTGATGTGCGCCTCAGGTGATATGCTCGATACAATACTCACCCCAAGGTTGGAGTGGGGGTGGAGTAACGTGGTGTGAGAATGGGGAAGGGATGGGATCAAATCTTGTTTCCGTTTCCTTCTTCTAAGCTTCTGATTCTTTTTAGCCTTATTGAATCTACTCTCAGAACTATGTATGCAGTTAGCCTCAACAACCTTCACATCCAAATCATTCCACTTCTCCTACCCACCTGAGACTAAAAAATAATTTCCAAGAATCTTCTGATTCATCCCTCCTTAATGACCTTCCACGTAACTGCTATATTCTTCTGTACTTGGTTTAGTATGTTAAACCGATTTTCATTATCCGCCTTATCAATCTTCTACGTCATAATCATTTACTGTTCCATTGTCTGTGCCATGGTTCGTCGTGTTCAGTTCCTTTAGTCTGCATTAAACACGTTCCTATGCATTGTACCTAGTTTAGTTGCAAACCTCTGTATATTTTTAAGCTTGTGAACCTTACTGGGTGTCAGGGGTCGAAATTATTTTTTCCGAGGATTCGCTTGGTATGATGTTGACTCTTAGTTTTGGTATATTTTCTTCCATTTCTCAATATTTATTTTATACTTCAGATGGTTCTTATTCTTATTCTTCTTTTCCTCTCCTCTCTATCTTTCTCTCCCTGCCCTTCTCTACTTCCATCTCTTCCTCCCATGCTCCTCTCCCTCTCCTTGTCCTCTCTCTCTCTCCCTCTGTTTCCTCAGCTCATTTAAAAACCTTTTTATTCTTAACAGACAGGTAAATAGCGATTGGAATTAAGTTGGAGCCATCTGTGGGCCAACGAATTCATTTGCTCATCTTATTTCATTGATGTCATTATGCTGTACTAACATTTTCCAGACTCGAGTCGTTCTAGCGTAGTTGGTGTTTGCTGCCCGTCTTGTTGTATTGGAGTTCTTGCTGTCCATGAATTGGAGCCTACTGTGGTACCTTGACAATATTGTTCATTTCCGTAACAGTAAGACCATCGACGGTGTTGAAAGTTATTACAACCCAAGTCCTAAAAGGCCTGTTATCCTGGGTATAAAGGGAGCAAAATGAACACAGCAAAAAAACTTTGAATTATATTATCCTTCACTAAGTATAGACAGAAGTATGTACGCTATATACGCTATGTACAGCAATAGGTATTAGTGCACGCCACGGTAATCAAGGCAGAATTGAAGCCAATAGAATGCAGACCACCATGCTTCAACCAGCTCTCGAATGGAAATGACAAGGGTGAGAATGTGAGTGGTATCCATGTCACCTTCACAATTGTCAGGCCTACAGTATGATTGGCTGAACCTAGATACTGATTCTGACGATGGGAACCCGTTAGATCCTTAGTATCTGGTTCGCTGGTTGGGGAGGCAGGCTATGTGAGTGTGTTAACATGCTCTGTATAAATGATTACATACTCTTTGCATGTATCAAAAGGTAAGCTATAATGAGAGCAAAATGTTCAAATAGAACAGCTTTCTCTGAACTGCTAGAAGAGACGGTCCTGTTCTTCCGGTTTAGAGGAGTAATTCCTTGATCGGGTGAATAACCTTGTGGGTCCTTCACCAAGGACCACCTGGTTTTGGAATCCATTTTACCTGACGCCAGTTTTCTTTTTGTGTCAGCTTTCCTTCTATTTTCTGACAGGCTTGCCTATGTAGGCTCATGTTATAGAAAGTGCGATGACTCTTGCACAGTCTCCAAGCCTTGTGTACTATAAATTGTCCTTCGCACTCTCCTCCACACTGTCCTACAATCTACCCTCCACACTGTTCTCCACACTGCCCTCCACACTACTGCTCTCATTACACGCCATTCTCCACACGACCATCCACACTACTATTACGAACACACAGAATGGCCTGTAACTTGGTCATAATGTTTTTTTTTTTTTTTTGAGCAAAAACAATTTCATCACTATTATTTAACTAGTATTTCCTTCACCAGATATATATATACAATTATGTATGCTTACTTACACTATAAGAACATAAGAACATAAGAAAGAAGGAAGACTGCAACAGGCCTACTGACCCACGCGGAGCAGGTCCATGTCCCACCCCGGATTAGACCAATGACCCACCCACCCCCCGGATTATCCCAATGACCCACCAGCCGGTCATCCCCACACAATGATGGAGCACTGAACCAACCCCAGCAGCAAAGCTAATCAGTTCACTCACACCCACCCTCACCCACTCATGTATTATATCCAACCTATTTTTAATCTACACAACGTTTTTATCCTCAGTAACTGTAACTCGGGAGTTTGTTCCACTCATCCACAACTCTATTACCAAACCAGTACTTTCCTATATCCTTCCTGAATCCTGAATTTTTCCTCACTTAAAAAACCATTGCTGCGAGTCCTGTCTAAGGCTAGATATTTCAGCACACTATTTTACATCCCCTTTATTTATTCCCTGTCTTCCAATTATACACCTTCAATCATATGCCCCCTAATTCTATGACTTTTCCTAGAAGAGTGCAGATTCAGTGCCCATTAGTCTATCCTAATAGGGAAGGTTTCTGATACATGGGATCAGCCTTTGTCCATCCCTCCTTTGTACATTGTACCAGAGCATTTGTATCCATTTGTAATACGGTGACTCAAAACTGGTGCACATAAACTAAATGAGGCCTAACCAAGGATGTAACAGAGTTGAAGACAACCTGAGGACACCTAGTTATTATGCTTCTTGATATGAAGCCAAGGATTCTATTAAGCTTATTGCAACACTTTATGGCCTGTTTTCTTGGTTTCAGTTTACTGCTAACCAGTACGTCCTGAATCTTTTTCGCAAATCCGAAATATTAAGATTCTACATTATTTAGTTTATAGTTGGCATGGTATTGTCCTGTCCAACATTTAGAAACTTTGCATTTGTCTATATTAAATAACTGCATCTATCTTGCCACCTCCTCCGACCAACTGAATCAGTCTACCAAATCTTCCTGGAGTGCTCTAATCTCCTCGTCAGAATGAATCGACGAGCCTATTGGTGTCATCGGCAAACTGTTTGATGGTCGCTCTTTATGCCCTCATCTATGTCGTTTATGTAGTTGTGAACAGCATGGGGCCCAACACTGACCCTGTGGACACCGCTCGTGACGCATCCCACTCTATTTTCTCCCCATTTATTGCAAACTCTCTGCTGCCTATTTGTCAACCATAGCCCTCTATCCAGGAAAAAATTTCTCCTCCTAATCCATGTTCCTAATTTTCCTCAATAATCTCTGATGTGGACCCTGTCAAAAGCCATACCTGAAGTCCATATACACAATATCATATCATTACCATGATCTACCTCCTCAAATGCCTATTCTTGGTCAGAAAGTGGCAGATGCAGTCAAGTAGATAAATGCAAGGTTCGAGCATGGAGTGCCCCATAACCCTAGTACTTAATAATTAAATGATGTAGAACTTAGCCAACAGATTGCAAAAAGGACTTGGGGGTTATGGAGAGCAGCAACCTTAAACCAAGACGCAATGCATTAGCGTAACATAATAAGGCAAAAATAGATTACTGTGAATTTTATAACAAGAATGTAAGCAACAAAGTCCAGAGGTCATACTGGCATCTTTATTATTACATCATTAGTAAGGCCTCACCTAGATTATGCAGCTCAGTTCTGGTCTCCATATTACAGATGGACATAAATAATTCCCGTTAGAAAACATTCACGTAGGATGACTAAATTAATACATAGCATTAGAAAATCTTCCTTATGAAGAAAGATTGAAGACTCTTAAGTTACATTCACTTGTTAGACGAAGAATTAGGGAAGACCTGACGAATGTAAATGTGGAAATAGGTATTTAAAAAAGGGATATTAATGAAGGTCTTAAGGATGGTCTCTCCAAGAAGAACCCGCAGTTAATGGATTTAAATTAGATAATTTAGATTTAGAAAGGACATAGGAAAGTATTATTGGTATGGTAAAATAAGGTAGTAGATGAGGGAACATCTACCTAGTTGGTTAATGAAGGCAGGGACTATTGGGTAGTTTCAAATTTAGGTTGGATAAACATGAGAGGAGGGTGGATTTGATGGGACTATTCCACATTCAAGAGCTTATTTCAGGGTGGCATTGAAAAATTGGTTGGGGGTCAAATGTTTTGTTATTGGGATGAATTTGTAAAGGACCTGCCTAGTAATGGGGCCAACAAGGCCTCACTGCATGTTCCTCCTTTTCCATTATGTTCTTAGTTCCTTATAAAAGTTAATAAATTCGTATTGGCAGGAACGCACCCTTTGAAAACCATGCTGAGATTCCTTGATTAATTTATGCTTTACAAGGTGGCTACGAACTGCGCTCTCAATTATTGATTCAAATTTATCCAACTATGAGTATAGGCTTATGGGTCTATATTCGAAGCTAAATACCTGTCACCTGCTTTGAAAATAGGTCTCAACATTGCCATTTTACCACTATCTGGCACCATGCCCAGTTTGTATTGATATGTTGAAAAGATTACCAAAAGTATTGCTAAGCTCCCTTTACATTCTTTAGAGCCCTGCATCCATTCACCGGGCCTGGGGATATGTTAGGTTTAATTTATCTATATGCCTAAGGAACATTTCGCCATGTGACCCTAATCGGCAGTTTATATATCGCTCCTGTTCATTTAATTTATCATTTTCTGGAATATCCGCTGTATCCTCCTGTGTAAAAAACTGAGAGGAATTAGTGTTAAAGCTTCTACACATTTCCTTATCACTGTCAGTGAGCAGACCCGAGGGAACTTTTAGTGGGCCTAATCATGTCCCTGATCTTACTTCTGTATACCAAAAGAATCCTTTTTGGGGTTAGTCTTCGATTCTCTCTGCAAACTTTAACCAAACCTCATTATCTCTTTTTGCTTTTCAATTTCTTTTTTTATATTTTCTCTCTTAGCTGACTATATCGATTTCCTTTAATTGCCCCTACTCATCTTTATGATTTGCCTATTATATGCCTCTCTTTTGACCAAATTAAGATTATTTTAAATCTATTGTTCATCCATTTAAGGAAATATTTTTTGTTTTGATCAGATTTCCCTATTTGGAACATAATTTGGACTGAGGCAGCTAGAACTATGCCCTGGAAGGACGTCATATCGGCAACCATCACCACCTAACCTGACCCTTAGTCAGTTCATTCCAGTTCAGCCCACCTAAGTAATTTTTCAGTCCTATAAATTCGCAAAAGCTGAAGTCAGGGACAGAGACTTGATTTGCCATTATTAGGGGAATTCCAATATAATTAAACTGATTGATTTTGTGATCACTTTCACCAAGCTCAACATTAACCTCAACCTTATTAATTAGTGTTTCCCTACTGGCAAGATACCAAGTCAAGGAGGTTTTTTCCCAATTGGCTCTGTCCGACAACCTGTTGTTAAAAAACAATTATGGAATCGAATCAAGAAAGTCACCTGACTCTAAATTTCCTGGTCAAATTGCTCCAGATCCAGACTGTCTATATTAGAAATCTCCATCAGCTCAACATTTTCGTAAGTAGAAGCTTACGAATTTCGTCCAATGAAGTTTACCTGCACTCCCTATCAAGATTGGGGCCCCTGAAAATCACACCCAAAATTATTTATCCTTTCTCGGCCCTCCGAGAACAGTACCAAACAGATTCATGTTGACGCTCTAATTTTAATCTAGTCTAACACAACAATTTAAATTGTCTCTGATATACATTGCTACACCACCACTTTCCAGTTGACCCTTCAGTGTGAATAATTTTAGCCTTGTATAATGACAATCAATGCACTCACTATCTTCAGATTGAGCCAGTGTCTCTGTATAGCAATAATATCTTATGTTTCCTGCACTGCAATTAATCTAGCTCATCTATCATATTCTTACACTCCTGCCATTATAAGTAAACCCTAAGGGAGCTAGTCCCTATGCTTGCCCCTGCTGTCCCCCTTTGTTTTGCTGACCTGACTATAGTTTTATTTATAACTTCATGCAGACTGCCTTTAATACATATTACTGTTTCTAACCCCTAGTGTGCAACCCTTGCCTGTTTCCCACACATAATACCCATACCTCTATCTTCCATCAGTTTAAAAATCATAGGCATTACATCAGTGGCTTCTCAATTGAGTCTGCAAGTGTACCACTCCAGCCCCAGATGAACTACAGGGAACGACCTGACGAAAGACATTAAGGAAGGTAAGAAATATTGTTGTTGTATTGGGGAAAGCCAAGTTAGGTATATGGATAGGGCGTTCCTGCTGTGAAGGGACAGGAGAAGGAGACAGAGGAGTTGCTTTCCTTGGGCTGGGATGGAGGATAAATTGTTAGCTGTCCTGGAGACATCATGGAGAGCGGTAATGGGAGCAATCCTATTATCTGTCTCAGTGATGAGGCACGATGTTGGCAAGACGTAGGAGTGAGGACCTGATTAGTCAGGTAAGGTCGAGCAAATAGAAATAATAAGAGTAAGGGTGGAACCCTCTCATATGTGGTATTTTTGGCCAAGGAAGGGGAGTTGTGAAGTGAATGGTGTCCAGGGCAATTGGTGTCAATTGCTGGCTGGACAAATAACAGAAGGAAAATGCGGATAACAATCATTGGACAACTGGGACCTGCTACTATGGTCAAGAAATGACATTATGCTAGGGATGGGGTTTCCACTTATCTAGGTGTGGGTGGGAGCACTGGCAACTGCATGGAGGGAGCAGTTAGGACTTTAAACTAGGAATAGTTAGTGGTAATGGGTTTTGGCAGGAAAAACAGTGAAGTCCCCAGTGGTAGTAATATTATCGAGTTCTAGGGGAAACTAGTAATATAATAAGGAACGGATAGATATTAAAAGCCAGGGACCTTGTTTGATAAGGACAGTAATAGGTTAGTATAAAAATAGAAATGAGCAGAAGGGTAAAGAAAAGGAGAGTCTTTCAATGTTTATTATTCTAATTGGCCAGTAAATGCTAGGAATAAGATGACGAGTTGAGATTTATTCTAGTTGTAGGTAACATTGATGTAATTTGCCTTAACTGAGACGTGGTTAATTCAAAAAGTCGGGACAAGCCTGCGGAATGTAATTCAGGTTGTAAATTGTTCCAAGAAGATAGAAGTATGGGAGGGGGGGTGGGGTGCATTGTAATGTCCGAGAATCGCTTGAACTTTTGCATAAAAACGGGTATTACGTCTGAAGTAACACATACAGAGTCTTCTGTTTGGATAGAATTTTCAGAGGGGCAATGAAAAACTGATTTTAAAGAGTGATATACGTCCCCGCAAACTTTAGATAGGAACAAGGGCAACTACTATGTGGAGGAAATTGTTAAGGCCACAAGGATCACGATAATTAGTAATTCTAGGAGGACTTTAACTTAGTCGATGTTTGAATGGAAATTTCTTGACTGTGAATTTAGGAATCAATACGACATCTTAGAAGTATTTTCAGGATTGTTTTTTGAAGCAGTTTGTGACAGAACCTACAATTGGAAATAAACCTGCTGAACTTAGTTATGCAAGCAATGAATCCCTTGTTATGACAGTTTTCTGACCATCCATGCTGCTCAAAGAGCGTTTATATCCCATATAAAGAAATTAGATCAAATACAAAGACCGAAATGGATGAAATAATAGGCACAAATATCTACTAGGGCATAAGAAAGGAAAATTATATAGGCGTATCAAAGTAGTGAGGGTCATCTTATGAATCAGGTATATTACATTAAAGAGGGACATTAAAAAGGGTATAAGAAAAGCTAAAATGTGACTATGAAATTAAGTTGCTAGGGATTTCTAACACTAAACCCCAAAAAGCTTTTTTTCCCAGGTCTATAGAACAAAAGTTAGAAATAAG
Organism: Cherax quadricarinatus; assembly: GCF_026875155.1. Taxonomy (NCBI): domain Eukaryota; kingdom Metazoa; phylum Arthropoda; class Malacostraca; order Decapoda; family Parastacidae; genus Cherax; species Cherax quadricarinatus. The sequence goes on from NC_069402.1 coordinate 14,201,862, forward strand.
ATAGTCCCCTTAAAAAGAACTATGGGCCACCTTACTGGCAAAGAGAATGTGCGTTATTATGTTAAATAAATATTTTTCTCTCATTTTTTACACAGAAGACACTAACAAATCCAGTAATTAATTTTTACAGTGGGCTAGAAGAGATAAATTATGTAAATCACAGTCACTATGAATGGTGTGAAGCAGATAGCAGACTGAAAGCAAAAAAGTCGCTCGGGTCCTGATGAAGGTTTTTTTCAAGGGTTCTTAAGGAATGCAAAAGGAACACTGTGAACCATTAACTAATATTTTTAATTTAATCTCTTACAAACAGGTGTAGTGTCCTGATTATGTGGAAGAATGGCTAATGTAACCTTATTTAAAAAACAGGGGACAAGTCGTTACCGCAAATTACCGCCCAATAAGCCTACCCAATTGTAAGGCAAATTACTAGAGTCAATTTATACTGAGATTATAAGAAAGCCATCTCGATAAGCATTAGCTTGATTAATGATACGCAGCATGGATTCACAAGAGGGGCCGTCTAGGTCTAACTAATTTATAACTTTCTTCAGTAAAAGCTTTTGAGGCTGTTGACCACATAAAGAATTGATATAATTTACTTAGAATTTAGTAAGGCCTTCTATAGAAAGAGTTCTGCACCATAGACTAGTTAAAGAAAGTGGCAGCTCATGGCAATTGGGGGAAAAGTGCTCTCGTGGATCGAGTCATGGCTCACTGAACAGGAAACAGGAGTGTCCAAAATGTGGTTAAAGTCCCGAGTGGGGATCTGTAACAAGTGGCGTTCCCACAGGGATCATCTTTGGTCCTGTTGTAAGTTATAAATATATATCAATGATCTTGATGAGGGAATAACTAGTGATATGAGCAAATTCGCCGATGACACAAAGAAAGGTAGGATAATTGATTCAAACGTAGATGTTTAATGAACTTCAGGAGATTTAAACAAACTCTATTCATGGTCAGAAAAAGGTGGCCGATGCAGTCAACAATGTAGATAAATGCAAGGTTTCTGGCTTTAGGGAGTGCCCAAAACCTAGTACATATAAAATTAAATGATGTAGAACATAGCATACAGATTGCGAAAAGGAACATGGGGGTTTATGGAGCAGCAACACCATAAACCAAGACACAATGTCCTAAGCATACAGAATAAGGCAAATAGATTACTGGATTTTATATCAAAAAGATGTAAGCCACAGAAGTCCAGAGGTCATACTGCAGCTAATACATAATTAATAAGGGCCACACCTAAATATGCAGCACAGTTTCAGGTCTCCGTATTACAAAATGGACATAAATTCGTTAGAAAAACATTCAGCGTAGATGACTAAATTAAATACATAGCATTTGAAATCTTCCTTATGAAGAAAGATTGAATACTCTTAGTTACATCACTTGTTAAAAGAATGAGGGGAGACCGTGATTCGAAGTGTATAATGGAAGATAGGTATTAATAAAGGGGATAATTAATAAGGTCTTGAGGATGCCTCCGAAACAAGAGGAACCCCAGTAATGGATTTAAATTAGATAAGTATAGATTAAAAGGACATAGGAAAACTTGGTTTGGAAAATAGGGTAGTTGATGAGTGGAACATTTTACCTAGTTGGGTTATTGGGGCTGGATTTTTGGGGGTTTCAAATCTGGGTTGGATAAGTACTGAGTGGGGGGGGTTTTTGGGATTTGAGGGGGTTTTTACATCAAGCTTATTTTTTGGGGTGGCATTAAAAATTGGGTTGGGAAAATTTTTTGTTAGTGGGATAATTGTAAAGGCCCTGCCTAGTATGGGCCCCAAGGCCTCCTGCAGGTTCCCCTTTTCTTATTTTTTTTCCCTTGTACATAAATTTTGCCAAAAAGTTGTTCCAGTTGTCAATAAGGGATTGCAAGTTCCTTGCATATCTGTTAGCCAGCAATTTACCCAATTGCCCTAACAACCATTCATTTTACCCTCTTCAACAAGATTACATATGATTGGGATCCCCCCCTTAAAATTTAATAAAATCTATAGCTGCCCTGTACTTACTGCAGCTCTTCTCTCCACCTTCCAATATCATTTCCACCAGCACTGAGACAGATAATGGGTTTTTGTTCCCTTTCCCCTGACATGATTTAAACCAGCCTTTTGGGCTATGTCCCCAACACCAGCTCCGGGGAAGCACACCTATCTCCCCCCTTTTTATTCCTATTAAAAAAAGACGGTCAATGTATCTTTACCGGGGTCCCCAAACCCCAAGAATCCTTACCCTATTGCGGGGGCAGTATACCCTTACCTTCACGGCCATGAAACATTCACCCTAAAGAACAGAGAAGCGATTTCCTGTTCAGATTTCACTTTTAAACTTTCCTTACTCGATCGCCTCCAATTACTGTGAACCACTCGCCACTTTTGCAGGTGCGGGCTGCACCCATGCGGTAGCCGTTGCTACCTCCCCACCTACAGCCTCCTCACAGCGAGGACAGACGCACATCACTGCAGAAGCCTCATTCCCCCACAACTCCACCTCCTCAATCTCTCCCCACACCCATTGAGGTGACCTTCAGCCCCCCTAATCTCCTCCGGAGAAGCAAAAACCCCTCCTTCAACTCTCCACCTCAGTTTTTAAACATGCAGAAGCAACCCCATGCTTTTAAAAAGTCCACTACCCCAAAGCAGCTAAAGGTCTGTGACCTCATGTGACGACGGGTTTTGTAAATTGTGACAACAACGGGCCCAACATGACCCCAGGAACACCGCTTGTACTGCCCCCATTCGATTTCTCCCCATTTATGAAAAACTCTCTGCTGTCTATTTTTCACCCAGCCCACCCAGGAAAAAATTTCTCCCCCCTTTTCCTTTGTGCCCTAAGTTTCCTAAAATAGCCTCTGGTTGGAACTCTATCGAAAACGTTACTAAAGTCCATATCACAAATCATTTCTTTACCTGATCTACCCCTCAAAGCCTTAGGAAAAAATTTAGTAAATTTCGTAAGACGGAACCCCCCTTTTGTAAAACCTTTTTTGAGAATCATTAATCAATCTGTCCCTTCAAGATGGCTACAATTGTTTTTTTTTTCGGGAAATTATTTTTCCCAAAAATTTTCCCACTTGGGGGTAAGGCTTTTTGGGCTAATTTCAAAACCCAAGGCCCTTCACCTGCCTTGAAAATAGGTTTTACATTTCCTTTTTCCACTTTAGCCTTCCCATTTTTGAGTGAAGTTAAAAAGATTAGAAAAAAATAAATAACAAAAAAAGGCACAATACCGGACTGGAACGAACCAAATAACCCGCACATTAAAGAGGAAGCTTACGACGACGTTTCGGTCCGACTTGGCCATTGACAAAGTCCACGACTTTGTAAAAGGGCCCCAAGCGGACCAAAACGTCGTCGAAAGCTTCCCCTCTTTTATTTGGGGGGTTATTTGTGTAAGATTAGCCAAAGGTAGCAAATTTCCCTTTTTAACTTTCCTTTAACACCCTTGAAACATTTTCATCAGGACCTGGGGATTTTTTATTTTTATTTTCTATTTGTCTGAGGACCATGCACTTTTTCCCGCAAATCGTACATAGTTTATTAATCCTTTTCAAAACTAACTTTATTTCAGGAATATCGCTATATTTTTCCTGGGTGAAAACTAGGGAAATATTATTTAGTATTTCACACTACCTTATCACGCAGTTCTGACCAATTTTTACAATTAAGGGGGGCCAAAATCTTGCCCCAAATCTTACTTCGTATACCTGAAAAAACCCTTTTGGGGTTAGTTTTGAATCCCTTGCAACCTTTAAACCCTCATAACCCCTTTTTGCTTTTCTTATTCCTTTTTTAATTTCTCCTTTAATTGAAATATTGTTTTCTTAACTGCCCACCCCCTTTTGATACGCCATTATGCCCTTCTTTTGACCATAGATTTTTAATTTTTGTTCCATCCATTTGGGATCATTTTTGTTAATCTAATTTCCCTCCGGAACAAAGTTGTCTGGCAGCTAGTCATGCTCCAAAAAAACATAAAATTTTGGCATCCAAACACCTACCGACCCATAGTCATACACCCCAATTTAGCCCACCCAAGTAATTTTTCAGCCCCATAAAGTGGGGCCAAGCAAAAATCGGGAAAAGGATTTGAGCATTACGGGGAATTTCCCAGATTATTGAACTAAGTGATTTGTAATCCTTTCCCCAGCCATCTTAACCTCAAGAAAATTTAATTTAGTGAATCTTGTTGGCAAAACCAAGTAAACAGATTGTTAAATTTTCCTGACATACATCGCCACACCCCACCCTTCCTATTGACCCTATCTGGGGAATAGTTTATAACCCTGTAGTTGCATTAAAAAGGCATTTCCTATCTTCGGGTTTAAACCAGGTCTCTTTTTATACCAATAATATTATATTACCACACTTGCAAGTAATTTTAGCCATCATCTTATTTTTAGATCCTATATTTGTATATAAACCTTTAGGGAGCTAGTCATTTTTTGCCCTCTACTTTCTCTTTGTTTGTTGTCTTTGATTTGCCTTTTACTAGCAACTTTATTTTTGAATATTGTCTTTTAAAACAACCCCGGGGTTTCCCCCGGTAAAATGCTTTTTTTAACCCTAATGCTGCAGCCTATTTTTCCCACAAAACCCCCATACCTCTAAAAACTATCTTTTTTAAAAACCAGACAATCATAAATTACCCCTATAAATTAAATTGGCTAATGCAACCATCCCCCCAGAAAAATAACCCCACCCCTTGATACATATCACTTTCCAAAGAAAAGGTCCCATTTTATAAATGAAGGGGTTGCAAGTTCCTTGCAGTCCCTGTCTAGCCGGGCAATTATACAATTGCCCTAACATCCTTCATTCCAACTCCCTTTCTGGCAAAAGCTACTAGACGGGGATCCCTCCCTTAGACCTAACACTTCTAGGGCTGACCTTCTTATCCAGCAGCTCCTCCCCCTGCCCTTCCCAAGGGCATTACCCCCAGCACTAAGACTAATGGGCTTTTTCCCATTCCCTGCCATAATTTACCAAACCCCTGCTGATATGTCGCCAGCCCCATCCCAGGAAGATTTCTCTGTCTGACTTTGTGTCTCTTTACAAAATGCACGTCCTTTTATATCTTACCTGAAATTCCCACAAAAAAAATATTCTTACCTTGGTTACAGGGGAATCAGTTCCCTTTCAACCTCACTAACCACTGAAGACACTCGTCTTGGGGAACGAGAATCGATTTCCTCCTTCACAACTTCTCTATTAACTCTCCTCATCTTCCTTCTTCCTGAACTGTGAACCACTTGCCACTTAAAGCGGCTGCCACTATCACTGCTGGCTACCATTCCTACCACCAGCTAAATCCTCCTCACAAATTTTTCCCCCCATACCATCTATGCAAAGCTTTAGCTTCCCATTTTCCTCCTGAAAAAGAATCTTCTTATCAACCAGCAAACCCCCCTTTTTGGTTGGGAGGCAGCTTATATGGGAGTGTGCACATATGCTTGCCACATCTATCATCAATACCCTCCACACTACCATCACACTCCATCACACTACCATCACCATCAACCACACAACCTCACAACAACCACACTAATCACCCCCCCACATACAATCACCAACTTCCCTGACTACCAAATACCACAATCACCACCCCCACTGCACCCTCCTCCCACAAATTTTCCCCAACTACCCCAACACCCCCCACCATAAAACCGTCACTCCAAACAAAACCCATTTGTTTTTGTCCCTTGCCGTCACTTTCAAACCCCTTCCATCACCACCCCAAACACTAACCCCTACCCCCACCCATCCATAACCATACCCCCAAAAAACATAACCCCAAATAATCACCCCCCCACCACACACCATCCACCATACCACACCACCACCAAAATGCCTTCCCCATCCCATACCTACGCCTCCAACTACCTCCCCTAAAACCCTTTTAAAGTCACCACCCTCATACCCCATCACACCCCCACACTAAACCACCACCCTCCACACTAGGATCGCCACCCCCCACACCCCATCACCCCCCCCAACTCCACCCCCTCACCAACTTCCACACTACAATCAAATAAAAACACCACCCACCCCCCACAACACTATCATCACTACCACCAACTACCATCCACACTACCATCACTACCGTCCCACAAACCTTACTCTTCCAAGCCCATCACTACTTCCCACTACCATCACCACCCACCACATACCATCCACAAAAACAAACACCACCCATCACACTACTGTCCACAAAATACCTCGCCACCCACCACACTGCCCAAAACACTACAATCACCCAACACCCAAAAACCGTCCTCACTAAAATCCCAACCATCACACTTTCCGCTCCACGCACAACACTACCATCCATACTACCATCCACTACCGTCCACATTACATCACTGGCCGCCACATTCCATCACCACAATCCACACTACCATCACCACCTTCCACAATACCACACACCCATTTTCCCTACCATCACTACCATCCCCGACTACCCCCACCCCCAATATAAAAGGCCACACCACCATCACCACCCTCACCACCATCCACCCACCACGCCGCCTTCCACACGACCATCACCACCCACCACACACCATCGCCCACCTCCTACATCACCACCCCCCAACCACCCTCCCACTAAAATTTACTACAAAAACACTACCATCCCCACCACCATCATACCACACACCACACACCACCCTAAAACCCATTTTACCCTTCCGCAATCACCACCCTCCCGCCCCTCCTCCCCCTTCCACACACCATCACCACTCACAACACAAAAATCACCTCATTTACACTACCATGACTACCAAACCCTAACCCCAATCACCACCCTCCACTGCACCCTCCTCACCACCTTCCACACCACCATAAACCCCCCCACCACACTACCACAACACTACCATCACCCTCATCCCCACTCCCCAACCCCCCACACACCATCCACCTACCTTCACCACCCACCACACTACATCCGCATACCGTCACTATCACCCACCCCCATCACTCCATCCTCACTCCACCACACAACCCTACCACCCAACCCCTCTACATCCCAAAATGCAATCACCACCCCTCACACTACGTCCCAAAAAATTCCCCATCGCCAACCACACAAACGCACCAGCAAACACACCCTCACTACCGTCACATTACCTCACTGCGTCCACATTATCATACCACAATCCACACTACCTCAAACCACCACCCCCTGCATCCCAAACCCCCACTACCTCACTTCATCTCACTACCACCCACCCTAAACCCCACACCCCCACCGCCTCCACACACTCACCACCCCCCACCACAACCACCCAAAAGCACCCTACCAATACCAAAAATAAACCTCTAATCCCCCCAAAACACTTTAAGTCCACAACAAAAACCGCCCTTTTCCACACCAAGTCACCCCCACCCCCAATACCACCCAAAAAAACCCCATCCACCTCATACTCCATTCACACCCTCCCAAAACCAAGACCCCAACTTACCTCACCCCCACCCCCTCCCCACCACCACTACACTACCATCACACAATTCAACACCATCACCACCACCCCCACGCCATCACCACCACCACACTACCTCACTTCCATCTTTACTACCCTCCACAAAAATCACTACCCCCCAACCACCCCCACCCCCCTTCCACACTACCATCACCACCCCCATCCTACCCCCACCCCCCCACCACACCCCCATCCACAAACCATCACTACCACCTCACTACCAACCCCACCCCCTCATACCATCCACACCACCATCACCGCCTTCCACACTACGATCACCACCCACCACCCCACCTCACACCCACCACACCATCCACACTACATTACTACCTCCTATACCCTCCAACCACCATCACTACCCCCACACTACCCTCACCACCCTCCAACCACCCCCCACCAACTTTCCCCACTATGTCCAATATCACCCCCCCACAACTACCTCCTACCACCACACACCATCCCAGTACCATTACTACTGTCCACAATGCCATTACTACCCTCCGCACTACCATCACCATCCCCAAAGTACCATCCACACTACAGTTACCACCCACCATGCTACCATCACACCCAGACCGCACACACTACCATCACCTACCACCCTCACACACCAACACTACCCCTGCACACTGCCATCACAACCCTTTATATTACCATCACCAAAATCCACATTACCATCACAACAACCCCCATCAAAACCACAATCCCCACTGCCATCACACCATCCTCACCATCCAACTACATTTTCCACCCCCCACGCTACCACAAAACACCCGCACCATGCACAGCACTACCATCACTACCACCACACACCAACACTCCCTGCACACTGCCACACTACCCCTTCATATTACCATCACCAAAAACCACATTACCTCACAACAATCCACATTTCAACACCCCAACCACACTGCCATCCCCACTACATCCACACCACCACTACCTCCACACCCTATCACCACTTTCCACACTACCATCACCACCCACCCACACTATCATTATACCCACCATCCTACCTCACCAACCCCCCCACACTACCATCCCACCATTTAACTACCCTCACCCCCTACCACCATCATTACCCTCCACTGCCCCTCTTCACCCCCTTCCACATACCACACCACCCACCAACAACCATAAACTCAAACCCCACCCATTTTTTATGCCACAAAGCCGTCACTACTGTCAACACAACTCACCACCCAAACAAACCCCCAAATACCATCACCATCATCCACACTATCATCGCCACCCCCCACACTACCATCCCATAAATCAAACCCCCCACCCCACTAATCCACACTACCTCACCACCATCCCACTACCCTCATACCACCCACTGCCATCCACACCACCATCACTACGCCACACTACCATTACCCCCCCCCACACCACCATCACCTCCCACCCCACACGGTCCACACACCCTCGGGACCATCCACACTAAAACAGTACCTCCCACTACCACCCCCACCACCTCACTACCGGTCCCCACAACCTTACACCCTCCACTACCACACATCGTCAACAATGCCCCCCGTCACAATCCAACCCACCAAAACCTCCTTGTACAATACCATAGTACCCTCAACCGCCGGCATACTTTCCACACACTTTAAACCTTACCAAATTCCACCTACCATCCCCGGGAAAACTCATTTTCACCCTCCCATATTTTTAACAATTTTCTAAAAAATTTTAAAATAAAATCTTATATGAGCAAAAAACTAAAGATCCAAAAAAACGTATTTCTTCACATTTAATAATAGTTATATGGTTGACACACTGACTTAGTTTAATTAAAAATTTTTTTTAAGTTGAGAGAGTCGTTTATATTTAAGATCCTTCAAAAGACGTTTGGGTAAGTGGTTAAGTTGGTTCCACGACAGCAGCAAAAAAATGGTTCTGGAAAAACTTTCTCTTTTGCAATATATGTGTAATTGTTAAATTTCCCCTTTATGCATTCAAAACTTTTAAAAGTCTGAATATTGGTTTGAGGAACCGGGGATGGGGTTTAAGGGAGGCTTTTTTTAAAAGGTTTTTTCCCGGGGGTTATTTCCATTTCCTGTTACTGCTGGGTTTTGTCGCTGTGTACCGTATGGTGCTTCTAGTGTGGACCCTGGCATTGAAAATCAAGATGCTGCCGAGCGCAGGAAAGCAGTGACTGGGGAAAGGTGCTCAAAAAGCTGCAATTGGCCCCAAGTCTTTGCACTGCCGGAATGTGGGGGTGTGTTTTACGAACACAACTACCACGCATAGATAGGGAGTTGTTGGGGGAACGTAACAAGAGATTGTGCTCTTTTTTTCATGATTTTTGCTCCTAAATTTTAAATTTTAAACTTTCCTAGGATCCTCCACTTTCCCCCTCATGAAAATTTCCCCCTGGTTAAAGTGGGGAGGTTTTCCTTTGGGGGAATTTTTTTGTTGACTGGTAAGCATTTGTGAATTGTTATTTATTTTGTTAATACATCTCGCCATCCAAAAAGTATCTTCCTATATACCCGCCCGAACTTTTACAGAAAAAATCCCCCCTTGTACTTCCTGGGATAGATTCCCACCCCATAAAAACCCCCGTTTGACGCATACCAGATAAGAAAATAAAGAAATTGGTCTGTTATTAGTTTGAGGGGAAAAACACTGACGAGGTTAAAGAATGTGTCATGAAGAGTGGCCCCCCAATGTCCAAGAAGAACGTCCCGGGGGGGCCAACGCCTGGCTGAGGGAGACCAAAACATGTCCAGTGTAATTTTGTGGTGCGGGGTTTTTTTACCGGCGGTCAGTTCCCGGGAAAAGTTTTTAAAGGGATTTAAGGTTGCTTTTGACGAATACTCCGATAGACCTAGAGTAATCTTCATTATCGATACTTCCTCGTAAAATATCAAGAATACTCTTTAGAAATGGCTGGAGGCAGAGCGTCCCTCTATCGAGATCATCACAATATGGCGTTAAGGCGATCGTCATATATATGTCTCTGGCCCCGATAACCTTAAGTTACCTATAAATTATGACATATGCAAGTCTCCCCTAAAATCTATGATTATGCTTGCAGTGTCTTATCTCTAGAACATTGCGGGTAAATTAATCGTTATTCGCGAATCGTAAAATAAGCTGAGTGTTGAAGCTGCTCAAGCATTGTGCTCAGCTTCGATAATGCACACCATGGACGTGGTGTGTATAAATACGAAGGAAGAAGCAAAAAACCCCGTGTTTAACCCCACTATTCTATGGTATCTCCGCAATGGAGGGGGAGACTTGATAACCCTGGACTCCATCCCTGAGTTTAAGATGTTACTGGAACAAAAGCAATTGTTGCCTTGGGGTTTTTGTGCTGAAGTAAATGTAGCATTAACCCCTGAAGTGAGTGTAATATCTGTTCAGGGGCACGATACTCACCTGAAAAATGCCGCAGGCAATGCCTACTTCTTTCGTAGATGCCTTTCGGGCGCTGAGGAGGTAGCCATAGCGTTGCAAGTTAACGAAGAC
>NC_069402.1:14219276-14444276 GCF_026875155.1 Cherax quadricarinatus
AATGTACTTCACATTCTGAAGTTAAAGAAGAAGACGAGGAAAAAGAAGAAAAAAGGGAAGATGATCGATAATGTTCAGAGGTTAAATGTTAAGGGGTATATTCAAAATAAACATTTTACTAAAAATTCTTTATTGGCACTATCAATTATAAAATTTTTCCTTCCAAGGGAAGTTCTTCATGATTTATGATTTTCCTGAGATGATAAACATATACTATAACACTAGCTAATATTATCAATGTTATAACAAACAACACTGTTAGCACTGTTACTGATATTGTCTGGTTTCCTATTGAGTTTGCTGTAAATATAATAGAAAAAATTACTGATTACTTACTTGTATTAGTGTAAGTCTAAATTCAGTTAAAAATAAATTTATAATATAAATATTATACCAAACTTTAATTAACTTATGAAAAATGTTACATTCTTTGCTGCATTTGATCCATTCCATGGTATTGTTGCTTTTGATAATCATATTACAATTCTTACATTTGGTCCATTCCATAGTATTGTTACTTATAAGAGATTTTCTCATTATGCGTTATGAAAAATAAATAACACATTTTAGTAACACATTTTAGTAAAAAAATATATATTAAAGCAAAATATATATACATATATATATATTCATATCCCACACTAAAAAAAAAAAATACAGAAACTTGAAACACTTGTATATTCTTCTGTATTGAAACTTACAAATAAGTCTACATTAAGAATACTTTTATATTCCTCAGTATTGGAGTCAACAGTCACATAGTTGAAGAAATATTCTTGGTCATAATACTTATTGAATTTGTATGTTATATTCACTTGTGTATACTGTTCATCCATCTTATACCAGAGACAGAATAATTCTTCATTCTCAAAATTGAAGAATATTTTCTTCTGTCTTACTGAAGAGGTACAGTTTACTGGAAGAGATAACAGATGATGATTAAGTATAATGGAGAGACACAGTTACTAGAAGAGATAATAACAAATAATGTATTAAATATAATGATGCAGTCAGTAGCCTCCATCCTTCAAGTGTGTGTATATATATAGAATTGAGGTAAACTAACCTTCACTTGCTAATAATAGCCTCAGTAGCAGTAAATCGAGTAGTACTACAGTCAATATCATCCTTGTACTGGAAGAACAGAACACACCACTTTTTTAAAAAAAACAACAACTAACCATCAAGGAGCAGCAGATTTAAATATCTAGCAACTTCCTGTATGTTTCAAGAGTTGCCCTTTTTTTAATAACCTGATTAAAAAAAATGGATACTGATTTACTAAATGATGTTGATTATATTATAAAAGAAGGATTAGCTACATTTCATGCTCAATTAATGGACTTTTTAAAAATATTAATAATAATATAAACCAAAAAAATTCTTTTATTAATTTATATAATAATATAGAACAAAAACTTGATTCCATAGATTTAAAAACAGAAATAGGTTTGAAGTTATTTAACAATATAAAAAATACATTTTTAAATTTATATAATAATGAACAATTTGAAACTATTTATAATAATATTATATTATTTTTATGTGGTGATGAAAATGATCACTTTACAAGTTCAGATACCTACATAAGACTTTACATTCAAACTATCTATCCCCATTATTTATTTTATGAATATAAAAAAAATTTTAAAAGTTTGCTTGAAGATTTGGAATTTGAGAGTGAATCGTCTTATACAAATTATATAAAAAATAATAGGTAAAAATTAAAAAAAAAGAAAAATTATAATAAAATTAAAAAAAATTTAAAATAAATATCCCATTTAAACTTTTTTCCTTAAAATTTATTTAACGTTAAATGTTTTTTTTTAAAAAATAATGAAAAAAATAAAAAAAATATTAGATTTTTTTTAGATATTTTTTTAAAAAATTCAGGGGCCCTTTTAAATTTAGAGGTATTTTTTTGCAAAAATTTATATGAAAAATCTTGGATTTTCATGAATTTATTTGTAGTGACATTGATTTTAAAAAAAATTGAAGATGAAAAAATCATTTTCTAGATTGTTATCAAAGCCACAGCAAAAATTTGCCATGTGAATCACAAATTAATAGATGTTTTGGAGTATGTAATTATCTAATTTAGAAAAAAAATTATTCTCTGATAAGAGATTTAAAAAAATCATTTGTGGGATCTAAGAAATTTGATTACGCCTGATTCTAAATTTTTTTTTGTAAAAAGGGGTCATTTTAAAAGAAAAATGGGTCTTGAAATAGTTAATGGAAGATTGCTGCTAATAAAAAAAACCTTCCAAAAATATTCCCTTTTTATTAAAAATTATTTTTATTTTTTTCTAAAAAATTGTATATTATTATATATTTAAAATATATTATATTTATATATAATATATATATATATATTATTATATATATATATTTTTTATATATATTATATAATATATATATTTATAAAGAAAAGTATTTCAGGGGTTTCCCCTTTTTCTTTAATAAATGAATATACTTTGTCGATTTATTAAAAAAAAAAAAAAAAGATGAATACAAATTTACAAAATGATGTTGTTTATTTAAAAAAGAAGAATTAGCTCATTTCATTCTCAATTAATAATGTATAAACCAAAAAAATTCTTTATTAATTTATTAAAAATATAGAAAAAAAATTTGATTCCTGCATTAAAAACAAAATTAGGTTCAAAAATTTTTAAATAATTAAAGATTTATTTAAATTCCTTCTTAAAATTAAATCTTAAAACATATAATGAATAAAATATTGGATATTTTAGTTTTTTTTTAAAAAATTTTCAGGTAGTCCTTTAAGATTTTTACCATCATTGCAAAAAATATTGCAATGAACCATTATTTAAAGATTTTTTGGGAGTGTGAAATTATCAAAATTAAAAAAAAAAAATAATAAACGATTTTCTAATAAAATGATTTAACAAACATGTATCTGATTTAAAGTAATTAATTAATCATGATTCTAAAAATTTTTATACAATGGAACGGGCATTATTAAGTAAAATAGGTCTTAAATTTTTTAAAGGGTAAGTTTGCAAATAAGAATACCCCCTTCAAAAAACTATTGTAGTTCATAAAATTTTAAATTTTTTTTTATATTTTCTATAAAAATTTGCTTACTTTATCAAAATTTTTTCATACTTAATAAATTGTAAATTTTTTTCTTTATTTTTTAAAAAAAGTGGACACAAATTTTATTGAAAAATTTGATATTATACAAGAAATTTTAGCTATTTTTCATGTTGAAATGGACTTGGACTTTAACAACTTTGATAATTATTAAAAAAAAAAAAAATATTTTACTAATGTTTGTATGAAAAAGAGAGTTTGAAAATATAAATTAAAAAAAAAAATAGGTTTATCATTATCTAATAAAATAAATAATATTTTTCAAATTTAATAATAAAAATAAAAAATTTTAATAAATCTATAATATTTTGTATTATTTCTCTGTGGTGATGAACTGATCTTTTCAAGCTCTCTACTTTTTATCAATTTATATTCAAACAAACTATCCCATTATTTTTTTAAAAATAAAAAAAAATTTTTTAAAATTTTTCTTATAGATTTGGGGATTTGAGAGTGAATATGAATCAAAACTCATTTAAAAAGTTTTCTACTTATACACAATTAGAAATATTTTTTTAATTAATAAATTGGAAAATAATCAATATCCAATTTCACACTTCAATTTATTAAAAACAATTTCATTAATGAAAATGAAAAACTTCAGAAAAAAAAACATATTACCAATTATTTTTTTCCTTAGAAAATATAAGAAAAATGCATTGGAGTTTTAGTCTATTTAAGAATGAATATTCAGGTAATAATGATGGGGGTGGTATTTCTCTATAAGAAATATTTTTCAAAAAAATTATGTAAAAACGTGATGGTTTCAAAGAATTTAGTATTGCAATATTGAGAATTTAATAAAATTGAAAAAAAATTTTTCATCACCCTAGTTTATTCTTTTGTTTCTAAAGATAATGTAATCCTAAAAAGAGAGAGATAAAAAAAAAAATATATGTTATGATATGTGCAATTATCCAAAACTTTAAACTTTAAAATTTTCTAATAAAAGGCAAGAGTAAAAATGGATTTTATTTAGATTATAAATATATTTAAATGTGAGAAGGGTCGTTTTTAAGTAAAATGGTTTTGCAATAGTTAATTTATAATAAAAAACAATTTTGGGTAAAAAAAAAATTATATAACCTTATTTAATAAAAGTTGCAAAAATTATTGGTTGATTATTTTTAAATTTTATTTTATTATACTTGTTATTATACTAATAGCTAATAAAAAAAAAAAATCAAAATTATACAATAATTAGAAAAGATGAGTTATTATTTTTTCATTTTTTTTTTACTTTTAATAAAAAAATTAAAATTTATTAATTTTTTTGGGAAGTTTTTAAAATTTTAGAAGTAATAATCTCATTTAATATTTTGTTGTTAAAATTTATTTTTTTTTTATATACAATTTTTTTTCTTAAAAAATTTTTTTTACTATTTCATTACTATTTCACTATTAAACTGGGGATGGGAAAAAAAAGTATTTGGGTATTTTTTTTTTTTCTAAAGCTTTCTTTTATTTATATAACTTTAGTGGGGAATTTAGATATTATATAGTTTTTTCATTTTAATATTTTTCCTCTTCTTTTTCTAAACTACACTCAATATTAATTAATTTTACATTTAGTCATTTTTTTTTGTAAATTTAAATTTTAAAATGCTTCTTTTGGGGGAAAAAAACTTAAAAAATTGTAGTATTTATAAAATTAATCAAAGTTGGTTTTTCATTGTGATTATTTTAAACTTTCCAAGGTGGTTTTAAAGATAATAAAATAATTTTTAAAATTTTCAATTTGTTGTTTTTTTTATTTTCATTTAAAACAAAAATAATATTTAGTAAAAGAAAAAAATTGATATTTTTATTCTCTATGTTTTTAAATTTTTTTTAAAAAATAATAACACCAGCACAAAAAAAAAAAGGGAAGAAATAAAAAATAAATAATATAAGATTTTATTGGTTTTATTGTTAAATTTAAACATTTCTACAAATTGGGGCAATTTTTTCGTTTAGAACAATTTATGCATACAACCCTGGTGAGATGTTAAAAAAAACCAAATTTTATTAAAATTTTCCATACAAATTTTAGAAATATTCATATATATAGTTTTTCTAATGATGATGTAATAATAATTATTTTAATTTTTTTTGGGTTTAAAACTGATCCCTCCAGTTAGGAAATTTTTTATGTATGATAAGTTAACAATTTCTGAAATGCAATTTTTAAAATTTAAAAAAAAGGGAATCCGTTTTTACAAGTTTTTTTAAGCACTTTTTTTTTTTTTTAGGGAAAATTTATTTCAATTCAGTTTATAATTCTAAATTTATTAAAGCATTCAAAACTTTTGTTAGTCTAGATTTAACTATAAAAAAAACAGTAGTAAATTGAATATTGGAGGTTTTTCTTGTTTAAAACTATTTTTAAATCTTTTCCCCTTTTTTTACATTACAAAAATTACATTTAGGTACCATCGTGATGTTCATTCCAAGGGAGCTTCAGCTTCCCAGTTACGTAATCCCCTCCTCAAAAAACATTTACATGTCACTTAAATTGAAGAAAAAAACCCGCTTCAGCTAGTTGTTCTGTTTTTGTTTAAGATTGTTAGGCCCCCCTCAAAAATTTTAAGTCTACTCTTTACTTGTGATAGTCATTTCGAAGGGTAAAAAATATTTTAAAAAATTCTAACTTTTACCTCCTCCTAAATATAATCATCATCTCATCTCTCGGTCCCATAAATTCTGCATAGTCCCGGCATATGCTTTGGGAAAAATATTTGGGGAAAAACCAATTCACCAATAAAAAAAGATTTTAAAAAAAATCTTTATATTACTTCATCATTAAGGTAATTCTGATATTCTTGAGATTTTTCCCCCCTGTTAAGTGAAACATTTCCCACAGGTTCATTCATTATAAATGGACTGAGGGAAAAAGGCTTTTGTTTCACCCCTTGGGGTATCATTTCTTCCCTTTTTTTTAAAAAAACCCTTCAAAAAACACAAACACATTTATCATCTGGTTCTTAAATAAAAAAAAACCTCCGCGCCCAAATTTACTTGGTTTTTACCCATTCTTCTATGGCCATTCGATAAATGTATTAACCATTCTTTTTTAAATCTTAAACTTCCATAGAAATTAAAATTTTTTGATCTTCTATTAAAAACTCAATAGTAGTAGTATAGTAGTAGTATTTTAACTACCATATTATTGTTTAGAATCATTTTTATTCGAAATTTATCTGAAAAAAAATAAAAAATTTTATATAAAATTCTTTAGTAAAGAATTAAATATTTAAAATTTTTAGTTATTCAGTCAATTGAACATATTGCTTATATATATAGTCTAAATTTAATGTAAATTTTAACTTACTTTTTTCTAAAAGCCTTTTCTAAAATAAAGTCATCTGCTTATTTGCATGACATAATAATAGTCTCTATGAGTAATTTTTTTTTTTTTCAGATAGATTTTAAGACTTCGAAAAAAATTTTTATATGAATCAAAATTTTTTTTTTTTAACTTTATATAAAAGGTAGGAGTGAAGCTAGAGTCAAGTCATCTCACCCAAAAATAACAATGGAAAAATTGAACGAAAAGTAGTGATGGGGATATTTTCATTGTGGGTACAAAGTTGCCGTTGGTAATTTTTTGAGTGAAGATAAATTTTCATTGAAGTAGTAATGAGATGAAGTAATTTTCCCTTTTATAAAAAAATACAAACCATTTGAAAATGGTTTTGATACTGAAAAATTATACAGAAAATCCCCCCATTTTCTTCCCTTTTGATTTTGACAAAACTATTACTTAATGAATTTCTTTTTGGGATTACAAATTTTTTTCAAATGAAGATAAAATATGTTTTCGATTTGTGAATACTGTCATTTTTTAGATATTTAAAAATTTGAAAAAGGACATGTAAAAAGATTGCTAAAAAGTTAAGGAAAAATACGAACAAATTCGCAGATTTTTAAAAATTTAAAAAGATTTTACCCAGCTGAAAAGAGAATTTAAACTAAAAATGAAGGGTTAAAAAAAAACCCTTTACATGTCCTGATCATCCCACTAATGAGACACAAAACATCATAAAGGGGGAAAAAAAAAAACTACAATTACTAACCAAGAGAATGAAAAAAAATTAATGTTAAGTTACTTTTACCAATATTGATATTTTTTTTTTAATGAATAAAAAACGAAAGGTAAAAGCCAATATCTTTTTAATTTAAAACTTTTTTACAATAAAGAAAATAATCAAAATTTTCCATCAATTTTATGCTTACCTACATTTATTTTCTATACTTTTTCTGTTATATTAAGTGATTTTTTAAAAATTATGCATCCTAAATATAAAAATGTTAATGATAATTATAATTTAAAAAAAGCTAATGATATACTTAGATCTAGTTTTTTTC
Source organism: Cherax quadricarinatus (assembly GCF_026875155.1). Taxonomy (NCBI): domain Eukaryota; kingdom Metazoa; phylum Arthropoda; class Malacostraca; order Decapoda; family Parastacidae; genus Cherax; species Cherax quadricarinatus. The sequence goes on from NC_069402.1 coordinate 14,226,744, forward strand.
ATACTTTACCAACAGTATTACATTTAATTGCTAGTGATGATGAAACAGAAAAATATTCTATATGTTCACCTATTGAATTTCATACTATATTTTTAAAAGAAATTCAAAATATTATTGTCAATGAAAAATACTCAATTCTATCAGAAATTTTTGCTCTTGAAACATACATGAAAAATGAGGAAAGTCGCCAATTATATTTACAAAAGCTTCATTTAAATAATTTGAAGATAAATGGAGTAGAAACCCTAGCTGATCTTATTAGTAAACTAGATGCAGATGAAATAGCTCATCCTCATTTAGAAATAATTGAAAAAGTAATATTTTTCCTGGATCACTTCATTACACTATATATAATACAGATACATATCCAATTCCTCAATTTTATGGTCCTAAAGGATTGGGACCCTTTTATTGGAAAATATTTCAAAGTTTAGCTGAAAAAGGAGAATTAAATGATATATATAAAATGGATGAAAATATTAAATATACTCTACATTACTACATTAGTTTATTACCATACATTATTCCATGTGCAATATGTAGTCAACATTATTATCTTAATATTAAACCCAGTAAAATATTAGATAATTTATTTGATAATGAAAATGTAAAACCAACAATGTTTTACTCTAAAATTCATGAAAATGTTACAGAAAATTTAAAACATTTAAATATAAATAGATTTAAATAAAAAATATTTCTAAGGGAGGAGTTCTACATTCGAACATATTCTGATATTCGAGTGCACCTTATTTTTTTTAAATTCACTAACTCGTAATATCACTGACTTCATTTGGAACTCTAGCAGAAGATTAAATAAATATGCCACTATTTAAAATACTATATAATATTCAATAAATTTCTGTAAGTTGATTATAAAAATAAACAACCACTTCGAACATTGTATTGTCTTCAGAAAAAAAACAGATTAGTTTCACAATGTTAACAAGATTTTATACATTGTATTGTTTTCAGAAAAAAAATCAGACATTGTTTTATATTTAAAAGAGGATTAAATAAAATTTATATTATATAGACAAGTTATTTTAAATGAATATTTCATCTAAAAATAAATGAATATTTCATCTTTTTGCTTATTTTTTAAACCAACTAACTTCATCTTTAGTCGATTCGTAATATTATTGACACCACTTAGAACTTTATATCTTATGGAATAATTAGCTTTCTTGGTGTGCATTATATTCATTGTATCATAAATTGAGCATATTTCTTCTTTTTATGCTACTAAAGAATTTATAATTGCAAAAATAATAATTCGAAGATTAGCATTCATTAATAGATTAGTATCCAAAAAGTGGTTAATTGATTCTAATAAATTTAAATTTAATAAGATAAGATAAGATAAGATTTCGTTCGGATTTTTAACCCAGGAGGGTTAGCCACCCAGGATAACCCAAGAAAGTCAGTGCGTCATCGAGGACTGTCTAACTTATTTCCATTGGGGTCCTTAATCTTGTCCCCCAGGATGCGACCCACACCAGTCGACTAACACCCAGGTACCTATTTGCTGCTAGGTGAACAGGACAACAGGTGTAAGGAAACGTGTCGAAATGTTTCCACCCGCCGGGAATCGAACCCGGGCCCTCCGTGTGTGAAGCGGGAGCTTTAGCCACCAGACCACCGGGCCACCTAATATAAATTATATTAGATTTGTCTTTTAAATAAAAACTGTAAAAGAATGAAGATTCATATTGTCTCTTATCAATAATTAAATATATATATATTTTATTAATCATTGAAAATTGAAAATATTCTTCAATATTTTCAAATTGTTCAGTAAATTTATGTATATTTAAATATTTATCCATGCAACTAATTGAATGGCATTCTTTTTCTTCATTATTCCCTTCACTTGTAATGTATACTATAAGAAAGTCTTGTGTTCCTTTTGGAATATTTTGAGCTAATATTTTTACATTTTCTAATAAATCATCATCATCATTATTTTTTTCAATAGGTGGTATATAAAACAAATTAATATTTTGCAATTTTAAAATATTTTGTAAATTTTCTAAAATTAATTCTTTTTCATTTTTAAATATTTTATCAATAATAACAGTTGCATATGAAGAAGACGACAACGACATTCTATAATTAGTTAGTTAATTATGAATTTCATTTTAGTTATATATAGAAAAATTATTTTTTTTTATAAATATTTTCAGTATTTTTGATTTAAAATTAAAAGATGAATTCCCCAAATAAGAGATGATGTAAAATCAGAAGGTAAAAATTTTTCTTGAATATTAATTGATGACTTAAGAGGCCATATTGATAGAGAAGCAGTATTTTCATTTATATGTGACTGAAATAAATAATTAACAAAATATCGAGATCCAAGAGAGAGAATTTTTCTGGGATAATTATAATCATTATTATAATTAGTATATTTATTATATTTATTTACTATTAAAGAATTATTAGTTATCCATTTATCATTATTAACAATTTTTACATCAATTTCAAAAGAAGGAATAATTAAAATAGGTTGTAATAATAAATGAAAAATGGAACTTATGCTATAAGCTATAGCTAAATTGTTATGTGGTAGACACCAAACAGTAATTACTTTTTTATCTTTGTTATTGTTCCATGGAATGTTAAAAACAGGAGTAACTGTAGGTCTCAGAATAGTTGATATTCTCCATCCTGGATTAACAATTAATTTTGAAAAAGTTAAATTAGATTTAAAATTAGATGATGATGTTGGAATTACCCAATAACAAGGTAAAGTAGCAGTAAAGAACGAAAAAGCAATAATTATTATTTTCTTATTACTTATATTTTTTATTGATACAAATAATAATAACCCGGGAAGTTTACTTAATTTACAACTTGTAGTAATAATGTTTTTATCAACAATGTAAAGTTGACGACAGTAAGATAGAAAACTTTTTATGACTCTATAAAAAGATTTTCGATCATCCAAATTTAAAATGTAATAAAATTTAGAATTTACTTCTTCTAAAAAAATCTAACTCCAACTTTTATATGGAATAGGTAAATTTGTATAAATATAACCAACTAAATAACTTTCTTGAGTACAGCATTGAGGAAACATTTTTTAAACTAAACATTTTGAGACTAAGACTTTCTTACCTATTTTAGTCTATTTATAGTGCTTCAGCCTTACTATCATCAATTCATATGTGTAATTTTCTTAGACCTGTCATCCTGTTATAAAGCAGATTGGACTGACGATTTATAATCTGATTAACTTGTAGTTTGATATTGGAACCTGTTATGATGCAGAACTGAACATGATGGTTTAATCTCCATTATATAAAAGTTCTGAATCACAATTAACTCCATAATTGACAATTAGCACATTCAGCCTCAAGACCTGTAGATTGGATTGGCGGTTTGTAGTATGATTAGTTTGTAGTTTGATGTTAGCACATTCAGCCTTAAAACCTAAAGATTAGATTGGCAGTTTGTAGTATGGTTAGTTTGTAGTTTGATGTTAGAACTTGTTATGTCTCAGAACTTGTTATGTCTCATAACTTATAGTGTTACTCTAATTTCACCATCATCTAAAGTTATGAATCAAACAAGCACCACTTGTATGTGTAGTCTTGGCTATGAACAAATGTAAACTGAAATAAATACTCTGTTCAACAAGGGTTAGTTGGTTTCCAAGACTACTGCCACATGGAGTGTGTGAATTCTGTGTTAGTAAAATATTTTATATGATCCTAAAAAAAATATATGATCTCATGAAAAAAAAAATTTCTAATGTTCGTCAAGTTGAAAAACAGGATGTTACATCCTGTACTGCATAGGGGTTGGTTGTAGTGTCTCGTTTTTGTATCAGCTTATGATAATTTTTATATAATGGTAAAATATTTGTGATTATAAAACACAAAACAAGGTTTAATCACTATTTAAGTGCATAACTCTATATGATACCCACATTTAAAATTTGAATAACAATATCCAGCAGATATTTTCACAAAAAATAGGATGAACTTTCTTTAAATTTAATTCAAAACTCTGTTGTAACTCTCCTTCTTGCCGCAAGTCAATTTTCAAAGGAGAAGTTTTACGTCTAAATAAATTCTGATACTGAAAAGGATGATTAAAAAAACTTAGTCTGTTAATGTCATTAGTCTAATTTTCTTTATTTCATTATCAATATTTAATGTATTATACTGTTTTCGTTTTTGAGCAAATTGAATACGATGATTATTTAAAGAAATTGGATTAGTTTTAATTAATATTATTTCTGGACTGGCATACTGATATTTATCGATAAAATATACAATATTATCATCATCAAGAAAAATGCCGCCATCTTTGTCATATTTAAGATCAACTGTCAATTGAGATTTATTTTAATACTTAATAATTTTATTTTCATAAATACAAATAAATCCATCAGTTTTCACATTATTTATAAATTCAATAATATTTGGATGATCCATTAATAATTATATCTTCCTATAAATATATATATAGAGTATATATATATATATACACAATTATTTTTAAACTTTTTATTTCTATAACAAATAAATCTTCAACATTTAAATTCAATATTCACAAAAAAAAAGTAGTTGTTTTTAGTCTTCAGGTTGGTTCTTCAGTCACAAACTTTCAAATTGTTTCTATTATACTTGTTTCTATTCAAAGCTGTCTATCCATTTGTTGTTGTTGCACTTGTTGTTGTCTATTCATAGTTGTTTGTTGTCATAATTGGTTCTCATCAACTTAATTAAATTTAATACATATTAAACCTTCTCCATGGTTATTTTCAAAACCAAAAAAGTCACAATTAGCCATCATCATGACTAAAAGAGAGTGACCCTTATACTCCATTGTTAATATTAGTTCATAATCATCTCCATTATTTCCATAATCATTGTGACTAATGTAATCTAAGCGAATCACTTTATTTAAATCAATCTTGAAATTCCGTAAATCCTCTTCTGTCCACAAATTCTTTTCAGAAGGAAAAATCATAATTTCAAAAGTATGCTGGTAAGAGAGAGGGTAGCCCACTTTCTTTATAATTTCCGAAACAGTGGACTGCATGTTGATGATGAATATACCAATTGCATGAAAAACCATTATATATATATACACACACCAGTAAATGTAATATATAGTAAATTATAAGGATAAAAAATTAATTAAAAAAAATAGTATATGGCATTATTTAAAAAACAGTATATGACATCATTTTATAAATAATAAAACTAAGTGAAATACTTCCTCTAGCTTTAGTTACTTATTAGAATTCCTCAGAGTAACATTGCTTGCTTCAGCTAAACAGCTAAATAGTAAGTATATTTATATTTTTAAACTATAATGAATTATTTTAAATTTATTTATATTTAAATATTTTTTAGAAAAAAATAAAATTTTTATATTTTTTGTTTTTAGATTAGTGTGCCATGGATTCTACTAAATCAACAAAGCATAAGAAGAATATGAAAAAAAGAATGATGGAAAAAATATTTAAAAGAAATAATTCATCACTTAATTGTGATTCTATCAAAAGTATCTTATGCATCATATATGCTCATATAGAAAATATAGCTAAACCTGGATCATTTAACACTACCATAAATGAAGTCTTCAAACTAAATAATATTCCAGAATTGACATTCCCCACCTATCCACCATCATTGGAGATCCTTAACCCTTTGAGGGTCGACGGGCCCTCTCCGAAACTCGTTCTCAGGGTCGGCCAAATTTAAAAAAAAAAAAAAATTATTTTCTCTTACGAAAAGATAGAGAATCTTTTCCCGATCATAAAGACACCAAAAGTTTGAAATTTGATGGAAAACTTACGGAATTATGCTCTCGCAAAGTTAGCGGTCTTGGCGATGTTTACGCATCGGCGATTTTGCCCACTTTGAGCCCCATTTTCGGCCAATTTCACTGTACTAGTCGACAAAAAACATGAATATTTCACTAGAACTCCATTTTCTCTATCGAATGGGTGCAAGAAACCACCCATTTATGAAATTCAACTATCCAGTACAGTGGTCAGAATTTAGCAATTTTGCTAATTTCACACAAATTTCAAAAGATGCCAATTTCTGAATAGGGTCCAGAATAAACAAGAAAGACATTCCTGGCACTAAAATGACATTTCCTCTAGTCATTAGTCACGTCCCAAGGCCCCTCTTATATTCTTTTGCTTTCCACTTTGAATTTTTATTTTCACAAAAAATATAAGATTTACTGTTATGCAGACTACTGCATTAGTGTAAAAAATGGTATAAAATATTATTGGTGCACTTGTGAAAGAATATTAGACTCACCAGTTGACGTGTATTGCACGCTTGGCACGATTTGTTTACTTTTGAAGTTTGGTAAAAATCGAACATTTCTGCTACTTTGAGCTCAATTTCAAGGCACCTTTCATTGTAAAACCAGTCAAAATCATCTCAATTTCTGTAATATGTCTTCCATTCTATAAAATGAGACCAAGAAAACTAGAATACAACAATAAATACCATACGAAAATACACTGCAAAATTGCTGATTTATTAAAAAAAAATGGTCAAAGTTTTTTTTTCTCATTATGCACTGTGTGCTGCAAGATTTTTTTTAGACTGTGCATACTGACCACATAGACCCATTCTTTCATATGAAGGCCTACCAGCTTTCTCCCACTAGATTTGAGGCCGCTAGAATTTATGAGTACTAGTACGTCAAAAACCCCTATGCGTAAGACATACTAGTACGACCAAAACCCTCAAAGGGTTAATAGTATCTCCAAAAATTTACCAGATTTCAAAACTTTACCATCTTCCTACGCCAAAACTAAGAATTGTAACAGTGACTCTAGAATGGAATTGTCAAGTACACCTCCAAGTACACCTCCATGTACACCTCCACCACAGTCAAGTAAATCCATGAAAAAATTTAACTGAATGAAGGATTTTTATAATGATGGTTGGTTGATTGGTTAGTTGGATCTTATAAATGTATTTGTATCAACTAATAATTGGATTCCAATAATTATTTCTTATGTATTTACCTCTAAATTGTCCAAATTAATTTACATTTACGTGCATAATGTTCTAAAAGTAGATCAGTTTTTTTTTTCAAATTAAAAGAAAAATAAAATGTACTTTTGGACAGTTTAATCAACTTTTTTTATTTTATATAATGTTTAAAGTAACATTTAAAATTAAAATTATATATTTTTTTAATTGCAAATGAAACCACAACTGGTAAAATTATCGAGTTTAGACTATATATGGATATATGCATGAATGTAGAATTAGAAGAATTTTATATAATTCCTGTTTCATTTAATATTATAGATTCTTTAAAAATGAAATTGGATCGAAGTAAAATTACTGGTGCTACTGATCCAGTAAGAGTTGTTTTTGATGCTTCTGATTATATTCATTTAGTTATTGTTACTCGTGATGGACAACGTTTTTTTGAAAAGTATTATTAATTTACAAGTTAAAGGATTAATTAACAGTTATACAATTGAAGATGAAAATAACTACACTGGTCATTTAATTATGGGTGAATCTTCTCTTAATGATCTTAAAGAGGAAAATTATCGAGGTTATGTTGCACGAGTTTATTGTAAAGGACATCAGCAATTTTTACGTTTATAAAATTTTATTTAAATATAATTATTACCCTTTTTTGGTATTTATGCTATGGGAAAATATTTTGATTCTTATCAGTGTTTTTTTGATTATCAACGAAATTTAAATGAAAATTTTCAATCCAGAGGATTATTTAAAATTGTTGAAGAATCTAAAGGAAAATATTCTCTTCAATTTTTTAGCAGGGGATATTGATAAATTTTTTCCCCATATCTTTATACTCTCATTTGATATTGAAGCTAGTCGACATGATTTATCTGGTGTTATACCTCGTGGTGATAGTCCTCATGTTTCGATTAGTAGTTACTTCATTCCAAATAGCTACAGTTATTTATCCTAAAATATCCTACAAAATTTAACAAACTTAGAAACTCATTAGTTGTATATTATCCTAATTGTAAAGAATTTAAAAATCTGTTTTTTCTAAGGATGGGAATTTCTGCTGAAATTTAATTTTATGAAACTGAAAAGAAATATTAAATAGATTTTTAGAAATACTTAGTAATCCTCAGTATATATTTGCCACTGGATATAATACAGATGGATTTGATCATCCTTTTCTTTTTAGACGAGCTTTATTTCATGGAATTCTACCCGGACATATATTTAATAATGGTATCGTCTTAAATCTTTTGCTATGATATGAGTTTAGTTCCTTATATGACTCCAGCTTGAATATTAAATATCGACGTTATGATGTGCCGTAAAAAATATTTTCCCATAGGAAAATATGTTGAACCTCCCTTCTGATAGTCTAGATGCTTGTGCTGAAGCTCTCTAGATCAAAGAAAGCCAATTTTAATATTACCGATATAAATCTAATGTATAAACATCTCGAATATGAAAATATAGAACCAGATCCATTTTTTTTTTAAATTTTCTCAAAATTTCTGTACTTAGATGTTGATTTAGTTACTCAATTAATTTGGGAAAATTTAAATACAGTAAGAATTACCATGGGTTTTTCAAGAATGGCTGATCTTAATCCCAATGACTGTTTAGGTCCAAATTCAACAACTATTGTTAAACGTTATATTATAAATACTTTTAATTCAATATACATAGCAAACCCAATTGATTTTAATTTGCTTAATTCAGGAAAAGCATCTTATTATTCAAATTTAAATTATGAAGTTGGTCGAGAAAATCCGCTTAAATATTATGTATTGTCTACGACTCAATGTCATAATATGGATAGGGGAAAAAAATACATACAAAGGTCTGAAGTTTAGAAACCTTTAAAAGGTGTACATGTTATCTTCTAAAACTGAAGCCTTTATTTTTTGATTTTGCATCACTGTATCCCCGTATAATTAGAGATTACAATTTAAATCGGGGGATTTGTAACGTGTATTCCTCGAGATAAAATTTCTGAAGTTGATATAGAAGATTTTCATATATTACAAATGGAAGAAGATCCTTATTCTATTTATATTAGTGTAAAAGTCAAAGAGGATCGTTCCTATACAGAATCACCCTTTCGAAAAAATTTGTGGGAAAAACTAGTGAATGAACGAAGTATTATGAAAAAAAATGGGAATGATAACTCAAGCAAATGCTCTTAAAATTATGGTGAATTCAATTTATGGTGCAATGGCTTCATTGGCATCTTTTACCGATGCTTTAGTACCGGGAATGGTAACAGCTTACGGTCGTTATCATTTAAATAGGGCGCGATTTTTTTACGAAGAACTATCTGATAAAACACAAACTTTGTACTGAGATACCGATTCCATCTTTATAAAAGTGCCTCGTTCATTAGGAACGGGGGAAGAATTAACAACATTATACAATCAAAATTTGAGAAAACACTTACCCTTTTCAGATTTTCTTAAGTTAGCATTTGAAAATTCTCTTGGTGTATTAGTTTTAGCACAAAAAAAACATTATATGACAATTCAAGAATATGAAGTTGGAAATAAGTGTAAAATAAGTGGGTTTAAAAAGAGAATAAATTTAAAGAATCATAGTGATATGAATAATATAATTCAACAGATACTTATTATTTTACGAGATAATAATAATAACAATAATAATTCTGATGATAATAACAATCTTCTCTTGTTAGAATGTATAAAAAATTAATTACTGATTGGTTTAATAAGATTATAATGGAAAGTGATAATAATAATATTAAAGAAATTAATGAATATTCTGAATGGCGATTTAAAAATACAATTAAAATTCGACCACTTCATACTTATAAATCGACAACTTGTATTAACTATTGTTTAGGTATAAAAATTGAGAATGAAAACCCTGGATTTTTTAAATCAGAAGCTGGCACTCATTTTTTATTTATTATCACACTGGCCGATTCCCACCAAGGCAGGGTGGCCCGAAAAAGAAAAACTTTCACCATCATTCACTCCATCACTGTCTTGCCAGAAGGGTGCTTTACACTACACTTTTTAAACTGCAACATTAACACCCCTCCTTCAGAGTGCAGGCACTGTACTTCCCATCTCCAGGACTCAAGTCCGGCCTGCCGGTTTCCCTGAACCCCTTCATAAATGTTACTTTGCTCACACTCCAACAGCACGTCAAGTATTAAAAACCATTTGTCTCCATTCACTCCTATCAAACACGCTCATGCATACCTGCTGGAAGTCCAAGCCCCTCGCACACAAAACCTCCTTTACCCCCTCTCTCCAACCTTTCCTAGGCCGACCCCTACCCCGCCTTCCTTTCACTACAGACTGATACACTCTTGAAGTCATTCTGTTTCGCTCCATTCTCTCTACATGTCTGAACCACCTCAACAACCCTTCCTCAGCCCTCTGGACAACAGTTTTGGTAATCCCGCACCTCCTCCTAACTTCCAAACTACGAATTCTCTGCATTATATTCACACCACACATTGCCCTCAGACATGACATCTCCACTGACTCCAGCCTTCTCCTCACTGCAACATTCATCACCCATGCTTCACACCTATATAAGAGCATTGGTAAAACTATACTCTCATACATTCCCCTCTTTGCCTCCAAGGACAAAGTTCTTTGTCTCCACAGACTCCTAAGTACACCACTCACTCTTTTTCCCTCATCAATTCTATGATTCACCTCATCTTTCATAGACCCATCCGCTGACACGTCCACTCCCAAATATCTGAATACATTCACCTCCTCCATACTCTCTCCCTCCAATCTGATATTCAATCTTTCATCACCTAATCTTTTTGTTATCCTCATAACCTTACTCTTTCCTGTATTCACCTTTAATTTTCTTCTTTTGCACACCCTACCAAATTCATCCACCAATCTCTGCAACTTCTCTTCAGAATCTCCCAAGAGCACTGTGTCATCAGCAAAGAGCAGCTGTGACAACTCCCACTTTGTGTGTGATTCTTTATCTTTTAACTCCACACCTCTTGTCAAGACCCTCGCATTTACTTCTCTTACAACCCGATCTATAAATATATTAAACAACCACGGTGACATCACACATCCTTGTCTAAGGCCTACTTTTACTGGGAAATAATTTCCCTCTTTCCTATATACTCTAACTTGAGCCTCACTATCCTCGTAAAAACTCTTCACTGCTTTCAGTAACCTACCTCCTACACCATACACTTGCAACATCTGCCACATTGCCCCCCTATCCACCCTGTCATACGCCTTTTCCAAATCCAAAAATGCCAGAAAGCCCTCTTTGTGGCTTTTATAAAATTGACCCTTTTCTTTTTCCAAAAATTTAAAAAATTCCCAAAAAGTGCCTTTATTTTTCCGATATTTTTTTTTTAAAAATATAAAATTCAAACTGTAATGGGTCTGGGGGTTTTAAAATTGCAGAGTGGGTTCCAAACTATTAATGCTCTTATTTAAAAAACTATAGATTGTCAATCTATTGTTTGGAAAATTTAAGTTTTAATTATCAAACAAATGGGGGGATAAATTTTATCAAAACATGTTAATCAAGGAAAAAGTTTGAAAATTTAAAAGTTTATGCAAGTTTTTTTTTCATCATCATCTTTTAAAAATTGATTTGTCTACTTTTTCCCCTGTTTTTTAATAAACAATTAAATTTAAACCCCTTTTTTTATAGTTCATTTTAAGTAATATAAATAAATGGGGGTTTGGTTTTGGAAGAAGTTTGAAAAGAAAATTTCAATAGAAAATATGGTACCCAAATTTTCCAGTAGTAAAAAAACTTGTAAAAATAATTATTTTTTTATTTTTAATATTCCTTTGCATTATAATAAAGGAAAAAAATGTGGGCAACTTTAAATTCAGATATTCAAAAGAAAATATTTTAAAAATTTTCCAAAAGTTTATTTTCTTTTTTTTTAAAACATGTACTATTGCAAAATTTCTAGACTAATCCAGCCTGTGCTGTGAATTCTTCTTCTTCTTCTTTTTTCCAAAACAATTTTTTTCATTAACTACATTGATAAATTATTGCTTTTTTAGGTTTGTATATAATATTGAAAATGAAAAGGATTTTAGTACTCTTACCCCCCAATAATAATTATAATAAATGATAAAGGGTTTAAATTTTGAAATTCCCTTTTGTAGCATTATGAAAAGAATTGGGAAATCCCCAAAAGGGGAAAATTTCCTTTACATTTTTTTTTAAATTTTTTTTCTATAAATATAAAATTTTCACTTTTTAATTTTTTTTTAAAAAATGAATTCAATTGAAACAACATCTTTTTATAAACTTTGCAACAGCAACAACAAAAAATTTCTACCTTCTCCCTCCCCTTTTTCAATCAAAATAAATTACTACCCAAAAAAAAACAAAAAAACAAATGTATTCTTTTCCCAAAAATTCAACACCACAACCACCCAAAACTTGGTTTAAAACAAAAAACAACAAAAATTATTTTATTACTTTACATTTAGTGAAAAAAAGAAGAGGTTTGTTAAAAAATAGGGCCCGTAAAATGTTAAAAAAAAAAAAAATTTAGAATCTCCTTATGCATTACTCCCCGAAAACCCCACCTAATTTAATCATAAATACAGTGACAAACCATTCAAGAATTAGAAAAAAAAATTATCCCCAAAACCCAAAAAATTTTTAAAAATTTTTAAAAAAGATTTTGAAGCTAAGTATAACAAGATACAAATTATACAGTTCTTTTCTAAAAGGGATAATAAAAACCAAATTTGGGAAAAATTTTAAGACGTTTTAAAAAATTAATGATGAGTATTTAAAAAGGTTACAAATTGGGGTTGAAGAAGTTAAATGCAAAATTTTTTTTAAAAAAAGGGTTTTTTTTTTTAATTTTTTTGAAAAAATTTTTTAAAAAAAGAGGGGCCAATAAAACAAAAATAAATTTAATGAAAATTAAAAAATTTTAAAGTTTTTAATTTAACCTTTTAAAAAATAAAAGATTTAAAGCCAAAAAAAGTAAAAAAATTTTTAAATAAAAAGATTTTAAAGGTTTTTAAAAGGAAAAAAGGGATTTTGCCCTTTTGTTAAAAAAATTTTGGGCCTTTTATAAGGAAATTAAAAAAATTTATAAATTTGAAAAATTTTGGGGTTTTTTACAAAAAAAAATTTTAAGATAAATGGTACAAATTTTTTTTATTAATGGTTTTGAACTTTTAAATTGGATTCTTTTTCCAAATTTGTTTTTTGTTTTTTGGGTTTCCAAAGAAAGGTAAATTTTTAAAAAAACCCCTTTAAAAAAATTTATTTTTAAAAAAAATTTAAATAAATTTAAATGGATTCATGGGTTTCCAAATTTTAATTAATTTTTAAATAATTTACAATAAAAATAAAATTTTAAAAATGAAAAAAATTTTAACTTGAATGTTTTGGGAAAAACGGGGAAGGGGGAAAATTAATTTTTTTTTTAAATCATTCTTTTTTAAAATGGATTTTCCAGCAAATTTTAATAAAAACCAAAAAACTGACCTTTCCCAATAAAAAATAAAATTCCTAAAAATTTTGGGTTAATAAAAGTGAAAATATAAAAATTTTTAAAATTTTTTAAATTTTTTTAATTAATTAAGAATATTTAAATAAATTAAAAAAAAAAAAAATTTTTTTATTAATTTTAAAAAATTTTTCCTTTAATAAGGGGAACCCTTCTTCCGGAAAAAAAGGAAAGGTAAAATTAAAAAAAAAAATTTTTTAAAAATTTTTTTTTAAAAATTCCCAATAATAATAATAATATCAAAAAACAATTTTATTTTAAATAAACCCTTAAACATTTTTTGTTTCTGTATTATATTGATATGTAATTTTCCTGAATAAAATAATAGAAAATTTAAAAGGATGAAAAAAAAAATTTTTCCCCTTTTAAAAAAAAAATTAAATAAATCAAATTTTAAAAAATAAAAAAATAAAAATTTTTTAAAAAAATAAAAAATTTAAAAATAAAAAAAAAACTTAACACAAATTTTGGGTTTTAAAAAAAAAAAATTTTTAAAATTTAAAAAAAAAAGGTCCTTTAAAAAAGGGAAGAAAAAAAATTTTAAAAAAAAATTTTTAAAAAAAAAAATTTAAAAATAAAAATTTAAAAAAAAAAAGGATCAAAAAAACTATTTTTTTTAAAAAAAAGTTTTTAAAAATTTTTGTTTTACTTTAAAATATTTAATTTATTTTTTAAACCCTTTTCCTAAAAAAATGAAAAAAAAAATTAAAAGAAAAAATTTAAAAGGATAAAATAAAAAATTTTTAAAATTGTTAAAAAAAAGAAAAGAAAAATTAAAAAGTTGGAAAAATAAAAAATTAAAAAAGATTTAAATAAAAAAAAAAAAAAAAAAAAAAAAAAAAAAAAAAAAAAAAAAAAAAAATTATAAAGGGGAAGGGCTTAAAATTTAAATAAAAAAAGGAAAAAAAATTTTAAAAATTAAAAGAAAAAATTAGAAAAAAAAAAAAATTAATAAAAAAAATTAAAGGAAAAAAAAAATAAAAAATAAATTTCTTATTTTTTAAAAGAAAAAAAAAATTCTTAAAAAAGAAAAAAAAATAACAAAAAATTTTAAAAAAAGGTTTTAAAAAAAATTTAAAAAACAAATTAATTTGAAAAATTTTTTTAAAAAATAAACGGAAAAAAAAAAAAATTTGTGAAAAAAAGAAAATTAAATAAAAAAAAAATAGAAAAAAAAATGAAAAAAAGGAATTAAAACGAAAAATTTGAAAAAAATAAAAAAGGGAAAAAAAAAATAAAAAAATTTTGGGGAAAAGAAATTAAATAAAAAAAAAATTTAATTAAAAGAATGGCAAGGGAAAAATTTTTTTTTAAATTTTAATAAAAAAAAGGGAATTGGTATTTTTGAAAAAAGGAAAAATTAAAAGGGAAAAATTTTAAAAATTTTTTAATTTCCGAAAATTTTTTGGTTAAAAAATTTTAAAAAAAGTTTTTTTGGAAGTTTGGGTTTGGGGTTTTTATGGGTTTTGTTTAAATTTTTTAGGAATTTTTGGGTTTTTGGGGGGTTTTTGGGTTTTTTTTTTTTAAAAAAAAGGGTTTGGTTTTTTTTTAAAAAATTAGGGGGGGAAAAAACAAAAATTGGGGAAAAAAAGGAAGTTTTGGTTTAATTTTTTTGTTGGGGGGGGGGTTTTTTTGGGGGGGGGGGGGTTGGGGGTTTAAAAAAAATTTGAAAAAAAAATTTGGTTTAAAAATTGGGAATTAAAAAAAATTTTTAAAAAAAATTTTTTTAAAGGTTATTAAAGGGGGGTTCGGCATCCAAAAAAAATTTTTGGGCCGGTTTTAAAAAGGGGGGGGGGGTTTGTTAATTTTGGGGGGAAAAAACCTTTGGGGGGTTTGTTGGTTTAAAAAAGGGGGGGGTTTGGTTTTTGGGGGGGTTTGGTTAAAAAGGGTTTTTGTTTAGGAAAAAAAAAGGGGGGGTTAAAAAAAAAAGGGGGGGTTTAAAAGAAAAAATTTGGTGTGGTTTCTGGGTTTGGGTTTTTGTTCCCGAATTTTAAAATTTTTAAAAATTAAAAAAAAAAATTTTTTTAATTTAAAAAACAAAATTTTTTTTTTTTAAAAAAAAAATTTTTTAAAAAAATTTAAATTTTTAAAATTTTTTTTAAATTAATTTTTAAAAGAAAAAGATGAAGAATTAAAAAAATGTTTTAAAATAAAATTACAGAATTAAATTTAAGTATGGGATAAAAAAAACGATATTAAAGAGAGAGTTTTTCCCAGAAACTTGAAAATTTTAAAATTTATTAAGTAAAAGAAAAAAAAGAAGAATGAAAAATATGTAAAAAAAATTTTACAAAAATTAAATTTAAAATATCAAAAAAAAACCGATATTGAAAAGAAGAGTTTTTAAAAGGGGGAACTTGAAAATTTAAAATTTAAATTAAGCTTTAAAAGAAAAAAATAAAGGGAAATTAGAAAAATATACCAAAAAAAATTCAAAAATTTAAAATTTTTAAGTTTTAAACAAAAAGATGTAAAATTTAAAAAAAATTTTTTAAAAAAAGAAAATAAAAAATTTAAAAGGGGTTAAAGGTAAACCCAAACCAAAAAATCAATTCCTTTTTTGATAAAAAAAAAGAAAAAATAAAAAAACCTGAAACTCATAAAGAATGTAAATTTAAAAGTAAATGAAACAGTTTAAAGAAATAAAAAAAAATAATTTTAATATCAGAAATAAGTGAAAAAGATAAAGAATGTAAAGGAAAAAAAATAAATAAATTTAAAATTTTAAAAATATTTGAAAAAAATTAATACTTTACCCCAAAAAATAATTCACAAAGAATATCATAATAACACAAAAAAAAAAAAAATTTTGGGAAAATTTATGAAAGACGGAAAATTTTTAGACTAATATTAAAAAATTTGGGAATCTATAGTAGCTTTGTAAAAAAAAAATTTTAAAAAATTTATCTTTTTTAAAAACCAATATAATAAAAATGATTTTAAAAAAAAGCATATTTGATATTTTTTTACATTTTAAGGAAAAAAAAATGATTAAATTTGAAATGAAAAAAAAAGGAAAAAAAAAAATTTAGATTTAGAAAACAACATTTTTGACAAAAATTTTAAAAAAAAAAATTTGAAAAAAAAAATTGGGTTAACCCAATTGAAATTAATAATAGTTTATCTTTTTTGAAAAAAAATAAAATCAGTGACTAATTATATACTAATGATATGAGAAAATGAAATTTTCATCTCTAATTTAAAAATTTGAGGTTGAATCTTTAAAAAGCTTATACATTTATTTATTTTTTAAATATTTTAAAATTTAAAAAAAGTTAGTAAAAAAAAAAAAATAATCTTCAAAAAATTTATTAAAAAACAATAAAATATTTAAAAAATTATAATAAAAATATTAAAGTTTTTAGTAAAAAAAAAATTTTTAAAATGCTCAAAAAAGAAAATTGTCAAATAAACTACAAAAGGGGTAAAAATTTTAAAAAGCAATAAAAAAAAAAATGTTTTTCAAACTCCTCTCTAAATTTTTAAAAACATCAAAATTTAAAAACAATAGTACAATATTTTAAATTCAAAAATTTAAAAAAAAAAAAAATTTGATAATTTTAAAAATTTGTGGAAGTTTTTTTTAAAAAAATAATGAAAAAATGTCTAACTTTTTGTTTAATATTCAACAAAAAACAGAATTATTAAAATTTAAATAATTCTTTAAATGATTATATAAATTCATCAATGTTTTCTCCAAAATTTTATAAGTGTCTAAGTAATGAAATATTAAAAGGGAATTTGAAATCCCCTTTATTCAAATTTTTAAAATTTTCCCATTGCTTGAAAAATCTAATTGTTTTTGGAAAAACCCTTTTTGATTAATAATTTTCAACAAAAATTAGAAAAAAAAAATTAGCATTAATGATTTTGTCTGCGAAAGCCCAATAAAATAATTTATTATTTTTAAAAGAAAATAAAATTTTTAAAAATTTATTTCCCAAATCAAAAAATTTGAAAATAATTTTAAATTAAATTTAAAAAGACAAAATTTAAATTAGATGATAAAAAAATTACTTAGTTAAAATATATTAAAAAAGCAAAAGAGAATGTAATGTATTTTTAAGAAAAATAAAAGGAAGATACCAAGGGATGTTAAATTTTTTAATTCTACATTTATTAAATAAAATAAAATTTAAAATTGGGGATGAAGGAGAAACAAAATTTTAGAGAAGGAAAAAAAAGGGGAAAAGACAAAAAAAAAAAAGAAAAATTTCCCAATTTAAAAAAAAAAAGAAAGGGGAAGACAAAGAAAAAGGGAAAAAACTTCAATTAAAAAAAGAAAAAGAAAAAGGGAAAAGAAGAAGAAAAATTTAAAAAAAAACCCCAATTTTTAAAACAAAAAGATGATCCAAATTCTCCCTAAAGCAGACAAAGGAAAAGATGATTTACCCAAGGAACTAAGATGAAAAGAATATTTTAAGAGAAAAAAAAAAGATTCAGATTCAGATTCAAAAAAAAAAGTGTGAAACGTAGGAAACTACAGATAATGATGATGATACTTTTATTTAAAAAGATGTAAAATTAAATGATGATAAAAGAACTAGTAAAAAAAAAAAATGAAATAAAAATTTTTTTTAAAATTAAAAAAAAAGGTAAAAACTTAATTTCCCAAATCATTTTTTTTTTTTTAAAATTTTTTAAAAACATTTTTAAACTTTTTTCTATTTTGTAAAAATCCAGTATAAAAATTTCCAAAAAAAAACAAAAAAAATAAGAATAAAAAAAAAAAAATGAAAAAAAAAATTTAAATTTTTTTTAAACCCAAAAATATAATTTAACAAACCAAAATTTATTTTTTTTTTAAAAATTTTTTAAAAACTTTATTCTATTTCTATATTGTATAATACAGTAAAAAAAAATTTTCCCAAAATTAAAACAAAAAAAAAAAATATTTTTTAAATATATAATAAAAAGAAAAAAATAAAAAAACCATTTAAGTTATTTTTTAAAAAATTATAAATTTAAAAATTTTTATTACTTTTTTTAAAATTTTAAAATAAAAAATTTCAATTAATGAATCTTTTTCGATTGTTGAAGAAGAAATTAGAGAGAAATTTTTTTGTTTTTTAATAAAGTATTTAAAATTGATTTTTTATAACTACAAGTATTATTAAAAAATAAAATGAAAATGCTTTAATATTAATAATTAATTTTACTTTTAAATTAAAATTGTTCTTGTTCTTGTTTTTTTAAAAATTTTTTTGAGGTAGAGAGGAAATAGAAAAATTTAAAATTACAAAAAAAAATTTCAAATTTCTTTTTTGGGAAAAAATCCAGTTATTTGGCCATGTTTTTTGTTTAAATTCAGTAAATTTCCCCACTTTTTCCAAAACCCCCCAAATAGTAAAAGTAAAAGGTTTTTCCCCATTAAAAACCCATTGCATTACATTAAATTATTATTTTTATATTTTTTTAAAATTCTTTCTTCTGAAACTCTAAATTAATTAATGTTACACTATTTTTTGAAATTTTTTTTTTAGAACCAGAAATAAGGGGACATTTAAAATTATCTTCATGAAAAGATGAAGATAAAAATAAAGGTTATTTTGGACCCTACCAAATGTAATAAAAAATCCTATTTTTTTCATTTTTTTATTATTGAAATTAGAAAAAACTATTTATAAAGAAATATTAAGAAAAAAAAATTTTTAAAACCAATAATAATTTCTTTGGAAAATTTTTTCAGTTTTTCAAATTTTTAAAATATAACAAATTTTCACACACTACATATGACTGTATTTTCAAGAAAAAATTTTTATTCCTGTTCATTTTGAAATTAGTAAAATATATTTTATACTCCCAAATTTTTTATTATGACAATTGTTATATTTTTTTTGATTGCACTTTTAAAATGAGGGAAAATTTTCCCAAAGTTTTTGAAATTTGGAAAAATTTCTTTTTTTTAAATCTTGATACTTTTTTTTTCTTCTTATAAAAAATATAATGGTTTAAAATATTTTTCTTTTACTTCTTTGGGAGTTTATTTTTTTTTAAAAAACTTTTTTTTTTTTAAAAATTTTTTTTAAATTTCTTTTTTTACAAAAATCAAAGGAATACAAGTTTTTTTAATTATTATATTATCCCATTTTGCAAATTATTTATATATGGGGTTTACTTAATTAAAGTTTAACCTTTTAATTTTCATAAAATTTATCATTTTTTTATTTTTTGGGTTAAAGATAAAATTTTAAAATATCAGAGGTGTTTTAAATTAAAATAAAATATATTGTGGATTTATTTTTTTACCTTTAAAAATTATATTTCATTGAAAAAAAAAAAAAATTTCATTTAATGTTATTGAAAAAATTTTTAATGTTATTAATTTTTACAATAGCTTTTCTTACTTGTTCATGTGTATCAATTTTTGAAATTTAACACACTAATACAAACTTATGATATTTCTTGTATCTTTATTAAATTTTTATAAGAGGTGTTATTTTAAAAATCTGTAAAATTTTATTTTTAAATATGTTGTAGGTGAAGTATATTTTAATAAAAAATTTTTCATTTTTTTTTATTGTTAAAATGTCAAATTTATCCCAATATTCCAAGAAGCAATTTTTTACTTAGAACAGGTTTAAATTTTAAAATATTTTTAAATTAAAGTAATTAATCCTAAAAACCCCAATTATTACCCCAAATACCCCAAAAGGGAAAACATTTAAAATTTAATTAAAATGTTTTTTTTCAATTTTGTTTTTTAATATATTCGAAAGTTTCTTGTTTTTTTATTAAATTAGATACCTTAGTGACTGGTGATTTTGCTTTTAAAATTTTTGAAAAATTTTTTAAAATTTTGTATTCTTTTCTTCTTTTTTCTTCTTTTTTCTTTTTTTCTTCTTTTTAAATTTTTTATTAAGAGATGAATAAATTTTATTATTTTTTTTTTTCTTGGAGATCTCCTTAAAAAGGGGTTTATTTTCAGATGTAAAATGAGAAACGGAGAGGAGGAATGTTGTTGTTGTTTGATGTCTTGGTGGGGGGGGGAAACAAAGAAATTATTCTCTTTTTCCCATAGTATCACTGCTGTTAATTTTTTTGCAAACGCATTTTTTTTTTATATTTTTATATAGAAATTTTTTTTTTTTTTTAAAAAATTATAAAAAAAATTATATTAAATTTTTAAAAGGGAAATTTTAATGGTAAATTCCACCTTTTTTAAAAAGTTCCATTACGAAAAACCAATACCCTTTGGGTTATTTAAATAATAAAAAATAATAATAATAATAATAATAATAATAATTTTAAATTTTTAAAAAAAAAAACCCAAGAAATTAAAAAAGACAGACATCATTTTTAGAATTTAATTTTAGATTTTTCAAAATTTCAAAGTCAGAAAAGGAAGAAAATTTTAAAAAACTTGTAAAGTTCTCATAAATCATTCACCTTTTTATCGTTTTTTTAAAAATTTAAAATTCTAATTCTTTAGAAAATTATTTTCATGTTTAATGTAAAATTTCAGAAAAGAATAAAAAAAAAACTTTTATCAATATATTTTTTGGGGTAATGGAAAACTGCGAAGGAGAATATTTCTCTACCAAGAGGAAAAAATAGAAAAAAACTGATTGTTAAAAAAATTAGAGAATTTTTTTAGAAGAAACTCATTTTTTTATCTAGCTTTTTAAAAAAATTTTTAAAAATTATTAAATGGAAAAGAGGAAAAAAAAAAAAAAAGTTATTTTGATAAAAATTTTTTAATTAAAGAACAATGGATAGGTCTTGATAATAAAAACCCATAAGAGAAATTTCTTTTTTTTATAAGGGGGGGTTTAAAAATTCAAATCCTTATTCAATTTTAAAAAAATTTTTTAGGAATCTGTTTTTAATTTTTTTTAAAAAAATTAGATTAACCTTTTGTAAAGAAAAAAAACTTTGACCCCAAATTTTAAAAAACGTTTTTTTTAATCAATTTTAAAAGTTCCGAACGAAAACCATGTTTTATGATTTTTAAAAAAATTTCAATTTTTACATTTAAGTAATAAAAGACTTTAAAACCTTTTACCTTAATTTTGATAAATTAATTGAATTTTTAGTTAAAAAAAAAAATGAAAAAAAATATAAAAGGCTTCTCTATCTTCATCTACAACCATCAACCCTTTTTTTTTACCTTAGGGCCCAAAAGTTGCAGATTTTCGAATTTCTAATTCCCATGCGGGGAATTCCCAAATTTGGGCCTTTGGAAAAAGGGAAATCTTCATTTTGAAAAAAAAATTTTTACCATCTACTAATTCCCCCTAAAAAAATTTTCTAATAATTTTAAGGGAAAATTTTATCTAAACATCATCTTTTTAAACAAAAAAAAACGAAAAAATTTTTGGGTTTTTTTTATAATGATAATATCAATTTTTTTTTGGTATATTAAAAGTCTTTTTATGGGTTAGGTTTTCCAAAAATTTTTTACGCTTTTTAAAAAGTTTTTTAATATTTTTTAAAAAATTTCTATAAATTTCTTATTGTTTTTATTTTTTTAAATCTTAAATCATCATCATACCTTTCAGAAAATGAACCTCAATCTAAAGCATTTATATTTCCAAAAAAATTGTTTTTCCCCCCCTCTAAACATTTTTAAAAAAAACTTTTTAAAAAAAAAAAAAAAATAATTAAATTTAAGTTTGCAATTTTATTTATGATTATAAAATTTTCTTAAAATTTGATTTTCTTTCTAGTAAAAAATTAATATTTTAGGAAAAGCAAATAATTTCTTAAAAAAATTGTTTCTCTTGTGTTAAAAACATTTTATATATTTAGGTAAAGCCATTGTTATTTTTTTTTATAAAAAAAAAACCCAAAAGAAAAAATTTTATGTTTTGGAAATGCAATATTTACTTACTTAATTTTTAAAATTACTTCTTTGGGTCATGTCTATTTATTGTTATAAATCAGGTTTTGAAAGAATTAATGTACACCAAATTCCCCACCTAAAGTAAGAATAGTAAAAGAGGAACCCCCTCATTTCAAAAATTTAAGTAGGGAAAATAATTTATAGTAATATTGGGTCTTTTTGCTTTCTTTTGACAATAATTTCAATAATTTTTAAAACATATTCTTTTTTGTAAAGAAAATAAAAAGAGAGATATTGAAAAAAAAACGAAATGTTAAAGAGTAAAAAAAATAAAACTTATTTTTTTTGTAAAAATTTTTAAAAAAAAATTTTAAAATTTAAAAAAAAGAAAGCACTAATAATAATAATCCTTTTTTTGGAAATTTAAAAAAAATGTTTTTTAAAAAATAAAAAAAAAAAGTGAAAATATTATTAAAAAAAAAAAACAGCTACTTTAATTTTTTTGGGTTTGGGGCCATATTTTTTGGTGATAATTTTTTTTGAATAAAAAAATTTTTTTTCAGAATTATTTTTTCATTTATTAAATGAAACAAAAAAACACAAATAGTTAATAAAAATATTTTTATTACATTTTTTTTTAAATTTCTGTATATTTAAAAAATAAAAAAATTGGAGGGAAAATTTTTTACAATGTTTTTTGGATTTAAATTTAAATTTTTTCAAATCTTGGAAAAACCTCAGGGTTTAAAATTTTTTAAATTTAAACGGCCTTTGTATCTTAAAAAAACTTTTTCAACCCGGCTGAGTTAACATTGTTTCTCCAAAATTCCCCTTCTTTTGCCAAAATCCAAAGGATTAAGGGGTAGGGTTTAAACCATTTCCCTTTTCTATTTTAAAATAAACATATACAACAGGGTGCCCCCAAAAAGCATTTGAAAGGTGGGGAATCTTTTGGATCTTTAAAAATGCTGTTCCTTAAAACCTTTACCTACTAGAAAAACGATAAGCAGAAACAGGAAAAAGTTTCTTTTCGCCCTTTTTAATGATTTTCGAGATTAAAAAATTATCTACTACTTGGGGCCAAACATAATGTATTTCTTAAAATTTTAAAAAGGGTTGTTAAAAAACCAATTTAAAATTTTCTATTTATCCAGTTTATAAGAATGAACTTAACAATTTTATGGTTGAAACAATTAAAAGTTCATATAGGGGAAAAAGGAAAAAAGGGTTCAAATTTTTGATTTCTCTTTTAATTATATTTTGAAATATAGGTTTTTTTTTTTCATTGAATAAGTAAAGAGTCTGTAATGGTTTTGCTTTTTAGGGGTAAAGTATAGTAGGCTTAATTTTCGAAAGAGGGACAAGGATATTATGTTCAAGTTTCCCATTTTTAAACATGCATTACTTTAAAAAAGTTTTTTTCCCCGAAATAAATTATTTAAGGCAGGTATTTTTAAAAATTTTCATAAACCCCCTGTGATAATCGCAAGAACAACCATATCCCCTTTAAAAGAAATTTTTTTGAAAAATTTTTATTTTAAAAAATTTTTAAAAAATCAAATATACAAAGGATCCTTTACATATATCAAAAGTTTTTCAACAAATTTTTATTATTGTCATTAAAAGTATTTGTAAATTTTAAATTTTCCAAAAAATTTTCATTTTAAAATTTTTTATACAAGGGAAAAAATGCTGGCCGTCAAAAATTATTTCCCCCTTCCCCCAATTACTGGGGAAAAATTCCTGGCTGGAACATTCTTTCACATACAACCCTCAAATTTAAAAGGATTAAATGTAGAAATTCGACATTATTTGAATCTTTGGAAAACCAACCTATTCAACACAAACCCCTTAAAATAAGGGAAGTTTGTCAGTAGGCTTCACAAATTTAAAACCCTTCAAAAAAATTTCCCTTTTTAGTAATTTACACTTAAATGGGAAAACTGCCCATGTCAATTTCCTAAGGTTTATGGACCGGAAAATTTAAAAATTTGGGCAAAAAGATGGAACTTCAAAAACCAAAAACCTTTTGCCCGTTCGAATTAGCATTATTAATAAAAACTCCATTATTTTTATCATAAAGAGGGTAAAAGGGAAAAGAATTGCAAAAATTTTTTTTATATGTTTTCCCTTCCCTTTTTTAAAGTATTTAAATTTTATTTTTCCCCCCTTTAAAATGAAAAAATGGTTTCTGCAATCATTAAAGATTTACAATGGAACCGGGAAAAACTTTTTCATAAAAGGACCCTTTCAATTGATAAATTTTTTTAGAAAAAAATGCAACATAAATAATGACTGGTTGGTACAAAAAATAAAAAACAATTGTATAGAAAAAGTTGAAAAAATACTTGAAAAATTTTTTGTTTCTGGGGTTTTTAAAAGTAGCTGTGTTATTTTAAAAATTTTTGAAAACTAACCCATTTAAAAAACCTTTTTAAATTTTTACTGAAATAATCGAATTACAGCACTATTAAAACCCCATATTTTCCACCACACTTGCATTGAAATACTTATTTCTCTATTTTGATGAAAGTCTCAATAAGAAATCCATTGTCCCCAACATTACAAAAAATTTATCTGCATTATTATTTTTTTCTGTTGATGATTTTTTTCATTTTTAAATTTAACATTAAATAAAAATTTTTTTTTTAATCAAAATTGATAAAATTTTTGTTAATAAAATTCTATTTTTATACTTTGCTTTTTGTACATTATTTTAAATTTTTTTGAAACCAAATAGCAATAAATCTATTAAAAAATCCATAAAAAAAATAAAAGTTTTTTAAAAGTTTGAGCAATAAAAAATTAAAGTAAGAAAAAGGGTTAATAAAGTAAAGAACAATTAAATAGGGAAAAAAAACGACATCTTTTTTAAAGGTAATAACAGTGACCCCAATACTAGTTATTAAGATATATATCAGAAAAATTTAAAATTTTTTATGTTTTTTTTTTAAATTTATGTTTTTTTTAAAATAAATAAATTTTTTATTTAACAATTTTTCCAAATTAAAAATTTATTATTGGGTTTAAAAAAATTTTTATATGGTATTCTATTTAAAAAAATTTAAACATTATTATTGTAACTATAAAGAGATTCATTTAATTTTAACATTTTTTTAATTTGAAAAATTTAAAAAATTTTTATTATAAAACAAATTACAACCCTTTAAATTTTAAAAGAAAATTTTTAATTTGGGAAATTACTCTTAAAGAATATTAAAAACTTTTAGAGCCTTAAAAACCCAAATTTTGGGGAATTTTTTTGTATGGAGGGATTACCCTTTAAAATCGAAAGTTTAAGAAAAACATAAACTTTTATGTTTATTTAAATTTAATAAAAAAAAATTTTTAATTTGTTTTTTTTAAAAAATTTAATAAAAAAAAATTTTACCTTTTTTTTTTTTGATTTAAAAAATTTTTTTATTATTTTAGTCTAATTTAAAAACAAAAAACCTTTATAATTTTAGGGCCCAATAAGCAAATAACCCCCTTGTGGGAAAAATTATTTCCCAGTTACAAGTGCCCAAATTTTAACCAAAATATTTTTTACCAATAGCTACATTCCCGTCATTTACTTTAAAAAATTCAACCAAAAAAGAAATGTTTTATGTCCAAATTTTAGGGAATTTAAGGGAAAAGGGATTGTCATGGATTTTTCTTCCCCTAAATTTAATGGATTTATCGCCTGCCAGCCAAAATTTCAAACCTTTGTCAGTTCAATTGACAAATTTCAAATGAATTTTTTAGTTATTCCTTTTAGGGGTTTTTCAGCAATATAAACTACACCCGAACCTGATAGAAAAAATTGAACACCAAAGAAAATTTGAAAAAAAAAATTTTTGAAAAGATAAAGGGGGGGGAAAAAAACGTGCATTATTTTCCAAAGAACAAATTTCAAAAAAAAATAAATGAAGTTATAATTGCTAAAAGTAAAGGGGGAAAACTACAAAAACTTCAAGGAATTTTAATTTTTTAGGGAACATATGACACATTCTCATTAAAATTTTGGGACCCATAAAACCCTTTTAGAATTTTTTAAAGAAAATTTAAAAAAAGGGAAATTTTTAAAAAAAAAAAAACATCAAATCTACTATGGGGTAAATTTTCTTTAATAAGCAAACCCCATTATTATTTTCCCCCCAATGGGAGTTATTTTTAAATAAAATTGAAATCTATCTTGCGTTGGACATGGAAAGGGGAGAAAAGAACATTGTTTTTGTTCGAAATAATTTTAGCAAACATTTCTTTCCCAAAAAGTGGTTATTTATTTCCTTTGTAAAATGAAGGGAAAATTTTTAAACATATTTCCCAAATCACAAAAACAAAAAGTTAAACCCCAAAATATCTGAAAAATTTTTGGGGAAAGAGGCCCCAAATTTTTTTAATTGACTTGGGAAAAGAAAATGAAATTCCCTTTTAAATATATATTACATTTTTCAAAATCAATTTACAAAATTTTTCCAAAAATTTAAAAGCAAAATTTTCCCAAAAAAAGAAACAATTACAATTCCCCATCAAATTTTTAGATATTTTTTACAACAATAGGGCACCAAAAACCCTTAGAGAAATGACAAAAAGGGCTAGAATTTGGGTTTGCGAAGTTTAAATAAATGAAACTACAAAAATTGGGGGGGGGGGGGGCCCGATCTACTCAATTGGGGCTGGCCAAAACCCCGTCATTTTTCCCCAAAGTCAAGGAAGGGGGGAAAAAAAAGGAAATGGCGATGTTTTTTGGGGTAAGTATTTAAAAATTTTTTTTTTCTTTAAAAAAAAATGATCATCTTCCCATAAGAAAAAAACAAAAAAATGTATACAATAATTTTCCAAAAATTTTGGAAATACTTTTAATTTTTTAAAAAGAAAATTTTTTTCTATTGATCAGTTTTTTTCAATTTAGTATTATAATTTAAATTTAAAAAAAATAAATTTTTTTTTAATATAGTTTTTTTTTTTTTATTAATGTTATGTTGTTGGGTGTTTGATTTAAAACAGTTACCACCCAAAAAAATGAGTCAAATGGATTGCCATTTAAAAACAATTACAAAAAAATTTCGCTTTTAATAGGGGGTATTTTAATATCTCCTTACAAAACAGTTTTTGGTATTGACCCCCCAGTGGAAAGAAATCAGTTTTACCAATACCCTTTTTAAAAAATTAAAAAAGGGGTTTTTTTTAATGAAAAAAAAATTAGAAGAAACTGAATTTTTAAAAAGGGTGAAAAAGAATATTTATATCCCTTATCCCTTTTTAATCTTCACCCCCCTACCCTCAACTTTCTGCCCTTTAAAAATCTTACCATTTCCAAAACTTCGCAAATTTATCAAAAACCCCAAATTTTTGTTTTCATTTAAAAACTACTTCACCAAAAGATGCTAATTTTTTTGATTTGTAATAGTATACTACTTAATTTAACCCTCAAGAATTTTGATAATAAAAATAATAATGAATAAAAATAATGGAAGAAGAAAAAAGAACGTTTGATAATGAAAAAGAAAAAATAAAGAGAAGAAAAAACAATAATTTTAAAACGAAAAAAGGGAAAAAATAATTGGGTGAAGAAGAACAGCCCGCAGTTGGAAATTAAAAAGAAAAAAATAATGGAAGAAGAAGAGGGGGAAGAGGAAAAGAAGAAGAAAAAAAAAAAGAAGAAGAAGAAGGGAAAAAGGGAAAAGAAAAAAGAAAAAGAAAAAGGTCGTTTTTTTAAAATTTTTTAGGAATTCATAATAAAGCTTTATTCAAAAACCAAAAAAAA
Organism: Cherax quadricarinatus; assembly: GCF_026875155.1. Lineage (NCBI taxonomy): Eukaryota > Metazoa > Arthropoda > Malacostraca > Decapoda > Parastacidae > Cherax > Cherax quadricarinatus. The sequence continues at coordinate 14,254,775 of NC_069402.1, forward strand.
AGCCCCCAAAAATGTTAAAACAAAAAAACTTTAAAAAAAAAGTATCACCAATTTTTTTTAAAAAGATACTGTTAAATTTTTCCCGTACCAGAAGTTGATAGAGATCTAAATTCTCCACAAATGTAAAAGGAAAAGTTACAAAAAATTTATTATTAAGAGAATTATATCAAATAACTTTCCCCATTGGGAAAAATTGATACTTTTTTTAAAATCAAAATCAATTTGAAAGGTGTTAACTAGGAATTTTTTAACCCCAAAAAAAGATATTGCTGGATCAATTTTCACATACAAAGAGTTTTAAAAAAAATTGTAAAAGAAAAGATAAAAAACTTAAAAAGAAAATAGAATTGGTTTTTAAAAAAAGTTTTTTTGGGCATTGTCAAAAATTTTCCTTGCCCAAAACAAATAGGTGTATTTTAAAAGGGGAAAAATGAAAAAAAGTACTGGGTAAATGCAAAAATATTAAAAAAATTAAATTTTTAAAAATGTTTTAAATTTAAAAGTATTTTTAAAAAAAAATTTTTTAAAAAAATTTAAAAAAAAAAATACAAATAAATTTTTAAATTTTTCAAAAAAAAATTTTTTAAATAAAATATTTTTTAATTTTTAAAAATGCTCCCGTTTAAAGTTAATTTTTATTTTTTGTTTTAATAATTGGGTTTTAAAATTTTTCGCTGTTCTTTTTATTAAAATTGGTTTGAAAAGCTTCCAACATACTAATATTGACAACAAAATATTTCAACTTCATTACCGGTTGACTTCTACTTTCTTGGTTTTTTTTGCGTTTCCTTATTTTAATTTTAAGGCTTCGATTATATAGGTCAAGTATTTTCCCAAAAAAAAAAAAGTTTTTGATTAAAATTTTGGTATTTCGTTTTTAAAAACCCTTAACCTATTGCTGGGTAATGTCCACCTTTACAATAAAAAAACACTAATTTTTATGGATTTTTATATATATCTTAATATTAAAATTTTATGGAAGGAACTTTTTAAACCAGAGAGGGAAAATTAAAAAAATTATCAATCTTACTATCAAAAGGGTACCATTTATACTTTTTTTTTCAAAAAAAACTTTTTTTTATAACCCCATTTAATTTTTGGGAAAAATTTTTGAAGGGTTAAAAAAACCCGATTTCACTTTTCCCTGATTTCAATTTTAAATTTTGAAGACAAAATAGCGAAAAAATGAGAAATAAAAAAATAAAATACTTACAATTTTTTGGGGTTTTTAATGAAAAATATTTTAAAGGGTTATTTATGTGAAATAATTAAATTTTTAATGTTTTGGAACCCCAAAAGTTCTTTTTTAATACCCCTTTTTTTGGGGGTGTTTTTATAACTTATGGTACTTAAAGTATTAAATTATTAATAGATAATGATAAGTATTATAATCCAATTTATTACAAACCCTTTTTCCCCGAAAATTTCAAAGTGTAACTTCTTTTAAAATTTTTGGGCCCCTCAAAATCTTTGAGAAATTTTAAAATTATACTTTGTATTTTACCTCAAAATATAATTTAAATTTAAAAAAAAATTCACTGTTAAAATGGTTTTGGTTTGTATGTCTTTCTACTATTACTGCCATTCAGATTATTTGGCAAAAAAACCCTTATTTAAAAGTTTCCTTTATAAGAATTTATAATTTAAGTATCGGGTTAAAAATTTAAAACTTTATTCCAAAAGAAAAAAAAAATTCAAACTCTTTAAAATTTGGTTTTATTATTTTTTATTGATTTTATTAGGGCATAAATTTTTAGGGATAAATTTTTAAAGAACTTCTTTTTGTTAAAATTAGGAAGTAAAGAAATTAGAGAAAAATTTTAAAAAGTGTGATAAAGAAAAAATTTTTTATTTAAAAAATAAAAAGTATGGGGTTTTTTTCCCGTTTGGGGTTTTAAAAATTAAATTTAAATTTAAAAGACCAAAAAATTCAGATACTATTTTAAAATTTTAAAAATTAAAAATTCCCGTAATAAAAGTAATGTACACTATCAATTTAAATTTTTTTTTAATTTAAAAACATTTTAAAATTTTTTTTTTTAAATTTTTTAGTTTTTTCATCTTGATTTTTATTATTAATTTAAAATGTTTCTTTAATACTACTGCATTATTTCTAATAATACTTTTTTTATATTTTATATTATTATTAAAAATAAATATTTTTTTAAAACTTATGATTGGGTTATCTGTAAAATTAAAAAAAAAACTATTTTTTTATATTTATACTGAAATTTTTTTTTTAAAAAATATTTAAATCCTTTTTTGTAAGTAAAATATCTTGTAAACATTGTAAATTTTTAAATCTGCATTTTAGATACATTTTTCTTTTGTTGTTTACTTGAATTAAATTCCATTTCATCATTATCTTATAAAGGAAAACAAAAATTAGAATATTTCTAACCAAGAAATGTTTTCAAATTTTTTTTTTATCAATTAAAAATAAACATAAAAAAATTTTTATCTGTAACTTTATTTTTGTATTTTACTTTGGTGGTAAATTTTTATTTAACACTGTTGATTTTTTTAAATCTTGTATATCGGATAATGAAAAAAAAGAAGTGGTTGAATAAATTTTTCATTGGGGCCCATGGGTTTTCTTAAATAAATTTGGGGGTAAATTTCCCCTTTAAATTGCAAAATTTTTCTAAAAAGAGGCCCATCCCCTTTATATTAAGAGAAATTTTTTAAAAAAATAATTAAAAAATTTTTTAATGTGTAAAACCCTCGTCTAAGCTCATGTATATAACAAATATACGATTTCTTACTAAATTTTAAAATTTTTTATGCTATAATGTTCCCCAAATTTTCCCTTAATAATTATATTACCAATATGTTGACAAATTTTACATAAAAAAACAAACAGAACAGATTTAATAAAATTTTAAAAAAACTATCTTTAAAAAGTTTAAACATTTAATAAATAAATATTTTCTATATTATGATTATTTTTTCCCAATTGAAAATTTTAAAAAATCCATAAAATATTTACCAATTTTTTTTTTTAAATCAGATAATAAAGAGAATTTATTTTTTTTTTTTCCCTTTTTCTAACCATTTAGTAGTAAGACTCCCCTTAAGTTAAAAACAAACCCTTAGAAAAAAGAAAAATAAAACTAAATTTGATTTTAATAAAATAAGACCAAGGGTTGTTATAAAAAATTTAAAAGGCCAAAAAAAAAAAATTAGAAATCCTTTTGAAAATGATATAAATTTCTTCTTTAAACTTTTTTTAATTTTTTGGCAAATTGAAGGGGATAAAAATATGTTTTAGCATTATTTATAATGCGTTTAGTAGTATGTTGTTTAACCGAGAGCTTATTTTTGTTGTTTTCAGTAAAAATAATAGGATCAATAACTTGTCCTAAACTATTTATTGTAAATAATCTAAGTAAGTTACTAACTGAATCTAATTCATCTTTTAAATTAATTACCATTCCATCATGATTAATATCTTTAATACAATTAGGATTTAATTTTATAATTTCATAAAGAGCAGTATTATATAATATTTCAGGAGTTATTTCGACTGTAGTTAATGTACTAGAAGATTCTGGAAAAAATATTTTAATAAATGAAAAATCATGATTTTCTGCAGAAAATTTTCTTAAAATAGTTTTTTTCATATTATTACGTATAGATTCAATGTATTCTAATGTTATTTCATTATTATATCCTCCTATATTATAAATACTTAAATAAATTTCAAAAGGAATTGTAATTAAACTAATAGAAAATATAATACTTATTGTTGATGAAATAATAGATAACATTTTTAAGGTAATTTGAATTCCTAGATCGATAATTGCTGATCTTATCACTAGAATTAAAAGTCTGGAAGCTAATATCTGTGCACCAAATTTTTCTCCTATTAAAAATAAAGAATTTTCTAACTCTGATGTAAGTATTTCTTCAGAAAAATATTTGAGAAGACGAGATATTATTTTAGGTCCTCTGGAAATAGCTTCAATTTCAGCAATAGTAATACTCATATGTTTTAACATAGAAACAATATTATTATGTTCTAAATATATTTTTCTTTTATTTTTTGTGACATTGTTTACGATAATCATCATTAGGTTTTATTATGGTAATATTTTGAGATTTCAATAAAATATCAGGTTCATTTATAAAAACAGCTTCTTCAAGCATTTCTTGAGAAATAAGCTTTTCACTATATCCTTTATCTACATTTATATAAAGTGAACTTAATGGATTTGGATTTGCAATTCCATCTATGATATCATTAGGAGTTAAAATAGGTAGAGGAAGAAAAATTTTCAAAGGTAGAGGAGTAACATCATCTAAATTATTAATTACTTTACTGCCAAAAAAAAATTCTAAAATGCATCGATGTATATAAGATTCACACATTTTTGATTGAGGATTATAATATTTATGAAATCTTCGACAATAACTATTATTAAAATCTAATTGTTGTAATTTACGATTCCATGTCAGTGGAGGAGAATCTATTAATCCTAGTGCTTCAGAATTAAATTGGAATTCATTATTTTTATTTTGAGCATAAGCATATGGATCCTCTTTATATTTTTTATATTCATTTTCATTTTTTGGTTCCCAACGAGCAGAAGGTCTTAAACCAATTGTTTTTAATGTAGTATATTGAATACCACAATAATTTTCTTCAATTTCATTATTATTATTATCTTTTTCAACATGAATAGATAGTGTTTCAAATTTTAAATTTGATGATGGAGGTATAGTTAAAGATGCATTAGGAAATTGCTCTTTGAGAAATTCATATACTTCATTATATATTTCATAACATGCTTCACTACAAGCATATTCTTGGTTATTTATTAAAAGTGGACCTTTATCACAATTAGATTTAACATCTGAGTAACACTTTAACATGTTACAACCTAATGTTGTAAATCTTATTTTAAAAAGTCATAAGGATGTTCCTTTTAAAAATGATTTTGGGATATTAATTGGAATATCTTTCCATGGAATATCTTTAATAATTATATTTTTAAAATATTTACTTTTAGATCGTTTCTGTAAACTTTCATATGTTTTTCTTATATTTATTCGATGTATTAAATAAGTAGCCATCAAATAATCATCATCAGTTGGTAAAATTTCCATTTTTTTTTATTTATATAAAGTATAAAAATAAACACAAAGTAATATTAATTTTTTATTATGACACAATTACCTGAGGTAAATTATCATCAATACCAGCATCCTATAACTTTTCAACAACACCAACCTATAACAACTTTATTACTATTACCAAGTGGAATCACAACACAATATTCTACAAAATTTGAAAATGAGCTTCATATACCTTCAACTTTTTTAACATATCCAAATCATAATTATTGCATAGATATAGAAGTATATTATAAAATTTCATATAATACAAATAATTTCAATAATCCTAAAACATGGCATATTATTAGATATATAGGTGAAGTTACAGAAGTAATTCCTTATGGAATTTACTTTTTAAATATTGCTTATCAATATGGAAAACTTGAACATACTATATTTATTAAATGTTTAAAAGAAATAATTGAAAATGAAAATACATTAGGTTAATTTCAACTTGTTATTTTTTAAATGTTGTTAAAAATTTATTTATATTTTTTATTTAAATAAAAAAATGATCTCTTCTGAATTTCTTTCTACAACTGATGAAATTCCAATATTTATTCCATTAAATAATATTGATTTTTATAACAAACAAATAGATGAAAAAAAATTTCAAAATTAGTGATATTTTTTAAAAAAATAACAATACTAATGTATCATATAATACAATGTTATCTCAGTTTTTTATACCTTTACCAGAAATATTATCTTTACATTCTTATTTATTATTAATAAATTCAATATATGATTCTGAAAATAACAAAATAATATCTATTCTCTAATTTCTATTCAAAATTTCAAAAGCAAAACACTTATTCAATAGAGTATCATCTATTGTTGTTAACATTAGTTTTATTGAAGTTTTTCCTGCCAGATAACTAGTAACATTTACTACAAGTACAAGAGATTCATCTTCATTACAATTAGGTAAGGGTATATGTTCAGGAATTATACTCAAGTAACTGTAGTTTTGAGGTATAATATACAAATCCTTTAGAAAGTCTTTAGAATAATTATGAATAACTAAGAATGCTTTCTTTGTTTCTTTTTCAGTAATAACAGGGTGACCAGGATAAATTATTTCAATTTCACAATCTGTCAATGTTATGTTAAAATATAAGTTAAAATTATTATTAATCTTCATCAATTCATTTACTGTTGATGATGCAATACTCATCGATTCATTTACTGTTGATTCAGCAGCAATTTCATCATACCTCCTACTTTTCATTGTAGTAGTTTCAGACAACGACAACCACCACAGTCCAATTAAACATCCCATCACTATAATGGATTCAAACATGGTTACTGAAAAAAAAATAATATAAAGTAAATTTTTAAAAATAATAAATAAGATCTAAAAAAAATACTTGGCTTCAATTATATCCAGTTGATCCAAAACCATTACAACTACCTTTTGTATCAGTGTTAAAAAAATTATCCTCTACTACAATTGGATAACATATTTTTTCACAAATTAGTTGTGCAATTCGGTCTCCAACTTTAACTTCAAAATTACTTTGACCATTATTATGTAGAATAACTTTTATATTTCCTCTATAGTCAGCATCTATAACTCCACCTACTACATCAATTGAATAATGTAGAGTAAGACTTGAATGAGAAGCAATTCTACCATAACATGATTTTGGTAAAGAAATTATAAGATCAGTATTAACACAAACTCTATTACCAATAGGAATAACTAAATTTTGAGCACTATATAAATCTAATCCTGCTGCTTGTTCTGATCCTTTAGTAGGTATTTTTGCAAATTTTGAAAGTTTTTTAACTTTTAGAATAGATTCCATCATTAAGTAATTTGAAAAAAGAATAAGAATATTATAAATACATCTCAAATAAAAAAATTTAATTAAATTAATACAGTCTTATTAACAAACTTAAATAAAAAGAAAAATTTACCTCTTATGTTTATGGATAAAATTTACCAATTCAGTCTGTCTGTTGATGAACTGATTTGCCAGCTACACACTCTCCTTATATATACATCCATGAGTTTTCTCATTGCTAGACATCAACATTTTGATGTTAACACCAATATATGTTTGAAAATTATAAGTTGAACACTTACAAGTGTTTAAGTATTAATATGAAATTGCTGATAATAAAAATATAATGATGATAAATCAACTATCAGAAAATACACTACAAGAAAACATTTTTTAAAAGATAAGTTTATAAAACAAATTGTTTATGAAACACATAAAAACATTATATAATAATATAAATAATTTGATTTATTATACAAACTGTTATTTGTTGTAAGATAAGAATTTTCTGTTATATTTGTATCAATATCTGTTTTTGTTATTGGTAAATTTGTAGTACTTAAATAATTACTAAAATTGTTTTTATTTTCTTTAATTATAATTTTAATAATTGTAGGACTAAAAACTAAATTTTTATTAGTTATTTTGTCATATGTATTATAATTAATACATTCACAACTATCATGTTCTAAATAATGTAAAATGATTGAAGTCTTGTAAAAAACTATACTATGAACTTTTAATTTTTCATTTTTCATACCACATAATAATGAGGAATTCTGACCTATACATAAACTTTCATAATGTCTAAATCTTTGCACTGGTAAATATATATTATTACTTTTGAAAGAGATAGTTACATTAAAATTATTATTAATATAACTTTCAATTAAATTCCATGGTGCAAATATATTTTCAGGTATACCACATTTGTTTGTATTATTTACTAATTTATGATTATTTTCTTGTTTCAAATGACATATTTGGAAAATAGTTATAAATATTATTAGATTCTGCCACATTATAAATAAAAAAAAATAATAGTTGTAGATATATATAACATTCTTTTTATTTTTTTTCTATAAAAAATGAAGCATTTTCTAATATTTATAATGATTTTTCAATTAAGTCAATTAAAAAATCATGATAATAACTCAAGTAGCTGTATACCTGTAAATACATTTATACCCTGGCCTGAAGTTAGAAATTATCTTAACAATATTTTACAGATAAACATCTCATCTTCTTTTAATAGTTCACCATTATCTATTCAAAGATGTGATCATATTTTTAGAGTATGTGAAAATAACTACTACTACTACTACTGGTAACTATTGTGGTAGAAAATCTGAAGAAAAACGATATTTTAGTATTTGTCTAAACAAAAAAATAATATAATTACAATACTGGGAAGATATTAGTTGTCAATGTCTAAATTTAAATAATGATAATAATAATTTAAAAATTGATAAAAATATAAATAATATAATAATTAATCATAAATTAACATCTAAAAATTGTAGAAAAAAAAATCAACAAAAATCAATTACAGAAGAATTATAAAATCCCAAAAAATAGGGGCCCAATTCCTACCAAAAATTTCCGTAAATTTAATTAAATAAAATTAAAATTTTTTTAAAATGAAATATTTTAAATTAAAAAATTAATGTTGTTAAAACTTTTATTTTATCATCAGATGAACTTAAAAAAAATTTTAATATTTTAAATGAAACTAGCTTCTTTTTGGGGACAACATTTACAAGATTTAATAAAAAAAAAAATTATTTTCATAAAAAAAAAACCCCGAAATAGATCTATTTTAAAAACCCCCATAAATCTCTTTTTTCCATTTTTTTTAATTAAACAACCAATACTTTTTTTCATTGTTTTTTAATAATTTTAATAATAAAAACGATTCTTCCCCAAAAAAAATATAAAACATTTTTTATATATGAAATTTTTAAATTTTAATTTTAAAATTTTTGAAATTGCTCATTTCTGAAAAAATGGGAATCCAAACACTTTTAAAATTACAATTATTTTAAATATATCATTCTTTAAAAAACTAATACAAAAAAAATTATCTTCACCCGTCTTTAAATTTTTTTTTTTTATTATCACCGGGCCAAATTCCCCCCAAAGGGGCAGGGGGGGCCCAAAAAAAGAAAAACTTTCCCACTTTCCCTCCATCACTGTTTTGCCAAAAAGGGTCCCTTTACCCTACATTTTTTTAAACTGCAACATTAACACCCCCCCCTTCAAGTGCAGGCACGGAAACTTCCCATCCCCGGGAAACTAAAGCCCGGGCCCTCCCTTTTTTCCCCCTAAAACCCCTTCAAAAATTTTTATTTTTGCTCACACTCCAACAGCACGCAAGTATTAAAAACCATTTGGCCCCATTCACTCCTATAAAACACGCTCATGCATCCCTGCGGGAAAGTCCAAGCCCCTCGCACCCAAAAAACCCCCTTTTCCCCCCTCCCTCCAACCTTTCCTGGGCCGCCCCCCTACCCTCCCTTTCCCTTTCCCACAAACAGACTGATCCACCCCCTTGAAGCTTTTCCTGTTTCGCTCCATTCCCTCTAAAAGTCCGAACCACCTCAACAACCCTTCCTCAGCCCTCTGGACAATTTTTTTGGGTTAATCCCCACCTCCTCCTAACTTCCAAAACTACGAATTCTCTGGGATTATATTCACACCAACAACCCGCCCTCAGAATTTACATCTCCACTGGGCCCCCAGCCTTCTCCTGCCCGCAACATTCACACCCACGCTTTACACCCCTATAAGAAGGTTGGGAAAACCCATACTCTCATACAAAACCCCTCCTTTTTCCCCCAAGGACAAAAATTCTTTTTCCCCCACAGACTCCTAAGTGCACCCCTCATTTTTTTTCCCCATCAAATCCCATGATTCACCTCATCTTTTTATACCCCATCCCCCTGACCGTCCCCTCCCAAAATCTGAAAACTTTTACCTCCTCCATAAATCTCCCCCCTCCAAACTGATATTTAATCTTTTTATCCCCCCAAACTTTTTTTTATCCTCATAAACCCTTTCTCTTTCCCGTAAATTCCCCCTTTAATTTTTTTCTTTTGCACCCCTAAACCAAATTTTATCCAACCCCAAACTCTGCAAATTCCTTTTAGAATCTCCCCAAAAGCACAGTGGGGCCCTCCCGGGAAAGAGAGCTTTGACAACTCCCACTTTGTTTGATTCTTTTTCTTTTAACTCCACGGCCCCTTTCCAAGACCCTCCCCATTTACGCTCTTTTCCAAACCCCCTCTATAAATAAATTAAAAAACCACGGGACAAACAAAACCCTCCTTTTTCTAAAGGGCCCACTTTTTCTGGAAAAAAAATTTTCCCCTTTTCCCAAAACTCCCCAACCCTTTAGCCTCAAATATCCTCGTAAAAACTCTTTACTTTCTTTCATAACCTACCTCCTACACCAACACTTGCAAATCTGCCCCCATTGGGCCCCCCATCCACCCGTCATTGCCCTTTTCCAACCCAAAACCAAAAAAAAAAATAAAAGACCCCCTTTAAACCTTATCTTTAAAAACTGTTTTACTTTTTAAAGCTTCACTGTAAACACCCCGGTCCCACACCCCCCTACCTTTCCAAAGCCCCCCTTTTTCATCTGCCCATCCCATTCTCCCCTCTTACCTTAAATTCCCTTTTATTATAACTCTACCATACACTTTAAACCCGGGAAACTCAACAGACCCTTTTCCCCCTATAAATTTTTTTCAAATCTCTTTTTTTCCCCTTTGGCCCTTTAAACAAAGGGAAATATGCTGCCCCTCTGCCAATCCCTAAGGGAACCTTACCCTCTTCCATACATTTTTTAAATAATTGCACCAACCCTTTAAAACTATATCCCCACCTGCTTTTAAAAATTTTATCTTTAACCCATCAATCCCCGGGTCCTTTTCCCCCTTTTTATTTTACCTACTGCCCCACGAACTTCCCCCCCACCCCACAACTGGCTCTTCCCCACCCTACAAAATGTTATTCCCCCTTTCCCTATAAAACGAAATCACAGCTTCCCAAACTTCATCAACATTTAACAATTTCCCAAAATAATTTCCCCCCACTTTTTCCCAAACCTCTAACTCTTTCCCTTTAAAACTCTCCCCCTCCTAAATTTTTTAAATGAAAAAACCATTTGTTTCTGGCTTTCCCTTTAAATTGTTTAAACTCAATCCAAAACTTTTTTTTATTTTCCCAAAATTTTGGTTTATAACATCCACCCACTCTCCCATTGCTTTCTTTTTTCATTGCTTCACCCCTCCTTTAAACCCCTCCTTTTTTTCTCCATATACTCTTTTCCCCCCTTGGGATCACTTTTACTTTTTAAAAAATTCTCCCTATGCTAACTTTTTTCCCTTACTACCCTTTACATCATCATTCCACCAACGCTCCCTTTTTCCCCCTGCACCCACTTTCCTGTAACCACAAACTTCTGCTGAATACTCTAAACGAAAAATTTTTTTCCCAACCCCCAACAATGTTCCTTCTTGTTTCCCTCCAATGTTTTAATTTATAATGTTTTTTATTTTAAAAAAATTACTTTTTTTTATTTTTAAAACCCCTTTGTATAACCATTCATTACAAAAAAAAGTTAACCCCCCAAAAAGTCACCCCCAATCTCTCCATTTTTTTTAAAATACAAATTTTTAAAAATAATATTTTTTAATTTATTTGTATTTATTTACCCTTTTTTTAAATTATTATTATATAACTAACCCTTTCCTACAAAGTTTTTCATGGTCCCATTATCATTTTACTAATTGCATCTTCCATTGTTTAACACTTACATATTCTAAAATAGTTTTTATTTAGCCATTCAGCCACATCCCAAATTACCATATCACTTGTTAATCTCCTATAACATTCTTTTTATCTTTTAAATGAACTCCATTAAATTAATATCTTCTTGCTCATCTATCTTCTCCCAGGTGCATAACGAAAAAAATTATTTATTACCCACTTCTCGCATAGGACTTTACTTTAATCCACATAATTTTTGAATTACACATTCATTTCTCAATTAGTCCTCCTTCCTTACTGATCATTTAATTTACTGCTACCCCCCTTCACTTTGTCTAACATCTGACTCAGAGATACTCTCATGATTTGCAATACCAAATTTAATTTCACACCATACTGAAATTTAATTCACCTTCAGACAATTTAATATGTTTCTTAGCCAGGACAAAACTTCTATTTACATTCTAACTCTAGCAATCATCTAAGTTTCTTGTATCCCAACTAATCCACACAAATTAATGCACACGCAGATTAAATATTATAAATATTTCTACTTTCAGTCATTTATTAGATAAATGTATAATGGAGAAGGGTTACTACCGCATGAACAAATCCCGTTATGCATTATTAGTCACTCATATGACACCATGCTACAGAAAATGATCTATATATTTCCTCATGGAACAAAATAGAATAAATAAAAATGAAACAAGAGCTATTTAGTAAAAAGAGAAAAACCTAATAGTATTTAATATATATATATCCATTGCTGTCCATTAAGTTAACCAAATGTAATAAGTACCAATATATTCCCATTATCTAACTAGTTTATGCAGAAAATAAAGTAACTCAAGAATCCTACGCGAATCATAGACAAAACATTACAATGTTTAAATATCATCATCTCATAAATTCTTTTGGAATTACACATACTTATTATAATTATATTCATTTATATTTATAATTTTTTTGTTTATTTACCCATTTTACATAATCCAAAGGTCAGATCCATTATTATTTCCAATCCTATATGATACAATAGAATTATTAGTAATCTCATTTAAATGATCATCTAGTTCTTTTCTGTTCATTATTAATGTTATGTTGTATTTTGATATCAATTTCTAAAAAACAAAAAAAAATATAAATTGTAAAAATCATTTAATAATATACGTATTTTCTCACCTGGACTTAAATATATTTTTTTAATAATGGGTGATAATCCTACAGGAATAATTTGGGGAGGATAGTTTTTATTTATAAAATTATTTGCACAATAACATAAGTCTTGATTTTTAGTACTCTGTTCAATTCGATATACAATATATTTTTTAATATTTATATTTTTTTCACTTAAATAATGAATAAGCTCTTTAAATGGTGTAACTATATCAATAAAAAAATCAATTACTATAATATTATAAAATTCATCATTAATTTTTGATAAAATATCATCATTAAATGAAAAGAATATGACATTGTTATATAATGTAAATGTTGATGATGTTAAATTAAAATGAGGTTGTTTATACAAATTTCCTACAATTAGTAAAAATTTTACATTTTTATGTTTTTCAAATAATTGTGACAAAACATATGTAACATTTACTCCAATGGCACATTCGATCTTAATAATCTCTTTAAGTTGTGGGAAATGATTAATAATGCGCATCTGTTCACATGTTAAGTTTTCTGGATGATAACAAATTTTATTTTCAGCCAGAAAAAGTGCAGAGTGTATTTTATAATAATGTACAACTTTAGTTTTAATTTTATAATAAGTAAAATGAAATATTCCAGTTAGTTTTGTAAAATAAATCTATAATTTTTAGAAAGAGGTAAAATAATAAAAATGGTTCTCTATTAAAAGGTACATTAAATATTGAATCTCACTAACATCACGAGAAAAAGTACTCATCATAATAATTATATTTAATAAATTTTGAGAGTCATAATTAGAATTAGTAAGTATTTGTTGAGAGTTATAGTAACAAGGATGCTTTTTCAATATTTCTTTAATGTTTTCATCAATAAATATAAAATTTTGACTTCTAGTCATTCTAAGTAATCCCTTGAGGCATTTATCCAAATTTTGAATATTATACTCTTCACAAAGATATTCAAAAATTTCATATGGTTTTAATAAATGGTGATGTTTATTTTTAAATTAGAAGTGGACTCCAAAATACAATATTAGGTGCTTGTAGAAATCTGTGATAAAGTGTTCGAAAAGGCATATATTTATTATTTAAAATAATGTTTTTCCAATTTATACATACATTTGCACAAATGCAAAGATCTTCATTTTTTGATTTGACAAAAAATATTTTCTAATAATTAAATTTTTAAAAAGCCATTAAAGAGGTATTCTGATATTTTTGAAAATAAATAAAAATTATTTTATATTTATATATACAATTGTTACAACAAAAAAATATTAATAATGGACAATAAAAGAAAAAAGAAAATAAAAAAATATAATAATTACTATCCAGGATTTGATATAGCTGCTTCTTTATGGAAAATTATTCAATGAACTTGTATTCAAAACCAACTGGACTCTACTCATGACATGTAAAAAATTTAAAAACTAAAACAACAATGTGTTTATCAAATGATATGACTATTACAAATAATGATAATAATAATATTATTAAAAATTTAGATCATTTACATTTTCCTAGTAGTAAATTATCAACAATAAAACCATTCATAACCAGCAAGTTATATAGTATAAATAAATCTATATATACATCTCTATTAAATTTATTAAAACTTGAAAAAAATTTAAACGAAAATTTTATAAAATTAATATTATTAGATACACCTTTTGATCCTTCTGTAATATGGGGAAAAAATAATAAAGATGATTATGATTCCATTTTTAAACGAGACATTTCTCTTTATTCTAATTTATCGAGTAATGGAGTAAATAATTTAATAGATTTGAGAATGAGTAAAATATGGGTAGAATATATGATGAGTGACGGAATTATTCGTTATAGTACTCTACACCCTCATCCTATTTATAATGCATGTCCAGGTTGGTTAATTGATGTGATAAATATACAAATGAGTAACCTAGATATATCACTTATTTATTGTACAGATATAAGAGGAGTTAATTTATTTCTAGGTCAACTTTGTAGTCTTATCAATCTTCATAATCTATTTCGTAAATTTGAAACTTCTAAAACAAATTATACGGCCATTCTTCTTCAAATGACTGTCCTTTCAAATGAATCATTAAATCCTATTAACAGAAGAGGTAATAAATTTCCTGGAAATGCTATTGCATCACGATCTTTTGAAGATATTAAACGTTATTTACTAGCAACTCAAAAATTGAACATCATTAGTGATAATTTACATTCTTTTGTATCACGTCTTACTACTTGTTTACCACCTCAAGTGGGAACTAATTTTTTTAATATTATTTTTAAAAATACATAATATATTTTTTTATATTTAATAATAAATATTTTATTTTATCACTTGCTATGTTTTTAATATGAAATATTTTAAAATTATTTATATTTAATAAAATATTTTTATTAAACAAATTAAAATTATAATCATTATTATAATAATAATAAATATATAAAAACGTTTTTTAGTATTAATTATATTATTATTTTGATAATAAGGTTCATCATTTACTTTTCTCTTATGTCGATTTTCATATTTCCAATCTGAAAGAGAATGAGTTAATAATCCTTCTTCATTAGTTCTTCCTCTTTCTCCAACAACTATTTTGAAAAACGAACTTTAACCCCCTTTTTATAAAAATTTCTCCTCTTTTCCAAACCATGTTAAGAACAATTATTGGCCCTTTTCCACACACACAGCAACACCTCTTCCTCCTCCCTTTCTTCATTACTAGTAAACAGCAGCAGAAACATACCCCACCATCTTCTCCTCCTCCTCTTTTTATATTTAAATGCATAATATTGGGGTCAGATCTTGTAAACTGCAGCAGCACCCCATATTTCATTCCTCCTCTTCCTTCTTCTTTTTCTCCTTCATGACTACTTTAATGCATAATATCAGCACACATCATTGTAACAGCAGCAGAGCAGCAAAAGCAACCCCAGAACCACCACACATCCCTCTTCCTCCTCTTCTTCTCTTTCATGTCTATGTTAATGACAAATGCTGCCATATCTTTGTAAAAGCAGCAGCAGAAACCCACCCCACCCCCCCCCACCCCACCATACCCCACCCCACCAACACCTCCTCCTCCTTTTTCTCCTTCTCCTCCATGTACTACTTTTTATGACAAAATATCATCAGCATCGCAGTCATTGTACCAGCAGCCAGCATACCAACCCCATATTTTCCTTTCCCCTTTTCCCCTCCTCCTCCTCCTTCTTCTCCTTCATTACTATGTTAATGCTAATATTTCGGGTTCAAGCATTTTAACAGCAACAGCACACACACCCCACCATATCTTCCTCCTCCTCCTCCTCCTCTCCTTCTTCCCCCTCTTCTTTTTTTTTTCTCCTCATGTACTACTGTTTAATGACATTTTTCCGGGGTAGTACCCTTGTAACAGACAGAGCAGAAACAGCAACCACCACCACCACCATCATCTCCTCCTCCTTTTTCTTCTTTTTCTCCTTCATGTACTACTGTTAATGACATAATATTGTCAGCGTCAATTGTTGTTTTTTTACCATTTTCTATTCTATTTTCATTTCTTTCTCTTTCAAAATTTTCAATAGATAATTCTACTATATTTCTTAATATAGAACCTCTTTCACATCGGAATATATAGAAAATTTTTTCATTTATATAATCAAAAGATATTTTTTCATATCCATCAATGAACTTAGATAAGATATTGTAAATATAAGGATTACATAATCCTTCACATCCTTTAATTAATATACTGGTACTGTCATAGTTATTTTTAATAAAATTTGAAATTTTTGAAGAACAATCCCAGCTAATATTATGTAAGGATGAGTATTTTTTGGAAAAATTATATCATTGTTTAATGAATAAATTTGTTATCATCCAGAAAACTTAACATGTGAACAGATGCGCATTATTAATCATTTCCCACAACTTAAAGAGATTATTAAGATCGAATGTGCCATTGGAATAAATGTTACATATGTTTTGTCACAATTATTTGAAAAACATAAAAATGTAAAATTTTTACTAATTGTAGGAAATTTGTATAAACAACCTCATTTTAATTTAACATCATCAACATTTACATTATATAACAATGTCATATTCTTTTCATTTAACGATGATATTTTATCAAAAATACAATGAAGAATTTATAAAATATTATGTAAATGATTTTTTTATTGATATAGTCACCATTAAAGAGCTTATTCAATAATTAAGTGAAAAAAATATAAATTTTAACAAATATATTGTATATCGATTGAAGCAGAGTACTAAAATCAAGACTCAGTTATTGTTACAAATAATTTTATAAAAATATCAACTATCCTATCCCCAAATTATTCCTGTAGGATTATCACCCTTATTGAAAAAAAAATATTTAAGTCCAGTGAGAAAATACGTATATTATAAATGATTTTTTAATTTATATTTTTTTTGTTTTTTAGAATTAGATATCAAAATACAAACATAACATTAATAATGAAACAAAAAAGAACTAGATGATCATTTAAATGAGATTACTAATAATTCTATTAACATCATAAGGATTGAAATAATAATGGATCTGGACCTTTGATTATTAAAAAGGGTAATAAACAAAAAATTATAAATGTAATGAATAAAATTATAATGACGATGATGATAATTCTTTTAAGTATTATTTAATGAATGATATATTAAGACTAATTGTAATTTTCAATGTGTTTGGATTCCTATTTTATCAGAAATGAGCAATTACAATAAATATAATTTAATTGCATATATAAAAGATGTTTTATATAATTTTGGAGAAGAATCGTATTTATTACTTAATATTATTAAAAGCAATAAAAATGTATTGGTTGTAATAAAAATATGGAAAATGAGATTATAGGTTTTAAAACTAGATCTATTTCAGGGTTTTCTTTTTATTAAAATAATTTTGATTTTATTAAATGTTGTAAATGTTGTCCTACAGAAGCTAGTTTCATTAATATATAATATTTTTTAAGTTCAAACTGATGATAAAATAAAGATCAACTACATTATTATTATGTTTAAAATATTTTTATTAAAGTAATTTGAATTATTATAAAAAATGACCAAGAAGTATTGGTAGGAATTGACATTAATTGTTGGGATTTCATATATTCTTCTGTAATTGAGTCTTGTTGATTTTTTTTACTACAATTTTTAGATGTTAATTTACGATTAATTATTATATTATTTATATTTTTATCATTTTTTTAATTATTATTATCATTATTTAAATTTAGACATTGACAACTAATATCTTCCCAGTATTGTAATTATATTATTTTTTTGTTTAGACAAATACTAAAATATCGTTTTCTTCAATTTTCTACACAATAGTTACCATTAGAAGTAGTAGTATTTTCACATACTCTAAAAATATGAGCACATCTTTGAAATAAGATAATGGTGAACTATTAAAAAGAAGATGAGAGTTTTATCTGTAAAATATTGTTAAGATAATTTCGAACTTCAGGCCAGGGATAAATGTATTTACAAGGTATAAGCTACTTGAGTTATTATCATGATTTTTTAATTGACTTAATTTAAAAATCATTATAAATATTAGAAAATGCTTCATTTTTTATAGAAAAAAAAATAAAAAGAATGTATATATATTCTACAACTATTATTTTGTTTTATTATAATGTGGCAGAATCAATAATATTTATAACTATTTTCCAAATATATCATTTGAAACAGAAAATACATAAATTAGTAAATATTCAAACAAATATGGTATACCTGAAAAAATATTTGCACCATGGAAATTTAATTGAAAGTTATATTAATATAATTTTAATGTAACTATCTCTTTCAAAAGTAATATATATATTTACCAGTGCAAAGATTTAGAATTATGAAAGTTTATGTATAGTCAGAATTCCTTCAGTTATTATGTGGTATGAAAAATGA
The DNA here is from genome assembly GCF_026875155.1 of Cherax quadricarinatus. NCBI lineage: Eukaryota > Metazoa > Arthropoda > Malacostraca > Decapoda > Parastacidae > Cherax > Cherax quadricarinatus. The sequence continues at coordinate 14,273,530 of NC_069402.1, forward strand.
AAAATTAAAAGTTTATAGTATATCTTTTTAACAAGACTTCAATCATTTTACATTATTAGAACAGATAGGTCGGGAATGTATTAATTATAATACATATGACAAAAATAAATAATAAAAATTTAAGTTTTTAGTCCTACAATAATTAAAATATAATTAAAGAAAATAATAATAATATATAGTAAATAAATTTAACTACACACATTTCCAATAACAAAAAACAGATATTGATACAAAATATAACAGAAAATTCTTTATTTTACACAAATAAACAGTTTTATAATAAATCAAATTATTAATATGATTATATATTGTTTTTATGTGATTTCATAAACAATTTGTTTTATAACTTATCTTTTAAAAAATGTTTTTCTTGTAGGGTATTTTCTGATAGTTGATTTATCATCATTATATTTTTATATCAGCAATTTCATATAATACTTAAACACTTGTAAGTGTTCAACTTATATGTTTCACACATATATTGGTGTTAACATCAAACTGTTTGATAGTCTAGTAATAGAAAACCATGGATGTATATATCCGGAGAGTGTGTAGCTGGCATTCAGTTTCATCACAGACAAGACTGAATTGTAAATTTTTATCCATAAACATATAGAGTAAATTTTTCTTTTATTTAAGTTTGATAATAAGACTATAATTTAATTAATTGTTTTTTATTGAGATGTATTTAATAATATTCTTATTTCTTTTTTTCAAATTACTTTAATGAGGGAATCTATATCTAAAAAGTTAAAAAACTTCAAAATTTTGCAAAATACCTAACTAAAAGGGATCAGAACAAGCAGCAGGATTAGATTTATATAGTGCGCAAAATTTTAGTTATTCCTATTGGTAATAGAGTTTGTGTTAATACAGATCTTTAATAATTTTCTTACACAAAATCATGTTATGGTAGATTGCTTCTCATTCAAGTCTTCCTTCTACATTATTCATTGATGTATAGGTGGAGTTATAGATGCTGACCTATAGAGGAAAGATAAAAGTTATTCTACATAATACTGGTCAAAGTACTTTTGAGTAAAAGTTGGAGACCGAATTGCACTACAAAATTGTGATAAAAATATGTTATCCAATTGGTATGTAGAGGATATTTTTTTTTTTAACACTGATACAAAAGGTAGTTTAATGGTTTTGGATCAACGGATATAATTGAACCAAGTATTTTTTTATTTAGATCGTAATTTATTATTTTATTATAAATTTACTTTATATTATTTTTTTTTCAGTAATCAGTTGAATCCATTATAGAGATGGTATGTTTAATTGGACTGTGGGGTTGTCTGAAACTACTACAAAGAAAAGTAGAGAGGTATGATGAATTGCTGCTGCATCAACAGTAAATGAATCGATGAGTATTGCAACATCAACATAAATGAATCGATGAAGAATAATAATAATTTTAACTTATATTTAACATAACATTGACAATTGTGAAATTGAAATAATTTTATCCTGTAGCCCAGTATTTACTGAAAAGAAACAAAGAAAGCATCTTAGTTTATTCATAATTTTTCTAAAGACTTCTAAAGGATTGTATATTATACCTCAAAACTACAGTTCTTGAGTATAATTCCTGAACATATACCCATACCTAATGTAATTGACGATGAATCTCTGTACTTGTAGTAACATGGTTACTAGTTATCATGCATGAAAAACTTCAATAAAACTAATGTTAACAACAATAGATGATACTCTATTGAATAAGTGTTTTGCTTTTGAAATTTTGAATAGAAATTAGAGAATAGATATTATTTTGTTATTTTCAGAATCATATATTGAATTTATTAATAATAAATAAGAATGTAAAGATAATATTTCTGGTAAAGGTATAAAAACCTGAGATAACATTGTATTATATGATACATTAGTATTGTTATTTTTTTAAAAAATATCACTAATTTTGAAATTTTTTTCATCTATTTGTTTGTTATGAAAATCAATATTATTTAATGGAATAAATATTGGAATTTCATCAGTTGTACAAAGAAATTCAGAAGAGATAATTTTTTATTTAAATAAAATAAATAAATGTTTAACAACAATTAAATTATAACAGAGTTGAAATTAACCTAATGTATTTTCATTTTCAATTATTTCTTTTAAACATTTAATAAATATAGTATGTTCAAGTTTTCCATATTGATAAGCAATATTTAAAAAGTAAATTCCATAAGGAATTACTTCTGTAACTTCACCTATATATCTAATAATATGCCATGTTTTAGGATTATTGAAATTATTTGTATTATATGAAATTTTATAATATACTTCTATATCTATGCAATAATTATGATATGGATATGTTAAAAAAGTTGAAGGTATATGAAGCTCATTTTCAAATTTTGTAGAATATTGTGTTGTGATTCCACTTGGTAATAGTAATAAAGTTGTTATAGGTTGGTGTTGTTGAAAAGTTATAGGATGCTGGTATTGATGATAATTTACCTCAGGTAATTGTGTCATAATAAAAAATTAATATTACTTTGTGTTTATTTTTATACTTTATATAAATAAAAAAAATGGAAATTTTAACAACTGATGATGGTTATTTGATGGCTACTTATTTAGTACATCGAATAAATATAAGAAAAACATATGAAAGTTTACAGAAACAATCTAAAAGTAAATATTTTATAAAATATAATTATTAAAGATATTCCATGGAAAGATATTCCAATTAATATCCCAAAATCATTTTTAAAGGAACATCCTTATGACTTTAAAGTAAGATTTACAACATTAGGTTGTAACATGTTAAAGTGTTACTCAGATGTTAAATCTAATTGTGATAAAGGTCCACTTTTAATAAATAACCAAGAATATGCTTGTAGTGAAGCATGTTATGAAATATATAATGAAGTATATGAATTTCTCAAAGAGCAATTTCCTAATGCATCTTTAACTATTCCTCCATCATCAAATTTAAAATTTGAAACACTATCTATTCATGTTTAAAAAGATAATAATAATAATTTAAATTGAAGAAAATTATTGTGGTATTCAATATACTACATTAAAAACAATTGGTTTAAGACCTTCTGCTCGTTGGGAACCAAAAAATGAAAATGAATATAAAAAATATAAAGAGGATCCATATGCTTATGCTCAAAATAAAAATAATGAATTCCAATTTAATTCTGAAGCATTAGGATTAATAGATTCTCCTCCACTGACATGGAATCATATATTACAACAATTAGATTTTAATAATAGTTATTGTCGATGATTTCATAAATATTATAATCCTCAATCAAAAATGTGTGAATCTTATATACATCGATGCATTTTAGAATTTTTTTTGGCAGTAAAGTAATTAATAATTTAGATGATGTTACTCCTCTACCTTTGAAAATTTTTCTTCCTCTATCTATTTTAACTCCAAATGATATCATAGATGGAATTGCAAATCCAAATCCATTAAGTTCACTTTATATAAATGTAGATAAAGGATATAGTGAAAAGCTTTTTTCTCAAGAAATGCTTGAAGAAGCTGTTTTTATAAATGAACCTGATATTTTATTGAAATCTCAAAATATTACCATAATAAAACCTAATGATGATTATCGTAAACAATGTCACAAAAAATAAAAGAAAAAATATATTTAGAACATAATATTGTTTCTGTGTTAAAACATATGAGTATTACTATTGCTGAAATTGAAGCTATTTCCAGAGGACCTAAAATAATATCTCATCTTCTCAAATATTTTTCTGAAGAAATACTTACATCAGAGTTAGAAAATTCTTTATTTTTTGATAGGAGAAAAATTTGGTGCACAGATATTAGCTTCCAGACTTTTAATTCTAGTGATAAGATCAGCAATTATCGATCTAGGAATTCAAATTACCTTAAAAATGTTATCTATTATTTCATCAACAATAAGTATTATATTTTCTATTAGTTTAGTTACAATCCCTTTTGAAATTTATTTAAGTATTTATAATATAGGAGGATATAATAATGAAATGACATTAGAATACATTGAATCTATACGTAATAATATGAAAAAAACTATTTTAGGAAAATTTTCTGCAGAAAATCATGATTTTTCATTTATTAAAATATTTTTTCCAGAATCTTCTAGTACATTAACTACAGTCGAAATAACTCCTGAAATATTATATAATACTGCTCTTTATGAAATTATAAAATTAAATCCTAATTGTATTAAAGATATTAATCATGATGGAATGGTGATTAATTTAAAAGATGAATTAGATTCAGTTAGTAACTTGCTTAGATTATTTACAATAAATAGCTTAGGACAAGTTATTCATCCTATTATTTTTACTGAAAACAACAAAAATAAGCTCTCGGTTAAACAACATACTACTAAACGCATTATAAACAATGCTAAAACATATGTTTATCCCCTTCAATTTGCAAAAAATGAAACAAAAGATATAGAAGAAATTATATCATTTTCTAAAAGAGATATTCTAATTTTTATTTTGGCTCTTTTATTTTTTATAACAAGTCTTGGTCTTATTTTATTAAAATCAAATTTATTTTATTTATTTTTTATTTCTAAGTGGATTGTTTTATACTTATTGGAGTCTTACTACTAAATGGTTAGAAGAATAAAAAAAAATGAATTCTCTTTATGTATCTGATATTAAAAAAATAATTGGCAAATATTTTATGGATGTTTTAAATTATTCAATTAGGATATATAATCATAATATAGAAAATATTTATTTATTCATGTTTGACATTTTAGATAGTGAATTTAATTTTATTATATCTGTTCTGTTTGATTTTTATGTAAATATTTGTCAACATATTGGTAATATAATTATTAATGGAAATTGGGAACATTATAGACATAAAATAATCTTAAATTTAGTAAGAAATCAGTATATTTGTTATATACATGAGTTAGATGACGGTTACACATTATAAAAATTTATATTATTCTTTTAGAAAATTCTCTTAGATATCAAGGATGGGTTCTTATAGAAATAATTTTGCAATTTAAAGGTCATTTACCTCCTAATTTAGTTAGAAAACCCATAGTCAATGAAAAATTTATTCAACCACTTCTTCTTTCTTTATCCGATATTCAAGATTTAAAAAATATCAACAGTGTTAAATATAATTTATCACCAACAGTAAAATACATAAATGAAGTTACAGATAATATTATTTATGATATATTTAATATGATAATAAAAAATTTGAAAACATTTCTTGGTTAGAAGATATTCTAATATGTTCTCTTTATGAAGATAATGATTAAACTGAACTTAATTCATATAAACAACAAAAGAAAGATGTATCTCAATGCATGAGCCTTAAAATACAATGTTTACAAGATATTTTACTTATTAAAGATTTAAATATTTATAAAGAAAATTCGGTATATAAATATAAAAAATAGTTATTTTTTTAATTTTACAGATAATCAATCATAAGTGTATAAATATATTTATTTTTAATATATATTTTAATATATATTTTTAATATATATGGTTGTTTTGCATATATATATATATTATATATATATATATATATATATATATATATTATATAATATATTATATATATATATATATATATATATATATATATATATATATATTTTATATAATTTTTTTTTTTTTTTTTTTTTCAACAAGTCGGCCGTCTCCCACCGAGGCAGGGTGACCCAAAAAGAAAGAAAATCCCCAAAAAGAAAATACTTTCATCATCATTCAACACTTTCACCACACTCGCACATTATCACTGTTTTTGCAGAGGTGCTCAGAAATACAACAGTCTAGAAGCATAAACATATAAAGATACACAACATATCCCTCCAAACTGCCAATTCCCAAACCCCTCCTTTAAAGTGCAGGCATTGTACTTCCCATTTCCAGGACTCAAGTCCGACTATATGAAAATAACCGGTTTCCTGAATCCCTTCACTAAATATTACCCTGCTCACACTCCAACAGATCGTCAGGTCCCAAGTACCATTCGTCTCCATTCACTCCTATCTAACACGCTCACGCACGCTTGCTGGAAGTCCAAGCCCCTTACCCACAAAACCTCCTTTACCCCCTCTCTCCAACCCTTTCGAGGACGACCCCTACCCCGCCTTCCTTCCCCTATAGATTTATATGCTTTCCATGTCATTCTACTGTGATCCATTCTCTCTAAATGACCAAACCACCTCAACAACCCCTCTTCTGCCCTCTGACTAATACTTTTATTAACTCCACACCTTCTCCTAATTTCCACACTCCGAATTTTCTGCATAATATTTACACCACACATTGCCCTTAAACAGGACATCTCCGCTGCCTCCAACCGTCTCCTCGCTGCTGCATTTACCACCCAAGCTTCACACCCATATAAGAGTGTTGGTACTACTATACTTTCATACATTCCCTTCTTTGCCTCCATAGATAACGTTTTTTGACTCCACATATACCTCAACGCACCACTCACCTTTTTTCCCTCATCAATTCTATGATTAACCTCATCCTTCATAAATCCATCCGCCGACACGTCAACTCCCAAGTATCTGAAAACATTCACTTCTTCCATACTCCTCCTCCCCAATTTGATATCCAATTTTTCTTTATCTAAATCATTTGACACCCTCATCACCTTACTCTTTTCTATGTTCACTTTCAACTTTCTACCTTTACACACATTCCCAAACTCATCCACTAACCTTTGCAATTTTTCTTTAGAATCTCCCATAAGCACAGTATCATCAGCAAAAAGTAACTGTGTCAATTCCCATTTTGAATTTGATTCCCCATAATTTAATCCCACCCCTCTCCCAAACACCCTAGCATTTACTTCCTTTACAACCCCATCTATAAATATATTAAACAACCATGGTGACATTACACATCCCTGTCTAAGACCTACTTTTACCGGGAAGTAGTCTCCCTCTCTTCTACACACCCTAACCTGAGCCTCACTATCCTCATAAAAACTCTTTACAGCATTTAATAACTTACCACCTATTCCATATACTTGCAACATCTGCCACATTGCTCCTCTATCCACTCTATCATATGCCTTTTCTAAATCCATAAATGCAATAAAAACTTCCCTATCTTTATCTAAATACTGTTCACATATATGCTTCAATGTAAACACCTGATCTACACATCCCCTACCCACTCTAAAACCTCCTTGCTCATCCGCAATCCTACATTCTGTCTTACCTCTAATTCTTTCAATTATAACCCTACCGTACACTTTTCCTGGTATACTCAGTAAGCTTATTCCTCTATAATTTTTACAGTCTCTTTTGTCCCCTTTCCCTTTATATAAAGGGACTATACATGCTCTCTGCCAATCCCTAGGTACCTTCCCCTCTTTCATACATTTATTAAACAAAAGTACCAACCACTCCAACACTATATCCCCCCCTGCTTTTAACATTTCTGTCATGATCCCATCAGTTCCAGCTGCTTTACCCCTTTCATTTTACGTAATGCCTCACGTACCTCCCCCACACTTACATTCTGCTCTTCTTCACTCCTAAAAGATGGTATACCTCCTGACCAGTGCATGAAATTACTGCCTCTGTTTCTTCCTTAACATTTAAAAGTTCCTCAAAATATTCTCGCCATCTACCCAATACCTCCATCTCCCCATCTACTAACTCCCCTACTCTGTTTTTAACTGACAAATCCATATTTTCCCTAGGCTTTCTTAACTTGTTTAACTCACTCCAAAATTTTTTCTTATTTTCATTAAAATTTCTTGACAGTGCCTCTCCCACTCTATCATCTGCTCTCCTTTTGCACTCTCTCACCACTCTCTTTACCTTTCTTTTACTCTCCATATACTCTGCTCTTCTTATAACACTTCTGCTTTGTAAAAACCTCTCATAAGCTACCTTTTTCTCTTTTATCACACCCTTTACTTCATCATTCCACCAATCACTCCTCTTTCCTCCTGCCCCCACCCTCCTATAACCACAAACTTCTGCCCCACATTCTAATACTGCATTTTTAAAACTATTCCAACCCTCTTCAACCCCCCCACTACTCATCTTTGGCACTAGCCCACCTTTCTGCCAATAGTCGCTTATATCTCACCCGAACTTCCTCCTCCCTTAGTTTATACACTTTCACTTCCCTCTTACTTGTTGTTGCCACCTTCCTCTTTTCCCATCCTACCTCTTACTCTAACTGTAGCTACAACTAAATATGATCCGATATATCAGTTGCCCTCTATAAACATGTACATCCTGGAGCCTACCCATCAACCTTTATCCACCAATACATAATCTAATAAACTACTTCATTACGTGCTACATCATACCTTGTATATTTATTTATCCTCTTTACATAAAATATGTATTACTTATTACCAAATTTCTTCTACACATAGCTCAATTAAAGGCTCCCCATTTACATTTACCCCTGGCACCCCAAATTTACCTACTACTCCCTCCATAACATTTTTACCCACTTTAGCATTAAAATCCCCAACCACCATTACTCTCACACTTGATTCAAAACTCCCCACGCATTCACTCAACATTTCCAAAATCTCTCTCTCTCCTCTACACTTCTCTCTTCTCCAGGTGCATACACGCTTATTATAACCCACTTTTCACATCCAATCTTTATTTTACTCCACATAATCCTTGAATTAATACATTTATAGTCCCTCTTTTCCTGCCATAGCTTATCCTTCAACATTATTGCTACTCCTTCTTTAGCTCTAACTCTATTTGAAACCCCTGACCTAATCCCATTTATTCCTCTCCACTGAAACTCTCCCACCCCCTTCAGCTTTGTTTCACTTAAAGCCAGGACATCCAGCTTCTTCTCATTCATAACATCCACAATCATCTCTTTCTTATCATTTGCACAACATCCACGCACATTCAGACTTCCCACTTTGACAATTTTCTTCTTCTTATTTTTTTTAGTAATCTTTACAGGAAAAGGGGTTACTAGCCCATTGTTCCCCGGCATTTTAGTTGACTTTTACAACACGCATGGCTTACGGAGGAAGATTCTTATTCCACTTCCCCATGGATATAAAAGGAAAATTAATAAGACCAAGAACTATTAAGATAAAATCAAAGAAAACTCAGATGAGTGTGTATAAATAAATGTGTACATGTATGTGTAGTGTGACCTAAGTGTAAGTAGAAGTAGCAAGACATGCCTGTAATCTTGCATATTTATGAGACAGACAAAAGACATCAGCAATCCTACCATCATGTAAAACAATCACAGGCTTCGTTTTACACTCACTTGGCAGGACGGTAGTACCTCCCTGGGTGGTTGCTGTCTACCAACCTACTACCTTATATATATATATATATATATATATATATATATATAATATATATAAAAAGTAGTTATTAGAAACAATGTCAGTAGTATTAAAGTAACATATTATTAATAATAAAAATCAAGATGAAAAAACTGAAAAATTAAAAAATATATTAAATGATTTTATATTAAAAATAAATTTAATTGATAATGATACATTACTTTTATCTACAGATATATTATTAAATTTAAATAGTATCTGTATTTTTTTTCATTTAGATATAAATATTAATTCTTAAACCTATACAGGTGTATCACCATACATTTTATATTTTAAATAACAATTATTTTCATTATCACACTGTATATTTTCTCTAATTTCTTTACATCGTAATGTTAACATAAGAAGTTCTTTAAAATTATGTGCATCAAGATTATGACCTAATATATCCAATAGAAAATAGTCACCAATATTAAGAGATTGAATACTTTCTTTCATTTGGAATGAAGCTTTAAATTTACCCTGATACTCTAAATTATAAATTCTTATGACAGGACTATAAATAATGGTTATATGCCAAACAATCTGAATGGCAGTAATAGTAGCAAGACACACAAACCAAAACCATATAACAGTGAATATTTTTTCATTTAACATATTTTGAGGTAATATACAAGTATGATCTAATAATTCTCGAGATCCTGAGGGTCCAAATTTATAGAAGTTACACTTTGTAATTCTGGGAAAGGTTGTAATCATTCGATTATAATACTTATCATTATCTATTAAGTAATTTAATACATTAGTACCATGAGTTATAAAAACAACACCAAAAAAGGTATTAAGAAAGAACATTTGTCCAATAACATTAATAAAGTTAATTATTTCACATACAATATATCCTTTAAAATATTTTTCATTATAACCCCAAGATGATTGTAAGTATTTTATAATTTTATTTCTCATTTTTTCGCTATTTTCGTCTTCAGAATAAAATTGAAGATCATGTAAGAGTGTATCAGCTTTTTTACCTTCAATAATTTTCCAAAATAAATGAGGTATATAAAAAAGACTTCCTTGAATAAAAAGTATAAATGGTACCCATTGATAGTAAGAGTGATAAGTTTTTATGTGTCTCTCTGGATAAAAAGTTCCTGTACCATCAAATTTACTATTAAGATATATATAATGAGATCTATCAAAATTAGTGTTGTTTATTGTAAAGGTGGATATTACCCAGCAATAGGTGTTAACATTACCCAGCAATAGGTGTTAATGGGTTTAGAAACTGAAATACCTAAACTATCATAATATTGAATAGCTTGACCTATATAATCTGAAGCCATTAATAAGGCACATGCTAAAAACAGAAAGTAGAAGTCCACTGATAATGAAGTTGAAATATATAGTTGTCAATATTAGTATGTTGGAAGCAAATTCTAACCAAGTTTATCAGAGAAGCAGCAATATGTAAAACCATTATTCAAACAAAAAATAATAATGACGTTAACAGAGCAGTTTTAAATTATAAATATTTTATTTAAATAATTTTTTTATAATAACTTAAATTTACTAGTATTTTTTTTTTAATTTTTTATATAAAATTTTTAAAATACATTTAATTAAACATTTTTACAATAATTTTTAATATGTTTGCATTTATCAGTACATTTTTGATTATTCCTTTTACAAATACACCTATTTGTATTGCAAGATAATTTTTGACAATGACATAAAACATTTTTAGAACCAATTCTATTTTCATTTAAGCTTTTTATCTGTTCTTTTACAATGTTTCGTAAACTCTTTGTGTGTGTAATTGATACAGCAATATCTTTATGTGTTAATAAATTCCTAGTTAAACACCTTTCAAATTGATTTTGACTTTATAAAGTATCAATTGTGCCAAATGGGGTAGTTATTTGATATAATTCTCTATCATAATAAATTTTTGTAACTATTCCCATTACATTTCGTGGAGCTAATTTAGATCCTCTATCAACTTCTAGTACAGGAACAATTACAGTATCATTTTTAAAAATTGGTGATACTTTCTTTTTAAAATTTTTTGTTTTCAACATTTTTGTTGCATTTTTTTGTTGTTGAATAGAAGCTTTATTACGAATTCCTCTTATATTTAATAAACAATCTTCTTTTTTTTCTTCTTCTTTTTCTTCTTCTTCTTCTTCTTCCTCTTCTTCTTCTTCCATTACTATTTCTTTTTCATTTTCCAACTGCTGCTGTTCTTCTTCATCAATTATTATTTCTATTTCATTTTAAAAATATTGTTCTTCTTCATCTATTATTATTTCTTTTTCATTTTCTAATTGTTCTTCTTCTTCTTTTTCTTCTTCCATTATTTCTGTTTCATTATTATTATTATTATCAGAATCTGATGATAAATGAAGTAGTATACTATTACTATCATTAAAATTAGCATCTATTGGTGAAGTAGTTGTTAATGATGAAACAACAATTGGTATTGATAAAGTAGCAGAAGTTGTTGGTAATGGTGAAGATTGTAAAGCAGAAGTTGATGGTAGTGGTGAAGATTGTAAAGATAATGGATATGAATATTCTTCTTCATCATTTAAAAATTCAGTTTCTTCTAAGTTTTTTTTCATTAAGAAAAACTCCTTTTAATTTTTTAAAAAGTGATATTGGTAAAACTGATTTCATTCCTATGGTGGATCAATACCAAAAACTGCTTTGTAAGGAGATATTCCAATACCTCTATTCAAAGCAGTATTTTTTTGTAATTGTATAAATGGAATTCCAATGACCCAGTTTTTTGTGGTAACTGTATTATCTATCATCCAGCAACTTAACATCTAATAATAAAAAAAAAAAACTATATTAGAAAATAATTATTTTATTTAATTATTCATAATACTGACTATATGTGTAAAACTGATCAATTAGGAAAAATTCATTTTAAAATTAAGTATTTTCCAAAATGTTGTAAATTTATTGTATTCATTTTTTGTTTATTCTATATAGGAAGATGGTCATTTTTATTTAAGAAAAAAAAAATTTAATACTTACTTTAATAACATCGCCATTTCCTCTTTCTACACTTCCTTGACTTTGTGGATGACAAGGTTTGCCATGCACAATGAGTAGATCGCGCCACAAGTTTGTAGTCAATTCTCTTATAACTTCACTAACAAATTCTAAACCATTGTCACTGTAATGTTTTTGGTGCACCTATTGTTGTAAAAATATCTAACAATTGATGTGCAATTGTAATTGTTTCTTTATTTGGCAATGCTCTTAATATGGAAAATTTTGTCAGATGATCTTGATAATGTAATATATATTTATAATAGGAATCATTTTCATTCTCATGTCAATTAAATCAATTTGGCCTCTTTCGCCAAAATTTTCAGATACTATGGGTTTAACTATTTTATTTTTGTGATGTGGAATATGTTTTAAATTACATGCATTACAAAGAGAAATGAATAATTTCACTTGTTGAAAAGTAATATTTGCTACATTATTTCGAACATGAACATATGTTCTTTTCTCTCCCCCATGTCCAACAGCAAGATGAGAGTTCAATATAGTATGAAATAACTCCCATTGGTGGACATAATAACGTGGTTGCTTATTAAGGACAATAGCCGTAGTAGATGTTGATGTTTTTTTTCTTTTAATACTTCTCTTTTTATCTTCATCACATTCTACAAGTTTTATAGTACCAAATAATGAGAGTGTGTCATATGTTGCTAAAAGATTATATTCTCTTGAAGTTTTTGTAGATTTTCCTTTACTTTTAGCAATTATAACTTCATTTATATAATTTTGTAATTGTTCTTTGGAAAACAATGCACGATTTTTCCCTTCCTTTATCATTTCACAAATTTTCTTTTCAAATTTTCTTTGGTGTTCACTTTTTCCATCAAGTTCTGATGTAGATGATATTGCTGAATATTCCATAATAGGAATAACTAAAGAATTCAGTGAAATCGTTAATTGAACTGACTAAGGTGAAGTTGGCTGGCAGGCGATAAATGCTATTCAATTATGGTAGTAGATCCATGACAATACCTGATTCCTTGATTCCTATAATGATGTCAACATTTCTTATTGGTTGAATTTGTAAAGTGATGATGTGGAATGTAGCTATTGGTCAAAATATATTGGTTAAAACTTGCACTTGTTAACTAGGCATAATATTTCACGATGGGTTATTTGCTTATTAGGCTAAAATGTATGATGGGTTATTTGCTTATTAGACTAAAATAATATATATATTATATCAAATATACAAAAGGTAAAATGTGCATTTTATTCAATATTTAAAGAAACTAAATTAAATTTTTTTTATTATAGTTAGTATCAACATATATATATGTATTCTTACACATGCGATCTTAAAGTAATACTCATACAATAAATTCACCAAAATTGGGTTAGGCTCTAAAGAGTTTTCTAATATTCTTTAAGAGTAATTTACCAATTAAAAGTTTTCATTTAGAATTAATGTTATACATTTGATTATAATAGAAATTTGAAATTTCAAATTGAAAATGTTAAAATTAAATGAATCTCTTTATAGTTACAATAATAATGATTATATTTTAAAAAGAATATCATATGAAATTATTTTACCAATAATGATTATAATTGGAATAATTGTTAATATAATAAATTTATTTATATTAACAAAACGTAAATTTAAAAATAAATCATATAATGTATATTATGTAATGTTAATTTCTTCTGATATAGTCATCTTAATAACTAGTATTGTCACTGTTATTACCCTTAATGGATGTCGTCTTTTTTCATATTTAATTGTTCTTTACTTTATTAACCCATTTCTTACATTATTTTATATTGCTCAAACATTCAAACTTTATATTATTTTATGGATTTTGTATAATAGATTTATTGCTATTTGGTTTTTAAAAAAATTTCATAATGTACAAACAAACAAAATATTACGTAATAGAATTTTATTAACAGTTATTTTATCAATTTTGATTCACATTAAAAATTTATTTAATGTTCAATTAATATGTTTAAAATCATCAACAGAAAAAGATAATATTAATAATGCAGATAAATTGTGTAATGATGGACAACGGATTCTTTTTGATGACTTTCATCTAAATAGAGAAATAAGTATTTCAATGCAAGTGTGGTGGATAATACGAGGTTTAACAATGCTGATAATTCCATTAATTTCAGTAATAATATTTATTTTTTATTATTATTATCACACTGGCCGATTCCCACCAAGGCAGGGTGGCCCGAAAAAGAAAAACTATTATAAAGTTTTTCTTCTTCTCTTTTTTAGTAAATGTATACAGGAGAAGGGGTTACTAGCCCATTGCTCCCGGCATTTTAGTCGCCTCATACGACACGCATGGCTTACGGAGGAAAGATTCTTTTCCACTTCCCCATGGACAATAGAAAGAAATAAAAAAGAACAAGAGCTATTTAGAAAAAGGAGAAAAACCTAGATGTATGTATATATATATATATGCATGTGCGTGTCTGTGAAGTGTGACCAAAGTGTAAGTAGGAGTAGCAAGATATCCCTGTTATCTTAGCGTGTTTATGAGACAGAAAAAGAAAACCAGCAATCCTACCATCATGTAAAACAGTTACAGGTTTCTGTTTCACAGTCATCTGGCAGGACGGTAGTACTTCCCTGGGTGGTTGCTGTCTACCAACCTACTACCTCAATATTTAATACTGGTATTATTATCATCGCCTTTATAATAACACAGCTACTATTACATCTCGTAATAAAACATATTCAAGTATTTATACAACTTTTTCTATATCAATTGCTTTTATTCTTTGTACTTTACCAGCCATTATTTATGTTGCATTTTTTTCTGAAAATATTACAATTGAAGGGCCCTTTTTTTGAAGAAGTATTTGTTCCTTTGAAAAACTTTTAATGATTGCAGACAATTATCATTTTATATTTTTCCTTTTAGTAAAAGTTTTAGCTGAAGTAAAAAACTTATTTTAAAATTTTAAAAAATTAAAATTATAAATCTTCATCTTTTTTATCATCATCTTCCCATTTCCTTTATTAAAGTAAGTAAATTTACAGCAGCAAAGTTTTTTTATAATACTTTTTTATAATTTGTTTACTAAAAAAAATTACATGACAAAGAGATATATGTAAAAAATTTTAACTAACATCACTCATTTTTCTTACATATATTTTATTAGTGACATTAGAAAAAAATGAAAGTATTTATTGATTAGAAATATACATACTAAAAAAATAAGATATGATAAAAACGAATAATCAAACGGGAAAAAAAAAATAGTAGTTTCATATACGTGTTCATAATTTGTCTGCATATAATAGGGGGTATTAATATTAAAATCCCCTTTTTACTAAAATTTTTTATTTTCGTTTAAATTTTATACAAAGTTATACTAAGTGGGAAAGTAACTAAATGATCAAGAAAAATTAAAATATAATACGAAAAAAGAAAATATCAGTGCCACATGTTAAAGCAAAATTTATTTTAATTATGATTTGGAAAGACATAATGTAATTCATAAAGGAAGAAAAACAAATCGTGCACACAGTTAAAAAAAAGTATTCGCTGTTTCTTCACTGAAATGTCATCATCTTTTTGAAACATAGAAACAAAAGAAAATCCCAATTTTTTGCTATGTGGAGAAAATTTTATTTCTAATAAGACTTAAAAAATACATAATGAATTCATAAGGAAAAAAAACATATCAGTGTACGAGTGTAAAAAAGAGTATTATCGTAATTCCCACACTGAAACGCTTTTAAAATACCATAATGAAAAAGAAAAAAAGTATCGTTACATTTTGGGGAAAAGGATTTTTTTTTTTTTATGAATTGAATTAGACATTTTTTTAATTCAAAAAAAGAAAAAACCTTTAAAATGCGAAATGCAGAAATTTTTTTACTCTTTTTGGAAATTTTTAAAAAACTGAAAATAAACATTTATTTTGTACACAAAAAAATTTTTTGAAAAAAGAAAATAAAATTTCACAAGATGAATATACTTCTATAATTTGTTTTTTATTTGGAGAGTGGAAGATACTCCTCGATTTTTTAAAAATATATAAAAAAAACCCTATCAATGTCGAAATGTTTTACTTTTTCTGATAATTTATTAAAACATGAAAAAATTCTAAATGTAAATAAAAAATTAAATGAAAATATAAAAAATACTATGGATGAACTTTTGTAAATACCTTTAATATTTAGATTTGTGAAAAAAAATACTTTTAGTTTAAATGATCAAAAAGTTTCATGTGCCCATTATATATTTAAAATTAAAAAGTCTTGAAAGAATGGAAAAAAAATTTAAAGTATATACCACCCCCATTGATTCTTTTGATGATACAAAAAATTTCAATAGAATCCTTTGTAAAATTAGTCTCTCTATTTTTTATCCCTTTTTAAAGTAAATATTAAAGAAATAAAAATTTGAAGAGAAAAAAAAACAAATAAGTTTATGAGGAAATAAAAAAGAAATTAGGAGGAAAATAAAGTGTACATTTTGTACAAAAAAATACAGTAATAATTTTTTACTAACACGTCATGTAAAATACCATAGAGAAAAAAATCAAGTTACACTTGTAAAGCAAAAATTTTTTTTTAAAAATGACTTAAAAAAAACAAATTTAAAAATTTATAATCAGAAAAGTTTTTTTTCTTTTTGAAAAATGAAAGACAAATGTAACAATAGGGGGAAAACCATATAAAATGTCGAAATGTCAGAAATGTTTTAGTGTTTTTTTTGGGAAATTTGAAAGACATAATGTAATTCAATGGGAGAGAAACCATATAATTTCAGAAAGTCAGAAATATTTTTGAAACCCAAAGGAAATTTTGTACAACATGAAAAGAAACATGATGATATGAGAAAAAACCATATAAATGTCAAAATGTATGAAATGTTTTTAGTCTTTTTTGGGGTTTGAAAAAACATAATATAATCTATGGGAGAGAAAACCCTATCATGTCAGAAATGTCAGAAATGTTTTAGTGTTTTTGGAAATTTGAAGAGACAAAAATAACTCATAGGGGGAAGAAACCAAAAGTGCAGAAATGTCAAAAGTTTTTGTCTAAGGAAAATTTAGTAAAAAAGAAAAGAACATCATGTCAAAATTATATCAGTGCACACGTAGAAAAAAATTTTATCAAAAATTTTTTTTGAAGACATAATATAATTCAATAGTTAAAACAAGAAGAACCCAAGCACACTATTTAGTGAGAACCTATTACACAATGGTCCTTTTATAAAATACAATTTAAGGAGAATTGTTTCTTGGTGAGTTTATTTTTCAAAGTTTTGGTAGCCGTGAATATTTTGACAACAAAAAGAGACATATAAAATGTAGAAAGAAAAACTAACTTTTTAAAAAATTTAAAATTTAAATTTATATTTATATTTTATTTCAGATAAATTTTATACTCAGTGGAAGTTGTGGATTAAAGGGGTTAAATGCCTACAGATGAGTATAGCCATTTTTAAAACCTAATATTTTTAATTAAATGTCCCTGAAAAAAATGAAGAATTAGCTATAGATTTGATATAGATAGTACAATCGAATCCTTTGATAAAATAGATAAAATTACTCTTTCTGATTTAATATCTTTTTCGAGTAAAAATTAAGAAAAACAATTTGAAGAACTTCTAGAAAAACATAATATTATTAATAAGAATTTGCTTGTACATTATGTGGAAAGACATTTCTTACAAAATATAGGTTGAAAATACATACTAAATTCAACGAAAGTGAAACCATATAAATGTCAGAAATGTTTTAGTCCCAAGGGAATATTTAGTACAAATAAAAAAACATATGAGAAGAAATTATCAGTGTTTTAAATGTCAGAAATGTTTTGTTCGCCATGACGTTTTTTACAACATGAAAAGAGACAAATATTTTAATAAGAAGTTTTCTTTTCCCAAAATGTAAAAAAAATTTTTTATTTGATGAAAATTTAAATTAAAAATAATTTAGAACTCATAGGGGAAACCATACAGTGTCAGAAATGTAGAAATGTTTTAGTGTTAAGGAATATTTAGCACAACTGAAAAAAAGACATGGGGAGAAATTATATCAGTGTTATAAATGTCAGAAATGTTTTTTTTCGCCATGACTATTATACAACATACAAGGGCATTTTGAGGCCTAAGGTAAACCAGCATTTTGAGCCCCAAACCCGCTCACTGCTTCTTCCTGCCCCTCGGCAGAAACCCGCACTTTTAAAATGCCGGGGTCCACACTTAGAAGACCAGGACGGGGATACACAGCGCCCAAAACCCCCAGCAGTAACAAAAATAGGAAAAAAAAGGCCCCAATCCTTTTAAAAGCCCCCCTTAAAAACCATAACCGGTTCCCTCAAACCAATATTAAAACTCAAACAGAATTCTGAATCCAAAAAGGGGAAATTTAAACAATTACACATATATTGAAAAAGGGAGAGAAAAACCCCTCCAGCACCCTTTTTTTTGGGCTGGCTGTCTGTGGAACCAATTTAACCATTTATCCAACGTCTTTTAAAAGGATCCGAAAATACTAAACGACTCTCTCAACTTAAAGAAAATTTCTTAATGAAAAACTAAGCAGTTTTAAAACCATATAACATTTTTAAACAATGGAAGAAATCCAGTTTTTTTGGATTTTTAAAGATTTTTTGCTCATTAAGATTTTTAATTATGGGCAAATTTTGTAAAAATTTACGGAGGGATAAAATATGAGCCCTTCACTGTTGAGGTAGTGGGTTTGGTGGTGATGGAAGTGGGGAATGGTACGATATAGTGTGGATAAACGACGGCAGTTTTTGACGGTATTTATGGTATTTGGACGACAGGAGGGTATTGTGGAGGGTAGTAAAGGTATTGTCGAGGGTAGTGAAGGCAATTTTTTGACGTAGTGAGGGTAGTGTGAGGGGGTGGTAAGGTAGTGATGGTGGTGGGGATGGAAAGTGGGGAGGGTACTAAAGTTTAGTGTGGAGGGGTGCTGAGGGTAGTGGGGACTGTTTTGTGGGGGGGAGGTAAAGGTGGGGGTGGTGGGGGGTAATGGAGGGGTGGACAGTAGGAGGGTGGTGTGGAGGGCAGTGGGGAAATGGAGTGATGGTAGGGGGTGGAGGGGTGGTGAGGGTAGTGTGGATATAGTGGGGTGGGTGGTAAATGTTACTGTGGAGGGGTATGTGGTGGGGGGGCGATGATATGTGGATGATGGGTTTGGTATTGTGGATGAAAGTTTTGGGGTGGTGATTTTATTTTTGGGCCAAGTAGTGACGGCTTTGTGGACAGTACAAAAGGTATTTTGGTTTGAAGTTATGGTTGTGGTGGGGGTTAAAGGAAGTGGGAAGGGGGGGGGAAGAGGGGGGCATGGAGGGAAAAATGATGGTGGAAAGGGGTGGTAGTCAGGGAGTGTGAAATGGGGGTAAATGGTAGTGTGGGGGTTGGTGATGGGGGGATGGTGGGTGAAAATGATAGTGTGGGGTGGTGAGGGTAGTGTGGTAGGGTTTTATAGGGGTGTGGATGGTATGGTGGGGGGGAAAAGATAGTGAGGTTTGGCAGTGGGGGATTGTGGTGATTGTAGGGGGATTGTTGTTTTTGAAATGTGGATTTTGGTGATGGTAATATGAAGGGTAGTAAAGGCATTGTGCAGGGTATGTTGGTATGTGGATGGAAAAGTGATGGAGTGCTGTGCGGTGCTTTAGTGGGGAAGGGTGTGGTGGGGGTAACTGTATTGGGGATGGGGGAGGAGGTTGAGGGCAAGGGGGGATTTTTTTTTGATTGTAGTGTGGATTGTTGTGATGGTAATGTGGATTTTGGTGATGGTAATATAAAGGGTTATTTGGGGCAGGGGCATGGTAAGTGTTTGTAGTGGGGGAAATGGTAAAAATGGTATGCGTGCAGGGTTTGCGGAAAGTGTGGGGTAGCATGGTGGGGGGTTAACGTAGTGGGGATGGTTTTTTTTGGGTTGGATGGTGATTGGTAGTCCCAGGGGGTATTTAATTTGGCATTGGGGACAGTAGTAAGGGTATGTGGAGGGGGTAGTGTGGATGGATGATGGTATTTCTGTGGGTGGTGAAAATAGGGGGGGGGAAAACCCCCAAAGGGGGAAATTTGGTGAGGAGGGTGGTGTGGGGGGTGGGAGGGTAGTGTGGGGGGTAGTGTGGGGTGGGGATGGTAGTGAGGATGGAAAGTAATGGTAGTGGGGATGGTGGGGTTTGGGTGATGTTTGGTAGGAGGGTTGGTGGTGTTTTCGTAGGTGGAAGGGGTGATTGGTGGGAAAAATTTAGGGGAGGTGGTGGGGATGGTAGTAAGGATGGTAGTGAGGGTAAGTGGGGAAAGGGGGTGGGGGGGGGGGGGTTGGAGGGTAGGATGGGGGGTGGTGAGGGTATGTGGAAAGGGGGTGATGGGGGTGTGGAGGAAAGTGAGGGTTTTTGGGGAAAGGGTAGGGGAAGATGGAAGTTTTGGAGTGGGGGATGTGGGTGATGGCAGTGGGGGATGGGGGTGAGGGTATGTGAATTGTGGTAAATGGTAGTGTAGATTTTGGTGATGGAAGTGGGAAATGGGGGTGAGGTAGTGTGGAGGATAGTGATTGTCTTTGGGGATGGTAGTGGGGAAATGGTAGTGATGATAGTGGGATGGTGGTGTGGGGGGGTGGTGTTGGAGGATGGGGGGTGGTGTCGGGGTGGGGAAAAGGCGGTGATGGGGGGGAAACCTGTAGTGATGGTGGGTGGATGGTAGGGGAGGAGGGTAGTGATGGTAGGGGGGGGGGGGGGGGTGGATGAGGTGCTGTGGGGGGGATAGTGGGATGGGTGGGGGATGGTATTTGTGGAAGGCGGGGGATGGGGGTGGGGACGGTAGTGAGGGTTTGGTGGATGGTAGGGAAGATGGAAGTGTTTGGAAAGTGTGGATGGGGTGAGGGCATTGGGAAATGGTGGTGATGGTAGTGTGGATTGGGGTGATGATAATGGGGACAGCAGTAAAGGTAATGGGGAGGGTAGTGAGGGGTAGTGTTGTGCTTGGGCTGATTGTGTGGTTGGCGATGAGGGAAGTGTGGACGGTAGAGTAAAGGGGTTGGGTGTTTGGGAAAGGGGGATGGTAAAAGTGGGGGGTGGTGATGGTAGTGGGGGAAAGGTATTGAGTTTGTAGTGTGGGGGTGGGGATGATTGACGGTATGCGGAAAAGTATTGTGGGGGGGTGGTGAAGGTAGGGGGGAGGGTGTGTGGTCGGGTTGAGGGAATGTGGATGAGGGGTAAAGGGTAGTGTTGATGGTAGTGTGGTGGGGGGGAGGGTTTTGGTTTGGAAGGGGGTGAGGAGGGGGGGCGTGGAGGGGGGTGTTTTGGGGTATGGTTGGTAGTCATGTAGGGGAAAAAGGGTGATTGTGTGTGGTAGGGGTGATGGTAGTGGGAAAGGGGTGGAGAGGAGGGTGAAAGTGGAGGGGGGTGAGGGTAGCGTGAAGGGAAAATGGGGGTGTGGAGGTGGTAAATGGGGGTGTGGAGGGGGTAGTGTGGGGGGTGTGGAGGGAGGGATTTTTTCGTAGTGATTTTAGTGGGGAGGGTGGTTTTTGGGGGGGTGGTGATGGGTAGGGATGGTGGGGTCATGAGGGTAGTGTGGGGGTGGTGATGGTCGTGGGGAAAGGGCGGCGAGGGTGGTGGGGATGGGGGGTATGGTGGTGATGGTGGTGGGGACTGTATGAGGTGGGGGTGGATGGAAAGTCAGGATGGTAGGGGATGGTAGTGTAAATGGTGGTGATGGTATTGTGGAAGGGGGTGGGGTATTGGGGAAATTTTTGGTGATGGTAATGGGGACGGAAAGTGATGAAAATTTTGGAGGGTAGGGGATGGTTGTTTGGATGGAAAGTGATGGTAGGGGTTGTGCGTGAGCTGGTAGTGTGGGTTGGTGTTTTTTTAGTGAGGAGGTGTGTGGTTTTGTGGTGATTGTAGGGGTTTTTTTGGGCAGTGTGGTGGGGGGCAAAGGGTTTTTTTGTGGCATAGTGTGAGGGGTGGTGATTGTTGTTTTGGATGGTCCCCGGGGTGGGGGGTTTGATGGTATTTTGGGGAAACAGTAGTGTTTTGGTGTTTGTGGACGAGAAAGGGTATGTGGATGTAGTGATGGTAGTGTGGATGGTAGTGGGGAAAGGGTATTAAATTGGGTTAGTGTTGTGGGTGGTGATGGGGGTGTTTTTGGGAAATTGTAGTGTGGAATTTTGGGAGGAGGGGGGAGGGAGGGGGGTGATGGGTTTGGGGAGGGGGGGAAATTAGTGGGGAAAGGGGGTGGTTTTTTATTTTGGGGAGGGTAGTGGTTTGGTTTTGATGGGGTGATCGTGGGAAAAGGGTAGTGTGGAGGTAGTGTGGAGTCTGATGGTAGTGTGGATGGTGGTGTTAAATTTTTTGGGATGGGTGATGGTATTTGGGGAAATGGTAGTGTGGTGGGGGGTGATGGTAGTGTGGATGGAAAGGGGGTTGGGGGGGGATTGGTAGAAGGGATGATGGTGATGTAGGGGGGGATGGTAGTGTTTTTGGGTGTGAGGGAAATTTGGACGGGGGTAGGACGGCTTTGTGGACAGAACTAATTTTAGTTTTGATGGTAGTGAGGGTTTTGTAGGGTGGGTGTGAGGGTAGGGGGAATGTTGGGGGGGTGCATGGAGGTGGTGATTGTGGTAGGGTTTTGGAAATTCATGAATGAGGGTAAATTGTATTTTGGTGGGGGTGTTTATAGTGTGGTGTTTTTGGGAGGTTTGGGTGGGGTTGAGGGTGATGGTAGTTGATGGAGGTGAGGGTAGTGTGGGGGGTTTTGATGATAGATTTTGGAAAAGCAATGTGCACACTCCCATATAAGCTCCTCCCAACCAGAAAAAGGGGGTTTTTGGCTGGTTGATAAGGAGTTTCTACTTCTTAGGAGGAAAAAAAAACTGAAGCTTCGCATAATGAGTATGGGAGCGGGGTGAGGAGTTTTTAGCGGGTACGGTGGGAAAATGGAAAGCCACATGATAGGGAAAGCCGCTTTAAGGGGCAAGTGGTTCACAGTTAGGAAAAAGGAAGATGAGGATTTTTAAAAGAAATTTTGTAAGGTGGGAAAATTTCGTTTCTCTGTTCTCCAAGACGAGTGAAATTTAAAGGGGTTAGTGGGGTTTTGAAGGTCCCAAACGATTCCCCTGTTTAAACCAAGTAAGAATTTTTTAAAAAGGGGCTTTTTCCCCGGTAAGCCAAAAGGGACCGTGCTTTTGAACAGAGACAAAAAGCTCAGACAGAGAGAATCTTTTCCCGGGAATGGGCGGCAAAATATCAGCGGGTTGGGATAATATTATGGCGGGAAATGGGAACAAGCCCATTATCTGTCTTAGTGCGGGGGGTAATCCCCCTTGGGGAAAGGGCAGGGGGAAGGGGGCGGGCTTGAAAGTAAGGTCAGCCAAAAAAAGTAGTTAGGTTCTAAGGGGGGATCCCAGTCATATGTAGCATTTTTGCCTGGGAAAGGATTTGGGAAAAGGGTGGATGTTTTAGGAAATTTTGGTATAAATTCCCGGGCTAGACGGGTACTCAAGGAATTTGAAAACCCATTCATTGATAACTGGACCTTTTTTTTGGAAAAAAGGTGAAAATGTATGAAAGGGGAGGGGTTTCATCCCTCGGGGGTTTGGAGGGGGTTGCTTTACCCAATTTCAATTGATAGGGTAATTGATGCTGTCTAGGGAAATTTTAAAATGATAGATTATAGAGGATGGGTGTTTGTGGGGAAAAAATCAGGCGCAGCATTAGGGTTAAAAACAGTTTATTACCCGGGGTACCTCAGGGAAAATTTTAAAAAAACAATTTCAAAATAAAAATTGCTAGTAATGGCAAATTTAATTTTTCAACAAACCCAAAGAGAGATAGTAGAGGGCAAAGAGTGACTACCTTTTCCCCCCCCCCCCCCAAGGGTTTAAATATACAAAAGAGGGGTCTAAAAATAAGATAGATGAGCTAAAATTACTTGCAAGTGTAGGTAATATAGATATTATGGTATAAAAAGCCTGGTACAACCCGAAAGATAGAGAAATGCCTTCTGAAATGCAAAATACAGGGTTATAAACTATTCCACACTGATAGGGTCAATAGGAAGGGGGGTGGGGTGGGGCATGATTTCAGAGGGAAAATTTTAAAAATCGCTTGCTTTTGGGGGGGGCCAACAAAAAAT
This sequence comes from Cherax quadricarinatus, assembly GCF_026875155.1. Taxonomy (NCBI): domain Eukaryota; kingdom Metazoa; phylum Arthropoda; class Malacostraca; order Decapoda; family Parastacidae; genus Cherax; species Cherax quadricarinatus. The sequence goes on from NC_069402.1 coordinate 14,297,971, forward strand.
TCATAATTTAATTTTTTCCCTTTAGGTTAATGAAAGAGCTTTGGGGGAAAATGATTACAAACACTTAGTTTCAATATATCATGGAATTACCCAGAAAACTGCAAACCAAAATCTCTGTCCCAGATTTTTTGGGTTGCCCCCACTTCATGGGACTGAAAAATTAAATTGGTGGGCCTTTTTTTAAATTTGGGGGTTGACTGACTATGGGTTTAGGTAGGTTTATCTTGGGTGCCAAAATGAATGTTTTTCGGGGCAAGTTCTAGCTGCCCGACAAAAATTTTGTTTCCGAGTAGGGAAATTTAAACTAACAAAAAAAGATCCCAAATGGATAACAAAAGATTAAAAAAACTCACGGGCCAAAAAAGAGGCATATATAGGGGTATCAAAAGAGGGAAGGGCATTAAAAATCAATAAAAACAAATTTAAAAAGAGAAATTAAAAAAGGAATAAGAAAAAAAAAAAAGGGGTTTTGAGGCTAAGGTTTGCAAGGGTTTAAAGACTAACCCCAAAAAGGGTTTTTTTTTCCGGATACAGAAGTAAGATTTGGGACAAGAAATTCCCCACTTAATTTAACTCTGGTCAGATCACTGACATGATAAGGATTTTTTGAAATACTAAAAAACTTTTTTCCTCTCAGTTTTCACCCCATCCCAAAAAACTAGCGATATTCCCGAAAAAATAGATTACGTAAAACAGGGGATAAAAACTAATTTCATAGGGGGAAAATAGTGACATGGTCCCCCAGACAAATAGAGAAACTAAAAAACCCAACAAATCCCCCGGTCCTGATGAACTGTTTACAAAGGGGGTTTTAAAAGGGAAAGTAAAGAGTAACTTTGCATACCTTTGCTAATCTTTTTACAAATAAAACCCCAAATAAAAAAAGGGGAAACTTTCGAAAGAAAGTTTTGGTCCGACTTGGACCATTTACAAAGCAGTGTGACTTTTTCAAAGGGGCCCCAAATCGGGCCGAAAGGGCGTCGTAAGCTTTTCTCTTTAATGTGGGTTAATTTTTGTATCGTTCCAGTCCCCCGGGGTTTGGGGCCTTTTTTTTATTTATTTTTGGGTAATCTTTTTTTAAAAATATCAAAAACAAACTGCATAGTGCCTGAAAGTGGAAAATGGCAAATGTAAAACCTTTTTTACCAAAGGGAGGGGGACAGGGCCCCCCTTGGTTTCGGGGAACTATAGACCAATAAGCCTTACCTCCATAGTGGGAAAATTTATGGAATCAATAATTGCCGAAGCAATTCGTAGCCATCTTGACAGGCACAGATTGATTTATGATTCTCAACACGGTTTTACAAAGGGGCGTTCCTGTCTTACGAATTTACTAACTTTTTTCACTAAGGCATTTGAGGAGGCAGATCATGGTAATGAATATGATATTGTGTATATGGACTTCAGTAAGGTTTTCGATAGAGTTCCACACCAGAGGCTATTGAGGAAACTTAGGGCACACGGAATAGGAGGAGAAATTTTTTCCTGGGTAGAGGCATGGCTGACAAATAGACAGCAGAGAGTTTGCATAAATGGGGAGAAATCAGAATGGGGGCACGTCACAAGCGGTGTTCCTCAGGGGTCAGTGTTGGGCCCGTTGTTGTTCACAATTTACATAAACGTCAGTCGTCACATGAGGTCACAGACCCTGAGCTGCTTTGAGGATTAGCGTGGACGGTTACAAAGCATGGCTTGCTTCTGCAGTGTTTTAAAAATTGAGGTTGGAGAGTTGAAGGAGGAGGTCTTGCTTCTCCAGGAGGAGATTAGGAGGCTGAAGGTCCACCTCAATGGGTGTGGGAGAGAGTGTGAGGAGGCTGGAGTTGTGGGGAATGAGGCTTCTAGCAGTGATGTGCAGTCTGTCTCTCGCTGTGAGGAGGCTGTAGGTGGGGAGGTAGCAACGGCTACCAGCAGTGAGGTGCAGGCCAGCACCTGCTACAAGTGGCGAGTGGTTCACAGTAATTGGAGGTGCATCAGAGTAAGGAAAGTTAAGAGTGAAAATCTGAAGGCAGGAAATCGCTTCTCTGTTCTTCAGGATGAATGTACTTCAGTGGCCAGTGAAGGTAAGGGTACTACTGCCCCTGCTAATAGAGGTAAGTGCATTCTTGTGGTTGGTGACTCTCAGGTAAGATACATTGACCGTGCTTTTTGTAATAGGAATAAGAAGATGAGAGATAGAGTGTGCTTCCCTGGAGTTGGTGTTGGGGACATAGTCAACAGGCTGGATAATATCATGTCAGGTAATTTGTCTCAGTGCTGGTGGAAATGATATTGGGAAGGGTAGGAGAGAAGAGCTGCTAGATAAGTACAGGTCAGCTATAGATTTCATTAAGTCTAAGGGAGGGATCCCAATCATATGTAGCATCTTGCTTAGAAGAGGAGTAGGAAATGAATGGTTGTCTAGGGCAATTGGTGTAAATTGCTGGCTAGACAGATACTGCAAGGAACTTGCAATCCCATTCATTGACAACTGGAACAACTTTTATGGCAAACATGATATGTATGCAAGGGATAAGAACATAAGAAAGGAGGAACACTGCAGGAGGCATGCTGGCCCATACTAGGCAGGTCCTTTACAATTCATCCCACTAACAAAACATTTGCCTAACCCAATTTTCAATGCCACCCAAGAAATAAGCTCTGATGTGAAAGTCCCACTCAAATCCAACCCCTCACACTCATGTACTTATCCAACCTAGATTTGAAACCACCCAAAGTCCCAGCCTCAATAACCCAACTAGGTAGACTGTTCCACTCATCAACTACCCTATTTCCAAACCAATACTTTCCTATGTCCTTTCTAAATCTAAACTTATCTAATTTAAATCCATTACTGCGGGTTCTCTCTTGGAGAGACATCCTCAAGACCTTATTTTTTAATATCCCTTTATTAATACCTATCTTCCACTTATACACTTCGATCGGGTCTCCCCTCATTCTTTCATCTAACAAGTGAAGTAACTTAAGAGTCTTCAATCTTTCTTCAAAAGGAAGTTTTTCTAATGCTATGTATTAATTTAGTCATCCTACGCTGAATTTTTTTTCTAACAAATTTTATGTCCATTTGTAATACAGAGACCAGAACTGAGCTGCATAATCTGGGTGGGGCCTTATTAATTATGTATAAAGCTGCAGTATGACCTCGGACTTCTGTTGCTTACACTTCTTGATATAAATCCCAGTAATCTATTGCCTTATTACGTATGCTTGGGCATTGCTGTCTTGGTTTAAGGTTGCTGTTTCACCATAACCCCCAAGTCCTTTTCGCAATCTGTATGGCTAAGTTCTACACCCCATTTAATTTATAAGTACTAGGGTTATGGGCACTCCCAAGCTTCAGAACCTTGCATTTATCTACATTGAACTGCATCTGCCACTTTCTGACCAAGAAAGGGGTTGTTTAAATCCCCCTGAAGTTCACAACACTACGTTTTGAATCAATTATCCTACCTATCTTTGTGTCATCGGCGAATTTGCTCATATCACTAGTAATTCCCTCATCAAGATCATTGATATATATTATAAACACAACGGGCCCAAGACTAAACCCTGTGGAACGCCACTTGTGACAGTTTCCCCACTCGGATTTAAACCCCATTTATAGACACTCTCTGCTTCCTGTCAGTGAGCCATGACTCGATCCACGAGAAGCACTTTTCCCCCAATCCCATGAGCTGCCACTTTCTTTAACAGTCTAGGGGTGCGGAACTCTATCAAAAGCCTTACTAAAATCTAAGTAAATAATATCAAATTTTTTATTGTAGTAAACCCAGCCTCAAAAACTTTACTGAAGAAAGTTAATAAATTAGTTAGACAAGACCAGCCTCTTGAGAATCCATGCTGAGTATCATTAAACAAGCTATGCTTATCGAGATGGCTTCTTATAATCTCAGCTATAATTGACTCTAGTAATTGCCTACAATTGAGGTCAGGCTTATTGGGGTAATTTGACGGTAACGACTTGTCCCCTGTTTTAAAAATAGGAGTTACATTAGCCATCTTCCACATCAGACACTACACCTGTTTGACGAAAAATAAATTAAAAATATTAGTAAATGGTTCACAGAGTTCCATTTTGCATTCCTTAAGAACCCTTGAAAAAACCTCATCAGGACCCGGCGACTTATTTTGCTTCAGTCTGTCTGTCTGCTTCACAACCATCTCACTAGTGACTGTGATGTTAACATAATTTATCTTCTTCTGCCCACTGTAAAAATTAATTACTGGAATATTGTTAGTGTCTTCCTGTGTAAAAACTGAGAGAAAATAACTATTTAAAATCAAGCACATTCTCTTTGTCAGTAAGGTGCCCATAGTTATTTTTAAGGGGACCTATCTTATCTCTAACTTTTGTTCTATAGACCTGGAAAAAGCTTTTTGGGTTAGTTTTAGAATCCCTAGCAACTTTAATTTCATAGTCCCTTTTAGCTTTTCTTATCCCCTTTTTAATGTCCCTCTTAATGTCAATATACTGATTCATAAGATGACCCTCACCTCTTTTGATACGCCTATAAATTCCTTTCTTATGCCCTAGTAGATATTTGAGCCTATTATTCATCCATTTTCGGTCATTTCTATTTGATCTAATTTCTTTATATGGGATAAACGCTCTTTGAGCAGCATGTATAGTGTTCAGAAAACTGTCATATTGATAGCCTCTTTGTTACCCCAGTCAACAGATGATAAGTGTTCTCTAAGCCCCTCGTAATCTGCTAAGCGAAAATCTGGGACTGTTACTGAGTTACGCACTATCGTACTTCCATTCAATGCTAAATGTAATTGATTTGTGGTCGCTAGCAAACCCCGTTCCTCTGAAATTTCTAAATTATTAACAAGGGTTCATTGTTTGCCATAACTAAGTCAAGCAGGTTATTTCCCTTGTAGGTTCTGTCACAAACTGTTTCAAAAAACAATCCTGAAATACTTCTAAGAAGTCGTATGTTTCTAAATTCCCCAGTCAAGAAATCCCAAACAACATGACTAAAGTTAAAGTCTCCTAGAATTACTACATTATCGTGCCTTGTGGCCTTAACAAATTTCCCCCCCCATAGGTTTCCCTTGGTCCCTATCTAAGTTTGGGGGACGGTATATCACTCCTAAAATCAGTTTTTCATGCCCCTCTGAAAATTTTATCCAAACAGACTCTGTATGTTTACTTCAGACTTAATACCCGTTTTTATGCAACAGTTCAAGCGATCCCCGACATACAATGCCACCCCCCCCCCTCCCAATACTTCTATCTTCTTGGAACAATTTAAAACCTTGAATATGACATTTCCTCAGGCATGTCCCGACTTTTTGAATTAAACCACGTCTCAGTTAAGGCAAATACATCAATGTTACCTACAAGGCAACTAATCTCAACTCGTCCATCTTATTCCTAGCACTACGGCAATTAGCATAATATAAACATTGAAAGACTCTCCTTTCTCTTTACCCTTCCTGCTCATTTCTATTTTTCTACTAAACCTATTACTGTCCTTATCACCCAAGGGCCCTGGCTTTTCAATATCTATCTCGTTCTTATTATTACTAGTTCCCCTAGAACTCGTAATATTACTACACTGGGACTTAACTATTTTCCTGCCAAAACCCATACCAAATAACTATTCCTAGTTTAAAGTCCTAACTGCTCCCTCCACTGCAGTTGCCAGGCTCCCACCCCACACCTAGATAAGTGAACCCCATCCCTACATACATGTCATTTCTGCCATAGAAGAGGCCCCAGTTGTCAATGAATGTTTACCGCATTTTCCTTACAGTATTTGTCCACCAGCAATTGACACCAATTGCCCTGGACAACCATTCACTTCCAAATCCCCTCCTTGGCAAAATACCAAAATATGAGAGGGTTCCCAAACCCCTTACTTCTAATTATTTCTATTGCTGACCTATACCTGCTAATCAGGTCCTCACTCCTACGTCTGCCAACATCGTTGCCTCCAGCACTGAGACAGATAATAGGATTGCTCCCATTACCTCTCATGATGTCATCCAGACAGCTAACAATATCCTCCATCCCAGCCCCAGGAAAGCAAACTCTCTGTCTCCTACTCCTGTCCTTCAAGCAGAACGCCCTATCCATATACCTAACTTGGCTATCCCCAACAACAACAATATTCTTACCTTCCTTAATGTCTTTCGTCGTGTCGTTCCCAGTAGTCTCTCTGGGGCTGGGGTGGTAGCACTTGCAGACTCAATTGAGAAGGCCACTGGTGAAATACCTATGATTTTAAACTGATGGAAGATAGAGGTATGGGTATGTGTGGGAAACAAGCAGGTTGCAACACTAGGGTTAGAAACAGTAAATGTATAAAAGGCATTCAGCATGAAGTTATAAATAAAAACAATAGATCAGGTCAGCAAACAAAGGGGGACAGCAGAGGGCAGCAAGGGACTAGCTCCCTTAGGGTTTACTATACTAATAGCAGGAGTGTAAGAAATAAGATAGATGAGCTAAGATTAATTGCAAGTGCAGGAAACTTATATATTATTGCTATAACAGAGACCTGGCTCAATCTGAAAGATAGAGAGATGCCCTCTGAATGTCATATACAAGGCTATAAATTATTCCACACTGACAGGGTCAACAGGAAAGGTGGTGGAGTAGCGATGTATATCAGAGACAATTTAAATTGTTGTGTTAGACAAGATATAAAATTAGAAGCGTCAACCACTGAATCTGTTTGGTTACAGCTTCTCGAGGGCCGAGAAAAACTAATTTTGGGTGTGATTTACAGGGCCCCAAATCTTGATAGGGAGTGCAGTAAACTTCTATGGGACGAAATTCGTAAGGCATCTACATACGAAAATGTTGAGCTGATGGGAGATTTCAACTATAGACAGACTGACTGGAACAATTTGACAGGAAATTTAGAGTCAGGTGACTTTCTTGATACGATCCAGGATTGTTTTTTAAAACAGTTTGTGACAGAGCCAACTAGGGGAAATAACCTCCTTGACTTGGTTCTTGCCAGTAGGGAAACACTAATTAATAATGTTGAGGTTAATGATGAGCTTGGAGAAAGTGATCACAAATCACTCAGTTTTAATATATCATGGAATTCCCCTAATAATGGCAATCAAGTCTCTGTCCCTGACTTCCGCTTTGCTGATTTCATAGGACTGAAAAATTACTTAGGTGGGCTGAACTGGAATGACCTGACTAAGGGTCAGGTAGGTGGTGATGGTTGCCGATATGACGCCTTCCAGGGCATAGTTCTAGCTGCTCAGTCAAATTATGTTCCAAATAGGGAAATCAGATCAAACAAAAATTATCCTAAATGGATGAACAATAGATTAAAATATCTAATTGGTCAAAAGAGAGGCATATATAGGCAAATCTAAAGATGAGAGGGGCAATTAAGAAATCGATATATTCAGCTAAAGAGAGAAATAAAAAAAAGAATTAGAAAAGCAAAAAGAGATTATGAGGTTAAAGTTGCAAGAGAATCGAAGACTAACCCAAAAAGGATTCTTTCAGGTATACAGAAGTAAGATCAGGGACAAGATAGGCCACTCAAAAGTTCCTCGGGTCAGCTCACTGACAGTGATAAGGAAATGTGTAGAAGCTTTAACACATACTTCCTCTCAGTTTTTACACAGGAGGATACCAGCGATATTCCAGAAATGATAAATTATGTGGAACAGGACGATAATAAACTGCACGATTAGGGTCACAAGTGACATGGTCCTTAGGCAAATAGATAAATAAAAACCTAACAAATCCCCAAGCCCTGATGAACTGTATGCAAGGGCTCTAAAGAAATGTAAAGAGGGGCTTAGCAAACCTTTGGCAAATCTTTTCAACATATCACTACAAACTGGCATGGTGCCAGATAAGTGGAAAATGGCAAATGTGATACCTATTTTCAAAGCAGGTGACAGGTATTTAGCTTCGAACTATAGACCAATAAGCCTAACCTCCATAGTTGGAAAATTTATGGAATCAATAATTGCCGAGGCACTTCGTAGCCACCTTGAAAAGCATAAATTAATCAAGGAATCTCAGCATGGTTTTACAAAGGGGCGTTCCTGCAATACGAATTTATCAACTTTTTTAAGGAACATAGAACATAAGGAAGGAGGAACACTGCAGGAGGCCTGTTGGCCCATACTAGGCAGGTCCTTTACAATTCATCCCAATAACAAAACATTTGCCCAACCCAATTTTCAATGCCACCCAAGAAATAAGCTCTGATGTGGAAGTCCCACTCAAATCCAACCCCTCCCACTCATGTACTTATCCAACCTAAATTTGAAACTACCCAAAGTCCCAGCCTCAATAACCCAACTAGGTAGACTGTTCCACTCATCTACTACCTTATTTCCAAACCAATACTTTCCTATGTCCTTTCTAAATCTAAACTTATCTAATTTAAATCCATTACTGCGGGTTCTCTCTTGGAGAGACATCCTCAAGACCTTATTAATATCCCCTTTATTAATACCTATCTTCCACTTACACTTCGATCAGGTCTCCCCTCATTCTTCGTCTAACAAGTGAATGTAACTTAAGAGTCTTCAATCTTTCTTCATAAGGAAGATTTCTAATGCTATGTATTAATTTAGTCATCCTACGCTGAATGTTTTCTAACGAATTTGTGTCCATTCTGTAATATGGAGACCAGAACTGAGCTGCATAATCTAGGTGAGGCCTTACTAATGATGTATAAAGCTGCAGTATGACCTCTGGACTTCTGTTGCTTACACTTCTTGATATAAATCCCAGTAATCTATTTGCCTTATTATGTACGCTTATGCATTGCTGTCTTGGTTTAAGGTTGCTGCTCACCATAACCCCCAAGTCCTTTTTGCAATCTGTATGGCTAAGTTCTACATCATTTAACTTATAAGTACTAGGGTTATGGGCACTCCCAAGCTTCAGAACCTTGCATTTATCTACATTGAACTGCATCTGCCACTTTTCTGACCAAGAATAGGCATTTGAGGAGGTAGATCATGGTAATGAATATGATATTGTGTATATGGACTTCAGTAAGGCTTTTGACAGGGTCCCACATCAGAGATTATTGAGGAAAATTAAGGCACATGGAATAGGAGGAGAAATTTTTTCCTGGATAGAGGCATGGTTGACAAATAGGCAGCAGAGAGTTTGCATAAATGGGGAGAAATCAGAGTGGGGAAGCGTCACGAGCGGTGTTCCACAGGGGTCAGTGTTGGGCCCCCTGCTGTTCACAATCTACATAAACGACATAGATGAGGGCATAAAGAGCGACATCAGCAAGTTTGCCGATGACACCAAAATAGGCCGTCGAATTCATTCTGACGAGGAGATTAGAGCACTCCAGGAAGATTTGAGTAGACTGATGCAGTGGTCGGAGAGGTGGCAGATGCAGTTTAATATAGACAAATGCAAAGTTCTAAATGTTGGACAGGACAATAACCATGCCACATATAAACTAAATAATGTAGATCTTAATATTTCGGATTGCGAAAAAGATTCAGGAGTACTGGTTAGCAGTAATCTGAAACCAAGAAAACAGTGCATAAGTGTTCGCAATAAAGCTAATAGAATCCTTGGCTTCATATCAAGAAGCATAAATAATAGGTGTCCTCAGGTTGTTCTTCAACTCTGTACATCCTTGGTTAGGCCTCATTTAGTTTATGCTGCACAGTTTTGGTCACCGTATTACAGAATGGATACAAATGCTCTGGAAAATGTACAAAGGAGGATGACAAAGCTGATCCCATGTATCAGAAACCTTCCCTATTAGGATAGACTAAGGGCACTGAATCTGCACTCTAGAAAGACGTAGAATTAGGGGGATATGATTGAGGTGTATAAATGGAAGACAGGAATAAATAAAGGGGATGTAAATAGTGTGCTGAAAATATCTAGCCTAGACAGGACTCGCAGCAATGGTTTTAAGTTAGAAAAATTCAGATTCAGGAAGGATATAGGAAAGTACTGGTTTGGTAATAGAGTTGTGGATGAGTGGAACAAACTCCCGAGTACAGTTATTGAGGCTAAAACGTTGTGTAGTTTTAAAAATAGGTTGGATAAATACATGAGTGGGTGTGGGTGGGTGTGAGTGAACCTGACTAGCTTTGCTGCTGGGTCTGGTACAGTGCTCCATCCTTGAGTGGGGATGACCAGGCTGGGTGGGTCACTGGGATAATCCGGGGGGTGGGTCATTGGTCTAATCCGGGGTGGGACATGGACCTGCTCCGCGTGGGTCAGTAGGCCTGTTGCAGTCTTCCTTCTTTCTTATGTTCTTATGTTCTTATAGTGTAAGTAAGCATACATAATTGTATATATATCTGGTGAAGGAAATACTAGTTAAATAATAGTGATGAAATTGTTTTTGCTCAAAAAAAAAAAAAATTATGACCAAGTTACAGGCCATTCTGTGTGTTCGTAATAGTAGTGTGGATGGTCGTGTGGAGAATGGCGTGTAATGAGAGTAGTAGTGTGGAGGGCAGTGTGGAGAACAGTGTGGAGGGTAGAGTGTAGGACAGTGTGGAGGAGAGTGCGAAGGACAGTTTATAGTACACAAGGCTTGGAGACTGTGCAAGAGTCATCGCACTTTCTATAACATGAGCCTACATAGGCAAGCCTGTCAGAAAATAGAAGGAAAGCTGACACAAAAAGAAAACTGGCGTCAGGTAAAATGGATTCCAAAACCAGGTGGTCCTTGGTGAAGGACCCACAAGGTTATTCACCCGATCAAGGAATTACTCCTCTAAACTGGAAGAACAGGACCGTCTCTTCTAGCAGTTCGGAGAAAGCTGCTCTATTTGAACATTTTGCTCTCATTATAGCTTACCTTTTGATACATGCAAAGAGTATGTAATCTTTTATACAGAGCATGTTAACACACTCACATAGCCTGCCTCCCCAACCAGCGAACCAGATACTAAGGATCTAACGGGTTCCCATCGTCAGATCAGTATCTAGGTTCAGCCAATCATACTGTAGGCCTGACAATTGTGAAGGTGACATGGATACCACTCACATTCTCACCCTTGTCATTTCCATTCGAGAGCTGGTTGAAGCATGGTGGTCTGCATTCTATTGGCTTCAATTCTGCCTTGATTACCGTGGCATGCACTAATACCTATTGCTGTACATAGTGTATAAAGTGTACATACTTCTGTCTATACTTAGTGAAGGATAATATAATTCAAAGTTTTTCAGCTGTGTTTATTTTGCTCCCTTTATACCCAGGATAACAGGCCTTTGAGGACCTGGGTTGTAATAACTTTCAACACCGTCGATGGTCTTACTGTTACGGAAAAGGACAATATTGTCAAGGTACCACAGTAGGCTCCAATTCATGGACAGCAAGAACTGCAATACAACAAGACGGGCAGCAAACACCAACTACGCTAGAACGACTGGAAAAATGTTAGTACAGCATAATGACATCAATGAAATAAGATGAGCAAATGAATTCGTTGGCCCACAGATGGCTCCAACTTAATTCCAATCGCTATTTGCCTGTCTGTTAAGGATAAAAATGTTTTTGAATGAGCTGAGGAAACAGAGGGAGAGAGAGAGAGGACAAGGAGAGGGAGAGGAGCGTGGGAGGAAGAGATGGTAGTAGAGAAGGGCAGGGAGAGAAAGATAGAGAGGAGAGGAAAAGAGGAGCGATCGTGTAAGAAGTGAAGATGCGAACAGCAACAGTGCAATTGATCAACACATACACACACCCTCTCCAGCCCACACAACGTTGATATATCTTTCACCGTCATATAATTTGCATAAAAAATATTCAGACCTTTATTAATCACCATACTTATGTAATGGATGGGAATTCATATGTCAGTTGAATAGAGAGATTAAATCATTAACTATGAGATCTGACGGGAATAAACTGCGCTAATTCTGAACGTTTGGTAAATATGGAACTCCAGGCTCATTACTCCATAAAACACCGCTGTTTTTAAATTTACCTAATGAACTGACATAAATTTATGTTACAGTAATGGTTGTGTGTGTGTGTGTGGGAGAGGGGTATATGTGAGGGAGTTGTGTGTGGGGCGAGAGGGGTTGTATGTGAGGGAGGTTGTGTGTATGTGAGGGGAGTTGTATGTGATGGGGCTGTGTATGTGAGGGAGGCTATGTGAGGGGGTTGTGTGTACGAGAGGGAGGTTGTGTGTGGCAGAGAGGGGGTTGCATGGGAGAGGGGGAATTGTGTGTGTAGTGGGGGTTGTGTGTGGGAGACCGGGGTTGTGTGTGTTATGGGATTGTGTGTAGAAGACGGGGGTTGTGTGTGCTATGGGGTTGTGTGTGGGAGACGGGGGTTGTGTATGTATGGGGATTTTGTGTGTAGGGGGAGACAGGGGTTGTGTGTGTAGGGGGGGTTGTGTGTGAGAGACGGGGGTTGTGTGTGTTATGGGGTTGTGTGTGGGAGATGGGGTTTGTGTGTGTAGGGGGATTGTGTGTGGGAGACGGGGGTTGTGTGTAGAGGGGTTGTGTGTTGGAGACTGGGGTTGTGTGTAGAAGGGTTGTGCGTGGGAGACAGGAGTTGTGTGTTGGAGATGGATTGTGTGTAGAGGGGTTGTGTGTTGGAGATGGGGGTTGTGTAGAGAGGTTGTGTGTAGAGGGGTTGTGTGTTGGAGACGGGGTTTGTGTGTAGAGGGCTTGTGTGTTTGAGACGGGGGTTGTGTGTGTGCATGTGTGGAGAGGGGGTTGTGCGTGTGTACTCACCTAATTGTGGTTGCAGGGGTCGAGACTCAGCTCCTGGCCTTGCCTCTTCACTGATTGCTGCTAGGTCCTCTCTCTCTCTCTCTCTGCTCCCTGAGCTTTGTCATACCTCGTCTTAAAGCAATGTATAGTTTCTGCCTCCACTATATTACTTGCTAGGCTATTTCACTTCCTGACGACTCTTTAAGTGAAGAAATACTTCCTAACATCCCCGTGACTCGTCTGAGTCTTCAGCTTCCAATTATGACCCCTTGTTTCTCTGTCCCCTCTCTGGAACATCTTGTCTTTGTTCACCTTATATATATATTGTCCACTTTATATATATATATATATATATATATATATATATATATATATTATATATATATATATATATATATATATATATATAGGAAGGGCTCTTCCCAGAGCCCTTCCTATTTCTTCTGTGAATACTTCCTTGAATCTCGTGTTGAGTTCCTCACATACCTCTTGATCGTGTCTTGTGAGTTCCCCACCTTCTTTCCTCAGCCAGATCACCTGGTCTTTGAAGTCTAGCAAGCTAACCAGTGACGTCACGGCAGTTAGCATGCCGAGGCGGGTGAATACCATTGGTATAGAGCTTATTCGGGGGGCGATTACACCTGAGAATGCACAGGTATTGCTATCCAAGATTATCCATGACACTTATGGTATTGAGACCGAGGATTTGTATGGTGTGGCTTTAAATGGCGCCTACCGGATATTTGTGAAACTACTCAAAGGGCCAGTGTATGAGGAGCTGGTTGAGCAATTCCAAGATATCTGCGTAGATGTGTCCCCTGCAGTGCGTGTGCGTATGGCGGATGTCTCATGACAATACACGTGGGCAAAACTGCGCAACGTGCCCTTCGAGGCCGATGCAATGGATCTCCGCAGTGTTTTCAGCAGATACGGAGTGGTACACATGGCAAAACACAGCAAGTGGGAGGCTGGGGAGTATGCTGGTCTCCACGAAGGTACGTTTACCCTTAAGATGTCTCTTTGTCAGGTCATACCGTCGTATGTGTAACTTAATGACTTCTGCACGCAGGTCATGGTGTCGTATGCTGGCCAACGACGGATGTGCCGCCTCTGCAGAGAATATGATCATATGGCGGTAGGGTGTGGGCAGCGAGGGCAGGCCAGGAGGCCGGCCAGTGCAGCAACAAATGACGATGGGCAGGAGGCTTCCACACATAGACGACAAGGAGCTGGTGGACGTGGTCGCCTTTGGAGTGAGGAAACTGAGGAGCCTGTGGTGGAGTCAGAATTGGAGCTGACGTCTCCCGAGTTGCCTGCATCGCAGGTGGTACAGCAGGATTTTGGGGAGGACCAAGTGACAGCAGAAGTGGAGGAATTGGATGCGACATTAGCATCGGTTCTGCATAACATGTTCCCGTCTCCAGATGTGGTCTCCACGGCTGTGCCGTCGGCCAGTCCGGAGCTCGTGTCCGGGGCAGTCGAGCAGCAGGAGGCGGTAGTTGGTGCTGGTGAGGTTGGCGGGGGCGTGTCGACCTCTGGTCGGAAGGCATCGACGAAGGTGGTGGTGGAGGTTCATCGTGTCGACACCCCGGTCGCAAACATGGAGGAGGACGCTGAGACGAGGAAGAGGGCGGCAGCAATGTCGGACTCTGACGACGTCCTGACGCCGGCTCAACTCAACGTCCAGGGAAGAGGGCATCGGTAGACTGGGGGCGGTGTGCTAGTGGAGGTGAGCAGCGACAGCAGGTGGTGCCAGGTGGCACGGGTGCCGTGCTTGGAGAGCAAGGCAAACGTAGTCCCCAGGGCCCAGGTGGACTTGCAAAAGTAGTAGTGGGGCAGTGAGGGAGGAAACGTTAGCCGCCAATAACCAGCAGTGCTGGTTAATGGCCTGTGTGTCTTGGGGCGCCAGTTTGCATGCGCCTTGAGGGCAGGGCATGTGCCCCGTATAGGATTATGCTGCTGGTGTGTGTATGAAATTTGGACTATTATGTTATGTTGTAATATTATGGGGTGGGATCTGTGTGGATTGAGTGTATTGTATATTATACCTATGTATTTACACTATAAAAATATGTGCTGCATCAATGAGAAAAGATGTTTTCATTTTCTTTGTATTTGTATGTTCGGTTGAGAATAGGTTTGGGTGAGTAGAGTAGCGCAAAGGGGGGGGGGGTGAGGCTTCCCACATGTTTGTGCTGGGGAGACTTTTAGTGATAGGTGTCCTTACCTGCAGTGAATTATTTATATGTGCTGAATGTGTTTCAGTTTGTGGTGATGTATTGATTGTTTTGATATATATCTAAGCCATGACTGGTGTCAGTACACTGTTCCAGCAGTATTGTGGTTGTGTAATACACTGTGTTGGACGAGCGCGACAACTGTAATGTTAATGTATATATGTCATCATGACTGTTTCTGTGGCAAACCTGTTTGCTTTAGAATAGGAAGGGAATAAGGGAGGGGGGTGTTGGGAGCCCACACGAGGTTGTGTGTGGGGTGAATTATTGAGCAATGGAAGGTTATTACATCTGTTGCCGAATAGGTCCTGTATTTTACCTTTACTGTTCAGTACTGTTTCCAAAAAAAAAAAAAACCTGGTCTTTGACTGCTGTCTTCCTCCTAATGTTGCTATACAGCAGTTTCAGGCCAGACTTGACTTTCGGTGCTATGTTGTTTTCGTACTGACGCTGGGCCTCCCTCCTAATCTGTGCGTACTCTTTTCTGGCTCATCGACTAATCTCCTTATTTTCCTGGGTTCTTTGCCTTCTGTAATTTTTCCATTCTCTGGCGCACTTAGTTTTTGCCTCCCTACTCCATCGGGTAAACCAGGGGCTCGCTCTGGTCTTCCCATTATTTCTGTTGCCCTTAGGAACAAACCTTTCCTCTGCCTCCTTGCATTTTGTCGTTACGTATTCACTCATTTCGTTTACCGACTTTCCTACCAGTTCTCTGTCCCACCGAACCCCTTGCAGGAAGTTCCTCAAACCTATGTAGTCCCCTCATTTATAGCCTGGCTTTTCCCATTCAATTCCTGTTACCCTCTCCACTTGTAACTCTATTATGTATTCAAAGCACAGAACCACGTGGTCACTAGCTCCTAGGGGCCTCTCATATGTGATGTCCTCAGTGTCTGAACTACTCAGGGAGAACACAAGGTCCAGTCTTGCTGGTTCATCCTCCCCTCTCTCTCTGGTAGTGTCCTTAACATGTTGATGCATGAGGTTTTCCAGTACCACATCCATCATCTTGGCTCTCCATGTTTTGGGACCCCCGAGTGGCTCCAGGTTTTCCCAATCGATCTCCCTGTGATTGAAATCACCCATAACCAGTAACTTTGCTCTGCTCGAGTGAGCTCTTCTTGCCACCTCAGCAAGTGTGTCAATCGTTGCACTGTTGCTCTCTTCATATTCCTCTCTTGGCCTCCTGCAGTTCTGTGGTGGATTATACATCACTGCAATGACTATCTTGTGCTCCCCAGACTGAAGTGTACCTACTATTTAGTCTCTCTCGCCAATCTCGTCCATGCCTCCCATTTCCTCAAATTTCCATCGGCTTTTTACGAGCAGTGCAACCCCTCCTCCCCCTCTGCTCCTTCTGTCTTTCCTCAGGATCTGGTATTCTAGTGGGAAGATTGAATCTGTTATTGTCTCAGTGAATTTAGTTTCCATAACTGCTATGATGTCTGGGGACTTCTCATTGATTTTTTCATGCCACTCCTCCTATTTGTTCATAATTCCAACTGCATTTATATACCAAACCTTCAACTTACGTCCTAAAACTGTGGTCCTGGGAAGATATTGGGGTTAGGAGAGCAGGAGCCCTAGTGGGGGCCTATGTGGGGTTGTGGTTGGGGCAGAGTTCTCGTAGGGGGCTGCTGTAGGGTTGGGGTTCGTGTGTGTGTGTGTGTGTGTGTGTGTGTGTGTGTGTGTGTGTGTGTGTGTGTGTGTGTGTTTGTGTGCGTGTGTGTGTACTCGCCTAATTGTACTCACCTAATTGTGGTTGCAAGGGTCGAGACTCAGCTCCTGGCCCTGCCTCTTCACCGAGTACAACTAGGTCCCCTGTCTCCCTGCTGTATGAGCTTTATGATACCTCATCTTAAAGCTGTGTATGGTTCCTGCCGCCACTACCTCACTTGCTAGGCTATTCCACTTCCTGACTACTCTATGAGTGAAGAAATACTTCCTAACATTCCTTTGACTCATCTGGGTCTTCAACTTCCGATTTTGACCCATTGTTTCTGTGTCCCCTCTCTGGAACATCCTGTCTCTGTCCACATTGTCTATTCCATGCAGTATTTTGTATGTCGTTATCATGTCTCCCCTAACCCTCCTGTCCTCAATTGTCGTCAGGCCGATTTCCCATAACCTTTTTCAAAGGACATTCCCCTTAGCTCTGGAACTAACTTTGTCGCAAAGCTTTGCACTTTCTCTAATTTCTTGACGTGCTTGATCAAGTGTGGGTTCCAAACAAGTACTGCATACTCCAGTATGGGCCTGACGTACACGGTGTACAGTGTCTTGAACGATTCCTTACTAAGGTATTGGAATGCTGTTCTCAGGTTTCCCAGGCGCCCATAAGCTGCAGCAGTTATCTGGTTGATGTGTGCTTCCAGAGACGTCCTCGGTGTTATAATCACCCCAAGATCTTTCTCCGCGAGCGAGGTTTGCAGTCTTTGGCCACGTAACCTATACTCTGTCTGCCGTCTTCTTTGCCCTTCCCCGATCTTCATGACTTTGCATTTGGCGGGGTTAAATTAACGAAGCCAGTTGCTGGACCAGGTGTCCAATCTGTCCAGGTCTCTTTGAAGTCCTGCATGATTCTCATCTGATTTATTTCTCCTCATTAACTTCACATCATCTGCAAACAGGGACATTTCTGAGTCTAACCCTTCCATCGTGTCATTCACATATACAAAAAATAACACTGGTCCTAGGACCGACCGCTGAGGGACCCCTCTCATCACAGGTGCCCACTGCGATACCTCATCACGTACCATGACTCGTTGTTGCCTCCCTATCTGATCCATTGCAGTGCCCTTCCTGTTATAGACACATATTATATTCAGTTGATTACTATAATTTGCTTTGATAATATACGCCTAGACAATTTTGTTATTAATAAATTTATTAAATTTTAATTTCTTTAGTTAGTAGCCTACCAGTTGTAATCCCTGAAGCACTATTGAATTTTACTAAATTCTAACTGATAATTGGACCAGGATACTGACTAATTGTCACAAAAACCCAGTGACAGGCTGGATGCTAGAAGGGCAGTCCTTTCTAGTATTCAATGGAGGTCTCTATGCTTATTAGAAATCGCGTTTTTTGTAACAATGGGTATGTTGTAACTACCACACACAGTATGGGTAAGTTGTGACTACCACACACAGTATGGGTATGTTGTAACTACCACACGCAGTATGGGTATGTTGTGACTACCACACACATGATGAGTATGTTGTGATTATCACACAGGAGGGGTATATTGTGACTACCACACACATGATGGGTATGTTGTGATTACCGCACACAGTATGGGTATGTTGTGACTACCACACACATGATGTGTATGTTGTGACTACCACACATATGATGAGTATGTTGTGATTATCACACAGGATGGGTATATTGTGACTACCACACATTTGATGGGTATGTTGTGACTATCACACACATAATGGGCATGTTGTGACTACCACACACAGGATGGGTATGTTTTGAGTACCACACACATGATGGTATGCTGTGACTACCACACACATGATGGGCATGTAGTGACTACCACACACAGTATGGGTATGTTGTGACTACCATACACAGGATTGGTATGCTGTGACTACCACACACATGATGGGCATGTTCTGACTACCACACACAGTATGGGTATGTTGTGACTACCACACACAGGATGGGTATGTTTTGAGTACCACACACATGATGGAATGTTGTGACTACCACACATATAATGAGTATGTTGTGATTATCACACAGGAAGGGAATATTGTGACTACCACACACATGATGAGTATGTTGTGATTATCACACAGGATGGGTATATTGTGACTACCACACACATGATGAGTATGTTGTGATTATCACACAGGATAGGTATATTGTGACTACAACACACATGATGGGTATGTTGTGACTACCACACACAGGATGGGTATGTTTTGAGAACCACACAAATGATGGTATGTTGTGACTACCACACACATGATGGGTATGTTGTGACTGCCACACACAGGATTGGTATGCTGTGACTACCACACACATGATGGGCATGTTGTGACTAACACACACAGTATGGGTATGTTGTGACTACCACACACACAGTATGGGTATGTTGTGACTACCACACAAAATGGGTATCTTGTGACTACCACACAGGATGGGTATGTTGTGAGTCCCAGGCAAAATGTTTATGTTGTGACTACCACACAAGATGGCTATGTTGTGACTACCACACACATGATGGGTATGTTGTGACCATCATATAAGATGGGTATGGTGTGACTACCACACACATGATGGGTATGATATGACTACCACAGACATGATGGGTATGTTGTGACTACCACACAAGATGGGTTGGTTTGACTACCACACAGGATGGGTATGTTGTGACTACCACACAAGATGGGTATGTTGTGACTACCACACAAGATGGGTATGTTGTGACTATTACACAAGATGGGCATGTTGTGACTACCACACACATGATGGGTATGTTGTGACTACCACACACATGATGGGTATGTTGTGACTACCATACAAAATGGGTATGGTGTGACTACCACACACATGATGTGTATGTTGTGACTACCACACACGTGATGGGTATGTTGTGACTAACACACAGGATGGGTATGTTTTGAGTACCACACACATGATGCGTATGTTGTGACTACCACACACACGACTGATATGTTGTGACTACCAAACGCAGGATGGGTGCTGCGATCCCTGAATGGGTCACAATGTATATAATGTATATTATCTGTTCTTATCATTTTATATTGCTTATATTTGTGATAATAGCTAAATCATAAATATATTACTTTATATTATTATTTGACTTAGTTATATTATTAGGTAGGATGTAACATTTATATATTATTCAGTGCTCATAGTTCATGAGTGTTAAGTAGCTGACGGCCTTGTCTAACAATCGTTTCGCTCGTTTCCCTGCCGGCTTCTCTGTGTTGCTGGGCAGCAGCAGTCTACTCCTGCTCTTTTCTGTTTGGCTTGGCTTCCGACAAGACGTGTCTTCCTTACTGGCCCTTGTTGGAAGATCGTCTCTGTCGCTTTCTTGTTGTTGGTTCTGCATAACTCTGTTCACAGAACATAGCCTTGACTTAGTGATTTCCGACGTTGTACTGAGGTTGTGTGTCACATAGACACACTTAGATTCAGTAGTATGGGAGTTTTGTGACTTTTATGGAGGATCTGCAGATGGTCCATACTTAGTGTCGTTATATTATCTCCTTGTTCCTGATTCTGTGTTGCAGTTGCTTGTAATATTGCTGTTCGGCTTATCAGTCGTTTTATTGTTCAATCAAGCTGTTCTGATTGCCAGGTTGGTCAAGAAGTTAGTTCATGTGAGGACTTTTAGTCAGTCACTGGTTAAGTCTAGTCGAGTCTGGAGACATAGCGAACCACTTAGAGCACTTACACACATACACACAAACTTACTTGTATATATTTGTATTATGTTATTAAATGTTAGCAATGTACCAGACGGTACTTAAAAGCCATTAAGATGTGATATGTGCTTTCAGCACAATGCTACTGTACAAGGGAGAAGTGATTATTAGGATTATTTTGATAATGTTGATTTCAATAATTTACTTTGATAATATACGCCTAGACAATTAATTGTTATTAATAAACTTATTAAATTTTAATTTCTTAAGTTAGTAGCCTACCAGTTGTAATCCTGAAGCACTCTTCAATCTTACTGAATTCGAATTGATAATTGGACCAGGATACTGACTACTTGTTGCAAAAACCCAGCAACAAGCTGGATGGTAGAAGAGCAGTCCTTTCTAGTATTCACTGGAGATCTCTATGCATATTAGAAATCGCGGTGTTTGTAACACGTACCATGACTCGTTGTTGCCTCCCTATCTGATCCATTGCAGTGCCCTGCCTGTTATAAACACCTGATCCTCTAGCTTCTGCACTAATCTCTTGTGAGGAACTGTGTCAAAGGTCCAAGAAGATGCAATTAACCCACCCCGCTCTCTCGTGTCTTACTTCTGTTACTTTATCATAAAACTCCAGAAGGTTTGTGACACAAGATTTGCCTTTCATAATCCGTGCTGGTTGGCGTTTATATTCTTGTTCCGTTCCAGGTGCTCCACCACTCTCCTCCTGATAATCTTCTCCATGACCTTGCATACTATACACGTCAGTGGCATTGGTTTATAGTTTAGCGCCTCTTTTCTGTCTCCTTTTTTTTAAAAATGGGAACTACATTTGCCGTCTTCCATACCTAAGGTAGTTGCCCAGTTTCAAGGGATGTGTTGAAGATTGTGGTTAGAGGCACAAACAGCATATCCGCTCCCTCTTAACGGACTCACGGGGAGATGTCCAGTCCCACTGAATGGCGAAACGGCATCTAGATATGAAGATGTTGTGATAATGGGAGATTTTAACTTTAGACAAATTGATTGGAACAATATGACAGGAAATCTTGAGTCTAGTGACTTTCTTGATACGGTTCAGGATTGCTTTTTAGAACAGGTTGTGACAGAACCAACTAGAGGAAACAATCTGCTTTTCTTGAAGTAGACATGAGTCGTTTAGTATTTACAGATTCCCTTCACAAGACGTTGGATAAGAGGTTAAGTTGGTGCCACAGACAGCCAGCAAAAACTGGTGTCTGGAGAAACTTTCTCTCTTTGTCAAAATATGTGTATATTGTTTAATTCTCTTTTTGGCATTGAGAATTCTGTTTAACGAGTCTGAATATTGGTTTGAGGAACCGGTTATGGTTGAAGGGAGGCTTTTAACAGGATTCCCGGGGCTTATTTCCTATTTCCTGTTACTGCTGGGTTTTGTCGCTGTGTATCTCGTCATGGTGCTTCTAGTGATGGACCCTGGCATTGTAACAGTGCAAGATGCTGCCGAGGCGCAGGAAGAAGCAGTGAGCTGGGAATGGTGCTCAAAGTGCTGTCACCTTAGGCCTCCAAGTGCTAGGCACTGCTGGCTATGTGGTGTGTGTATACGAGGACACAACTACCACTGCATAGCCATAGGCAGTTGTGTGGGAGAACGTAACAAGAGTATTGTGCTCTTTTTTCTCATGATTGTGCTCCTAATTTAAATTATAAACATTTCCTTAGGTATGCCTCCACTTCACCCTCATGAAAATTTCCCTCTGGTTTATGTGGGGAGGTATCTTCCTTGGGTAATTTTATGTTTGACTGGTTTAAGCATTGGCGAATTGTTATTGACTTTTGTTAATACATCTCAGCCATCCAAAAAGCATCATCCCATATACCCGCCGGAACTTTTCACAGAACAATCCACCCTTCAATACTTTCCTGGTATAGATTCCGACCCCATAAAACCCACGTTTAAACGCTTACCAAATTAGAATGTATAGGACTAACTTGGTCTGTTAGTTAGTTTGAGGGGAAATAACACTGACGAGGTTAATGAATGTGTCAGTGAAGAGTGGCCCAAGTGTTCCAAGAAGAACTGTCCTGGGGTGGCCAACTGTTACTGGCTGACGGGAGACCCAGACAACATCGTCGAGTGTAATTTATGTGGTGCGGTTTTTTTTTATCCTGGCGGCTCAGTTCCGGAATAGTTGTAAAGGGATCTTAGGGTTGCTTTTGACGAATACTCCGACAGACCTAGAGTAATCTTCATTATCGATACTTCCTCGTAAAATATCAAGCATATTCTTCAGAAATGGCTGGAGGCAGAGCGTCCCTCTATCGAGATCATCACAATATGCCGTTAAGGCGATCGTGATATGTATGTCTCTGGTCCCCTTAACCTTAAGTTACCTATAAATTTTGACACATGCGAGTCTCCCTTAAAATCTATGATTATGCTTGCAGTGTCTTTTCTCTGGAACATTGCGGGTAAATTAATCGTTATTTGCGAATCATAAAATAAGCTGAGTGTTGAAGCTGCTCAAGCATTGTGCTCAGCTCCGTAAATGCACACCGTGGACGTAGTGTGTATAAATACGAAGGAAGAAGCAAAAAACCCCGTGTTTAACCCCACTATTCTACGGTATCTCCACAATGGAGGGGGAGACTTGATAACCCTGGACTCCATCACTGAGTTTAAGATGTTACTGGAACAAAAACAATTGTTGCCTTGGGGTTTTTGTGCTGAAGTAAATGTAGCATTAACCCCTGAAGTGAGTGTAATATCTGTTCACGGGCGCGATATTCACCTGAAAAATGCCGCAAGCAACACTTCCTTCTCTCTTAGATGCCTTTCGGGCGCTGAGGAGGTAGCCATAGCGTTGCAAGTTAACGAAGACTCCCTCACCGAGTACCATTATGACTTTCCTGTAGAGACACGTTAAGTATAAGAGCTATTCAGGATAGACCGAATAAAAAATTTTTAATAGACGTTACCAGATTAGCAAATATCCCTCAGTAAATAGCGAATTTCTAGCTCTGTTCAAGAAGCACTAGCATTTCCACGATCAGGAATAGTGAACAACAGCTGATTCGTCTGAAGATGTATAACATCCCTTGTGGCACGTGAGCAGGATCCCCTGAACTTCTGGACAGCATCAGGCATTGGTATGACCGAGCAGTTTAGTTATGTGCACAAATAGTATAAAATACTGAGAAGATGAAAATTTTGAGACATGTCCAACATGTAGGTATCTTTATAATAGACGTTTCGCCATCCAGTGGCTTTATCAATTCAAATCTAAGGACATGAATGAAAGACAGAAAATTTATATACTGAAGATTAGGTAATCTCCCTCACCCTTGGAGTTGGTGTGAAGAGTACCATAGTCGTGAAGATTCTGGAGAACAATCAAAATCGAAAATACTCTCAGGTAATACCCGTGCGGGTGAAAAGGGGAGAGTTGGGCAGGGGAAGAGTAGTGGGTGAGAGAATATTTTTAGGGGAAGGAAAAGAGCCAGGGCTAGACCTATCTGTGTAGCAGTAGGAGGCCTGATAGAGGGACCGGTTGATAAATTAGACATATGTGCAACTCTTGGGTATCTTTATTAATTAAACGTTTCGCCACACAGTGGCTTCATCAGTCCATACACAGGAGAAACTTGAAGAACAGGAGGAGAATGATGTAATCAGTCCCTCAACCTTGAGTCGATGCGGTCAGTCCATCAATCCATCAGTCTGATTAATTAATTCAGAGACAACTCAAAAATGTTCAAGAAATGTCCAAGTATTTTATCCACAGTGGTATATTACCAACCATTCTGGAAAAATACCCTTACTTTACTCACAGTAAATAACGCACTTCCACTTAAGCTAGTCACTTTCCACGATACCTTGCTAAAAGAAAAGGTAATATTTTTTGTAATTTTTTGTGACCGAATTCATGTCTGCATAAATATCTCATTACAAATGTAACCAGATATGAACAAGTAAATAGTTCATTACCGCTGTAATTTGTTTAGATATCAAAACTTTGTGGCCCAGTCACTGGACCAATTATGTACCTCTGTAATTTTTGGACTACCACCCACAGGATGGGTATGGTGTGTATAATACAGACAGACACGCAGACACAGACATGCGTGCACACACACACAAGGGACATTGATACCTCAAAGGCAATGGGACTGGACATCTCCCCGTGAGTCCGTTAAGAGGGAGCGGATATGCTGTGTGTGCCTCTAACCACAATCTTCAACACATCCCTTGAAACTGGGCAACTACCTTAGGTATGGAAGACTGCAAATGTAGTTCCCATTTTTTAAAAAAAAGGAGACAGAAAAGAGGCGCTAAACTATAAACCAATGCCACTGACGTGTATAGTATGCAAGGTCATGGAGAAGATTATCAGGAGGAGAGTGGTGGAGCACCTGGAACGGAACAAGAATATAAACGCCAACCATCACGGATTTATGAAAGGCAAATCTTGTGTCACAAACCTTCTGGAGTTTTATGATAAAGTAACAGAAGTAAGACACGAGAGAGCGGGGTGGGTTAATTGCATCTTCTTGGACCTTTGACACAGTTCCTCACAAGAGATTAGTGCAGAAGCTAGAGGATCAGGTGTTCATAACAGGCAGGGCACTGCAATGGATCAGATAGGGAGGCAACAACGAGTCATGGTACGTGTTACAAAAACCGCGATTTTTAATATGCATAGAGATCTCCAGTGAATACTAGAAAGAACTGCCCTTCTACCATCCAGCATGTTACTGGGTTTTTGTAACACATAGTCAGTATCCTGGTCCAATTGTCCATTCGAATTCAGTAAGATTGAATAGTGCTTCAGGATTACAACTGGTAGGCTACTAACTAAAGAAATTAAAATTTATTAAGTTTATTAATAACAATTAATTGTCTAGGCGTATATTATCAGAGTAAATTATTGAAATCAAAATAATCCTAATAATCACTTCTCCCTTGTACAGTAGCATTGTGCTGAAAGCACATATCACATCTTAATGGCTTTTAAGTACCGTCTGGTACATTGTTAACATTTAATAACTTAATACAAATATATGCAAGTAAGTTTGTGTGTATGTGGGTAAGTGCTCTAAGTGGTTCACTATGTCTCCAGACTCGACTAGACTTAACCAGTGACTGACTAAAAGTCCTCACATGATCTAACTTCTTGACCAACCTGGCAATCAGAACAGCTTGATTGAACAATAAAACGACTGATAAGCCGAACAGCAATATTACAAGCAACTGCGACACAGAATCAGGAACAAGGAGATAATATAACGACACTATGTAGGGACCATCTGCAGATCCTCCACGAAAGTCACAAAACTCCCATACTACTGAATCTAAGTGTGTCTATGTGACACACAGCCTCAGTACAACGAAGAAAATTACTAAGTCTAGGCTATGTTCTGTGAACAGAGTTACACAGAACCAACAACAAGAAAGCGACAGAGACGATCTTCCAACAAGGGCCAGTAAGGAAGACACGTCTTGTCGGAAGCCAAGCCAAACAGAAAAGAGCAGCGCAGGCCAGGCAGACTACTCCAGGTGAGGTGTGACCACCCCCCTGATCACCTGACTCCGTGGACTGCTGCTGCCCAGCAACACAGAGACGCCGGCAGGGAAACGAGCGAAACGATTGTTAGGCAAGGCCGTCAGCTACTTAACACTCACGAACTATGAGCACTGAGTAATATATAAATGTTACATCCTACCTAATAATATAACTAAGTCAAATAATAATATAAAGTAATATATTTACGATTTAGCTATTATCGCAAATATAAGCAATATAAAATTATAAGAAAAGATAATATACATTATATGCATTGTCACCCATTCAGGGTCGCAGCACCCATCCTGTGTGTGGTAGTCACAACATATCAATCGTGTGTGTGGTAGTCACAACATACCCATCATGTGTGTGGTACTCAAAACATACCCATCCTGTGTGTGGTAGTCACACCATACCCATTTTGTATGGTAGTCACAACATACCCATCATGTGTGTGGTAGTCACAACATACCCATCATGTGTGTGGTAGTCACAACATACCCATCATGTGTGTGGTACTCAAACATACCCATCATGTGTGTGGTAGTCACACCATACCCATTTTGTATGGTAGTCACAACATACCCATCATGTGTGTGGTAGTCACAACATGCCCATCTTGTGTGGTAGTCACAACATACCCATCTTGTGTGGTAGTCACAACATACCCATCTTGTGTGGTAGTCACAACATACCCATCATGTCTGTGGTAGTCACAACATACCCATCATGAGTGTGGTAGTCACACCATACACATCTTGTATGGTGGTCACAACATACCCATCATGTGTGTGGTAGTCACAACATAGCCATCCTGTGTGATAGTCACAACATACCCAGCTTGTGTGGAAGTCACAACATTCCCATTTTGTGTGGTAGTCACAACATACCCATCCTGTGAGGTAGTCACAACATACCCATCTTGTGTGGAAGTCACAACATACCCATACTGTGTGTGTGGTAGTCACAACATACCCATACTGTGTGTGGTAGTCACAACATGAACATCATGTGTGTGGTAGTCACAGCATACCAATCCTGTGTGTGGTAGTCACAACATACCCATCATGTGTGTGGTAGTCACAACATACACATCCTGTGTGTGGTAGTCACAACATACCATCATGTGTGTGGTACTCAAAACATACCCATCCTATGTGTGGTAGTCAAAACATACCCATCATGTGTGTGGTAGTCACAATATACCCATCCTGTGTGATAATCACAATATACTCATCATGTGTGTGTGGTAGTCACAACATACTCATCATGTGTGTGGTAGTCACAACATACACATCCTGTGTGTGGTAGTCACAACATACCATCATGTATGTGGTAGTCAAAACATACCCATCCTATGTGTGGTCGTCAAAACATACCCATCATGTGTGTGGTAGTCACAATATACCCCTCCTGTGTGATAATCACAACATACTCATCATGTGTGTGGTAGTCACAACATACCCATACTGTGTGTGGTAGTTACAACATACCCATTGTTACAAAAAACGCGATTTCTAATAAGCATAGAGATCTCCATTGAATACTAGAAAGGACTGCCCTTCTAGCATCCAGCCTGTCACTGGGTTTTTGTGACAATTAGTCAGTATCCTGGTCTAATTATCAGTTAGAATTTAGTAAAATTCAATAGTGCTTCAGGATTACAACTGGTAGGCTACTAACTAAAGAAATTAAAATTTAATAAATTTATTAATAACAAAATTGTCTAGGCTTATATTATCAAAGCAAATTATAGTAATCAGCTCAATATAATATGTGTCTATAACAGGAAGGGCACTGCAATGGATCAGATAGGGAGGCAACAACGAGTCATGGTACGTGATGAGGTATCACAGTGGGCACCTGTGATGAGGGGGGTCCCACAGCGGTCGGTCCTAGGACCAGTGATATTTTTAGTATGTATGTGAATGACACGATGGAAGGGTTAGACTCAGAAGTGTCCCTGTTCACAGATGATGTGAAGTTAATGAGGAGAATTAAATCAGATGAGAATCATGCAGGACTTCAAAGAGACCTGGACAGACTGGACACTTGGTCCAGCAACTGGCTTCGCGGATTTAACCCCGCCAAATGCAAAGCCATGAAGATCGGGGAAGGGCAAAGAAGACGGCAGACAGAGTATAGGTTACGTGGCCAAAGACTGCAAACCTCGCTCGCGGAGAAAGATCTTGGGGTGAGTATAACACCGAGGACGTCTCTGGAGGCACACATCAACCAGATAACTGCTGCAGCATATGGGCGCCTGGGAAACCTGAGAACAGCATTCCAATACCTTAGTAAGGAATCGTTCAAGACACTGTACACCGTGTACGTCAGGCCCATACTGGAGTATGCAGAACTTGTTTGGAACCCACTCTTCATCAAGCACGTCAAAAAATTAGAAAAAGTGCAAAGCTTTGCGACAAAGTTAGTTCAAGAGCTAAGGGGAATGTCCTTTGAAAAAGGTTAAGGGAAATCGGCCTGACGACAATGGAGGACAGGAGAGTTAGGGGAGACATGATAACGACATACAAAATACTGCGTGGAATAGACAAGGTGTACAGAGACAGGATGTAGAACTATGTACAGAAGATGAGGTAATCAGTCCCTCAACCTAGGAGTAGGTGCGAAGAGCACCGTAGTCGTGGAGATTCTGAAGCAGAAGCAAGGCGCCTGACGCTTATATACTAACGTCAGGTGGAACTGGGTCGGGTAGCAGACAAGGGCATAGTCACTGATAGGCGGGATTCCCCACTGGAAGTAGGTCCTACCCAAAGAGATGGGTTAGTTGTCGTAGTGGTGAAAGTTATGTACATGTCCTCAGAATCAAGATTCCATGAGGTTGCAGTGTCTGACAAGTTGTACAAGAATGGTATACAATACCGACACGATGAAATTAAGACATATGTGCAACATCTGGGTATCTTTATTGTAGACGTTTCGCCATCCAGTGGGGTGTGTGACAAAGTATATGTGGGGCAAACAGCCAGATCTCTGGATATTAGGATCCCAGAACACAAGAATGCTTGCAAAAATGACGATCATAAAAATGTGTGTGCTCAATATAGGGACGATGTTGGACACCTCATGAAATTCAGTGAGGCTAAACTAGTGATTAAAGAAAACGATTTAAGACTGAGATAATACATAGAAGCTGCCCTAATTCCTGCCAGTAATACCATCCATCAAAAGTCCGGTAGTTACAGTATCTCAAAATTGTTAATCAACAGGATATTACCCATTCTGGAGATTGCTGTAACATATCAACAGGTCCCACTCTACCCACCAGTCTCACCACATTAGTTCCACTTCTAATTCCACCAGTACTACCTCTACCCACTCGACACTCCACCTGACTATTGCCACCATATATATATATATATATATATATATATATATATATATATATATATATATATATATATATATATATATATATATATATATATATATATATATATTATATATATATATATATATATATATATGTATATATATATATGTAATATATATATATAAATATATATATATATATATATATATATATATATATATATATATATATATATATATATATATATATATATATATATATATATGTTGTTTTTACTTTCTATTGTATTTTTGTGAATGTTTTTTCAATGTATTTTGTCTTTAAATAAAGGTTGGAGAGAGGGGGTAAAGGAGGTTTTGTGTGCGAGGGGCTTGGACTTCCTGCAGGTATGCGTGAGCATGTTTGATAGGAGTGAATGGAGACAAATGGTTTTTAATACTTGACGTGCTGTTGGAGTGTGAGCAAAGTAACATTTATGAAGGGGTTCAGGGAAACCGGTAGGCCGGACTTGAGTCCTGGAGATGGGAAGTACAGTGCCTGCACTCTGAAGGAGGGGTGTTAATGTTGCAGTTTAAAAACTGTAGTGTAAAGAACCCTTCTGGCAAGACAGTGATGGAGTGAATGATGGTGAAAGTTTTTCTTTTTCGGGCCACCCTGCCTTGGTGGGAATCGGCCAGTGTGATAATAAAAAAAAATAAAAAATTTATAAAATATAAGGGGTGGTAGGAGAAAATTCTCAAACAGCTTCAGGGAGAAACTTGAGTTTTCCCTGAACCAAGTATATTCTTTTCTCTGAGATGAGGGTCCCTATAACAGTTCTAGAGGTGGTATCTCCCTATATATATAATATATATATATATATATAAATATATATATATATATATATATATATAATATATATATATATATATATATATATATATATATATATATATTTATATATATAATATATATATATAAATATATATATATATATATATATATATATATATATATATATATATATATATATATATATATATATATGTATATATATATATATATATATATATATCAAATTTTTTTCAAATAAATTCTTGTTCTGCATATCTGAATCATTGACAAAATTTTTCCTTCTTCCACCAGTTCTCATGTTACTCTTACTCTCTCTCTTTTCACTGTATTATTTCAAGTGCACCGCTGTTACGAGATAAAAGCCGGATGAGACAGAGAGAGAGATAGAGAGAGAGAGTAACAAGAAGCAACAGAATCTCCACGACTACTGTGCTCTTCGCACCTACTCCTAAGTTGAGGGACTGATTACCTCATCTTCTGTACATAGTCCTACTGTCTTCAAGTTATGTCCTGGAATTTGTATTGATAAAGCCACTAGCTTTGTTATTATTATTTTTATTATTATTATTATTATTATTATTATTATTATTATTATTATTATTATTATTATATTATTATTATTATTTACTAATATAATTGCATATTTTCACAAATTTCGAAATATTTCTAGACTTTTATTAAGAATTGTAGTGACAGTGTCTGGTTCATTTCTTAACATTCTGATACCAAGTAGTGTTAATCTCAATAATCAAATCACTTACACTAGGAACACCAAGGTCCTTCCTCATATTAAGACCCTTGTTAGATTTACGGCTTCATTTTGCATCACCTCCAAGAGCCGGAGATAATTTTCTTTAGCTAATATTAGCCTGGGCGCAGCATTAAGGATCTAACAGGCTATCAGCATCATTCTCACTATTGTCACTTTAGCACCAGAGTTGGGGTTGTGACCAGCAACAGCACTGAGAGTACTGATCCTATCTTTGCATTTCTTATTTAGTCGTGATATGGAGGATTTACTGAAGGGTACGTCTATACCAAGATACTTGGCGGATTTAATTAATGTATATCTGATTTTCACCCTACAAACGGATGGGCGGGGGAATGTTGTTTGCTTCTCAATATCTTCCTTCTAAATGAAAATATGACAAGGCCTAGTCGATTACAAATTACTTGAGCCTCTTTAACAATGGTATTCACCTTCATAGCCTTGTTGTATGGATCGTGATGTCATCAGCATAGCTTATAGCTATAGTGATGTCATCAGCATAGCTTATAGCTATACCCAGACAGTGGTGATTATCCCTTAGAAAAAGGCAATAGATGTAACCAATTTAACTTTTTCAGTGTAACTGTTTTCACAAATAGCTGAGAGAGATGAGGAGGTAAGAACAGGTGTGTGACATGCAGAAGAGGAAGGAGAGGAAGTTTGAATAGAGAAAGGAACCGAAGGGAGCAGAAAGAGGAATTGATAAAGATAGAATGGTTGCAATATAAGGTACAAGTTGCCTACAAGATGAAGAATTAGACACATGTGCAGCATGGTAATCAGTCCCTCAGCATTGAAGTTGAAGTGCACCGTAGTGCACTAAACTGCTATGGTGCTCTTCACCAGCTCTGAGGGTGATGGACTGATTACCTTATCTTTCGTATATAATTCATCTGTCTTCCAGTTATGTCCTTGAATTTGGATTGATAAAGCCACTGGATGGCAAACAGTCTACAGTAAAGATACCCAGATGTTGCACTTGTGTCTAATAATTCACTTAGCACGAATTATAAAATAAATGGAGATGGGGTGCAGGGGGCACCTGTCTTGAGTGATTCTGTTTTGAGATATATTCTGATAGGAGACAGGAAACACCTTCCTTGATTAAATGAACTGTGAGATGTGCTGTGACAGGACACCTGATTCACTGCATTTAGGTGTACTGTGGTAGGAGACCAGGTTGTATGTGTTGTGAGGTGTCCTGGGTTAGGAGATTTGGGTTGTGTTGTGAGGTGTCCTGGGATAGAAGACTTGGGTTGTGTTGTGAGGTGTCCTGGGGTAGAAGACTTGGGTTGTGTTGTGAGGCATCCTGGGATAGAAGAATTGGGATGTGTTGTGAGGTGTCCTAGGATAGAAGACTTGGGATGTGTTGTGAGGTGTCCTGGGATAGAAGACTTGGGATGCGTTGTGAGGTGTCCTGGGATAGAAGACTTGGGTTCTGTTGTGAGGTGTCCTGGGATAGCAGACTGGGTTGTGTGTGTTAAGGTGTACTGGGATAGCAGACTGGGTTGTGTGTGTTAAGGTGTACTGGGATAGCAGACTGGATTGTGTGTGTTAAGGTGTACTGGGATAGGAGGCCGGGAATATTGCCATAAAGAGTTAGAACAATTTCTATTTTTTTATTTATCTCTAACATTTATTATTTTATTTTTGTCATTTTAAAAGCAAAAGAGTGAGCAATGTTTACATGGCGGTGCCTCGCATGTTTTATCTAGTTAAAACGTCACGTGTGAGAGTTTGTTGACGCTTTTTTTGCTATTTATCGTAATGCTTTTACATATAAAGTGTGTGTGTGTGTTTTGTGTGCGTGTGTGTGTGTGTGTATGTGTGTTTTATGTGTGTGTGTGTGTGTGTGTGTGTGTGTGTGTGTGTGTGTGTGTGTGTGTGTATGTGTGTGTGTGTGTGTGTGTATGTGCGTGTGTGTGTGCGTGTGTGTGTGTGTCTGTGTGTGTGTGTACTCACCTATTTGTACTCACCTATTTGTGGTTGCAGGGGTCGAGTCACAGCTCCTGACCCCGCCTCTTCACTGATTGCTACTAGGTCCTCTCTCTCCCTGCCCCATGAGCTCTATCATACCTCGCCTTAAAACTATGTACGGTTCCTGCCTCCACTACATAACTTTCTAGGCTATTCCACGGCCTGACTACTCTATGACTGAAGAAATACTTCCTAACATCCCTTTGATTCATCTGAGTCTTCAACTTCCAATTGTGACCTCTTGTGTCTGTGTCCCATCTCTGGAACATCCCGTCTTTGTCCACCTCGTCTGTTTTGCGCAGTATTTTATATGTCGTTATCATGTCTCCCCTGACCCTCCTGTCCTCCAGTGTCGTCAGGCCGATTTCCGTCAACCTTTCTTCATAGGACAATCTCCGTAGCTCTGGGACTAGTCTTGTTGCAAACCTTTGCACTTTCTCTAATTTCTTGACGTGCTTGACTAGGTGTGGATTCCAAACTGGTGCTGCATACTCCAGTATGGGTCTGACGTAGATGGTATACAGAGTCTTAAACGAATCCTTACTGAGGTATCGGAACGCTATCCGTAGGTTTGCCAGGGGCCCGTATGCTGCAGCAGTTATCTGATTGATGTGCGCCTCAAAAGATATGCTCGGTGTTATACTCACCCCCAGATCTTTTTCCTTGAGTGAGGTTTGCAGTCTTTGGCCATCTAAACTATATTGTGTCTGCGGTCTTCTTTGCCCTTCCCCAATCTTCATGACTTTCCATTTGGCAGGGTTAAATTTAAATTCATGGAGTCAGTTGCTGGACCAGGCTTGTAGCCTGTCCAGGTCACTTTGTAGTCCTGCCTGATCCTCGTCCGATTTGATTCTTCTCATTAACTTCACATCATCTGCAAACAAGGACACTTCTGAGTCTATCCCTTCCGTTATGTCGTTCACATATACCAAGAACAGCACAGGTCCTAGGACTGACCCGTCCTAGGACCGTGTGTGCGTGTACGTGTGTGTGTGTGTGTATGTGTGTGTGTGTGTGTGTGTGTGTGTGTGTGTGTGTGTGTGCTCACCTAGTTGTACTCACCTAGTTGAGGTTGCGGGGGTCGAGTCCGAGCTCCTGGCCCCGCCTCTTCACTGATCGCTACTAGGTCACTCTCCCTGAGCCGTGAGCTTTATCATACCTCTGCTTAAAGCTATGTATGGATCCTGCCTCCACTACATCGCTTCCCAAACTATTCCACTTACTGACTACTCTGTGGCTAAGAAATACTTCCTAACATCCCTGTGATTCATCTGTGTCTTCAACTTCCAACTGTGTCCCCTTGTTACTGTGTCCAATCTCTGGAACATCCTGTCTTGTCCACCTTGTCAATTCCTCTCAGTATTTTGTATATCGTTATCATGTCCCCCCTATCTCTCCTGTCCTCCAGTGTCGTCAGGTTGATTTCCCTTAACCTCTCCTCGTAGGACATACCTCTTAGCTCTGGGACTAGTCTTGTTGCAAACCTTTGCACTTTCTCTAGTTTCTTCACGTGCTTGGCTAGGTGTGGGTTCCAAACTGGTGCCGCATACTCCAATATGGTCCTAACGTACACGGTGGGACAGGGTCCTGAATGATTCCTTATTAAGATGTCGGAATGCTGTTCTCAGGTTTGCCAGGCGCCCATAGGGTGCAGCAGTTTTTTGGTTGATGTCCGCTTCGGGAGATTGCCTGGTGTTTTTCTCACCCAAAGTTTTTCTTTTTCCTTGGTGGGTTTTTGTAGTCTTGGGCCCCCCTTAGCTGTACTCCGTCTGCGGTTTCTTTGCCCCTTCCCCAATCTTCATGCCTTTGCACGGGGGTGGGATTGAACTCCAGGGCCAATTGGGGCCAGGTCGCACCCCGTCCAGTTCCCTTTTGGGTTAGTTCTGCCGGTCTTCGACCCGAGTGTTTTCTTTCATAAACCCTCACTTTCATCTGCAAAAGGGGACCCTCAGATTTATTCCTTCCGTCAGGGTCTTTTCAAAAATACCGAAACAGCACGGGCCCTTAAAACTCCCCCCTGGGGGGACCCCGCTGGTCACAGGTGCCCACTTACACCTCCCCACGTACCATGACTCGCTGCTGCCCTTCCTGACAAGTTTTCCCTGATCCTTTGTATCCCTTCCCGTTTTTCCCCTGCTTGGCCCTCCAGTTTTTGCACCAATCTCTTGGGGGAACGGATCAAACGCCTTTTTTACGGGCCAAGAAAATGCAATCCACCCCCCCCTCCTCTCTCTTTTTCTTATTGCTGTCCCCAAGCATAGAACTCCAGTAGTTTGGACACAGGTTTTCCCCGCCCCTTGAAACCATTTTGGGGCTGCTGTTGATGAGATCTTTCCCTTTTTCTAGGTTTTCCCCCACCACTTTTCCTCCTGAAAAACTTCTCCTTTTTTTTTGGGGTACAATACATGTCAGTGACACGGGTTTGGGATTTTTAATGCTTCATGCCCTGTCTCCTTTTTTAAAGATTGGGACTATATTTGCTGCCTTCTATCCCTTTCGGGCCCAATTCCCTTTTCCCGATAGATTTTTGAATTTTGGGTTTTGGGGGTACCCCAAAAGCACCTCTCCCTCCCCTCTCAATACCCATGGGGAGAGGTTATTGGCCACATTGCCTTTAAAGGTACTGGGCTCCTCAGAAGCTCTTCACTTCTTCCCGGTTGTGGGCACTGGTCCAGCACTTGGTGGTGTGCCCCCCCCTCTCCTTTTTTTTTCTGGAGCCCCCTTCTGTCTCCTCTTTTGAAAAAACCTTTTTTAAATTTCCTTGTTGATTTCCCACATACTTCCCCGGCTTTCTGTTGACTCTCCCCCTTTCCCTTCCTTAGCCTGATTCCCTGGTCCTTGACTGTTGTTTTCCTCCTGATGGGCTTACAACATTTTGGGTCAGTTTTGGGTTTTCGCGGTTTATGTCTTTTTCTTATTGCCCTTTGGGCCCCTTCTTATCTTGCATATTCTTTTTCCGGGGCTCTACGACTGGTCTCCTTATTTCCGGGGTCCTTTCCCCTTCAAATATTTTTTCCCAAATTCCCTAGAACATTTGGTTTTTGCCCCCCTGCACCTTTGGAAAAACCAGGGGTTAAATCCTGGTTTTTTTCCATTATTCCTGTTCCCCTTTGGTAAAAACCTCTCCTCAGCCCCTTTTGCTTTTTTGGTTGCTACATTTTCCCCATCATTCATTAACGGGTTTCCCTTAGTTCTCTGTCCCACAAAACCCCTTTCAGGTATTTCCTCATTCCTGTGTAGTCCCTTTTTTTGTAGTTTGGTTTCATTGGCCCTTGGCCCCCCCCTGCTCCCCCCCACTTTTTAGCTCTACTGGGGTATTGGGAAGGTTAAAACCCACATGGTCACGGGCCCCAAGGGGTTTTTTCGTATGTGATTTTCCCTCGAAAATCTGCACTACTCAAGGTGAAATAAGCCCACCCTTTGCGGGTTTTCTTTCCTCTCCTCTCTCTCTTGAAAGTGCCCCTTTTATGTTGGAAACATGAATTTTCCAGTACCCCTCCATCATCTTAGCCCTCCATGTTCTTGGCCCCCATGGGGTCTAAGTTCTCCCAATCGTTCTCCTTGGGGTTAAAGTCCCCATGATCGGGAGCTTTTCCCCTGCATGAATGAGCTTTTCTGGCCACTTAGCCAGTTTTAACAACCATCGCTCAAATTGCTCTCTTTGGGACTTTTTGCCTTGGCTCCTGCTTTCTGGGGGGGGTTTATACATCACTGCTTTTACCACCTTGGGACCCCCAGAGTGAAGTGTTCCCGCTATGAAACACTTTCTTCTCCGCTGGTCTCCTCTCTCCGCTCAAAAAAATTTCCCAGCGATTTTTGATCAGAAACCCACTCCTCCCCCCCCCCCTTTTCCCCCTCTGTTTTTCCCTCGGGAAATTTGGTATCCCATTGGAAAGTGGCATCTGTTTCATCCTTTTAATTTGGGTTTCGGGTTGAGAGTATGAACCCGGGAAGCTTCTTTGCCCTCTTCATCCCACTCCCCCCCCTTATTTTTTTTCCCCATCAGCGTTTGTGTACCATCCCTTCTTTTTCCTTTTCCCAACACTGGGGTTTTGGGGGGGGCCCTGTGAGGGGGGGAGCCCTGGGGGCTTACTGTGGGATTCTAAAAGCTCGGTTTTTGGGTGGAGGCTGGGGGTGGGGGTTTTGTATTTTTGTGTTGGGATGGTGTGATAGGTTGAAAGGGTTCTGAAATAGTTTTGTGTGTGGCTTGCCCTTGTGTTTTTTTCTCTCTGACTGCCCTCTGTTTGGTTTTCCATCCTTGCTCTTTTCCTAGCTCCTTTCGCTTTTTGTCCTCCCCCTCAGCTGCTGTCTTTTCTAAATTTTGTTCTGTCTCGGGTTGGGAACACCCTTTGTACTTTTCCAGAAATTTCAATCGTGGTTTCTCTTGGGGGGGCCCCCTTTGTTCTCCCTTTGTTTCCCCCCTGAAAACAGCAAAGTTTTGGCTTTCTCCCCTTCGGAAAACCCCCCTATTCTCCAAAATTTACAATCTCGTCCATCTCTTCCCCTTTTTTCCGGGTGATGATTTTCTAAATTTTTCCCCTTTCTTTCTTTCCCGCTGCCTTTCGTGGGGTGGTTTCCCTTTTCCCCTCTCTCCCGAAGCCCCCTGGATAAACCTGAATTTTTCCTTTCCTTTCCCCCATTTTTTGGGGGCCCCACCCTCTGGGGCTCTAATCCGGCCCGTATGTGGCAGTTTCTCCCTTGATTTTCCCCGTGGCCTTGAAAGCCTGGGTTTTTGCCCCGCATTCGACCTAACCCTCTCCAAATTTCAACCAGCTGTTCTTTCCCTTTTTTCCCCTTGGTCCTCCTGGCAGGTTTATTTGACCTTAGCATAATTCCCTAATTCCTTCCTTTCCCGTTCCGGGGCCCCGGCCCGCTTATATGCTGTGTTTTTCTCTGGTCACTGCCCCCCGTAACCGGGTTCAGCCCATTTATCTTTAAAATTCTAGGCCCTTTTCTTGGCTACTGCAGTTTCGACTTGTGCCTTCCCAAAATTCCCTTTTTCTCCTTTCCAAACCCCTTTTCCCAAATTTTTACAGAGAGCTCTTTTTCCATTTTTCAGGGGAAAACTCCCTAATTTTTTTTCCCCACTCTTGTTTCCCTCCTTTTCCACTGCCCCCCATTTCCCCCCTCCCTACCAGAACCAAATTTCAAACTAATCCTTTGGGGTTTCCGGATTTCCCCCCCAATTTTTTTTTTTTTTTTTGGTTTAAGAAGAAAAGAAAGGGAAAAATAGAAGGAAAGAGAGGGGGAAGAGTGAGAAGGGAAAGTGGGGGAGAGAGAGAGAGAGAGAAGAAGGGAAGGTTAGAGAGGGGGGTAAATGAGAAGGGAAAAAGGGGAAGAGAGTGGAGTGAGAGAGAAAAGGGGGGGAGAGAGTGAGGGGAAGGGTAGGAGAAGGGGGAGAGTTAAAGAAGGGAAAATGGGGAAGGGGGAGGGGAGCAAGAGAGAGAGAGGGAGAGAGGGAGAGAAGGGGGGGAAAAGAGGGGGAGAGGGAAAAATGGGGGAAAGTGAGGGGAGGAGGGGGGAAGGGGGGAGTGAAGGGAAGGGTTGGAGAGGGGGAGAGTTAAAGGGAAAATGGGGGAAAAGGAGGAAAAAAGGGGGAGAGAGAAGAGAGAAAAAGAGGGGAAGAGGGGAGAGAGAGATAGAGAGAGGAAAAGGAAAAGAGAGAGAGAGAGAGAGAGGAAAGAGAAGGCAAAGAGAGGGGGAGAGAGGGGGGAAAAAGGGGGGAAAAAGGGGGGGGATGGAAGAGCCCAGGGGAGAGAGGTAGGGGGGGAGGAGGGGGGGGAGGAAGAGAGATGGGGAAAAGGGGGAGGGGGAGAGGGTAAAGGGGGGGACCAATGTTAGAGGGGGGAGATGTTAGAGGGGGGGGAAAGGGGTTAGAGGTAAGAGATGTTAAAGGGGGGAAAATGGGAAGGGGGAAAAAAAGAGGGGAGAAGATAGGTAAAAGAGTGATGGTTGAAAAAGAGATATAGGTAAGGAAAATTTAGAAAAGGGAGAAATGGTCTTACCTAGGATAGGAAGAGGGGGGGAGAGGAGCAAGGGTTTAAAATGGTTTAGGGGACGGACGGTGTGAAAACCTGTGTATGTGGTTTTTTGGTGTGTACCACAGCTTACAAGTGCTTTTTTCCTGTGTGTGTGTGTGTGTGTGTGTGTGTGTATGTTTTATGGGTTTTGTGATGTGTGTGTGTGTGTGTGTGTTTTGTGTGTGTGTGTGTTATGTGTGTGTGTGTGTTTGTGTTGTTTGTTGTTTTTTTGTGTGTATGGTTTGGGTTTTGTGTTTGTGGTGTTGTGTGTTTAGTTGGGGTGTGTGTGGGGTGTGTGGTTGTTTTGTGGGGTTGGGTGTGTGTGGGGGTGTGTGTGTGTGTGTGGTTTTGGGGTGTGTGGTTTTCCCCGTTTGTGTGTGCCCCCCCTTCTTAAATATTCATATACTTAAAAAAACCGGGAATACCCGTAATTCTAAGCTTAAAAAAATTTTGTAACACTTATCGATTTTCTTATAAAAATTTAGAAAGTTGTAGGTTTTTAAAAATTTTGTTGGTCTCTTAAGGGTCTTTACGTTAAACCCTCACTACCACTTTTCTCCTTGCACCTCGTCCCAGCCATTTTTACTCTAATTTTTGGTAATGGCTTGCAGGGGTGAAATGACCCGTATCTAACAGTGATGCAGGGGCCAGACCAAACCCTTTCAAAAAGCAACCTCAAAGGTGAAAAAACTTTCGCTGACAGCGGTTTTGGGTGACAAAAATTTCCGGAAGCTGGGTGGGCCCTTTTTGTCTTTCATAGGGGCCCTTTTATCACTTAAATTTTGGGAAAATCCTTCACCCTTTATGTTTATTTAACCCTATCTGTTTATGCATCCCGCTTTTCCCCAAAGTTTATTTTTACTTTTTTACTTATTTTCAGAATACACTTTACATTCGGTGTTAAAATTTATGTATAATGGCAAACAAAAATGTTGTAGTCACTGCTTCATAGGCCCCCACTGCCCCTTCCCTTTTTTGTATATTTTATTTTTCTTTTTCCCTTTTTCTTATTTTAAATTTTTTTACTCTCAAATTTCGGTGCCCCCATTTTCCCTTTTTTTAACCAAAACCTGGTTTAAATTTTTGATCCCCGTTTTCCCCCCCACTTTGGGTCTTTTTGTGTTTGTATCTGGTGGGAACAGTGCCAGTAGATCCACAACGGTTTGGCACTTTTAAAAATTTCTGAAATTTAGGTTTTTCCCCCCG
Organism: Cherax quadricarinatus; assembly: GCF_026875155.1. Taxonomy (NCBI): domain Eukaryota; kingdom Metazoa; phylum Arthropoda; class Malacostraca; order Decapoda; family Parastacidae; genus Cherax; species Cherax quadricarinatus. The sequence goes on from NC_069402.1 coordinate 14,337,954, forward strand.
AATTTTTTCCCAAATTAAAAACTATAGTTATTTTACTCGGGGGTTTGTTCAACCCGAAATTTGTCCCCTACCACTGATTACTGTAGGGGGTTATTGCACGCCTCAAAAACACGAAGGTTCTCGGAGCCTTGTGTACCCACGTCTGCACCCACCATGTGTATGTGTGTGTGTGTCCTGTGTGTGTGTGTGTGTGTGTGTGTATGTGCGTGTGTGTGTGTGTGTGTCTGTGTGTGTGTGTGTGTGTATGTGTGTGAGTGTGTGTGTGTGTGTGTATGAGCGTGTGTGTGTGTGTGTGTGTGTGTGTGTGTGTGTGTGTGCGTGTGTGTACGTGTGTGTGTGTGTGTGTGTGTGTGTGGTGTACGTGTGTGAGTATGTGTGTGTGTGTGTGTGTGTGTGTGTGTGGTCTGTGTGTCTGTGTGTACCTGTGTGTGTGTGTGTGAGTGTGTGTGTACTCACCTAGTTACTCACCTAGTTGAGGTTGCAGGGGTCGAGTCCAAGCTCCTGGCCCCGCCTCTTCACTGGTCTCTACTAGGTCACTCTCCCTGAACCATAAGATTTATCGTACCTCTGCTTAAAGCTATGTATGGATCCTGCCTCCACTACATCGCTTCCCAAACTATTCCACTTCCTGACTACTCTGTGGCTGAAGAAATACTTCCTAACATCCCTTTGGTTCATCTGTGTCTTCAACTTCCAACTGTGTCCCCGTGTTGTTGTGTCCAGTCTCTGGAACATCCTGTCTTTGTCCACCTGGTCAATTCCTCTCAGTATTTTGTAAGTCATTATCATGTCCCCCCATCTCTCCTGTCCTCCAGTGTCGTCAGATTGATTTCCCTTAGCCTCTCCTCATAGGACATACCTCTTAACTCTGGGACTAGTCTTGTTGCAAACCTTTGCACTTTCTCTAGTTTCTTTACATGCTTGGCTAGGTGTGGGATCCAAACTGGTGCCGCACACTCCAATATGGGCCTAACGTACACGGTGTACAGGGTCCTGAACGATTCCTTATTAAGATGTCGGAATGCTGTTCTGAGGTTTGCCAGGCGCCCATATGCTGCGGCAGTTATTTGGTTGATGTGCGCTTCAGGAGATGTGCCTGGTGTTATACTCACCCCATGATCTTTTTCCTTGAGTGATGTTTGTAGTCTCTGGCTCCCTAGACTGTACTCCGTCTGCGGTCTTCTTTGCCCTTCCCCAATCCTCATGACTTTGCACTTGGTGGGATTGAACTCCAGGAGCCAGTTGCTGGACCAGGTCTGCAGCCTGTCCAGATCCCTTTGTATTTCTGCCTGGTCTTCGATCGAATGAACTCTTCTCATCAACTTCACGTCATCTGCAAACAAGGACACCTTGGAGTTTATTCCTTCCGTCATGTCGTTCACAAATACCAGAAACAGCACTGGTCCTAGGACTGACCCCTGTGGGACCCCGCTGGTCACAGGTGCCCACTCTGACACCTCGCCACGTACCATGACTCGTTGTTGCCTCCCTGTCAGGTATTCTCTGATCCATTGCAGTGCCTTTCCTGTTATGTGTGCCTGATCCTCTAGCTTTTGCTGTAACCTCTTGTGAGGAACTGTGTCGATGGCCTTTTTGCAGTCCAAAAAAATGCAGTCGATCCACCCCTCTTTCTCTTGTCTTACTTCTGTCACCTTGTCATAAAACTCTAGTAGGTTTCTGACACAGGATTTTCCTTTCCTGAAACCGTGCTGGTTGTCAATTATACACTTGTTTCTTTCCAGGTGCTCCACCACTCTCCTCCTGATGATCTTCTCCATGACCTTGCATACTATACACGTTAGTGATACAGGTCTGTAGTTTAGTGCCTCATGTCTGTCTCCCTTTTTAAAAATTGGGGCACATTTGCCATTTTCCATACCTCAGGGAGTTGCTCAGTTTCAAATGATGTGTTGAAGATCTTTGTTAATGGCACACACAGTATCTCTGCTCCCTCTTTAAGGACCCACGAAGAGATGTTGTCTGGTCCCACTGCCTTTGAGGTGTCAAGTTCGCATAGCAGCTTCTTCACTTCCTCCTTGTTATATGTACCTCATCCAGCACTTGCTGGTGTACCCCCCCTGTTTCTGATTTCCTGGAGTCCTACTGGTTTCCAAACTGTAAATACTTCTTTAAATCTCGTGTTGAGCTCCGACATACATCTCGGTCGTTTCTTGTAAATTTCCCCCCATCACCCTTCCTCAGTCTGATTACCGGGTTCCTTGACTGTTGTTTTCCTCCTGATGTGGCTCTACAACAGTTTCCCGGGTCAGTCTTGACTTTCGATGCTATGTCTTTTTCATATTGTCGTTTGAGCCTCCTTCTTATCTGTGCATATTCGTTTCTGGCTCTTCGGCTAATCTCTTTATTTTTCCTGAGTTCTCTCTCTTCTGTACCTTTTTTTCATTCTCTAGTACACCTAGTTTTTGCCCCCCTAAAACCTTTGGGTGAACCAAGGACTCGTTCTGTTCTTCCCATTATTTCTGTTACCCTTGGGAACAAACCTCTCCTCTGCCCCCTTTGCATTTTTTTTGCCACATAGTCCATCATTTCTTGTACTGGTTTTCCTGTCAGTTCCCTCTCCCACTGAATGTTTTGAAGGAAGTTCCTCATGCCTGAGTAGTTCCCCATTTTGTAGTTTGGTTTTTCCCACCCTATTCCTGCTACTCTCTCCACTTGGAGCTCAACTATTTAGTCGAAGCACAAAAACCACATGATCACAAACTCCCGGGGGCCTTTCATACAAGATATCCTCGATGTCTGAACTACTCAAGGTGAATACAAGGTCCAGTCTTACTGGTTCATCTTCTCCTCTCTCTCTGGTAGTGTCTCTAACATGATGATGCATGAGGTTTTCCAGTACTACATCCATCATCTTGGCTCTCCATGTTTTGGGACCCCCATGGGCCTCCAGGTTTTCCCAGTCAATCTCCTTGTGATTGAAATCACCCATAACTAGTAACTTTGCTCCCCCCATGTGTGCTCTCCTGGCCACCTCGGCTAGTGTGTAGACCATGGCTCTGTTGCTCTCATCATATTCTTCTCTTAGTCTCCTGCAGTTCTGTGGTGGGTTGTACATTACTGCAATTATCACCTTATGTCCCTCAGACTCGATTGTTCCTACTAAGTAGTCCCTTTCACCCGTGCCATCCATTCCTTCCATTTTCTCAAAACCCCACTGGTTTTTAATGAGCAGTGCAACTCCTCCTCCCCCTCTCCTCCCTCTTGTCTTTCCTGAGGATTTGATATCCTGGTGGAAAGATTGAATCTGTTATTATTCTGGTGAGTTTTGTTTCTGTGAGTGCTATTATGTCTGGGGATGTCTCCTTGATTCTTTCGTGCCACTCCTCATACTTATTTGTTATTCCATCTGCAATTGTATACCACACCTTCAACTTCTTTTCTAAGACTGTGGTCTGGGAGGTGTATTGGGGTTGGGGAAGTGGGAGACATGATAAGGAACTATGGATGGTTGCTGTGGGGGTGGAGTTTGTAATGTAGTGGGTGGGGGCATTGGATATGGCATGGGTGTTTTGGTTTAGAGTGTTTGGCTGCATTGGGGTTGACCTGGTTTGGGAGGCTTCTATAGGAAGCTGTGAGGAGGTTGTATTTGATCTTCTTCCTGTTCTGGGATCTCCTGTCGTCTTCTCCATCCCCCTTCTTTCCTCCTTTCACCTTTGTACCATCTCTCTCAGTTTCCGCCTTTCTTCTTGTGTTCTGTTGCGGTTGAGATAAACCTTCCTGTATGCCGGCATGTCCCTTAATCGTGCTTTCTCCTGCAGTATCCTGTTCCGAGTCGATTCTGCCTAGAAGGTCACTTTCACTGGCCGGGTTCTTTTTTTTCACAAACCCCCCTATTCTCCGAAAATTTTCCAGCTGGGTCATGTCGTCTTCTCCTATTACTTTCATGATGACTTCAATTGTTTTTTTTCCCCTTGTTTTCTTGCTTCATATGTTTCCCCTTCAACTTCCTGTAGCCCATACACAAAGACTGACCTCACCCTTTCATTCTCCCCCTGCATATCCCTGTGTATCCCCTCATTCAATTTGATTTCCTCCATTGCAGCTTTCCTTTTTTTCAGTTTCACTAGCTACTGTACATGGGCTCAGTGGCCTGTCATTTTCCCTTCTCGGCTTTCCCTGGGCTCTGCTGTGGTCTGTTAGGGCCTCCACATACAGCTTAGCTCTTTCATTTACTAGTCTCCTCTGATAGAGCTTCTATATGCAGTTTTGCTCCTTCTTTCCCTACAGTCCCCTTATTTGTGGCTAAGGTAGCAGTCTCTGTTGTCAATCCCAAAATGTTCTTCAGTTCTTTAGGCTGTTTCAGATTGTTCAGTTCCTCTTCTAAACTCTGTATCCTGGCCTCTGCTGCTTTGACTTTCACCTCCCACTTCCTGCTTTCCATGTCTATCCTCTCTTCCAGTCTCATGCTAAGTTCTTCTAGTTTCTTTTCCCATTCTTGTTCCCTTTTTGTGAGCTCTGCTGCCCAATCTTCATTTGTAGTTTCCTCCTCCTGTCCCTTGGTTTTTCTTGTTGCTCTCTGGCAACCCATTTTTGTTTTATCCTGATTTTCCTCAGAGAGGGGAAAACCCATGTAATCTGTATGTTAGGTTAGTATTGTGTATGTCAGAGTGTGGGGGGGAGGTATGGGAGGAACTGTGGCTATGTTGGGAAAAGTAGTGGGAGGGGAGTGGGGAAAGGGGAGTGAAGTAAGTGGGTGAGTGGGAGAGGGGGAGGGGGAAGGAGGGAGAGGTGGGGAGGGGGAGGGTGAAAGAGGGAGGGAGGGATCAGGTGAAGGAGAGAGATGTCGGTGGGGGAGGGGGGGGAGTGTATTGGTGAGTCTGGCAATAGTGTGTGTGTGTGTGTGTGTGTGTGTGTGTGTGTGTGTGTGTGTGTGTGTTGTGTGTGTGTTGCGTATGTATGTGTTATGTGTGTGTGTATGTGTGTTTGTGTCTTGTGTGTGTGTGTGAGTGTGTGTGTGTGTGTGTGTACTCACCTAGTTGAGGTTGTGGGGGTCGAGTCCGAGTTCCTGGCCCTGCCTCTTCACTGATCGCTACTAGGTCACTCTCCCTGAGCCGTGAGCCTTATCATACCTCGGCTTAAAGCTATGTATGGATCCTGCCTCCACTACATCGCTTCCCAAACTATTCCACTTCCTGACTACTCTGTGGCTGAAGAAATACTTCCTAACATCCCTGTGATTCATCTGTGTCTTCAGCATCCAACTGTGTCCCCTTGTTACTGTGTCCAATCTCTGGAACATCCTGTCTTTGTCCACTTTGTCAATTCCTCTCAGTATTTTGTATGTCGTTATCATGTCCCCCCTATCTCTCCTGTCCTCCAGTGTCGTCAGGTTAATTTCCCTTAACCTCTCCTCGTAGGACATACCTCTTAGCTCTTGGACTAGTCTTGTTGCAAACCTTTGCACTTTCTCTAAGTTTCTTCACGTGCTTGGCTAGGTGTGGGTTCCAAACTGGTGCCGCATACTCCAATATTTGGGCCTAACGTACACGGTGTACAGGGGCCTGAATGATTCCTTATTAAGATGTCGGAATGCTGTTCTGAGGGTTTGCTAGGCGCCCATATGCTGCAGCAGTTATTTGGTTGATGTGCGCTCAGGAGATGTGCCTGGTGTTATACTCACCCCAAGATTTTTCCTTGAGTGAGGTTTGTAGTCTTTGACCCCTAGACTGTAACTCCGTCTGCGGCCTTCTTTCCCCTTCCCCAATCTTCATGACTTTGCACTTGGTGGGATTGAACTCCAGGAGCCAATTGCTGGACCAGGTCTGCAGCCTGTCCAGATCCCTTTGTAGTTCTGCCTGGTCTTCGATCGAGTGAATTCTTCTCATCAACTTCAAGTCATCTGCAAACAGGGACACCTCAGAGTCTATTCCTTCCGTCATGTCGTTCACAAATACCAGAAACAGCACTGGTCCTAGGACTGACCCCTGCGGGACCCCGCTGGTCACAGGTGCCCACTCTGACACCTCGCCACGTACCATGACTCGCTGCTGTCTTCCTGACAAGTATTCCCTGATCCATTGTAGTGCCTTCCCTGTTATCCCTGCTTGGTCCTCCAGTTTTTGCACCAATCTCTTGTGTGGAACTGTGTCAAACGCCTTCTTGCAGTCCAAGAAAATGCAATCCACCCACCCCTCTCTCTCTTGTCTTACTGCTGTCACCATGTCATAGAACTCCAGTAGGTTTGTGACACAGGATTTCCCGTCCCTGAAACCATGTTGGCTGCTGTTGATGAGATCATTCCTTTCTAGGTGTTCCACCACTCTTCTCCTGATAATCTTCTCCATGATTTTGTGTGTGTGTGTGTGTGTGTGTGTGTGTGTGTGTGTGTGTGTGTGTGTGTGTGTGTGTGTGTGTGTGTGTGTGTGTGTGTGTGTGTTGTGTGTGTGTTGTGTGTGTATCTGTTATGTGTGTGTGTATGTGTGTGTGTGTCTTGTGTGTGTGTGTGTGTGTGTGTGTGTGTGTGTGTGTGTGTGTGTGTGTGTGTGTGTGTGTGTGTGTGTGCGTGTGTGTGTGTGTGTGTGTGTGTGTGTGTGTTGTGTGTGTGTTGCGTGTGTATCTGTTATGTGTGTGTGTATGTGTGTGTGTCTTGTGTGTGTGTGTGTGTGTGTGTGTGTGTGTGTGTGTGTGTGTGTGTGTGTGTGTGTGTGTGTGTGTGTGTGTATGTGTGATGTGTGTGTGTACTCACCTATTTGTACTCACCTATTTGTGGTTGCAGGGGTCGAGTCACAGCTCCTGGCCCCGCCTCTTCGCTGACTGCTACTAGGTCCTCTCTCTCCCTGCCCCATGAGCTGTATCATACCTTGCCTTAAAACTATGTATGGTTCCTGCCTCCACTACATCACTTTCTAGGCTATTCCATGGCCTGACTACTCTATGACTGAAGAAATACTTCCTAACATCCCTTTGATTCATCTGAGTCTTCAACTTCCAATTGTGACCTCTTGTGTCTGTGTCCCATCTCTGGAACATCCCGTCTTTGTCCACATCGTCTATTCCGCGCAGTATTTTATATGTCTCCCCTGACCCTCCTGTCCTCCAGTGTCGTCAGGCCAATTTCCCTCAACCTTTCTTCATAGGACATTCCCCGTAGCTCTGGGACTAGTCTTGTTGCAAACCTTTGCACTTTCTCTAATTTCTTGACGTGCTTGACTAGGTGTGGATTACAAACTGGTGCTGCATACTCCAGTATGGGCCTGACGTAGATGGTATACAGAGTCTTAAACGAATCCTTACTGAGGTATCGGAACGCTATCCGTAGGTTTGCCAGGCGCCCGTATGCTGCAGCAGTTATCTGATTGATGTGCGCCTCAGGAGATATGCTCGGTGTTATACTCACCCCCAGATCTTTTTCCTTGAGTGAGGTTTGCAGTCTTTGGCCATCTAAACTATATTGTGTCTGCGGTCTTCTTTGCCCTTCCCCAATCTTCATGACTTTCCATTTGGCAGGGTTAAATTCAAGGAGCCAGTTGCTGGACCAGGCTTGTAGCCTGTCCAGGTCACTTTGTAGTCCTGCCTGATCCTCGTCCGATTTGATTCTTCTCATTAACTTCACATCATCTGCAAACAAGGACACTTCTGGGTCTATCCCTTCCATTATGTCGTTCACATATACCAAGAACAGCACAGGTCCTAGGACTGACCCCTGTGGAACCCCGCTTGTCACAGGCGCCCACTCTGACACCTAGTCGCGTACCATGACTCGTTGTTGCCTCCCTGTCAGATATTCTCTGATCCATTGGAGTGCCTTTCCTGTTAAGTGTGCCTGGTCCTCTAGCTTTTGCAGTAATCTCTTATGAGGAACTGTGTCGATGGCCTTTTTGCAGTCCAAAAAAATGCAGTCGATCCACCCCTCTTTCTCTTGTCTTACTTCTGTCACCTTGTCATAAAACTCTAGTAGGTTTTTGACACAGGATTTTCCTTTCCTGAAACCGTGCTGGTTGTCAATTATACACTTGTTTCTTTCCAGGTGCTCCACCACTCTCCTCCTGATGATCTTCTCCATGACCTTGCATACTATACACGTTAGTGATACAGGTCTGTAGTTTAGTGCCTCATGTCTGTCTCCCTTTTTAAAAATTGGGGCTACATTTGCCATTTTCCATACCTCAGGGAGTTGCTCAGTTTCAAATGATGTGTTGAAGATCTTTGTTAATGGCACACACAGTATCTCTGCTCCCTCTTTAAGGACCCACGAAGAGATGTTGTCTGGTCCCACTGCCTTTGAGGTGTCAAGTTCGCATAGCAGCTTCTTCACTTCCTCCTTGGTTATATGTACCTCATCCAGCACTTGCTGGTGTACCCCCCTGTTCTGATTTCCTGGAGTCCTACTGGTTTCCACTGTAAATACTTCTTTAAATCTCGTGTTGAGCTCCTGACATACATCTCGGTCGTTTCTTGTGAATTCCCCATCACCCTTCCTCAGTCTGATTACCTGGTCCTTGACTGTTGTTTTCCTCCTGATGTGGCTCTACAACAGCTTCGGGTCAGTCTTGACTTTCGATGCTATGTCATTTTCATATTGTCGCTGAGCCTCCCTTCTTATCTGTGCATATTCGTTTCTGGCTCTTCGGCTAATCTCTTTATTTTCCTGAGTTCTCTCTCTTCTGTACCTTTTCCATTCTCTAGTACACCTAGTTTTTGCCTCCCTACACCTTTGGGTGAACCAAGGACTCGTTCTGTTCTTCCCATTATTTCTGTTTCCCTTGGGAACAAACCTCTCCTCTGCCTCCTTGCATTTTGTTGCTACATAGTCCATCATTTCTTGTACTGGTTTTCCTGTCAGTTCCCTCTCCCACTGAATGTCTTGAAGGAAGTTCCTCATGCCTGAGTAGTTCCCCCTTTTGTAGTTTGTTTTTTCCCAGCCTATTCCTGCTACTCTCTCCACTTGGAGCTCAACTATGTAGTCGAAGCACAGAACCACATGATCACTAGCTCCCAGGGGCCTTTCATACATGATACCCTCGATGTCCGAACTACTCATGGTGAATACAAGGTCCAACCTTGCTGGTTCATCCTCTCTTCTCTCTCTGGTAGTGTCTCTAACATGTTGATGCATGAGGTGTTCCAGTACCACATCCATCATCTTGGCTCTCCATGTTTCGGGACCCCCATGGGGCTCTAGGTTTTCCCAGTCAATCTCCTTGTGATTGAAATCACCCATAACTAGTAACTTTGCTCCCCCCATATGTTCTTTCCTGGCCACCTCGGCTAGTGTGTCGATCATTGCTCTGTTGCTCTCATCGTATTCTCTTGGCCTTCTGCAGTTCTGTGGTGGGTTGTACATTACTGCAATTATCACCTTATGACCCTCAGTATGGATTGTTCCTACTAAGTAGTCCCTTTCGCCCGTGCCATCCATTCCTTCCATTTTCTCAAAAACCCCACTGGATTTTAATGAGCAGTGCAACTCCTCCTCCCCCTCTATTCCCTCTGTCTTTCCTGAGGATTTGATATCCGGATGGAAAGATTGAATCTGCTATTATTCTGGTGAGTTTTGTTTCTGTGAGTGCTAAATCTCAGAAATGTCAGAAATGTTTTACTTTTTCTGATAATTTATTAAAACATGAGAAAATTTCTAAATGTAATATATGAAATTAGATGAAAATATAGAAAATACTATGGATGAACATTTATGTAAATACCATTAATATTTAGATTTGTGCAAAAAAATACTTTTAGTTTAAATGATCATAAAGTATTAATGTGCCTATTATATATTAATAATTAAAATGTACTTTGAAAGAATGGAAAAATTAATGTATATACCACCACCATTTGATTCTTTTGATGATACAAAAATTACAATAGAATTCTTTGATAACATTAGTCTCTCTGATTTATTATCCTTTTATGATGTAAATATTAAAGAAATACAATTCGAAGAGAATATAAAAACAAATAAGATTGATGAGGATAAACACAATCTCTCTGATTTATTATCCTTTTACAATGTAGATATTGAAGAAGTACAATTTAAAGGAAATAAAATTGAAATTAGTGAGGATAAATACAAGTGTACATTTTGTACAAAAAAATATAGTAATAATTTTTTACTAACACGTCATGTAAAATACCACAGAGAAATAAAATACAAGTGTACACTGTGTAAAGCAAAATTTATTTTTAATAATGACTTAAAAAGACATATTAAAATTCATAATCAGAAATGTTTTAGTCTTTTTGAAAAATTGAAGAGACCTAATGTAACTAATACGGGTGAGAAACCATATAAGTGTCAGAAATGTCAGAAATGTTTTAGTGTTTTTGGAAATTTGAAGAGACATAATGTAATTCATACGGGAGAGAAACCATATAAGTGCCAGAAATGTCAGAAATATTTTAGAACCAAGGATAATTTAGTACAACATGAAAAGAGACATGATGATATGAGAGAAAAACCATATAAATGTCAGAAATGTATGAAATGTTTTATTTTTTTTTGGGAGTTTGAAGAAACATAATGTAACTCATATGGGAGAGAAACCATATCAGTGTCAGAAATGTCAAAAATGTTTTAGTGTTTTTGGAAATTTGAAGAGACATAATATAATTCATACGGGAGAGAAACTATATAAGTGTCAGAAATGTCAGAAATGTTTTAGTACCAAGGAAAATTTAGTAAAACATGAAAAGAGACATCAATGTCAGAAATTATATCAGTGCACACAGTGTGAAAAAAAGTTTTATCATAAATCTTCACTGAAGAGACATAATATAATTCATGATGTGTAAAACAAGAAGAACTCCAAGCACGACGTATTTAGTGAGAACCTATTACACACATGGATCCTTTTATAAAATACAATTCAAGGAGAATATGTATACTCGGTGAGTTTATTTTTCAAATGTTTTGGTAGCCATGAATATTTAGTACAACATTAGAGACGTATAATATGTAGAAAGAAATAACTTTACTTTTAAGAAATTTAACATTAATTTATATTTTATATTTTATTTCAGATAAATGTTTATACTCAGTGGAAGTTGTGGATTAAAGGGTTAAGATGCCTACAGGATGAGTATAGCCATTTATTATACCTAATATTATTAATTAAAATGTCCTCTGAAAAAGTGGAAGAATTAGCATATACATTTGATATAGATAGTACTGAACCCTTTGAAAAATTAGATCATTTACTCTTTCTGATTTAATACTTTTTACTTTTAGATATTAAAGAAAAAAATTTTGAAGAACTTCATATAAAAGCTAATTTATTAATAAGAAGTTTGCTTGACATTATTGGGGAAAGACTTTTCTTACAAATATGGGTTCAAATACATATAAATTCAACAAAGAAAACCATATCAGTGTCAGAAATGTATAAATTTTTCAATGCCCAAGGAATATTTAGTACAACATAAAAAGATACAAAAAAAAGAGAGAAACCATATCAATGTCAAAATGTAAAAATTTTTGTACAAGGAATATTTAGTACAACATGAAAAGATACTACAAGAGAAAAACCCATATCAATGTGAAATGTCATAAATGTTTTGTTCGTCATTACAATTTATTTACAACATAAAAAGAGACATAATTTTATTAAAAGAATTTGCTTGTCAACATGTGAAAAAAAATTTTTTTTTGGGGAATTAGATTGAAAATCCTACTAGAACTCATTGGGGAGAGAAATCATATTTTCAGAAATGTCAGAAATGTTTTTATACCATGAATTTTAGTAAAACAAAATAGGAGACTTATTGTGAAAAAACTTTTGAAGAGAAAAAGAAGATTGGTGCTTGTAAATTATGCGGAAAGAAAGTTTTACAAAATTATAGGTTGAAAAAATACTAAATTCTATGAAAGAGAAACCAAATAGTGTCAGAAAAATAAATGTTTAGTGTAAAGGAATATTTTACAACATAAAAAAGATACATACGGTATAAACCATATCATGTAAAAATGTAAAAAATGTTTTAGTTTTTAAAAAAATATTTAGTACAACATGAAAAGATACATAATAAAAGTTTGCTTGACTTATGCGGAAAGACTTTTTTTTGAGAACGTAGATTGAAAATAATATTAGAATAAAACGGGAGAGAAACCATATCAGTGTCGAAATGTAGAAATGTTTAGTGTTAAGGAAATTTATGAAACGAAAAAAAGAAAAAATATTATTAATAAGAAGTTTGCTTATACAATATGCAGAAATTTTTTTTTTGAGAAATGGGAGATTAAACTACATACTAGAACTCATACGAAAGAGAAACTATATCATTGAGGAATGTAGATTGAAAATACATACTCATACAGGAGAGAAAACTATTAAGTGTTAGAAATGACAGAAATGTTTTTATAGCCATGAATATTTAGTAAAACATAAAAGAAGTAAAATACGTGATTTTTTAGATTTATTTACTGTATAGTACATTTTTTATACCTAATATCTATTGTATATTATTAATTAAAATGTCGTATGAAAAAGTGGAAAAATTAACGTATACATTTGATATAGATCCTACAATCGAATCCTTTGATAAGATAGATAACATTACTCTCTCTGATTTATTATCCTTTTACGATGTAGATATTGAAGAAACAATATTTGAAGAAAATACAAAAACAAAGAAGATTAGTGAGGATAAAGAGAACTCATCAGAAAAAAATAAAAATTTGCTTTTACAATGCGGAAGAAATTTCTTACGAAATATAGGGGTTTAAAAAAATAAGAATTCTACAAAAAGAACCAAACAGTGTCGAAATGTAAAAAAAATTTTCAGTGTCAAAGGGAAATTTTTTTAAACATGAAAAAATACATACGGGGGAAAAAACCAAACATGTCAGAAATGTCGAAAGTTTGTGTCAAGGAATATTTATACAACATGAAGAAAGCATAAAAGAAGTTGTAAAGCAATTTTTTTTTAGGAATTTAGATTGAAAAAAACTAAAGAACTCATACGGGAGAGAAAATATCAGTGTCAAAATGTCAAAAAATTTTTTTTGCCCTGAATATTTATTTAAAGAAAAGATCATAATATTTTTAATAAGAAGTTTATTTTGGGAAAAAAATTTTTTTTTTGGTGGGGAGAAACTAATACTAAAAAACCCTACGGGGGGAGAAACTATACCGGACTATAAGAGAGAAATCATATTAGGATCAGAAATGTCAGAAATGTTTTGTTCGCCATGGATATTTAGAACAATATGAAAAGAGACATAATATTATTAATAAGAAGTTTGCCTGTACATGATGCGGAAAGAATTTTTTTGAGGAATATAGGTTGGAAAAGTGAAAGTTGTCTAAATCATAATGCACTAATATCTAAAAGAGTAATAATGTACATTTTTTATACCTAATATCTATTGTATATTATAAATTAAAATGTCATCTGAAAAAGTGGAAGAATTAACGTATACATTTGATATAGATGCTACAATCGAATCCTTTGATAAGATAGATAACATTACTCTTTCTGATTTATTATCTTTTTACGATGCAGATATTGAAGAAACACAATTTGAAGAACTTCATATGAAGAGACATAAGAAGTTTGCTTGTACATTATGCAGAAAGACATTTCTTACAAAAAATAGGTTTGAAATACATACTAGAACTCATACGAAAGAGAAACCATATAAATGTCAGAAATGTCAGAAATGTTTTAGTGCCAAGGAATATTTAGTACAAAATGAAAAGATACATACGGGAGAGAAACCATATCAATGTCAGAAATGTCAGAAATGTTTTGTTCGTCATGACTATTTATTACAACATGAAAAGAAACTTAATATTAAGAAGTTTGCTTGTACAATATGCAGAAAGAAATTTTTTGAGAAATATAGATTGAAAATACATATTAGAACTCATACGGGAGAGAAACCATATCAGTGTCAGAAATTTCAAAAATGTTTTTATAGCCATGAATATCTATTACAACATGAAAAGGGACATAATATTATTAATAAGAAGTTTGATTGTACATTATGCGGAAAGAAATTTCTTATGAAATATAGGTTGGAAATACATACTAGAATTCATACGAAAGAGAAACCATATCAGTGTCAGAAATGTAATAAATATTTTAGTGTCAAGGAATATTTAGTACAACATGAAAAAATACATACGGGGGAGAAATCATATCAGTGTCAGAAATGTCAGAAATGTTTTAGTGTCAAGGAATATTTAGTACAACATGAAAAGAGACATAATAAGAAGTTTGCTTGTACATTATGCGGAAAGACATTTTTTGAGGAACGTAGATTGAAAATACATATTAGAACTCATACGGGAAAGAAACCATATCAGTGTCAGAAATGTCAGAAATGTTTTTATAGCCATGAATATTTATTACAACATGAAAAGAGATATAATATTATTAATAAGAAGTTTGCTTGTACATTATGCGAAAAGAAATTTTTTGAGGAATATAGATTGAAAATACATACTAGAATTCATACGGGAGAGAAACCATATCAGTGTCAGAAATGTCAAAAATGTTTTTATAGCCATGAATGTTTAGTACAACATGAAAAGAGACATAATATTATTAATAAGAAGTTTGCTTGTACAGAAATAAATTTTTTGAGGAATTTAGATTGAAAATACATACTATCAGAAATGTCAGAAATGTTTTTATAGCCATGAATATTTAGTAAAACAAATATGTGATTTTTGAGATTTATTTACTGTATAGTACATTTAATTTATATTTTATATTTTCTTTCAGATAAACGTGTATACTCAGTGGAAGTTGTCTAAATCATAATGCACTAATATCTAAAAGAGTAATAATGTACATTTTTTATACCTAATATCTATTGTATATTATTAATTAAAATGTCGTCTAAAAAAGTGGAAGAATTAACGTATACATTTGATATAGATGCTACAATCGAATCCTTTGATAAGATAGATAACATTACTCTCTCTGATTATCCTTTTATGATGTAGATATTGAAGAAACACAATTTCAAAGTGTTAGTTGCAAATGTTTTAGCAAATTTGGAACCCCAGTTAAGCCATAAGCAATGTGTTTTAAATTTTTATTTAAATTTATTATTTATTTAATGAAGAGAATTATATAATGTTATGATTTTGCTTCTAATAGTTACGTGGATGTACACTATTTTTGTATTTTATACTGAAATGTTAAATGGTATATTATAATAAAAAAAGTTGTATTTTTTGTTTAAATATTATATTAACATTTAAAAATTTAACTTGCTAATGATGCTTAATTTTCCATGATGATTCATTGCTTATTAGGCCAATAAGTTTACATTTTGGCAATATCTCCAAGACACTTAATAATTAGACATATTCGGCAATTTATTTGTCAAATAGGCTAAAAAATAAGTTTTACATATTCGGCACGACATATATATATATATATATATATATGTCGTGCCGAATAGGCAGAACTTGTGATCTTGGCTTAAATAGCAACGCTCATCTTGCCATATAGGGCAACCGAAAATTTGTGTATGCAATAATTTCGCCAAAATCATTCTGAACCTAACGAAAAAAATATATTTCACTGTGTTTGTTTAGTATTAAATTACTGTAAACAAATCTAAAATATATTTAGTTGGGTAAGGCTAAAATAAATTGCTCTTGTTATAATAAGGTTAGGTAAGTTTTCTAAGATACTTTTGGAGCAAAATTAAAAATGTTTACATTAACATTAATGAAAAAAATATATCTTTAAACGTATAAGAGAAAATTTTAGAAAGGACTTAATTTTAAATGAGTTCTTGCTAATTGACCAGTTTTACATATTCGGCACGACATATATATATATATATATATATATATATATATATATATATATATATATATATATATATATATATATATATATATATATATATATATATATATATATATATATATATATATATATATATATATATATATATATATATATATATATATATATATATATATATATATATATATATATATATATATAATATATATAAATATATATATATATATATATATATATATATATATATATATATATATATATATATATATATATATATATATATATATATATATATATATATATATATATATATATTTATAACAAGCACAGTTTAATTTTGCATAATCAAACTAAATATATTTTATACAAGTTTACGGTAATTTAATAAGCAAACACAATGAAATGTTTTTTCATTAGATTCAGAATGATTTTTGCGAAATTATTGCATACACAAAGTTTCGCTTGCCCTATTCGGCACAATATATATATCTATATATATATATATATATATATATATATATATATATATATATATATATATATATATATATATATATATATATATATATATATATATATATATATATACATATATATATATATATATCTATATTTATATATATATGTATATATATATATATATATATATATATATATATATATATATATATATATATATATATATATATATATATATATATATATATATATATATTTGTAAATGCCAGCTTATATTTTGGTGAAGGATATACAAACATTTATTCTCTTTGCTGCCTTTTTGCTCATTCCTAAGCGATTATCGTTCTTCAGTCAGGTGTTCGGGGCAGTAGACTACACCCGTCCCCGTAATAGTCTGTATCCACATTTTGCATCGACTAGACAAATGCAGTTTTTTTTTAAATAGAGATGGCAACCCAGTTATGACCAATTTTCTTTTTAGTGATTATAAGAAATACTTTTTTGAGTTTGCCTTACATACTGTATTGTGTACAACAACTATATGAATTAATTGTAAAAGACGAAATGATTAATATTTGTAACAATGCTCAGTGGTGCCTAAGACTCTTTGTGACCTCTGTAATCCTGTTTCTTTGCGGTAACGTTCACAGGATGAGCTGCTGTGCACAATAAACTAGCCGCAAATGCGGCACAACTCTGTCTGAGATGGCCCTAAGATGCTGTGCCAAGTCTTGAGGATGCTGAGATCGTCCAAAGATACGATCTTGAGGTTCCTGAGATATTCCCATTTAAGGTCTGGAGACTTCTTAGATGGTGTTAAGGATACTAAGGTGCTTCCAAGATCCTGTCTTGAGGATTCTAAGTTGATCACAAATTACGTAAAATATTTTAACACTGCCTTTTTAAGTACGAAGTGTGTAGTGCGTGCGTGCGCGTGCATTGGAAGGTTGGCTAACCCTTCTAGTCCCACGAAGTGATGTCTCAAGCACTGTTGTGAAATCATACCCCAACGTCTTATTTGCAAAGTATTAGATGACCAAAGACCTTCATCTAACCATGCTTCTCGTGGGAAGGTTAGGATTCTATAATGTCTAAGGGACGTAAATTAAGAATAGAAATGGATGTATGCCAGACGTGGATGAGGTTAACTAATGTAGTAGAAGAGAAAGAAGACGTAAGTACATTAAGATATATGGTTTGAAAGAAAGAAATGGGAGAGAGTGAATTGGATTGGATATTATTATTATTATTATTATTATTATTATTATTATTATTATTATTATTATTATTATTTATTATTATTATTATTATGTTACGGGAGATAATTGGGTAAATTCCGAAGAAGGAGATGATAGCTCTAAATATTTTGATTAAGAGCCATTCACTGGCATCAAAGAATCTTACTTCCCTTGAAGGATGAGGAGGTATAGTGAGAGCAGAGGACGAAGAGGATGATGATGATGAAGTAAGAGAGTGGGAATGATGGGGCGAGGGGAAAGTTTGTGTTATGTAGTGAGGGGAGATATGAGATGAGGTTGTGGGTGAGGGGAGAGAGAGAGAGAGGAAAGTTTTGTGAGCATGGGAGCAGAAGCAGGATAATAAAGTGAGGGAAGAGAGGGTGAGGGAGAGGGACTGAAGTCTAAGTTAGGGTGAGGGGAAAATGAACGGTAATTACATGAACCTGCTTGTGCAATCAGTGCAAGATAATACATTCGCGTAATCCTGGAAAATATTACGCTACAAACATACCGTAAGTTATAAATCTCATGCCGACTCAATTGGGAGCTGAAGTAATAAATCCCAGCAAAACACTTCTTGTTCAGCACCATTATGGATTACTGTTTACCTAATGGTGGTAAGGGGAAGCCTTTTTGTAAGAGTAACGCTCCCACCTAGCGATTAGGAGAAGGGTAAACCTGCCATCACTGGTGGCGCCGATGATCTATCCACACAACCACAGCACTTCACATAAATTTAATGATATATTACTTAATAAATCTTCAGAAGTGATATATCTGAACATAAACACATAAAATAAAACTTAAGAGTGGAAATGGCTACGTCTTTGATGGTCCAAGT
This sequence comes from Cherax quadricarinatus, assembly GCF_026875155.1. NCBI lineage: Eukaryota > Metazoa > Arthropoda > Malacostraca > Decapoda > Parastacidae > Cherax > Cherax quadricarinatus. The sequence goes on from NC_069402.1 coordinate 14,356,224, forward strand.
TGATGCGTGTACAAGTTTTAAACTTTGAGTAATGGTTAGTAAAGAGTTAATTTTTACAAGCGTCCACGTGTGACTTGTATGTCAGAGATCAGTGTGTTAGAAGAAAAAAGAAGTTCTGAATTCACTCCCTTGTATGGGCGAGACGTACGAACATGTCTTCTAACATTCGCTACCCCGGTTCATCTAGTAGTAAATACCGTATTTTCTGGCATATAAGGCGCACGAACGTGTAAGACGTGTAGCGTTAGTAAACAACTGCTTAAGCATAACCTATCATCTACCGATGACCCTGACCTTGAGCATATAAGGCCCAGGCTGATTTTCCAAGACTTTTTGTGTGGAAAAAAGAAAACCGCGCCTTTTATGCCGGAAAGTAGTGTAGGTACCTGGGTGTTAATCATCTTACACATTAGAAAAAAATTTAGACCTAAAGGCGAGCCCATTGGTACTCCATCAGTTTGTTCATATAATATTTATTAAAAATAGAATGATTAACTGATGACTGAATTATTATTTTTAAATCTTTAATATTTAAAGCTGCATTTAAATCTGTATAACAGCTAAATTAAAGAGGCCCATTGCATTCAGAATTAGCACAGAATGGGCACATTTAACTTTAATTTTGCAGATTTGCAGATTTCAACAAACTAATATACAGTGAAAACACTTCAGATTTTGTTATATAAAATAACTTTTTTCAACCAACTTTTGTTATGAGCAATTCTGAGGTTGTCTTTGTTTACCAACATTACATTAAGAAACGCCAGTGATATTTTTAAGAATGGTTTATTTGCAGATACAGTTTCTGTTGAAGATTTAAACAACAAATATTGAAAAAACGTCGCCTACCAATTAATGATTTTGTTTTAATATATAACAGTTGTTATATACACACAGTGACAATGGTCAGCTGTGTCTAGTGTATTTCTACGTTAACATTTCGTCTGAATGGATGACTGCTCGATGGAGCATAAGCAATTAATTTTTATGAGGTGTGTTTTGAGGATTCTACTCAGATAACCTTGCTTGAGGATTAATCAAATTCCAAGAACAGTATTGAATTCTCTGTGCAAAAGAATATTAAAAAAATTGTCATCATTTCCTGATGGTGATGCTGAGTACTTTAATTGCAGGTTTCCTACTGCAGTATATCGTAATCTCACATTCACTGAATCAGGTCTATTCTTATTTAAAGAAAATTCCATTACAACATTCATTAGTTTACATTCTTCATGATATTCTTGCCATTGTTTTTATGTTGAATTTAAATTTTCAAAAAACTTTCCTGCCAAGCTATCTTCATTTTTTTTTTCAAGATAATACTGAATTCCTTTCTCGATGAGAAGTTGTGCGACCAAATAAACTGCAACGTTAAAACTGCAACATCCTTCAGAGTGCAGACACTGTACTTCCCATCTCTAGGACACAAGTCCGGCCTGCCGGTTTCCCTGAATCACTTCATAAATATTACCCTGCTCACACTCCAACAACACATCAAGTCCTTAAAACTATTTCACATCCAATCTTTTGCTACATATTCTCTTTATCCTCATCACCTTACTCTTTCCTATATTCACTTTCCATTTTCTTCTTTTACATACCCTACCAAACTCATCCACCAACCTCTGCAACTTCTCTTCAGAATCTCCCAAAAGCAGAGTGTCATCAGCAAAGAACAACCGTGACAACTTCCACTTTGTGTTAGATTCTTTATCTTTTAATCCCAAACCTTTTTCCAACACCCGAGCATTCACTTCTCTTACAACTCCATCTATAAATATGTTGAATAACCATGGTGATATGACACATCCTTGTCTAAGGCCTATATATACTGGGAAATAATCTCCCTCTTTCCTACATACTCTAACCTGAGCCTCATTATCCTCGTAAAAACTTTTCAGTGCTTTCAGTAACGTACCTCCTATTCTATACATTTGCAACATCTGCCACATTGCCCCCCTATCCACACTGTCATACGCCTTTTCCAAATCCATAAATGTCACAAAAAAAAACTTTTATTCCTTATCTAAATACTGTTCACCTATATGTTTCACTGTAAACACTTGGTCTACACACCCCCTACCTTTCCTAAAGCCTCCTTGTTCATCTCCTATCCTACTCTCCGTCTTACTCTTATTTTTTTCAGTAATAACTCTACCATACACCTTACCAGGTATACTGAACAGACTTATTTCCCTAAAATTTTCACATTCTCTTTTGTCCCCTTTGCCTTTATACAAAGTAACTATGCATGCTCTCTGGCAATCCATAGGTACCTTACCTTCTTCCATACATTCATTAAATAAAAGCATCAACCACTCAAATCTACATACCTACCTGCTTTTAACATTTCTACCTTTATCCCATCAATCCCAGCTGCTTTGCCACCTTTCATTCAACCCACTGTCCCACTCACTTCCCCCACACTCACAACTCGCTCCTCCTCTCTCCTACAAGATGTTACTCCTCCTTGCTCTGTACACGAAATTATAGCTTCCCTATCTTCATCAACATTAAACAATTCCTCAAAATATTCCCTCCATATTCCTGATACGCTTAACTCTCTATTTAATAACTCTTCTCTCCTATCTTTAACATTCAAATTCATTTGTTCCCTAGGCTTCCTCAACTTATTAATCTCACTCCAAAACTTTTTCTTATTTTCCTCAAAATATGTTGATAACATCTCACCCACTTCCTCATTTGCTCTCTTTTTACATTGCTTCATCACTCTCTTAATCTCTCTTTTCTGCTCCATATACCCCTCTCTCCTTGCATCACTTATACTTTGTAAAAGCTCTCATATGCTAACTTTTTCTCTCTTACTGCTCTCTTTACATCATCGTTCCACCAATCGCTCCTCTTCCCTCCTGCACCAACTTTCCTGTAACCACAAACTTCTGCTGAACACTCTAACACTACATTCTTAAACCTACCCTATACATCTTCAACCCCATTTCCTATACTCTCACTAGCCCATCTATCTTCCAATAGTTGTTTACATCTTACCCCTAACTGCCTCCTCTTTTAGCTTATGAACCTTCACCTCTCTCTTAACTGTGTAAGCCAACGCCTTAACCTAGTCAGGTCAGATCACATTCAATTAAGGAAGGAGCACTGCATCTGGCCTAGCACCACAAGCTAGTCAAGTTCAACTACAGAACGTCTTAGCTTCTTTAACGGTATTCGGGAGTTTCTTCCACTCATCCACAACTCTATTACCAAACCAGTGCTTTCCTATATCCTTCCTGAATGTGAATTTTTCAAACTTAAAGCCATTGCTGCGAATCCTCTCTAAGCTAGATATTTTTAGCACGCTATTTACATCCCCTTTATTCCTGTTTTCCATTTATTCACCTCAATCATATCCCCCTAATTCTAAAACTTTCTAGAGAGTGCAGATTCAGGGTCCTCAGTCTATCCTCAGGAAAATTTCTGATACGTGGGATCTACTTCGTCATCCTCCTTTTTACGTTTTCCAGAGAATTTATATCTATTCGGTAATACGGTGACCAGAACTGTGCAGCATAATCTAAATGAGGACTAACCAAAGATATATAGAGTTGAACAATCTGAGGACTTCTATTATTTATATTTCTTGATATAAAGCCAAGAATTTTGTTAGCTTTGAGAACACTTATGCACTGTTGTCTTGGTTTCAGATTACTGCTAGGCAGAACTCCTAAATCCTCTTCGCAATCGGTAGTATTAAGATCAACATTATTTAGTTTGTATGTGACACGGTTATTTTCCTGTCCAACATTTAGAACTTTGAATTTGTCAATATTAAACTGCATCTGCCACTTCTCCGATGATTGCATCAGTCTATTCAAATCATCCTGGAGTGCTCTAATGTCCTCATTAGAATGAATTCGACGGTCTATTTTGGTGTCATCAGCAAATTTGCTTATGTCGCTATTTATTCCCTCATCTATGTCGTTTATGTAAATTGTGAACAACAAGGGGTCCAACACTGACCCCTGAGGAACACCGCTTGTGACGTGCCCCCATTCTGATTTCTCCCCATTTATGCAAACTCTCTGCTTTCCTATTTGTCCACCATGCCTCTACCCTGGAAAATTTTTCTCCTCCCCTCCTATTTCGTGTGCCTTAAGTTTCCTCGATAGCCTCTAATGTGGAACTCTATCGAAAGCCTTACTGATGTCCATATACACAATATCATATTCATTACCATGATCTACCTCCTCAAATACCTTAGTGAAAAAGGTTAGTAAATTCGTAAGACAGGAACGCCCCTTTGTAAAACCGTGTTAAGATTCATTAATCAATTTATGCCTGTCAAGATGGCTACGAATTGCCTCGGCAATTATTGATTCCAGAAATTTTCCCACTATTGGAGTAAGGCTTATTGGTCTATAGTTTGAAGCTAAGGATCTATCACCTGCCTTGTAAATAGGTATTACATTTGTCATTTCTCACTTGTCTGGCACTATGCCAGTTTGTAGCGATATATTGAAAAGATTAGCCAAAGGTTTGCCAAGTTTCTCTTTGCATTTCTTTAAAACCCTTGCAAACAGTTTATCAGGGCCTGGGGATTTGTTAGATTTTAATTTCTCTATTTGTCAAAGGACCATATCACTAGTTACCCCAATCGTGTATAGTTTATCATCCTTTTCTACATAATTTATTTTTTCTGGAATTTCGCTAGTACCTTCGTGAGTAAAAGCTGAGATGAAGTAAATGTTGAAAACTTCACACATTTCCTTATCACTGTCAGTGATCTGACCTGAGTTACTCTTAAGTGGGCCAATCTTGTCCCTAATCTTACTTCTGTATACCTGAAAGAACCCTTTTGGGTTAGTCTTCGAATCCCTTGCAACTTTAGCCTCATAATCCCTTTTTGCTCTTCTTATTTCTTTTTTTTTTATATCTCTTTAATTGAATATTTTTATTTCTTAACTGTCAATCCCCTCTTTTGATACGCCTATATATGCCTCTCTTTTGACCAATGAGATGTTATAATCTATTGTTTATCCATTTGGGATCATTTTTGTTAAATCTAACTTTCCTACTCGGAAGAAAAGTTGTCTGGTCAGCTAGAACTATGCTCTGAAATACGTCATATTGGCATCCAACACCACCTACCTGACCCATAGTCAGGTCATCCCAGTTTAGCCCACCCAGGTAATTTCTCAGTCCTATGAAGTCGGCCAAGCAGAAGCCTGGGACAGAGACCTGATTGCAGTTATCTGGGTAATTCCACGGTATATTGAAACTAAATGATTTGTGATCGCTTTCCCCATGCTCACCATTAACTTAAAAAATATTAATTAGTGATTATTTGTTAGCAAGAACCAAGTCAAACAGGTTGTTTCCTCTGGTTGGTTCTGTCACAAACTGTTTTAAAAAGCAATCCTGAACCGTATCATGAAAGTCATTAGACTCAAGATTTCCTGTCACATTGTTCCAGTCAATTTGTCTAAAGTTGAAATCTCCCATTAACACTACATTTTCATATCTAGACGTATATGTACATAATGTATATGTTTAACGATTCGCAGATAGGCGAAATTATATACAAACATAGTCTCTACGTCCACAGTAGGACTCGAACCAGCAAACTAGCCAGACCCCAGATAAGATGGGCGCCTAGCCGGAGCTAGACGATGTTTCCTCATATCCCGGAGCACCAGGCTTGTTTTCAGATTTATTTCATCAAATCCTGCCACATACAGTGGATAACGAAAGAGATTTGAAATGTAGGTTCGAATCCTGCTGTGGACGTAGAGACAGTATTTGTAAATAATTTTACCTGTTTGCAAATCGTTAAACATTTCAATTCTGTTTTGTTGTCCACTGCATGTGGCAGGATTTGATGAAAAAACTTTGAAAACAAGCCTGGTGCTCCGGGTATGGGGAAACATCGCCTAGCTCCGGCTAGGCACCCGTACTTATCTAGGGTCTGGCTCAGTGATAAAGTACTGTGTACTCTGATACAGAGTTTGCAAGTTAGAGTCCTACTGTGAACGTAGATAATGTTTGTGTTTGTATATATATATATATTATATATATATATAAATATATATATAATATATATATATATATATATATATATTTATATATATATATATATATATATATAATATATATATATATAATAATATATATATTGTATATATATAATATAATATATATATATATATATATATATATAAATTTAATCTTACTCAGTGTGAGGATGCAAACTCAGTGCTCACATCTTACCTGGGCAGGTAATCATTACTGTGTTGTCTTAGCTTGCGTAGGAAACGATCTCTCATATGTTTTGGGACGAAGGTTTTATTTACCCCCTATGTCTTTCTTTTACCCCAAACCTGAGGATTTGTTGCCTGATCGGCGCCTCATAACTATTACAGCTTGTCTAGCACGTATGTGTCAGCCCACAGCTGATCTTTAGAATTATCTTACTTTGCAGAAATTAACGAAATACGAATAAACGTTTTGTTAGTTAGCCAGTGAGTGATCGCAGTCCATCTGGACATTGACTCCTTTAAAAAAAAAAAAAAGTGACATTCTCTGGATTTCCTGCCTGACATTGAATGATCAAGTGAAAAATTTATCTTTGATTATTGTCCCATACCAAAAGTGTTCAGTTACCTTTATCCCTTACCTCCTCCTCCCCCTCACTCTCTCTCCTTTAATTTCTCTATAGTCGTATTGCGTATCAATCTGGCCTGATGATGTTTGTACGTCTTTTCGTTTGAGGCTCCCAAAAAGATAATCTACTGCTGAAATGTGCATAACTTCAGAGGAAGATTTTTTCCTATTACAAATTAGGTTTTCCCCCATATAGGCCTAGATGGGACTTTCATGAGTTAATAGCCCCACCCGTTCTGTGATTTTTTTTAAAATTTCCTTTTATGTCGCTCCTGCAGACGTAAATTCAGTTTGTGTCGGAGGAGACCAAGAGTAACTTCACCCCTTCCCACCCTTTATATATATATATATAATATATATATATATATATATATATATATATATATATATATATATATATATATATAATATAATATAATATATATATAATATATATATGTAAATTTTATTAGGTAACAGGAAATGGCAATTTTCACATGTAAAATATTCACGCGAAATACAAAATGTTTTACTTTGGTGGAAAACCCTATTTTTATAGCAACATATTTTAGAAGAGATTCACTTCAGAGTTTTTATTAAAGCATTATTTGATGGAAATACGTTGCAAAAATGTCATCTCTGATAAATATATTTTAATGCATGCAAGCCTTGGGGAGCTCCCAGCGAACACGCACACGCACCCACGGGCGAAGCTGTTGTACACTCACATCAGGAGTAAAACAACAGTCAAGGACCAGGTAATCAGGCTGAGGAAGAAAGAAGGGAAGATCACAAGAAACGGCCGAGAAGTATGTGAACATGAGATTTAAAAAGAGCATTATAGTAGAGACAGAAAGGACTCCTGAAAGCAGGAGTAGTGGGGTACTCCATCAAGTGCTGGACACAATGCTTACAACCGTGGAGAAGGTGAAGAGGCTGCTAAGCGAACTAGATATCTCAAAGGCGATGGGACCGTCAACATCTCTCCGTGCGTCCTGAAGGAGGGAGCAAAGGCACTGTGTGTGCCTCTAACAACAATCTTCAACACGTCTATCGAAGCAGGGCGACTAGCTAAGGCGTGGAAGACAGCAAATGTAGGCTCAATTTTTAAGAAAAGGGAGAGACATGCAGAATTAAACTACAGACCAGTGTCAGTGACATGTATAGTATGCAAAGCCGTGGAGATTATCAGTGAAAGAATGGTGGAGCACCTAGAAAGGAGTGAGCTTATTCACGACAACCAGCATTGTTTCAGAGAAGGGAAATCCTGTGTCACAAACCTATTGGAGTTTTACGACAAAGTGATGGCAGAAAGACGAGAGAGAAGAGGCCGATAGATTGCATTTTCTTGGACTCTAAGAAGGCTTATGACACAGTTCCACACAAGAGGTTAGTGCAAAAGCTGGAGGATCAGGTGGGTATAACAGGGAAAGCACTTCAGTAGATCAGAGAATACCTGACAGGAAGGCAACAACGAGTCATGGTACGTGATGAGGTGTCAGAGTGGGTGCTTGTGACGAGCGGGGTTCCACAGGGGTCAGTCCTACGACTGTTACTGTGTCTAGTATATATGAATGATATAACGAAAGGGGTAGATGTGAAGCTAAATGAGTAGAATTCAATCGGATGAAGATTAAAAAAGACTGCAAAGGGATCTGGACAGACTGCAAACCTGGTCCAGCAACTGGCTCCTAGACTTTAACCCCATCAAGTCCAAAGTCATGAAGATCTGAGAATGGCAAAGAAAACCACAGACAGAGTACAGTCTAGAGGGGCTGAAGACTGCAAACTTCAATCAAAGAAAAGGATCTTGGGGTGAGTATAATACCGAGCACATCTCCTGAGGCGCACATCAACCAAATTACTGCTGCAGCATATGGACGACTGACAAACCTAAGAATAGCGTCCCGACACCTCAGTAAGGAATCATTCAGGATTCTGTATTCCGTGTACGTATGCAGCACCAGTTTGGAACCCACATTCAGTCAAGCACGTAAAGAAATTAGAGAAAGTGCAGATGTTTGCAACGACACTAATCCCGGGGCTAAGTGGTATGTCCTACGAAGAGATTTTAAGGGAAATCGACCTGACAACACTGGGAGAGAAAGGACAGGGGGGGGGACATGATTACGATATATAAAATACTGAGAGGAATTGACAAGTGGGACAGAGACAATATACTCCAGAGATGGGACATAGCAACAAGGGGTCACAATTTAAAGTTGAAGACTCAGATGAGCCAGGCATTTGAATAGTCTGAAAAGTGATGTAGTGGAGGCAGGATCCATACATAGCTTTAAGATGAGGTATGTTAAGGCTCGTGGAGCAGGGAGAGAGTGGACCTAGTAGCGACCAGTGAAGAGGAGGGCCAGGAGCTATGAATCGATCCCTGCAACCACAGTTTGGTGAGCTCTCTCTCTCTCTCTCTCTCTCTCTCTCTCTCTCTCTCTCTCTCTCTCACACACACACACATTCACTTACATACTCTCACACTCACACACTCACTATCTTCAGGTGTGTGCACATATAAGTGTACGCGCCCTCGTTTGTGTGTACGCACCTACAGCATATGTTGCTGCAATGATTGTGTGTATGTGTGCGTGTACGTGTGTGTACGTGTGTGTACGTGTGTACGAGTGTACGTGTGTACAAGTGTCCCAGTACTTGAGGGTGATGCTCCTGGCGAGATGTAAGAGGAGTAAATAAGAGGAAAGGAAGTATAAAGAAAGAAGACGATGACGGGAGTGGAAGGAAGCTTGGGAATGGAGACACACGACATGTATCCGCTTGAGAGACGCGAGCGACAACAATTTGCAGAGGGAGATGGAAGAGAAACGGAAAATAGAGAAAGATAGAAGAGACTGAACAGAAAGATGGAGTACGGGTGGAAGATGAAGAGGGAAGAAAGCGGGAGAGAAAAAGAGAGAGATAGGACAGGGGGGAGACTGAGAAACATGATGAGGCGGCCATAAATTGTACATAGCCTCCAGAGTAAGGTTGAGTTTCTTCCCGCACTACAGCGCTGTTCAGAGTTCCTTCCCGCAGTACAGCGCTGTTCAGGGAGTTTCTTTCCTCAGTACAGTGCTGTTCAGGAAGTTTCTTCCCGCAGTACAGCGCTGTTCAGGAAGTTTCTTCCCGCACTACAGCGCTGTTCAGAGTTCCTTCCCGCAGTACAGCGCTGTTCAGGGAGTTTCTTCCCGCAGTACAGCGCTGTTCAGGAAGTTTCTTCCCGCACTACAACGCAGTTCAGAGAGTTTCTTCTTGCACTACAAAGCGCTCTAGGGAGTTTCTTCCCACACACTGAAACATAGTTTAGGTTGCCATGCCATTTATGATTCAATATTTTCAGTATTTACTGCAAGTATTTATGTGAATCCTCTGTAACAGTTGGTATCAAATGAATATTTATCTACTGGACGATTTTGCGAAAATTTGATATTTTATCCCAGTAAAATAAACTATATAGAAGATACTTATTAACACGCAAAAAATACTTTAATTTTGTCACAAACTGGATATGTAATTTACATCAGTTCCTGTACCAAGGAAGGCACAACATGTTGTGAATAGTTTGGATAGTATGATTTAATGTTTATGAAATATTAATGTCTATAAGGGGATGTAAGGTTTAGGCAGGAACACCACTGTCTTAAATTTGTGTTAGTATTGGTTCAGTGTAATTAAATAGGTACTCGCTGGCTTGTTTATTTATTGTAACTTCTGAAGTAAAGTTGGGCACAATAAGCGATCACTGTATCGACGTCCGTGGCCCCAGACTATTTAACATCTTACCAGAAGATAGCAAAATCACTGCTAGGACAAGTGTAGAAGTCTTCAAGAGGAAACTGGATAACTATCTTCACCAGGTGCCAGATCAACCAGGCTATACTGGATATGTAGGCCAGCGGCCCCCTAGCAGTAACAGACTAGTTGACGTGGCTAACACCAGAAGACCTTGTCCCATAGCCGGGCTCCGTGAGTAAAGAAACTCTCGGAACTCACTAAAGATATATCTATTTGAGTAGACAGGATAGAATTTGGGGACTGAATGCAATCGACAGCAAAGTACTCATGCTTGGTATTAAAATCTGTTTTGATTTTATGTAGTTTAAGATCATAAAATTGTACTCTTGGTTGAGTGTGTTAGGGAAGCTTTATAGGTTCATTTTAAGGTATAACGTTATATGTTATTTATGTATAAATTTGTGAAGGTAAATGAATTGTCGTTAAGAGGCTCAGCTGATTCTCGTCTTAAAATAAAAGCTCTCTCTGAGGAATTAAGACGTACATTTCGCAGTAAGTACGTTGTGTACGCAGTAGCAGCTCACTCATTCATGAGTATGAACCTACACAGTAGGCCTCTTCAGTAGAATACAGAGGAGGCAGCAGAAGACGTAGTTTTGAGGTGGTCAGTCCTTCAGCCTGGAGAAGAGTTCTCCGCTAGGTTTGCTAACCTAGCAAACCTAGCGTTCAGGCAAAAACGTTATCGATGTCCTCGTTGTGTTGCAGTGTCTAGCAATGTGAATGTGACAGTGGTATGCAATACCGACAAGTTGATAAGTAAGACGCATGTGAAACAGTTAGGTATCTTTATTCCGAAACGTTTCGCCTAGACAGTAGTAGTAGTAACAGTAGTATTAGAAGTAGAAAGAGCAGCAGCACTGGTAGTAGTAGTAGTTGTTGCAGCAGCAATAGGCAGCAGGTCCAAGTCTCCTACCGGCTAAAGCCTAACCTAGTCTGATCAGGTCACATCCACTTATGGAAGGAGCACGGCTTGATATCAAACCCACTAGCACAAGCTAATGGCAGTAACAGCAGAAATAATAACAGTAATACTAGAAATAGTAGCAAGAGAGCGGCAAGCAGTAAGAGTTTAGTATTAGCAGCAATGAAAGAACACATAATAAAACACCATTATAAGTTTGTGCTTATAAATGTGTATCACTTCCCTCCAATTACAACGACACCTGTAGAAGGGTTGGAACCTGCCGGACCATAACCCTCTATGTATATTGACTACCATATTGCTCTTCGGGATCACATACATATTTCTTTATTACATACGCCCGTTCCATGGAATTGGTGTGGCAGTGGTGGAGTGTACAGATCAAAGTGATATTTATTGGGCTGCTTGAATGCTAGATTTATAAAGGGGATTTCCTTTCAGATTAATGGTGGAGAGATCTAAAAGTTTCTGCCAAGCTACAGTGCGTTTCGCGGATTTTTTTCCCCTGCACTATAGCATAATTCAGGGAGTTTCTTCCTTTACTACAGCGCTTCAGGGGGTATCTTCGCTTATTACAGAGCACGTCAGGGAGTTTCTTCCCGCACCACAAGACGCTTCGACGACTTTCTGCATTACAGCAAACTTAAGGTAGTTTATGCACTCAAGCACTTTTCAGTAGAGAATGTCGAGTGAGGTACTCCCTGTCACTCACTTCTCAATACATTTATGCATGACCCTTTCATCTCCCTCTATTAGTCATCTCATCTTTTTGTCAACTTCATTTTGGGAACATCGCTTCATTCCTGTCATCTCCATTTCGTTCCTGTCAATTCCATCCCATTCTGTCATCATTAACTGTGTCATCTCGATTAACCATCTCCATCACGTCATCACCATTTCTTTACATCATCTCCATCACTTTTCATTATCATCTCGTTAGATCTCGCTTTTCAAAGCTTTATTTCTTTTGAACTTCAGTGATCTGATAAAAAAATATTATATTTATTAATAAATTATAGTAACATTATTATTATTATTACTATTATTATTATTATTATTATTATTATTATTATTATTATTATTATTATTATTATTATTATTATTATTATTAGTGAATTACTGAACCCGTGTGGGTGAATGGTCATTCCTCCTCCAGCCAGTCGTGAGACAATTAGTCTATCTAAATATTACTTAGACTCATGGTTCTCTGAGCTCAAGATAGGTTGGTTCTTTCATATATCATGAAGGCTTATGGATCTCGAAACTGAGGCTAGGCTGGTTGCAGCACATATAGAAACCTGTGGTTCTCAGAGCCTAAGCTAGGTAGGCAGTGGTATCTAACATGGAGACCACGGCTCGACACGCAAAACGGCCCTTATGTGCAGTACCAAAAGAAATGAAGTTAATTCGGATTTGCTGAATCTGCGACGCATCCATTCAAATGTCTGGACCTCCAGGCGTCCAAGTTTAAGAAGGAACTCTTTTTTTTTTTTCTTTTAATGTGATTTTTTTGCCTTGGTATAATGTGGAGTTTATTGTGGCCTTTACTTTGGTACATAGTGTGGCGTTTATTATGGAGCTTATTGTGGTGTTTATGGTGTTCATTGTGGTGTTAAGACACTGCGGCTCCTACAGTCCAGCGTTTACTCAAAATCTTCAGACAATTTCCGCACTGTAGAACACTCGTTTCTCAGCATTTTTTTTGGCTTTCGTGTATTCTCTGGGTGCGAATCTGTGAGTAATTTTCGAGAGGTTAGGAAAGACTGTTGAAATTAAAGATTAAGGCACTTTTGCAACATTTGGGAATCTTTATTAAGGGATCATTCGCCAATCAGTTGCTTCTTCAGTCCAATACAGAGAAGAACGGTGAAAAGGGAGGAGTTTGAGGTAATCAGTCTTTCAGCTTGGAGTCGATATGTTCAGCCCATCAGGACCGATGGATTGAAATTCTCAAAGCTCTATGAAATTTTCTGTTAAAAAGGAAATGCAGTAGTGATGTACTCTGTCAGAGTGGGAACATTTATCAACATGGCAAAGACGTCATTGACAAGAGCGTGCACTACTGAACGTTTCAATTGAGCCAACTCTCGTATGAAAACTAGGTTTTGGCGACATTCCTGTCTCCTAATTTCCGAAGTTTGAGGACAGTTTTGGTGTTCATACAGCAAGTATTGTCTGATCATCTTGCCAACATTTTTATGAAAAGTGACACATACAAGAGATATTGATGACACCATTTGTGGCATGCAGAGAGTATGTTCCATTTTATTCGGCGTATGTCACACTCCCACATAGGCTGCCTCCCAACCAGCGAACCGCGTGCTAAGAGTTTAACGATCAATAGGGTACCCGTCGTTAAATCAGTACCTTGGTTCATTGACCCATCACAGGCAAACTTGCCAAAGCTGAAGCAACGCGGTTCACCTGTAAGCATTGGTAGACTTGCCTAGCTGCTGGTTGAGTACGGTGCGCACTCTCTGGCTTCTGCTTCACCAGATATATACATGTACATAGTGTACATTTATATATCTGGTGTTTACAATAAATTATAGTCTACTGATGAGTTTTGTTTGCTCCATTTCCCATTACGATCAGGTCACAGGCCATTCTTACCTGTGTTCGTAATACCATTACACAGCCCTCGTAAGAGCAGACAACGAATCGAAGAATGATGAATTATCATAACTTTGCTATGAACGCGTGTAAATCATTTACCATTTCATTCAAATCGAACCGACACGTTATTTTAAGCCTCATTCTCCTATGTACGAGTTATTTGTATGTATTTCATTCATCTTCGCTGTTGTTCAGTGTATTATAAGTGAGTCTCTTTTGTTGGATTGTACGAATTTCTGAAGTTGGATGAAAATGTCAATTTCTTGAAAATTGGTTGTTCATGATAGTCTTCTTGAGTATGAGACACACTCTGGCTCCTGGACTCTGTCAAAACAGAGGAAAGAGCCACATTCTCTGGCTCCTGGACTATTCTAAAAAAAGATAAGGCCACCCTTACCCCCCCTGATTCTTGGGCTATGCTAAAGAAAGGCAAAGAGACTCACCCTCTGGCTCCTGGACAATGCCAAAAAAAAAAGCAAGGAAACCCACACCATGATTACTGGAATAAGCTAAAAAAAAAAGCAATAATAGGCACCCCATGGCTCCTGAACACACACATGCTGTGGTCCAGGACCATCGTCACCACACCCACTGCTCACAGCTCCAGGAAGTTCTCCACTGTCTGGGAATCCCAGGCCACATGGTAATGCTCAAGGGACAACAAAAAGGCACAATACCGTGACTGGAACAACACACACATAATCCTCAACACAGGAGAATGAAACTTATGACGAGGTTACGGTCCGACTTGGACCATTAACTAGTCACACACAAGTGCGAGGGGACAATTATAGCAGCAGTAGCAAAAGTAATAGCAAAAAAAATAATTAAAAATATTAATTACAATTAAAGCCGAAATATATTAATTATGATCTCATTTATGGATGTACTCAATACCCACAGTTCACTATAAAATTAATTATTTAGAGAGCTAAAAATTTGTTAGAGTCGCCTATACTCACCTTTTTGTGGTTGCAAGGGTCGATTCACAGTTCCTGGCCCCGCTTCTTCACTGGTCGCCGATAATCCACTCTCCCTGCTCCATAAGCTTTATCGTATCTCTTAAAAGCTATGTATAGATCCTGCCTCCACTACATCACTTTGCAGATTGTTCCACTTCCCGACAACTCTGAAGGAATACTAACAAACATCACTGTGACTCATCCGAGCCTTCAGCTTTCAGTTGCGACCTCTTGTTGCTGTGTCACATCTCTGAAACATCATATCCCTATCCACTTTGTCAATTCCCTTAGTATTTATAATTTATCATATCATCCCTTATCCCTCCTGTCCTCCAGTGTCGTCAGGTTGAGTTCCCTTAACCTATCCTCGTCGGACATACTCCTTAGCTCTGGAACTAGTGTTCTTGCAAACCTTTGCACTCTTTCGAATTTCTTAACGTGCTCCATACTCCAATATAGATATGACATACACGGTGTACAGTATCTTGAATGATTTCTTAAGGTGTCGAAGCGCTATTCTTTGTACTCACCTAATTGTGGTTGCAGGGGTCGAGACTCAGCTCCTGGCCCCGCTTCTTTACTGATCGCTACTAGGTCCTCTCCCTCTCTGCTTCCTGAGCTTTGTCATACCTCGTCTTAAAGCTATGTATGGTTCCTGCCTCCATTGCATCATTTACTAGGCTATTCCACTTCCTGACGGCTCTGTGACTGAAGAAATACATGTACTCCCTAACTTCCCTGTGACTCATCTGAGTCTTCAGCTTCCAATTGTGACCCCTTGTTTCTGTGTCCCCTCTCTGGAACATCCTGTCTCTGTCCACCTTATCTATTCCACGCAGTATCTTGTATGTCGTTATCATGTCTCTCCTGACTCTTCTGTCCTCCAGTGTCGTCAGACCGATTTCCCTCAACCTTTCATCGTAGGACATTCCCCTGAGCTCTGGAACTAGCCTTGTTGTAAACCTTTGTACTTTCTGTGTTTGTGTGTGTATGTGTGTGTGTGTGTGTGTGTGTGTGTGTGTGATGTATGTGTGTGTGTGTGGTGTGTGTGTGTGTGGTGTGGGGTGTGTGTGTGTGTGTGGTGTGTGGTGTGTGTGTTTTTTACTCACCTAGTTGTACTCACCTAGTTGAGGTTGCAAGGGTCGAGTCCAAGCTTCTGGCCCCGCCTCTTCACTGGTCGCTACTAGGTCACTCTCCCTGAACCATGAGCTTTATCGTACCTCTGCTTAAAGCTATGTATGGATCCTGCCTCCACTACATCGCTTGCCAAACTATTCCACTTCCTGACTACTCTGTGGCTGAAGAAATACTTCCTAACATCCCTTTGATTCATCTGTGTCTTCAGCTTCCAACTGTGTCCCCGTGTTGCTGTGTCCAGTCTCTGAAACATCCTGTATTTGTCCACCTTGTCAATTCCTCTCAGTATTTTGTAAGTCGTTATCATGTCCCCCCTATCTATTCTGTCCTCCAGTGTCGTCAGGTTGATTTCCCTTAACCTCTCCTCATAGGACATACCTCTTAACTCTGGGACTAGTCTTGTTGCAAACCTTTGCACTTTCTCTAGTTTCTTTACATGCTTGGCTAGGTGTGGGCTCCAAACTGGTGCCGCATACTCCAATATGGGCCTAACGTGCACGGTGTACAGGGTCCTGAACGATTCCTTATCAAGATGTCGGAATGCTGTTCTGAGGTTTACCAGGCGCCCATATGCTGCAGCAGTTATTTGGTTGATGTGCGCTTCAGGAGATGTGCCTGATGTTATACTCACCCCAAGATCTTTTTCCTCGAGTGATGTTTGTAGTCTCTGGCCCCCTTGACTGTACTCCATCTGCGGTCTTCTTTGCCCTTCCCCAATCCTCATGACTTTGCACTTGGTGGGATTGAACTCCAGGAGCCAGTTGCTGGACCAGGTCTGCAGCCTGTCCAGATCCCTTTGTATTTCTGCCTGGTCTTCGATCAAATGAACTCTTCTCATCAACTTCACGTCATCTGCAAACAGGGACACCTCGGAGTTTATTCCTTCCGTCATGTCGTTCACAAATACCAGAAACAGCACAGGTCCTAGGACTGACCCCTGTGGGACCCCGCTGGTCACAGGTGCCCACTATAAAACCTCGCCACGTACCATTACTCGCTGCTGTCTTCCTGACAAGTATTCCCTGATCCATTGCAGTGCCTTCCCTGTTATCCCTGCTTGGTCCTCCAGTTTTTGCATTAATCTCTTGTGTGGTACTGTGTCAAACGCCTTCTTGCAGACCAAGAAAATGCAATCCACCCACCCCTCTCTCTCTCTTGTCTTACTGCTGTCACCATGTCATAGAACTCCAGTAGGTTTGTGACACAGGATTTCCCATCTCTGAAACCATGTTGGCTGCTGGTGATGAGATCATTCCTTTCTAGATGTTCCACCATTCTTCTCCTGACAATCTTTTCCATGATTTTGCATGCTATACATGTCAGTGACACTGGTCTGTAGTTTAGTGCTTCATGTCTGTCTCCTTTTTTAAAGATTGGACCACATTTGCTGTTTTCCGTGCCTCAGGCAATCTCCCTTTCTCGATAGATGTATTGAATATTGTTGTTAGGGGTACACATAGCGCCTCTGCTCCCTCTCAGGACCCATGGAGAGATGTTATCTGGCCCCATTGCCTTTCAGGTATCTAGCTCACTCAGAAGCCTCTTCACTTCTTCCTCGGTTGTGTGTACTGTGTCCAGCACATGGTGGTGTACCCCACCTCTCCGTCTTTCTGGAGCCCCTTCTGTCTCCTCTGTGAACACTTCTTTGAATCTCTTGTTGAGTTCCTCACATACTTCACGGTCATTTCTTGTTGTCTCTCCTCCTTCCTTCCTTAACCTGATTACCTGGTCCTTGACGGTTGTTTTCTTCCTGATGTGGCTGTATAACAGCTTCGGGTCAGATTTGGCTTTTGCTGCTATGTCGTTTCCATATTGACGTTGGGCCTCCCTTCTTATCTGTGCATATTCGTTTCTGGCTCTACGACTGCTCTCCTTATTCTCCTGGGTCCTTTGCCTTTTATATTTCTTCCATTCCCTAGCACACTTGGTTTTTGCCTCCTTGCATCTTTGGGTGAACCATGGGCTCATCCTGGCTTTTTCATTATTCCTGTTACCCTTGGGTACAAACCTCTCCTCAGCCTTCTTGCACATTGTTGCAAGATATTCCATCATCTCATTAACTGGCTTCCCTGCCAGTTCTCTGTCCCACTGAACCTCATTCAGGAAGTTCCTCATTCCTGTGTAGTCCCCTTTCCTGTAGTTTGGTTTCATTTGTCCTTGCCTTCCTGCTTCCCCCTCCACTTGTAGCTCTACTGTGTATTCGAAGCTCAAAACCACATGATCGCTGGCCCCAAGGGGTCTTTCATATGTGAAGTCCTCAATATCTGCACTACTCAAGTTGAATACTAAGTCCAGTCTTGCTAGTTCATCCTCTCCTCTCTCTCTTGTAGTATCCCTTACGTGTTGGTACATGAAGTTTTCCAGTACCACCTCCATCATCTTAGCCCTCCATGTATCTTGGCCCCCATGTGGCTTCAAGTTCTCCCATTCGATCTCCTTGTGGTTAAAGTCGCCCATGATCAGGAGCTTTGCCCTGCATGCATGAGCTCTTCTGGCCACTGCAGCCAGTGTGTCAACCATCGCTCTATTGCTCTCGTCATACTCTTGCCTTGGCCTCCTGCTGTTCTGTGGTGGGTTATACATCACTGCAATTATCACCTTGGGACCTCCAGAGTGAAGCGTCCCCGCTATGTAATCACTTTCTTCTCCGCTGTCTCCTCTCTCCAGCTCATCAAAATTCCATCGGTGTTTGATCAGTATTATATCCCAGGATTCCAAATGGCCTGTTATCCCGGGTGTAATGAAGCAAAATAAAACACAGCAGAAAAAGTTTAGACTTATATTATCCTTCACCAATTTAGAACAGCAATATGCACACTATGTACAGTGATAAGTATAGTGCACTCCACGGTAAGCAAGGCAGAAATAGAAGCCACAAGATAGCAGACCGTGCTTCAACCAGCTCTAGAATGGAATGACAAGGGCAGACGGAGAGCGGTACCCACATAACCTCTGCGATTGCCAAAACCATCTTCTTATTGGCTAGAACCTGGTCACTAGTTGAACGACGGGGCCCCATCATCAACTCTTAGCAACCTGGTTCGCTGGTTGGGGGAGATAGCTGTAAATGAGGGTGTGTACATGCGCCGAATAAAGGTTACGTACTCTTTGCATGCCACACCCCCACCCCGAGAAGGCTCAGGATTAGGCTGCCACCTCCCAGTGGTAACCGTGCCGCCATGTCACAAAATAATGGGACCGCCTTTCCTCTCCACCATCCAACTCTTAGATAGAGCTCAGCTTTTCTCGTGACCAAAAGCCAAACCCTAAAGTTAGAGTGAGACAGCAGTCAGACAGGCTAGCATAGGTCCAAGATATAGGCGGACGGTAGCCCGCATCCCCTCACTAAAAAAAAAACCCACACCAGGGGATAAAAAAAAAGAGCGTGAAAAGGGGTTACCACAAATAACATCCTAACCTAAATAAAATATTATACTCTAGATTTAGAGTCTGCCAACATATTTTCTTTGCCGGCAATATATTTAATGGAAATATTATAGGGCTGCAGCCTTAGCGTCCAGCGCATAAGCCTTGTGTTGTGGTTCTTCATGGCTTGGAGATATACTAGAGGATTGTGATCACTGTAGACTGTGACCACCTGCGATGTCTGGCCCACATAAACATCGAAATGCTCCAAAGCCAGTACCAGCTCGAGGGCTTCTTTTTCAATGGTAGAGTAAGCCCTCTGATGTGGCTGGAACTTGGCTGAAAAATATGCTACAGGCTGCAACTCCTTGTTCCCGATTTGTAATTGTACTGCCCCAACCCCAGACTCACAAGCATCAACCTGTAATGAAAAATGTTTGGAGAAGTCTGGAGACAAGAGAATTGGTGCAGTACACAATAATCTTTTTGCTTTATTAAAAGCAGTGTTACAGTCTGAGGTCCAATTAAAGGGAACTTTGTGACTGGTAAGAGAGGTAAGAGGGGCTACAATATCTGAGAAATTGTTACAGAATCTTCTGTAAAATCCTATCATGCCTAGGAAACGTTGAAGAGATTTCCTATCATGAGGAACTGGATAATCTTTAATAGAAAGAACTTTAGCAAGTTTAGGTGCAACTTTACCACTACCTACTTCATGGCCTAGAAAAGTGGCAGTGGCCTGGCCAAAGGAAGATTTAGATAAATTAACTGTTAAATGGGAACTCTTAAAGGTCTCAAAAAGAGCCTTAAGTCTAAGTAGGTGTTGATCCCAAGTATCAGACACCACAACAATATCATCTAGGTACGCTGCGTGCCTTCAAGTCCTTTAATAGCCTGATGGATAAGTTTCTGGAATGAAGTGGGGGAATTTTTCATTCCGAAGGGGGGTAACTGTATATTGATAATGACCTCCTGGAATTACGAAGGCAGAAATTTCCTTCGCCTTATCTGTCAAAGGTACCTGATAGTAGCCTTTAAGGAGATCTAACTTGGACACAAAAGTAGCCTTACCCACAAAGTCATTTACGTCATCCAGACGAGGAAGAGGGTAAGCATCTGTAATTGTGACCTCGTTCACTTTACGGTAGTCTGTACACATACGAAACCCTCCATCAGCCTTCTTCACAAGGATGCACGGTGAAGCCCATGGACTAGATGACTCCTCCACTAAACCATGCTTTAACAAAAATTCTACTTCCTGCTGAAGTAGCCTTTGCTTTTTCAGGATTAGCTCTGTAGGGGGAGAGTTTAATTGGTTTAGAGTTTCCCACATCTACGCCATGATAACGTAACGTACATTTTTTCGGCACATCCGAAAAAATATTAGGATATGACTGTAGAAGCTCCGTTAAATTTGTTGCTTGCATTTCAGATAATTCCTCCATTAAAGGGCTAGGATCCTTGAGGAGGACAGAATTTGAAAGTTTAATATTAATTTCAGAGATAGAGTGCAAAGAGTCAGAGTCGTCCTCAGGGGAAGAGGACAGAGTCATTACTGGGACTTTATCTGGTGTATGGAAGTACTTTAATTGATTAATGTGGTAAGTTTTAGTTTTTGAGGTCTTATCAATGGGAGCTACCACATAATTTACATCAGATAATCTACTTACAATCTGCATAGGTCCCGTAAATCTAGCTTTCAAGGTGTGGCTAGTATAGGTTCCTGCACCAACACCTTGTCTCCTGGATGGAAGGAGCGGAATTGTGCACTTCTGTCATACCTCTGTTTCATCTTACTTTGACCTGTCTTTAGGTTAGCCTTGGCTAACTGACGTGCCACCTGCAACCTTGAAGACGGGTTGTAGAGTGTTGAGCTAACGTCTTCTCCCATCCATCATTCTTTGAGCACCCGAAGAGGACCTCGTACATTGTGCCCAACGATCAGCTCAAACGGACTATACCCTGTAGACTCTTGCACCGTCTCTCGTACTGAGAACAGCAACAAAGGTAGTGATTCATCCCAGTCTGTAGGAAAGTGCATGCAAAAACTTCTCATCATTGTTTTTAATGTCTGATGAAATCTTTCCAAGGTGCCTTGGGACTGAGGATGATAGGCAGTGGATAAGTTGTGGATTATCCCTAACCTAGTTAATACTTCCCTAAATGCTTTGGCAGTAAAGTTAGTACCTTGATCACTTTGAATAGTTCTAGGAATGCCAAAACAAGAAATGAATTTTGTTAAAGCTTTGAGAATACCTTTAGTATTAATACTACGCATGGGAATTGCTTCAGGGTATCTGGTTACTTTATCCATAATCGTAAATAAATACTGATTTCCAGACTTTGACCTAGGTAGTGGACCTACACAATCTATAATTAAATCTGCAAAAGGTTCTCCATCAACAGGTATAGGTTGGAGAGGTGCAGGTTTAATGGAATGTCCAGGTTTCCCAACTTGCTGACATTCTCGGCAACACCTAATATGATTCTTCACATCTTTCTTTAATTTTGGCCAATAAAATTCTTTTGTGATTCTATACAAGGTTTTTGTAATTCCTAAGTGACCTCCTAATGACGTATTATGAGCTATATTTAATATTTGAGGTCTAAACTTGGTTGGAACCACTAACCTGTCATACAATTGCAGGCCCTCTATCTCCTTACCAGTCTCAGTGCAGATCAAATAATTGTTTTTAACTTCATACTTGACTGGATGACCCAAAGAGGATTTACCCATGGCTGCCTGAAAAGCGAATTTTAAAGAAGGGTCCTTTCGTTGTTCCTCCTGGAAGGACAGTCCCTCGGGCTGTCCTGCAACCTGGGAATAGGAAGGCTTGATCGGGGTCTGTTCACTTGATTTACGAGGCTCCGGCCGGTGTGCCTCATAAAACAACGTGGCTATTCCGAGATCGGAGTCGTCCAAGGATAGGTCAACATTCTCTCCAGACAACCCTTGGGATGTTGCCCGAGTTATGGCCAACACCGGAGAAGAATTAATCATTATAGGTTCAGGACACGAACTAACAGTAGTAATGTTATTACCCAGTAATAACATGGCATCTTTCATGGGAAATCCTTTTGAGACACCCACAGTCAAGTGCCCAGTTTAATATTTGCACTGTACATAAATTTTATGCAAAGGAACAGAATATATAGCTCCTCCAAATGCTTCCAATAAAACAGAGGAATTCAAAGAAGTATTCTCTGAAATGGGTAATATTCCTTCTCTTACAAGTGAGCAATATGCTCCAGTATCTCTAAAGGTCTTTACTTTAGTTGTTTCTGAGTTTTCCTGAAGGGAAATTAGACTCTTGCAATAATAAGGGGCCATACCTTTTTCTACTTCTCTAGGGGACATGTTACTAGGGATATTAGAGATTTTCCCAATGGGTTGGGGTTTAATGGGGGCAGTTGGGATGGATGTGACCTACTTTGTTGCAGAGGAAGCGACGACAGGCTTGCCCTTTACTCCCTGTTGACGTTGCAAATGGTGTCGTTCTGGCTGGTGTCTCTCTGGATACTGTTGTCGAGATGCACCATGAGTAGTTTGCCTCTCCGCAGGTGGACCATATGTTGAGAAGCGTGGCTCACCAGGTGACTTAGTTGGCTGACGTAGACGTTCTCCCTCCGGCTGGCACTTCATTCTCCAAGGTTGATGATCTCTGCTCATGCCAGGCTGTTGAAAAGAGAGACGGGACCGCTCGGACAAGGAGCGATTAGTTTCGAAGGTATCAGCCAACCTGGCTGCCTCCAATGCAGTGGTTAAGTCACGATCCTGCAGAAAGACTCGAACCTTTGGTCCCACAGACTCCAGCAGGTTATCAATCAGAATAAGCTGCACCAGCTCCTCAAAGTTAGAGACACCACTTGCTTTATACCAGCTGGTAAAAGCTTTGGTTTGCTGTCTCACAAAGTCCACTAGGGATTGACCAAGCTGCCGCCTGCTTAATTTAAATTTTTTTCCTATATTTGGCTGGGATACATGTATATGCTCCCAACACTGTGGTCTTCACTACTTGATAATCAGAAAATTCAGCGTCATTTAATACTGATGTAAATTCCTGTGCCTTACTCAATAATGCTGTATGAACCAACGATGCCCAATGCTGTTCCGGCCACCTCAAGGCTTGAGCCTGATTTTCGAAGCTTTCGAAAAATTGCTCTGGTTCGGCCTCATTGAAGCGGGGAACAAGCTGTACTGCTTTTGTAAACTAAAATCATTTACAGAATGCGAAAACTGCCTCCTTTCTCTTTCCCTATCATATTCTTCCCTTGCGAATGCTCTCTGTTCCCTAGTTTGCTCAAGATTGATTTTTGCCAGCTCAAGTGCCAACGACGCTGATTCACCCTGAGACAACCCAGCTGCACTATACTGACCATTTTGCTCCGTAGGTGTATCATCTTCCTCCTGCGAGAACATAGGAGTTTTTGCCCTAGCTTCCATAGAGGGAGGAGTCTGATGTGCCATCTCTTCTTCTATAAGTTTGTCAGCAATCAGTGAACGCAGTTGCACAGCTGTGAGAGTGCGTTTGCATTTAATGCCAATGGAACGAGCAATTTGTCAACAACGCTGTAGGGACAATTTAGGTAGGTTATGCAAAGTATATGCCGACACCAGACGTCTGACTCGTCTAGGTGGCATAAGTTATTCGCTATGCACAGTACGATTGCAGAATACCCCAACGTAACACGTTAATTTGCAGAAACACGCTTAGCTATGCACAGTACGATTGCAGAATATGCATACAAGCAAAGCCGACTGCAAAATTCTCCACACCAAACAGGCTAGTAACAACTGACATGCAAAATTTGTAAAGCAATGCCAGACAGCTACACTGTTCTAGAAGATTGACCGTAGCGAAGCGAGCACACCGAACAAGCTAGTAGCGAGCTGTTGAACGATCACACAATAGCAAGGCTGATCATAACAAAGCAACTGACACGCAAAATTTGTAAAGCAATGCCAGACAGCAAGCTGCACAATGTTCCTGCTACGAGCTTCACCCTAAACTCAACCATTTCTCTAAGTCCAGCTCCGGACAGGCCCCCATATTACATCCAGGATTCCAAAAGGCATGTTATCCGGGTGTAATGGGAGCAAAATAAACACAGCAGAAAAAGTTTAGACTTATATTATCCTTCACCAATTTAGAACAGCAATATGTACACTATGTACAGTGATAAGTATAGTGCACTCCACGGTAAGCAATGCAGAAATAGAAGCCACAAGATAGCAGACCGTGCTTCAACCAGCTCTAGAATGGGAATGACAAGGGGCAGAAGAGAGTGGTACCCACATAACCTCTGCGATTGCCAAAACCATCTTCTTATTGGCTAGAACCTGGTCACTAGTTGAACGACGGGGCCCCATCATCAACTCTTAGCAACCTGGTTCGCTGGTTGGGGGAGATAGCCTGTAAATGAGGGTGTGTACATGCGCCAAATAAAGGTTACATACTCTTTGCATACCACAATCAGCAATGCCACTCCTCCACCCTCCTGTTCCTTCTGTCTTTTCTCAGGATCTGGTATGCCACTGGAAAGATGGCATCTGTTATCATACCTGTAAGCTTGGTTTCTGTGATCGCTATGATGTCTGGTGATGCCTCTTTGACTCTTTCATGCCACTCCTCCACTTGTTTGTTATTTCCCTCAGCGGTTTGTGTACCATACCCTTCAGTTTCCTTTCCAACACTGTGATTTGGGGGCCAGTGGGGGGGGGAGACCTAGTAGCATACTGGGGATTTTGGGTTGGGGGTTGGGTGGAAGTGTGGGAGTAGTAGTTTGTTCCCACCCAGGAAATAGGCAGCAGGTCCAAGTCCTCCCGGAAAAACCCTAACCTAGTTGATCAGGTCACACCATTTTGGGGAAAAAGGAGCACGGCTTGTTATAAACCCCACTCCCCAAAAAGCTAAGGGCAGTAACAGAAGAAATAAAAACCCAGTAAAAAATTAGAAATATTTGGCAAGAGGGGCCGGAAAAGAGAAAGGGTTTTTTTATATTAGCAGCAATGAAAGAAACAAAATAAAACACCATTATGGGTTTTGTGCTTATAAATGGGGATCATTTCCCCTCCTAAATTAAAAACGACCCCTGTAGGGGGGTTTGGGAAACCTGCCGGACCAAAAACCCCTTTTTATTTTGACTACCATATTGCTCTTGGGGGTTCACATCTTTTTCTTTTTACATAGCCCTTTCCCTTTAAAATTTGGTTTTGGAAAGGGGTTTGGAGTGTACAGTTTCAAAGTGTTATTTATTGGGCTTTTTTGAATTCTGTTTTTTAAAAAGGGGGTTTTCCCTTTCAGATTAAGGGTTTTGGAGAAAATAAAAAATTTTTTCTGCCAAGTACAGTGCGTTTCGCGGTTTTTTTTCCCCTGAAATTAGCATAATTCGGGGAGTTTTTTCCCTTTTCTCAGCGTTTTCAGGGGGTATTTCGCTTATTACAAAAGCACGTCGGGGGGTTTCTTCCCGCCCCCACAAGCGCTTGGACGACTTTCTGCATTCAGAAAATTTAAAGGTTTAGTTTATCCCACTCAAGCACTTTTCAGTAGGAATGTCGAGTGGGGAAACCCTCCTTTTCCTACTTTCAAAAAATTTTATGCATGACCCTTTCTCCCCTTTTTTAGTCATCTCTTTTTTTGGTAAAACTTCTTTTTGGGAACATCGCAAAAATTCCTTTTCTTTCCCCAATTTTTTCCCTGTCAATTCCATCCCATTCTGTCTCTTTTAAACTGTGTCATCTCGTTTAAACCCAAATTTCCATACGTCATCCCATTTCTTTACATCTTTCTCCACACTTTTCTTTAAATCATCTCGTTAGTTCCCCGCTTTTCAAAGCTTTTTTCTTTTGAATTTCGTGATTGAAAAAAAAATATTATTTTTTATTAAAAAAATTATAGAAAAATTATTTTTTATTTTTACTATTTTTTTTAAATTTTTATTATTAATTATTTTTTATTATTATTATTATTTTTATTATTTTTTTATTATTAAGGAATTACTAAAACCCCGTGGGGGGGAAAATGGTTTTCCCTCCTCACCCGGGTCGTGAGCCCAATTAGTCTATCTAAATTTTATTTTTGGGACTCATGGTTCTCTGAGCTCAAGATGGTTGGTTTTTTCAAAATATCATGAAGGCTTAGGGATCTCAAAAACTGAGGCTGGGGCGGGTTTTTGCGCACATTGGGAAACCTGTGGTTCTCAGAGCCTAAGCTAGGTAGGCATTTGGTATTAACATGGAGACCACGGCTCGACACGCAAAAAGGCCCTTTTGTGCAGTACCAAAAGAAATGAATTTTAATTCGGATTTGCTGAATCTGCGACGATCCTTCAAATTCTGGACCCCAGGCGTCCAAGTTTAAGAAGGAACTCTTTTTTTTTTTTTTTTTAATGTGATTTTTTTGCCTTGGTTAATGGGGGTTTTTAAATTTTTTTTGGGCCTTTACTTTGGTACATAGTGGGGGCGTTTTTATGGAGTTATTGTGGTGTTTATGGTGTTCTTTGTGGTTTTAAAGGACACTGGGGCTCCTACAGCCCAGCTTTTATCAAAATCTTCAGAAAATTTTCCCGGCCCCCTTTTGAACACTCTTTTCTCAGATTTTTTTTGGCTTTCGTGTTTTTCCTCTGGGTGCGAATTGTGGAAATTTTCGAGGGGTTTGGGAAAAGACTGTTAAAATTTAAAAGGTTTTAAGGGCATTTTGAACTTTTTTGGGAATTTTTATTAAGGGATCATTCGCCAATCAGTTGTTTTTTTCAGCCCAAATTTCAAAAGAAGAACGGGAAAAGGGAGGATTTTGGGAAAATCAGTTTTTCCCAGCTTTGGAGTCGAAAATTTTCCCCCCAAATCAGGACCGTGGTTTGAAATTCTAAAAAGCTTAAAAAATTTTTCTTTTTAAAAAGGAAATGCGTAGTGATGTACTCTGTCAGGGGGGGAAACATTATCAACATGGAAAAGGGACGTCATTGGACAAGAGCGTGCACTATAAAAACGTTTAAATTTGACCCAAAACTCTCGTATGAAAATGGGTTTTTGGCGCATTCCTGTCTCCAAATTTTCCCAAAGGGTTTTTGAGGAAGTTTTGGGTGTTCATACAGAAAGTATTGTCTGATCATCTTCCCCAAATTTTTAGGGAAAAGTGACAAATACAAGAAAATATTGTTTGACCCCATTTGTGGCATGCGGGAGATATGTTCCATTTTATTCGGCGTATGTCAAAACCCCACATGGCTGCCCCCCAAACCCAGCGAACCGGGGTGCTAAGGTTTAACGATCAATAGGGTCCCCGCGTTAAATCGTACCTTGGTTTTTTTGACCCATCCAGGCAAACTTCCCAAAAGGAAGAAAAACGCGGTTCACCGGGTAAGCTTGGGTTTAAAACTTGCCTAGTGGGGGGTTTTAAAGTACGGTGCGCATTTCTGGGTTCGGGTTTTTCACCAGTTTTTAAACAGGTACATAGGGGACATTTTTTATCTGGTGTTTAAAAAAAAAATTTTATCTTATGATGATTTTTGTTTGCTCCTTTCCCCATTACGTTTCAGGTCACAGGCCATTCTTACCTGTTTTTTCCTTTTTAATACCATTACACGCCCGAAAGACCCAGAAAAACAAATCGAAAAAATGATAAATTTATCTTAACTTTGCTATGAAACGCGGGGAAAATTTCATTTCCCAAATTTCATTAAATCGAACCGACACTTTATTTTAAGCCTATTTTTCCAAATGTACGGGGTTTTTGTATTATTTCATTAAATCTTCGCTGTTTTTCAGTGTATTATAAGTGGGGGTCTCTTTTGTTGGATTGTAAAAATTTCTGAGTTGGTGAAAATGTCAATTTCTTAAAAATTGGGTTTGTTCATGATAGTCTTTTTGAGTTTGGGGACACACTCTGGCTCCGGGACTCTGTCAAAACAGAGGAAAAGGGACCCAAACTTTCTCTGGCCCCGGGAAATTTTTAAAAAAAAGATAAGGCCCCCCTTACCCCCCCTGATTCTTGGGCAAAGAAAAAAGAAAAAAAAAGAGACTCCCCTCTGGCTCTGGACAATCCCCAAAAAAAAAAAGCAAGGAAACCCACCCAGGGATTACGGGAAATAAGCTAAAAAAAAAGCAATAATAGGCCCCCCATGGCTCCTGAACACCCCACTTTGCTGGGGTTTCCGGGCCCATCGTCACCAAAACCCATGCCCACAGCTCCAGGAAATTTCTCCACTTTTGGGGAATCCCAGGCCAAGGGGTAATGCTCAAGGGACAAAAAAAAAAAGGCACAATACCGTGATGGAACAACACACACATAATCCTCAACACAGGGAAGGGAAAACTTATGACGGGGGGTTACGGCCCGATTTGGGGGACCTTTAAAACTAGTCCACACAAGTGCAGGGGAAAATTTATAGCGAAGTAGCAAAAGTAAAGAAAAAAAAAATAATTAAAAATATTAATTAAAATTAAAAGCCAAAAATATATTAATTATGATCTCATTTTGGTTGTACTAAAATCCCCCAAAAGTTCACTTTTAAAAATTAAATTATTTAGAGAGCAAAAAAATTTTTTTTAGTCGCCTATATCCCCCTTTTTTGTGGTTGAAAGGGGGTCGTTTTCACATTTCCCGGGCCCCCGCTTCTTCACTGGTCCCCGTTTAATCCACTCTCCCGGGCCCCAAAGCTTTATCGTATTCTTAAAAGCAAAGTATAGATCCTGCCTCCATACTCATTTTGGGCGGGATTTTTCCCAAATTCCCCGACAACTCTGGGGAATACAAACAAACTCACTGTGACTCTTCCGACCCTTCAGCTTTCGTTGCGACCTCTTGTTGCTGGGGGTCACATCTCTAAAACATCATTCCCTACCCACTTTGTCAATTCCCTTATTATTTTTTAATTTTTATCATATAATCCCTTATCCCTCCTGTCCTCCAGTGTCGTCGGGTTGAGTTTTTTTAAACCCTATCCTGTTGGACTTTACCCCCTTGCTCTGGAACTGGGGTTTTTTGAAAAACCTTTGCACTTTTTGGGAATTTCTTAACGTGCTCCTTACCCAATTTTGGTTATGAAAATACCGGTGTACGTATCTTAAATGTTTTTTTAAAGGTGTCGAAGCCCCTATTCTTTTTTACTCACCTAATTGTGGTTTGCAGGGGTCGAGATAGCTCCTGGCCCCGCTTCTTTACTGATCGTACGGGGGTCCTCCCCCTCTTGCTTCCGGCTTTGTCTTACCTGTCTTAAACTATGTAGGGTTTCCCTTGCCTCCATTTGCATCTTTTTACTGGGGCTTTCCCATTCCGACGGCTCTGTGACTGAAGAAATACTTGTACCCCCCTAATTTCCCCGGGGGACTCATCTGAGTCTTCAGCTTCCAATTGGACCCCTTGTTTTGTGTCCCTCTCGGGGAAACTTTCCTGTCTCGGGTCCACCTTATTTTATTTCCACCCCAGTATCTTGTAGTCGTTATCATGTCTCTCCTAAACTCTTCTGTCCTCCAGTGTCGTCAGACCGTTTTTCCCCAACCCTTTCATGTTGGGGACTTTCCCCCTGAGCTCTGGAACTAGCCTTGTTGTAAACCTTTGTACTTTCTGTGTTTGTGTGTGTATGTTGTGTGTGTTTTGTGTGTGTGTTGTTGTGTTGTATGTGTGTGTGTGTGTGTGTGTGTTGGGGTGTGTGTGTGTGTGTGTGTTTTGTGTGTGTGTTTTGTGGGGTTTGCTAAAATAGTTGTATCCCCTAGTTGAGGTTGCAAGGGTCGATTTCCAAGTTTTCTGGCCCCGCCTCTTCACTGGTCGCTACTGGTACTCCCCCTAAACCATGAGCTTTATCGTACCCCCTGCTTAAAGTATGTATGGATCCTGCCTCCACTACATGCTTGCCAAACTTTTCCCAATTCCCTGACTACTCTGGGGTGAAGAAATATTTCCCTAACTTTCCCTTTTGATTCTCTGTGTCTTCAGTTCCCAAACTGTGCCCCCGTGTTGCTGTGTCCAGTCTTTTTGAAACATCCTGTTTTTTGTCCCCCTTGTAAATTTTCCTTCGAAATTTGAAAGGGTCTTTTATAATGCCCCCCCTTATCTTTCTGTCCCCCAGTGTCGTCGGGTTTGGGATTTCCCTTAAACCCCCCCTCATGGGGACATACCTCTTAACTTGGGACTAGTCTTTTGAAAAAACCTTTGCACTTTCTCTATTTTTCTTTACTGTTGGCTAGGTGGGGCCCCAAAAATGGTGCCGCATACTCCTTAGGGGCCCTAACGTGCAGGGTTGTACAGGGTCCTAAACGATTCCTTATAAGATTTTTTTTCCGGAATGTTTGTTTGGGGTTTTTCCCCAGGGGGCCCATTGCTGCAGCATTTTTATTTGGTTGTTTTTGGGGGTTCAGGAGATGTGCCTGATGTTAACTCACCCCAAGTTCTTTTTCCTCGAGTTTTTTGTTTTGTGGGTTTTGGGCCCCCCTTGACTGTATTTTCCATCTCCCGGTTTTTTTCCCCTTCCCCCAATCCTCTTGACTTTGCACTTTTTGGGGATTAAAACTCCAGGAGCCAGTTGCTGGCCCGGTCTGAAAGCCTGTCCAGATCCCTTTGTATTTTCGCCGGGGCCCTTCGATCAAATGAACTCTTCTCTTTAAAACTTCACGCCCTCTGCAAACGGGGACCCCTCGGAGTTTTTTTCTTCCGTCTTTGTGGGTTCACAAATCCCAGAAACGGGCCGGGTTTTTCCTTTGGGGACTGACCCCTGGGGGCCCCGCGGGGTCACAGGTCCCCACAAATAAAACCTCGCCACGTCCATTACTCGCTGCTGTTTTCTGACAAGTATTCCCTGATCCATTGCGTCCCTTTTCCCTGTTATCCTGCTTGGTCCCCCATTTTTTGGTTTTAATCTCTTGTTTTTGGTACTGTTTTAAAACCCCCCTTTTTGCAGCCCAAGAAAATGCAATCCACCCCCCCTCTCTCTCTTTGTCTTACTGCTGCACCAGTCATAGAACTCCTTTTGGTTTTTTGCACAGGATTTCCCATCTCTAAAAACCTTTTGTTGGCCTGTGGTGATGAGATCTTTCCCTTTTTTAGATGTTCCCCAATTCTTTTCCGACAATTTTTCCATGATTTTGCTTTGCTTTTAATGTCATGACACTGGTCTGAAATTTTAGTGCTTCTTTTTTGTCTTTTTTTTTTAAAAGTTTGGGGAACCACTTTTTTGTTTGTTTTCCGTCCCTTTCGGGGAAAATTTTCCCTTTCTCGATAGATGTATTGAATATTTTTTGTTATGGGGTTAACAAAAAGGCCTCTCCCTCCCCTCAGGCCCAGGGGAAGAGATTTTTTTGGGCCCCATTGCCTTTCAGGTACCCTAGTCCTCAAAAAGCCTCTTCACTTTTTTCCCTGGGTTTGTGTTCTGTGCCCAGAAAATTTGGTGGTGTACCCACCTCTCCGTTTTTCTGGGCCCTTCTGTCCCCTTTGGGGAAACACTTCTTTGAATTTTCTTGTTGAGTTCCCCCAAATACTTCACGGTCATTTTTTTGTTGTTTTCCCCCTTTTCCCTTTCCCTTAACCTGATTACCTGGTCCTTGACGGTTTTTTTCTTCCGTTGTGGCTGTTTAAAAAAAGTTTTGGGGTCGGGAGATTTTGGCTTTGCTTGCTATGTCGTTTCCATATTGACGTTGGGGCCCCTTCTTATCTGTGCATATTCGTTTCTGGCTTTTTTTTAGGGGACTCCCTCTCCTTATTCCCCGGGGGTCCTTTCCCTTTTTATATTTTTTCCCATTCCCAAAGGCCACTTGGTTTTTGCCCCCCTTTGCATTTTGGTGAACCATGGGCTCATCCTGGCTTTTTCATTATTCCTTTCCCCTTTTTTGGGGTACAAACCTCTCCTCGCCTTCTTGACATTGTTGCGGGGATTTTTATCTTTCCTTTAACTGGTTCCCCCCAGTTCTCGCCCCACTGAACCTCATTCAGGAATTTCCCTCATTCCTGTGTAGCCCCCTTTCCGGGGTAGTTTGGTTTCATTTGTCCTTGCCTTCCTGCTTTCCCCCCCCAAATTGAAAGCTTACTGTGTATTCGAAGCTAAAAAACCACTTGACGCGGGCCCCCAAGGGGTTTTTCATATGTGAAGCCCTCAATATCGCACTACTCAAGTTAAATACAAGTCCGTTTTGCTGTTCACCCTCTCCTCTCTCTCTTGTAGTACCCCTTACGTGTTGGTACATGAATTTTTTCCATTTACCACCCCCCAACATTTTAGCCCTCATGTATTTTGGCCCCCCATGTGGCTTAAGTTCCCCCTTTCGTCTCCTTGGGGTTTTTAAAGTCCCCCAATGATAAGGAGCTTTTTGCCCGGGAATGCATGAGCTCTTCGGCCATTTGCGGGCCCAGTGTGTAAACCCTTTGCTCTTTTTGCTTCGTATACTTTTTGCCTTGGCCCCCTGCTGTTTGTGGGGGGTTTTTATCATCACTGCAATTATCCCCCTTGGGACCCCCGGAGTAAAGCGTCCCCGTTTAGGGTAATCACTTTCTTCCCCGCTGTCCCCTCTCTCCCCCTCATAAAAATTAAACCCGGTTTTTGGATAAATTTTTTATATCCCGGTTTCCCAAAAGGGGGCCCTGTTTCCGGGTGTAATGGAAGCAAAAAAAACACAGCAGAAAAAGTTTAACTTATATTACCCTTTTCACCAATTTAAAACAGCAATTTGCAAAATATGTACAGTGAAAAGTATAGTGAAACTCCTCGGTAAGCAAGGAGAAATAAAAGCCAAGTTTAGCGGGACCGTCCCTTCAACCAGCTCTAAAAGGGGAAAAAGAAAAGGGCAAAACAGGAAAAAGGGGTTTACCACATAACCTTGCCATTCCCAAAACCATCTTCTTATTGGCTAAAAAACCTGGTAAACTAGTTGAAGGGAGGGGGGGCCCCATCATCAATCTTAGAACCCATGGTTCGCTGGTTGGGGGGATCCCTTTTAAATGAGGGTGTTACTGCCCCGGGAATTTAAAAGGTTACGTACTTTTTGCATCCCCACCCCCCCAACCCCGAGAAGGGCTCGGATTAGGTGCCACCCCCGGGTGGAAACTTTGCCGCCTTTGGCACAAAATAAGGGGGACCCCCTTTTCCTCTCCCCCATCCAATCTTAGTTTGAGCTCAGCTTTTCTCGTGCCCCCAAACCCAAAACCCCTAAAGTTAGAGTGGGGACAGCAGCAGACAGGTAGCATAGGCCCAAAGAAAATAGGCGGACGGTACCCCGCACCCCCTCACAAAAAAAAACCCCACCCCGGGGGGAAAAAAAGGGAAAAAGAGCTTTAAAAGGGGGTTACCACAAAAAAACTTTCCAAACCTAAATAAAATATTATACCTAGTTTTAGAGTCTGCCAACATTTTTTCTTTGCGGAAATATTTTTAAAAGGGAAAATTTTTTTATAGGGCTGCAGCCTTAGCGTCCAGGCATAAGCCTTGTGTTGTGGTTTTTCCCTTTGGTTGGGGGATTAAAATAGAGGTTTGTGATCATGTAGACTGTGACCCCCCTGCGATGTCTGGCCCAAAATAAACATCGAAATGCTCCAAAGCCATACCAGCTCGGGGGCCCTTTTTTTTCCAATGGTAGGGGTTAAGCCCTTGATGTGGCGGGAAATTTTGGCTGAAAAATATGTACAGGCTGAAAACCCCTTTTTCCCGATTTTGAAATTTTGTACTCCCCCAAACCCCAAGCTCAAAGCTCAACCTGTAAGGGGAAAAAATGTTTGGGGGAAAGTCTGGAGACAAGGAATTGGTGCGGGAAACAATAATCTTTTTGCTTTATTAAAAGCAGTTTTTACGGGTCTGGGGGCCCAATTTAAAAGGGAAAACTTTGTGATTTGGTAAGAGAGGTAAGAGGGGCTCCCCAATTTTTCCTGGGGAAATTTGTTACGGGAATCTTCTGAAAAACCCTATATGCCTGGGAAAACTTTGAAGAGTTTTCCTATCATGGGAACTGGATTTTCTTTAATAGAAAGAACTTTAGCGGGGTTTAGGGTGCAATTTTTACCAACCACTTCAGGGCCCTAAAAAAAGTGGCAGGGGGCCGGGCCCAAAAAAAGATTTGAAAAATTTAAAATGTTAAATGGGAAACTCTTAAAGGTCTAAAAAAAGACCCTTTAAATTTCTAAGTAGGTGTTGACCCCAAAGTATCGGGAAAACCACAACAATATCATCTAGGTAGGGCTGCCGTCCCTTTTCAAGTCCTTTAATACCCTGAGGAAAAATTTTTTGGAATGAAGTGGGGGAATTTTTCTTTCCCGAAGGGGGTAACTGTATTTTGATAATGCCCTTTCCGGGAATTAAAAAGGGCAGAAATTTCCTTCCCCTTTATCTGTCAAAGGTACCTTTTGTAGCCTTTAAGGAGATCTAATTTGGAACAAAAAGTAGCTTCCCCCACAAAGTCATTTCCCGTCACCCGACGAGGAAGAGGGAAAAGCACCCTTGAAATTTTTTGGGACCTCTTTCATTTTTCGGTTGTTTGTACAACATACAAAAACCTCCATCACCCTTCTTCAAAAGGGATGCACGGTAAAGCCCATGGACTAGAGGGACTCCCCCAAACCTAAACCTTTGCTTTAACAAAAATTCAAATTCCTGCTGAAGTACCCTTTTGTTTTTTCAGGATTAGCTCTGTGGGGGGAAAGATTTTAAATTGGGTTTTTTGATTTTTCCCAATCTGCCATGTTTAAACGTAACGAAACATTTTTTCGGCACATCCAAAAAAATATTAGGTTTAGGGACTGTAGAAGCTCCTTTAAAAATTTGTTGCTTGCATTTCAGATAATTCCTCAAAAAAGGGCTAGGACCCTTGGGAGGACAAAAAATTTGAAAGTTTAATTTTAAATTTTTCAGAGATGGGTTTCAAAGAGTCAGGGGTCGTCCTAGGGGAAGGGGGACGGAGTCATTACTGGGATTTTATCGGGTGTAGGGGGAAGGGTTTTTTAAATTGTTTAAATGTAAAAAGTTTTATTTTTTGGGAGGTTTATCAATGGGAGCTCCACAAAATTTTTTTTCAGATTTTTCAACTTAAAATCTGCATAGGCCCCGAAAATTTTGCTTTCAAGGGGTGGCTAGTATGGGTTTCCCTCCCCCAAAACACCTTGTCCCCTTGGATGGAAGGAGCGGAATTGTGCATTTCTGTCAATTACCTCTGTTTCATTTTTAATTTGCCTGTTTTGGTTAGCCTTGGCAAACTGACGGCCACCTGCAACCTTGAAGAGGGTTGTAGA
Organism: Cherax quadricarinatus; assembly: GCF_026875155.1. NCBI lineage: Eukaryota > Metazoa > Arthropoda > Malacostraca > Decapoda > Parastacidae > Cherax > Cherax quadricarinatus. Next base: position 14,391,830 of record NC_069402.1, read on the forward strand.
GTTTTGGGAGTAACGTTTTTCCCCCAAACCACCCTTTTTTGGGAGCACCGAAGGGGAAACCTCGTACATTGTGCCCAACGATCAGCTAAAACGGACTACCCCCTGTGGGACTCTTGACCCGTCTTTCGTATGAGAACAGAAAAAAAGGGGTATTTGTTTTCACCCCAAAGTCTGTGGGAAAAGTGCATCCCAAAAATTTTTCTCATTTGTTTTTAATTTTCTGATAAAAAATTTTTCCCAAAGGGTCCCTTTGGGGGGACTGGGGATGATGGGCAGTGGTAAGTTGTGGATTATCCCTAACCTATTTAAATTTCCCCTAAATGCTTTGGCAGTAAAGTTAGTCCCTTTGGATCACTTTGAATAGTTCTAGGAATGCCAAAAACAAGAAATGAATTTTTTTTAAAAGCTTTGAGTTTTCCCTTTAGTTTTAAATTTTTTTAAGCAGGGGAAAATTTGCTTCAGGGTACTGGTTTTTTTTTATCCATAATCGAAAAAATAAATATGATTTCCAGACTTTGACCTGGGTTTAGGGGAACCTACCCCAATTTAAAAAAAATTAAAATCTGAAAAAAGGTTCTCCATAAAAAAGGTTAGGTTGGAGAGGTGCAGGTTTTTAGGGAAAATTTTCCGGTTTTCCCCAATTTTGCTGAATTTCGGAACCCCTAAAAATGATTCTTCCATCTTTTTTAATTTTGGCCAAAAAAATTCTTTTTTTTGTGATTCTATACAAGGTTTTTGAAATTTCCCTTTAAGTGCCCCTCAAAAGGGCCGTATTATGAGCTTTATTTAATATTTGAGGTTTAAATTGGGTTTGGGAACCACTAACCTGTCATCCCAAATTCCCGGGCCCCTTTCTATCCCCTTACCAGTCTCAGTGCAGGTTCAAAAATTGTTTTTAACTTCATATTGGGCTGGATGCCCCAAAGAGGATTTCCCCCATGGCTCCCCTGAAAAAAAAGCAAATTTTTAAAAAAGGGTCCCTTTCTTTGTTCCGGGGGAAAGGGGCAGTCCCTGGGGCCCTGTCCTGAAACCCTGGGAATGGGGAAGGCTTGATGGGGTCTTTTCACTTGATTTACGAGGCTCGGCCTGTGTCCCTCTTTAAAACAACGGGGCCCTTTTCCCCGAGATCGGGTCGTCCAAGGATAGGTCAACATTCTCTCCAGCAAACCCTTGGGTTGTTGCCCGAGTTAGGGCCCAAAACCCCGGGGGAAAAAATTAATCATTATGGGTTTCGGACACGAATAACTTTAGAAAAGTTTTTAAACCAGAAATAACAGGGCTCTTTAGGGGGAAACCCTTTTTTTGAGACCCCCACAGTCAAGTTCCCCCAGTTTAATATTTCACTGTACATAAAATTTTTTGAAAAGGAACAGAATATATAGCTCCTCCAAAGTTCCAAAAAAAACAAAAGGAAAATTCAAAGAAGTATTCTCTGAAAGGGGTTTAATATTCCTTCTCTTACAAGGGGGGCAATTGCTCAGTATCTCTAAAGGTCTTTTCTTTAGGGTTTTTTCTGAAATTTTCCTGAAGGGAAATTTGGGCTTTTTTGCAATAATTTAAGGGGGCCCTACCTTTTTACTTCTTTGGGGACTGTTACTAGGGGTATTAAAGGTTTTCCCAATGGGTTGGGGTTTATGGGGGCAGTTTGGGATGGATGTTGGGCCTACTTTGGGGTTTCCGAGGAAAACAGACGACGGCTTGCCCTTTTTCTTCCCCGTTTTACCCTTGCAAATGGTGTCGTTCTGGTGGTGTCTCTCGGTTAATTTGTCGAGATGAAACCCTGGTAGTTTGCCTCTCCCCAGGTGGGGCCATATGTTTTAGAAGCGTGGTACCCGGTGAATTAGTTGGCTGACGTAGACGTTCTCCCCCCGGCTGGCACTTCATTTCCCCAAAGGTTTTATGATCTCTTCCTTCCATGCCAGGCTGTTGAAAAGAGGGGAGGGGGCCGCTCGGGGCAAGGAGCGGTTTTGTTTTGGGAAAGGGATCAGCCAACTTTGGGGGGCCTCCAATGCAAATGGTTAAATCACGTCCTGCAGAAAGACTCGAACCTTTGGTCCCCCAGAAATCCAGCAGGTTATCAATAGAATTTAAACTTTCACCCCGCTCCTCAAAGTTTGAGACACCACTTGCTTTTACCAGTTGGGTTAAAAAAACTTTGGTTTGCTGTTCACAAAAGTCCACTTTGGGGGTTTACCCCAAACTGCCCCCCCGGGGTTAATTTAAAATTTTTTTTCCCATATTTGGCTTGGGGGACATGTATATGCTCCCAAAAACTGTGGTCTTCACTAATTGATAATCAGAAAATTCAGGTATTTAATACTGATGTTAAAAATTCCCGTTTCCCTTACTCAATTTAAAGCTGTATGAAACCAAAAGATGCCCCAAAGCGTTCCGGCCCCCTCAAGGGGTTGAGGGCCCGATTTTTTGAAAAAACTTTCGAAAAATTTCTCGGTTCGGCCTCTTTAAGGGGGGGAAAAAGCTGTAATGCTTTTTGTAAAATAAAATCATTTAAGAATGCGAAAAAATGCTCCTTTCTTTTCCCATCTATTCTTCCCTTGCGAATGCTCTCTGTTCCCCAGTTTGCTCAAAAATTGTTTTTGCCAGCTCAAGTGCCAACGACGGAAAAAAAACCCTGAGACAACCCCGCTGCACATTTTGACCTTTTTTCTCCGGGAGGTTGTTTCATCTTCCTCCCGCGAGAACATAGGAAGGGGTTTTTTCCCTAGCTTTTCCCTAGGGGGGAGGAGTCTGAAGTGCCATCTTTCTTCTATAAATTTTGTCAGCAATCGTGAAAAGCAGTTGCCAAGCTGTTTAGAGTGGTTTGCATTTTAAAGGCAAAAGGAAAAGAGCAATTTTTTCAACAACGCTTTTAGGGACAATTTTTGGTAGGTTTTTGCAAAAATAAAATGCCGAACAGACGTCTGGGTCGTCTAGGTGGCTAAGTTATTCGCCCAAAGCACAGTACGATTGCCCAAAAATTTTCCCCCAAAGTTAAAAAGTTAATTTGCAGGGAAAACGCTTGCTATGCAAAGTACGATTGCGGGAATTTTGCAAAAACAAGCAAAAACCGGGGGCAAAATTCTCCACACCAAACAGGCTAGTAACAACCCGGGCATGAAAAAATTTTTAAAGCAATGCCAGACGCTACCTGTTTTTGAAGATTTACCGTTTTTTGAAACGAGGGACACCGAAAAGCTAGGAGCGGGGCTGTTGAAAAGATCACACAAAAAGCAAGGCTGATCATAACAAAGCAAATGAAAACGCAAAATTTTAAAACAATGCCAGAAGCAAGTGAAAAATGTTCCCGTCCCGGGTTCACCCTAAATCAACCCTTTCTCTAAGTCCCGTTTCCGGGCGGCCCCCATATTTTCATCCCGGATTCAAAAAGGGATGTTATCCCGGGTGTAAAGGGGGGCCCAAAAAAAAACACAGCGAAAAAATTTAGTTTTTATTAAACCTTCACCAATTTTGAACAAACAATATGTACACTATGTACAGTGTTTAAATATAGGCACTCAAAGGTAAGCAATGCAGAAATAGAAACACAAAATAGGCCCCCCGGGCTCAACCCGCTCTAGAAAGGGGAAAGGGGCAAGGGCAGAAGGGGGAGTGGTTTTCCCCACATAACCTCTCGATTTCCAAACCCTTCTTATTGGCTAGGGAACCCGGTCACTAGTTGAACGACGGGGGCCCCCTCATCAACTCTTAGGGAACCTGGTTGCTGGGGTTGGGGGAGATAGCCTTGGTTTAAAAAAGGGGTGTACATGCGCCAAAAATAAGGTTACATATTTTTTGCATACACAATCAGCAATGCCACTCCTCCACCCCTCCCCCTTTTCCTTTTTGTCTTTTCTCCCGGATTTTGGTTTTGCCCCTGGAAAAAATGGCCTCTGGGTTTTATACCTTTTAAGCTTGGGTTTTTGTGTCGCTTTTGATGTTGGTTTAGCCTCTTTGACTCTTTCAGCCCCCTCCCACTTGTTTGTTTTTCCATCAGGTTTGTGTCCCTACCCTTTTGTTTCCTTTTTCCCCCACTGGGGATTTGGGGGGGGGCCAGTGGGGGGGGGAGAAACCCAGTAGCTACTGTGGGATTCTATTTGGGTTTGGGGGGTTTGGGGGGAAGGGTGGGGTATGGGTTGTATTTTTGTGTTGGGTGGTGTTGTTTGGTTGTGGGGTTTTGGGTAGTTGTGTGTGTGCTTGCCCTTGCTGCCCTGTTCTGCTCTGATGACCTCTGTGGTTCCATCCCTTTTCCCTTTCCTATTTTCCTTTTTGCTTTTTTTTCCTCTCCCTCAGCTGCTGTCTCTCCCGTTTGTGTTCTGTCTCTGCTGGGAAAAACCTTTTTTGTACTCTTCGAGCTTTTCAATCGTGGTTTTCTTGGAAGGGGTCCCCGTTCCCCACTCTTTTGTCCTGAGAATCAGGGTTGATCAGTCGGTTTCTCCCCTTTAAGTACTCACCCCTTTTTTTTTGAAAATCTTCATTTTCGTCCTGTCTTTCCCCCTTTTTCAGTGATGAAATTTTTCAATTCCTTTTTTTTCTTCCCGCCGTCTTTTTGTGTGTGTCCTTTCCTCTCTCTCCCCAAGCCCCCTGGGATAATCCCTGATTTTGCCCTTTCCTCCCCCCATTGGCCCCCTCCCCCTGTGACTCTGGTTCCTGTCTGTATTTTGGTCATTTTCTCCCTTGATTTTTCCAAATGGCTTTTTGGGAGCCTGGTTTGCCTAAGCTTTGGGCCCATGTCCCCCTCCTTTTGAAACCCTTGGGTCTTCCCCTTTCCCCTCCCCGGCCCCTTTTTTTGGAGGCTTTATATGACCTTAAACATTAAATTTAATTTCCTTCCTTCCCGTTCCAAACCTCTCAGCTTCGTATGGTGGGGTCTTCTCTGGTCACTACCCCTGGACTTGCTTTAGGCCCGTTTACCCCAAAATTTAGGACCTTTTTCCCCGGCTACTGCAGTTTAAAAATTGTTTCCCCCCAATTCTTCGTCTTTCCCTTTTCCAACCTCTTTTCCCATTTCCCCAGAGAGTTTTTTCTCCATTTTTTTAGAAAGCTCTCCTAATTTTCTCTCCCATTCTTGCTCTATCTTTTTCCACTTTCTCCCCCTCCATTCCTCCCCACCCGTTCCATTGTATTGATTTCCCCGATTCCTGTGGTTTCCCCAACCCTTTTTTTTTTGTTTTTAGTGAAAAAGAGAGGGGAAAGAGGGAAAAAAAAAAAGGGGGGGGAGAGTTTAGAGAGAGGGAGAGAAAGAGGAGATGGGGAAAACCTAGAAGGAGGGGAAAAAGGAAAAAAGGGGGGGAAAGTGAGAGAGAGGGAAAAAGGGAAAAGAGAGGGGGGAAATGACATGGGGGGAAAAGAGAGGGGAGAGAAAAAAAGAGGAAGAGAGAGAGGAGAGGGAAGGGGAAGAGAAGGGGAGGGAGAGCGGGGGGAGAGAGGAAAAGGAAAAGAGAGAAAAAAGTAGAGGAAGAGAGGAAGTGAGGAGTAAGAGAGAGAGGGTTTTGAGAAAGGGGAGAGAGAGAGAAGAGTAGAGAGGGGAGAGAGAGGGAGGAGAGAGGGAGAGAAGGGGAGAGGAGAGGGGAAAAGAGAGAGAAGAGGGAGAGGAGAAGAGGGGGAGAGAGAGAGAGGAAGGGGAGGGGGAGGAGAGGGAGAGAGGTGGGGGGGGAAGGAAGGGTTTTGAGGGTCACTTCACGGAAGGGTGAAATTGTATATGGTGTTGTGTGTGTGGTCTGGTTTTGTGGGGTATACCCTTTTTTTTTTTTTCACCTAATTGTGGTTGAAGGGGTCGGCTTGCTCCTGGCCCCCCCTCTTTTACTGATCCCCCTACTGGATCCCCCTCTCTCTGGGTTCCTTTAGCTTTATCATATTTTTTCCCTTTTTAAAACTATATATGGTTTTTCCCGATCCACTACTTCACTTGCTAGGGTATTCCACTTTCTGGGCAAAATTATGGGCTGAAGAAATACTTACTAACGTCCCTGTGACTCGTCTGAGTCTTCGCTTCCCGTTGTGACTCCTTGTCCCTGTGTCCCCTCTCTGGAAAAAACCTATTCTGTCACCTTGGCTTTCCCCGCCCGTATTTGTATGTCGTTTTCATGTCTCCCTGACCCTTTTGTCCTCCAGCGTCGTCGGGCCGATTTTTTCCCCCTTTAAACCCCTTTTCCTTTGTGACATTCCCCTTTAGCTTGGGAAAGCCTTGTTGCCAAAAACCCTTGTAAATTTCCCCCTAACTTCTTGACGTGTTGACCCGGGGTGGGTTCCAGATGGTGCTGAAAACTCCCGTTTGGGGCCAACATTTCACGTGTACAGTGTCTTGAACGATTCCTTTTTTTAGGGATCGGAACGCTATTCCCCAAAGGGTTTTCAGGGCCCGTTTTGCTGCCCGGGGTTATTTGGGGTTTTTGTGTGCCCCCGGTGATGTGCTTTGGGGGTTATGGTCCCCCAAGGTTTTTTCTCCCTGAGGAGGTCTGTAGGGCTTTGTCCACCTAGCCCATTTCTTGGGTTTCGGTTTCTTTGCCCCTCCCCCAAACTTTTATTTACTTTGCATTTGGGGTGGGTTTGAAAATTTGAGAAGGGCCCGTTGCTGGACCACATGTCCAGCCTGTCCCGGTCTCTTTGCAGGGCCCCCTCATCCTCCCTCCGATTTAATTTTTTTCATTTTAAAATTCACGTCTTTTGGGGAAAGGGACATTTTAGAGGGTTTTTTCCCTTCCCTCCAAAGCGTTTTACATTATCCAAAAAAAAAGCATGGTCCTAGAAAACTGACCCCGTGTGGGGGCCCCCTCCCTAACGGCGCCCCCCTGTTTTTACCCCTTCACGTACCTTGGGCTCGTTGCTGCCCCCCTGTCAGTTATTCCCCTTTTTCCTTTTCAAAGGCCCTTCCCCTTTTACGTTTCGCCTGATCCTCCAGCTTCTTTCCCCCTAAACTCTTTTTGGGGAACTGTGTCAAAGGCCTTCCTGATGTCTAGGAAAAAGCAATCTACCCACCCTTCTCCCCTGTGTCTTAATTCTGTTACCCTTTTCATAAAACTCCAGGAGGTTTTTGATACAAGTTTTTCCTTCCATGAACCCATGCTGGTTTTCATTTAAAAATCTTGTTTTCCCTTTTCCCGGTGTTGACCACTCTCCTCCTGTAATCCCTCCTGTTTTTCACACAAAACCATGTCAAAGGGAAAAAGGTTGTAGTTTTGTTCGGTTTTTTTTTCCTTTTTAATATAGGGGGCTACATTACTGTCTTTCCCTTTCTCAAAGGGAGTTTCCCAGTTTCAAGGGATGTGTTGAAGATTGGGTTAGAGGCTGCACAGCATCTCGCTCCCTTTTCAAAGGGCCCAAAGGGGAGATGTTGTCCCGGTCCCCTCGCCCTTTTAGGTGTCAAGGTCACTTAAGAGCTTCTTACCTCCTCCCCAAATTGTTATATGTCAATTTAAAAGCTTGTTTTGGGAATTTCCCCCTTGATGTTCCCCTTTTGTGCTGTTTTCCCCCAGCCCCTTTCCCGTCTCTACTGTAAAAAAATTCCTTAAATCTCTGTTTAGCTCCCTTTACATACCTCCCGTTTTTTCTTGTGAGTTCTCCCCCTTTGTCCTTTAAACTGTCACCTGGTCTTTTACTTTTTGTCTTCCTCCTGATGTGGCTATACAACAGTTTCGGGGGTCAGTCTTGATTCTCGATGCTTGTCATTTTTTATACTGTCGCTGGGCCCCCCCTCCCCCTTTCCCGGGGCATACTCATTCGGGCCCCTGCGACTGATCTCCCTATTTTTGTCTGGGCTTTTTTGGGTTTTCCCAGGGGTTTTTTACCCCTTTTGCTTTCTATGTATGTAATTTATGTAAAAAGTCTTGTGTATACCTGAATTTAAATTACTTACTTTTTGGGTTATTCTGTAATTTTTTTCCCTTCTCTATTGCACTTTGGGTTTTGCCTCCTTCACCGTGGGTAAACCGGGGTCGTTTCCCGGTCTTCCCTTGTTACTGTTGCCCTTGGGGGAAAAAAACCTTTCCCCTGCCTCCTTTCATTTTTTTGTTAAATTTTCCCTTTTCATTTTTCGGGTTTTCCTTTCCAGTTCTCTGTCCCCCGGGGGCCCCCCCGCAGGAAAGTTCTTCAAACCCCATGTAGTCCCCTTTTTTAGTCAGGGTTTCCATTCAACTCCTTTTATTCTCTCCATTGCGTTTTACTTGTATTCAAAGACAGAAACCCCATGGTCGCTAGCTCCTAGGGGACTCATACTTTAAAGGGCCCCAATATTTGAGCTCCCCGGGTGAACACAACCCAATTTGCTGGTTCATCCTCCCTTTCACTTGGAGTGTTTCCCTTTAAAATGTTGGGTGCATTTAGGTTTTTTCCCGCACCCCGTCCAACTTCCCGGCTCTCCCCGGTTTTGGGCCCCCCTGTGGGTCCCGGTTTTCCCCGTCAAAAAATCCCTGTGGTTGAAAAACCCCCCAAAAACCAGCAACTTTGCTCTGCTGGAAATGAAACTTTCTTGCCACCTCAGCAAGTGGTCCACCATTGCTCTGTTGCTTTTTTAAATTCCTCTCCTTGGCCCCCTGGGAGTTCTGTGGTGGGGTTTACATCCCCGCCCAAAGACCACTTTGTGTTCCCAGACTGAAATGTACCTTTTAAAGTGTCTTTTCCCCCGTTCATCTATTCCTTCCATTTTTTTCGAATTTCCATCTGTTTTTTACGAGCAGAGCAACCCCCCCTCCCCCCCCGCCCCCTTTTATCTTCCTCATGATCTGGTTTTCCTGGTGGGAGTTGATCTGTTAAATTTTCTCCATGAGTTTTTTTTCTGTAATGCTTGATGTCTGGGGACTTCTCTTTTTTCTTTCTTGCCCCCTTCCTCTGGTTTTTTGTTAAAACCATCTGATTTTTTTTCACCAAAACCCTTAAAAATTCTGTTTAATACTGTAACTGTGGTGCGGGGGGGGGTGGAAAAAAGAGGAAAATTGGGTGTGTGATGGTTGGTTTGGATTGTTCAGTTACTTTGGGGGGGTCTTTGGGTGGATTTCCTTTTGCAGGTGTTTTGGGGGGTGCCCCTTTTCCTTTTTAAATTTTATCCCGGGTTATTCTGCTTCCTTTTTCATTTCCCCCCCGTTTCTCTTTTTTGTTTTTGGAAATCCCCTCTTTTATTGTCTTCCTTTCGTCTGTGTTTTTGTCTCGAACGAGGTTTAAAAACACTCCGGGGGAAATCCCGCTTGCCTCTCAGCCCTGCTTTTCCTGCAGGTCTTTGGGTTTGGGGTTTTTACTTGCCCTTTAAAAATTTTCTTTGAGAGGGCCGAAATTTCCCTTTTTTTTTGTGAAACCCCCCCCAATTTTTCCCAAAAATTTTTCCACCCGGGGCATGGCCCCCTTTGCCTATCACATTCTGATATCTTCAATCGCTTTTTTTCTCCTTGGGTTTCTTTCCTCATAAAATTTCCCCCTTTTGCTTGTCTAGCCCTAGACAAAACCCGGATCTCTCCCTTTCCACCCCCCACGTGACTCCCATTTCATCCCCTTTATGTGTTTTTGGGTTTCCCTTCCCCTGGAGGTTCCTTTTCCCTTTGCCTTTCCCCAGTTATGGCCCCAAGGTTCTTGGTTTATCCTTTCCGGCCCCACCCGGGGTCCTGGCCCCCCAGGGATCTGGTAAGGTCCTTGACATGTCCTAGGGCCTTCCCAAGTCTTCCAACCTTTTTTTTGTCCTTTGGGTGCTCCCCGTCTTTTTTTTTGGCCCCATGTGGGTTTGACAGGACCCCCTGCATACAGTTTGGTTTTTCCCTGCTTCCCTTTAGACCTGTTTTTCTGTGTTTGATGTAGCCCTTGCCCATGCTATTCTGTAATTTTCTTTGTCTCTGTGCTGTTTCAGATGTCTAGCTCCTCTTCTTTAAACTTCTATCTTGATTTCTGCTGCGTGGGGCCCGTTGTTCCCCCTTCTGCATTCTGCTGCTAACCCCCTTTCCCTTTTTTTTTCCAGCTATCTAGTCTTCCCTTTCCCCCTTTTTCTCCTTTTTTTGAGCACTAAACCCCTCAAATTTTCCCTCCCAGATTTGTCCTTGGAAACCGCTTGGGCCTCTCCCGGGTTTGGGGGGGGGGGAATTTGTGGTTAGGAGAGGGTTTGGGTGGTTTTGGGGGAGGGGGGGGGATGGTTATTGGAGGGGGTAGAGATAGTTGGGGGAAGGGGGGTTTGATGGTTTGGGGGGAGAGAGGGGGATGCCAAAGGTTATGGGGGGAGGGGGAGGATGGTTATTTGGAGGGGGGGGAGGGAAATTGGGGGGGTTAGCGGTTTGGGGGGGGGTTAGGGGGGTTTGGGGGGGGGTAGGTGGCCCCCAAGGGGGGAGGTGGTTAGGGGAAAAGGGGGGGAGGTGGTTTTGGGGAAAGGGGGGGGGGGTTTCGTGTTTGTGTCAAGTTGGGTTTTTGTCAAGTGGTGGGGGTTTTGTGGGTTGTGTGTGTGTGTGTGTGTGTTTTGCGTGTTGTGTGGAAATTTTTGGTTTTTGTGGTGTGTGTTTTTTGTGTGGTGTGTGTATTTGGGGGTGTGTTTGGGGTGGTGTGTGGGTGTGGTGTTTTGTGGTGGTGGGGTGTGTGTGGTGTGTTGTGTGTGGTGGTGTGTGTTTTGGGTGTGGGGGGGTGTTTGTGTGTGTGTGTGGGGTGTGTATGTTTGGGGTGTGTATATGTGGTGTGTGTTTTGGGGTGGTGTGGGGTGTGTGTGTGGTTGTGTGTGTGTGGTGTTGTGTGTGGTGTGGGTTGGGTGTAATATATTGTGTGTGGTGTTTGTGTTTGTGTGTGTGTGTTTGTATTGGGTTTTTGTTTGTTTGTTGTGTGTGTTTTGGGGAGGGGTTGGCATGTATGTGTGTGTGTGTGTGTGTGTGTGTGTGTGTTGTGTGTGTGTGTGTGTGTGCATGTGTGGGGTGCATGTGTGTGTGCATGTGTGTGTGTGTGTGTGTGTGTGTTGGTTTTGGGGTGTGTGTGTGTATTTTGTATGTGTGTTTTTGTGTGTGCTTTTTGCTATTCAAGTGGGCCCAACAAAAGAAACCTGTTTCACCTAGTGTGTGGTGTGTGCATTTTTTTTTTTTATGAAAAAAGTCCTTTTTCCCACGTATGTATACATATGTATTGCTATGTACCCCATCTCTGGTTTTCCCCCCCGTACTGTCTTAACATTTAAAAATTTATTCAAAAAAAAATTTCACTGGGGTTCGCCCATATGGCCCTACCTCTTAAAATTTTATTAAAAACCCGTAAATTTTGCTTTTTTCTAAATTTTGAATTTGCTCGAGGGGGGGTGACCCCAATTCAGCTAGAGGGCAGGTATTATTTACCCCCCCTTTCAACTCAAACTAGGTGAATATTACTTTTGGCTGGCAGTGGGTAATGGTTTCGGGTCTGTCCTGTTTCCCCGAAAAGTTGAAGATGTTTGATGCTTCTCGGTAATTTTTTTTCCCCTAATTCCCGTATGGGACTATAGTCTTAAACTTTCTAATTTTTTCACCAATCACGGGTTTTTTTGACACATTATCATATCTCTTTTTCTTCCCCCGGTCTTGGTCCCCAATTATTCTTCAAATACCCCCCTGCGTTATTTTTGGAAAAATATTTAGGCCTGACCCCAACCGTTCACCCTTCCAACGGCCCCCACTAACACCCCAGCCCCTATTTCCTTTTTTTTTCTTTTTGTGATCACTTATATTTCCCTTTTTTCGGGGCCCTTTAAAATGATTAAAATGCACTGTTTTGATGCACAGCCAAAATCCCCCACTTATTCCCTTTTTGGCAATTTAGAAAATTACCCCCAAAAAACGAAACCCAAACCCCGGGGACTCCCCCACGAAATGTGAGTGTGTGTGTGTTTTTTGGGGGTGGGGGGTTTTTTTGTGGTGTGTGTGTGTTTTGTGGTTTTTGTGTGTGTGTTGTGGGGTGTGTGTGTGTGTTTGTGTGTGTTGTTTAAATTACCTAATTGTACTTTACCCCAATTGTGGTTGCAGGGGGGCGAGGGCTAAACTCCCGGCCCCGCCTCTTCAATGATTTGTACTAGGTCCCCTCCCTCTCTGCTTTTTTAGCTTTGTCATTACCCCTTCTTAAAACTATGTATGGTTCCCGCCTCCAAATTTCTTCACTTGCTAGGTTTTTCCACTTCCTGACGGGTCTATGACTGAAGAAATACTTCCCAAGTCCCTGTGGGCTCGGGCCCCAAATCTTCAGCTTCCAGTTGGATCCCTTGTTCCTGTGTCCCCCCTCGGAACATCCCCATCCCCCCCCCCCTTTTTTATTCCCCCCAAATATCTTGTAGTGTTTTCATGTCTCCCCGACCCCTTTTGTTCCCCCAGTGCGTCGTTCCCATTTCCCTCGACCTTTCCCCTACGACATTCCCTGAGCTCTGGGGGTGCTTTGTTTTTAAAACCCTTTTTTTTTCTCTAAATTCTTGACGTGTTTGACCAGGTGTGGGTTCCGGGGCTGGGTGCCCCGGATTTCTCCAGTATGGGCCTAACATTCACAGTTTTTCGTGTCTTCTTTGTTCCCCCCCCAATCCTTTAAAGATTTGCATTTGGGGAGGTTTTTAATTCGAGAAGCCGTTTCGGACCCGTGTCCGCCTGTCCGGTCTTTTGCAGTCCTGCCTCATTTCCCCATCCCCAAATTTTTTTCTTTTCATAGCTTTTACATCATCTGCGAATAAGGGGGAAATTTCCCGAGGGCTATTTTCCCTTTCCAAACTGTCGTTCGCACATATCAAAAATAGGGACTGGTCCCCAGAAAAATGCCCCGTGGGACCCCCCTCGTCACATGATGTCGGGTGATGCCTCTTTGACTTTTCATGCCACCCCTCCATTTTGTTTGTTATTCATCGCGTTTGTGTACCATACCTTCAGTTTCCTTTTCCAACACTGTGATTTGGGGGGCCAGTGGGGGTGGGGGAAAAACCCTGTAGCATACTGTGGGATTTATGGTTGGGGGTTGGGTGGGGAAGCTGTGGGTAGGGATTGTATTGTGTTTTGGGATGGTGTGATGGTTGTGGGTTCTGAGGATAGTTGTGTGGTGCTTCCCCTTGTGCTCTGTTTGTTGACTGACCTCTGCGGGTTTCCCTCCTTGTCCCCTTTCCTATCTCCTTTCGCTTTTTTGCCTCCCCCTCAGCTGCTGTCTCTTGTTTGTGTTCTGTTTTTGTCTGGGAACACCTTCTTTACCTTCCGGCTTTTCAATCGGGGTTTTCTCTTGGGGATCCTGTTCCGCACTCTTTCTGCCCCTGAGAATCGCTTGATCAGGGGTTTCTCCCCTTTAAGTATACCTTTTCTCTGAAATCTACTTTCTCGTCCTTCTTCTCCCCCTATTTCAGTGATGATTTTCTAAATCTCCTTTCTTTCTTCCTGCCGTCTTTAGGTTGTGTCCTTTCCCTCTCCCAAAACCCATGGATAATCACTGATTTTGCCTTTCCCTCCTCCATTGCCTCCCCCTTCTGGGGCTCGGGTTTCCTGTCTGTATGTGGTCATTTTTCCCTTGTTTTTTCCAGGGCTTTGGTAGCATGGTTGTGCTAAGCATTCGACCTATGCCCCTTCCATCTGCACCCATCTGCTCTTCCCTTCCATCCTGGCCCCTTTTTGCAGGTGATTGCCTTGCATAATTTTATATTTCCTTCCCTTTTGTTCAGCCCCTCGCTCGGGGGTTTCTCTGGTCACTACCCCCGAGCTTGCTTCAGCCCGTTTACCCCAAAATTTTGGACCTTTCCCCCCGGCTACTCAGTTTAAAAATTGTGCCTCCCAATTCTTCGTCTCCTTCTCCACCTCTTTCCCCTTTCACAGAGAGCTCTTTCTCCATTTTTTCGAAAGCTTCCCAATTTTCTTCCCATTCTTGCTCTTCTTTTCCACTGCTCCCCCATCCATTCCCCCCACCCGTACCTTGTATTGCCCTGATTCCTGTGAGTCCCAACCATTTTTTTTTTGTTTTTGGGAAAGAGAGAGAGAAAGAGAAAAAGAAAAAAGGGGAGGAGAGTGAGAGAGAGGGAGAGAAAAGAGAGAGATGGGGAGCCTAGAAGGAGGGGGAAAAGGAAGGAAAAAAAGGGGGAGAAAGGAAGAGGAAGTGAGTGAGAGAGAGGGAAAAGGTTGAAGAAAGTGAGAGGGGGGAGTGAACAAGGGAAGAGAGAGAGAGAGAAAAGAGAAAGAAGAGGAGAGAGAGGGAGAGGAAGTGAGTGAGGGAGAGGAAGAGGAGAGGAGGGAGTGCGAGAGAGAGAGAAGGAGGAGAAGAGAAAGAGTGAGAGGTAAGAGAGGAAGTTTGTTGAGAGTAAGTGAGAGAGAATGAGAGAAAGGGAGAGAGGAGAGAGAGAGAGAGAGAGAATAGAGAGATGTGAGGTAGAGAGGAATGGTGCTGAGGAGAGGTGAGTGAGAGAGAAGAGGAGAGAGCGAGAGAGAGGAGTGAGGAAGAGAAGGGAGAGGAGAGGGGCCAGAGAGGTGGGGGGGAAGGGAAGGGTTAGAGGTTCACTTCACAGGTAGGTGTGAAATCCCTGTTACGTTGGTGTGTGTGTGTGTGTGTCTGTATGTGTGTAACTACCTCAATTTCACTTTATTGTGGTTGAAGGGGTCGGGAACCTCTGATCCTGAGCCCCGCCTCTTATGACTGCGTACTGGATCCTTCTCTCTCCCGCTTGTCTGCTTCATGGTCGCTTATATCATACCTCTTCTTTGTAACTATTTAGTGGTTCCTGCCTCCATACTTCACTTGCTAGGCTATTCCACTTGCTGATCAACTTATGACTGAAGAAATACTTCCTATCGTCCCTGTGACTCGGTCTGAGTCTTCAGCTTCCAGATTGTGGACTCCTTGTCCTGTGTCCCACTCTCTGGAACATCCTATCTCTGTCACCTTGTCTTTTCCCCGCAGTATTTGTATGTCGTTATCATGTCTCCCCAGGACACCCTTCTGCTCCTCCGCCGTCGTCAGTCCGATCTTCTCTTAACCTTTCCTCGTACGACATTCCCTTGAGCTCGGGGGGACTAGCCTTAGTTGCAAACTTTGTACTTTCTCTTAATTCTTGACAGTGCTCTTGTACCAGGTTGGGTTCCTAGGATGGTGATGCATACTCCATTTTGGGCCATAACATACACAGTGTACAGTGTCTTGAACGATTCCTAGTTTAGGTATCGGGAACGCTATTCTCAGGTTTGCCAGGGCCCGTATGCTGCAGTGGTTATTGGTTGATGTGTGCCATTCCGCGGTGATGTGTCTCGGTGTTATGTGTCACCCCAAGGTCTTTTCTCCATGAGTGAGGTCTGTATGTCTTTGTTCCACCTTATAGCCGTTACTCTGTCTGCAGGTCTTCTTTGGCCCCTCCCCAATCTTCATGACTTTGCATTTGGCTGGGATTGAATCGTGAAGGCCAGTTGCTGGACCACATGTCCGCTGTCCAGGTCTCTTTGCAGTCCTGCTCATCCTCCGTCCGATTTATTCTTACTCATCAATTCACGTCATCTGCGAACTGGGACACTTCAGAGTCTATTCCTTCCTCATGTCGTTCTACTCAATATCAAAAAATAGCAATGGTCCTAGAACTGACCCCGTGTGGGGGACCCGCTCTTAACAGGCGCCCACTGTGATACCTCTTCACGTACCATGACTTGCTGCCTCCCTGTCAGTTATTCCTCCTTATCTCCATGCAGTGACCTCCCTCTTTACTCGTGACCGCCTGATTCCTCAAGTCTTCTGCACATAATCTCTTGTGGGGAACTGTGTCAAAGGGCCTTCCTGCAGTCTAGGAAATGCTAATCTACCCACCCTTCTCTCTCGTGTCTCTATTCTGTTACCTTGTCATAATAACTCCAGGAGGTTGTGTTACAAGATTTTGCCTTCCATGAACCAATGCTGGTTTTCTTTTATAATCTCTGTTCCTTTCCAGGTGTTCGACCACTCTCCTCCTGATAATCTCCTCTCAGGACTTTGAACACAATACATGTCAGAGACTACTAGGTCTGTAGTTTAGTGTCTCGTTTCTGTTCCTTTTTCTTAAATATAGGGACTACGCATTATGCTGTCTTCCATTTCTTCAGGTAGTTGCCAGTTTCAAGGGATGTGTGAAGATTGGGTTAGAGGCTCGCATCTAGCATCTCTGCTCCGTCTCTAAGGTCCCACGGTGGAGATGTTGTCCGGTCCCATCGCTTTGAGGTGTCAAGGTCACTTAAGAGCTTAGTCACCTCCTCCTCAGTGGTTCAAATGTCATCATCGCTTGTTGGTATATTCCCTCTTGTTGTTCCCCTTCTGTGCTGTCTTTCACAGCTTCCTGTCTCTAACACTTGTAAAAAACTTCCTTTAATAATCTCCTGTACAGAAACAAAAAAAAAAAACACACAAAAAAAAAAAAAAACAAAAAACCTCGCACATACCTCCTGATCATTTCTTGTGAGTTCTCCATCCTTCTGTCCTTAAATCATGATCACCTGGTCTTTGACTGTGGTCTTCCTCCTGATGTGGCTCATACACAGTTTCGTGGTCAGTATCTTGAATTATCGATGCTATGACTCACATTTTCATACTGTCGCTGGGCCTCCATCATTTCCTGTTGATTAACTCATCCTGGCTCTGCGGACTGATCATCCCTATCTTTCGTCTGACTTTTTTTGGTTGTCCTAGGTTTTCTACAAATTATGCTGCTATGTATGATAATTCTTATGTAACTGTACTTGTGTTTATACCTGAATAAACTTACTTTACTTACTTTGCTTATTCTGTATTTTTCCATTCTATTATTGGCACTTTGATTTTGCCTCCTTACACGTGGGTAACCAGGGGCTGTTTGGTCTTCCCGTTTTTACTGTTGCCTTGGGAATAAACCTTTCCACCTGCCTCCTTGCATTTTGTTGTTACCATATTCCATCATTTCATTTACTGGCTTCCTGCCAGTTCTCTGTTCCAATGGACCCTTCCCGCAGGAAGTTCTTCAACCCTTAGGGTAGTCCCTCTTTTAAAGTCAGGCTTTTCCCATTCAACTCCTTTTATTTCTCCACTTGCAGCTCTACTATGTATTCAAAGCACAGAAACCACATCAAGTCAGCTAGCTACCTAGGGGACTCTCATACTTGATGTCTCAATATCTGAGTACCCGGGTGACACAAGGTCCATCTTGCCTGGTTCTCCTCCCTTCTCACTCTGGTAGTGTCGTTAACGTTGGTGCATGGAGGTTTTCCAGCAACCACGTCCAACATCCTGGATCTCCCTGTTTCGGGAACCCGTGTGGCTCCAGGGTTTTCCCAGTCAATCTACCTGTGGTTGAAATCCCCCAACACCAGCAACCTTTGCTCTGTCTGGAGTGAGCTCTTCTTGCCACCTCAGCAAGTGTGTCTCCATTGCTTCTGTTGCTCTCGTCATATTCCTCTCTTGGCCTCCTGCAGTTCTGGGGTGGATTATACATCAGCTGCAATGACACTTTGTGTTCCCCTGACTGAAGTGTACCTGACTATGTAGTCTCTTTCTCCCGTCTCATCTATTCCATTCCATTTTCTCGAATTTCCATCTGTTTTTTACGAGCAGAGCAACCCCACGCCTCCCCCCCTCCCCCTTCTATTTTTCCTATGATCTGGTATCCTGGTGGGAAGATTGCACTCTGTTATTGTCTCATTGCGTTTAGTTTCTGTAACTGTATGATGCTATGGGACTTCTCATTGATTCTTTCTTGCACTTATCATGTTTATTCGTTAATCCATCTGCATTTGTGCACAAACCTTCAATTCTGTTATAATACTGTAAATGTGGTGGGGTGGTGGAAACAGAGGAATTGGTGTGTGATGGTTGGTTTGGATTGTTCAGTTATCTTGGGGGGTGGTAGTGGTTGGAGTCCTTCTGCAGGTGTTTCTGGGGGTGCGCTGGTCCTTTCATTTGATCATGGGTTATTCTGCTCTCCTTTTTCGTTTCCAACGTTTCTCTTTACGTTTTTGAACTCTCTCTATCATTGTCTTCACTTTCGTCCTGTGTTCTGTCTCGATCGAGGTACAGACACTCCGGAACTCCTGCTTGCCTCTCAGCCGTGCTTTCTCCTGCAGGATATGGTTCGGGTTGGACCTCTGCCTTGAAAATTACTTTGAGAGGGCGATTCCTTTTCTTTGTGAACCACCCAATTCTCCAAAATATTGCCACCTGGGTCAATGTCCCCCTCGACCTATCACCTTCATGATATCTTCAATCGCTTTTTTCTCCTCTGCTTTCTTTCATCATAAGTTCCCCGTTAGCTTCGTCGAGCCCATAGACAAACACGGATCTCTCCATTTCACTCCAACTGGACTCCATTGCATCCTCTGATGTGTTTTAGTTCCTTCCCGTGGAGTGTTCCTTCCTTCAGTCCATTCCCTAGTTATGGCCCCAATGCTTCTGGTTTATCTTCGGCTCCCTGCTCCTGGCCCCCACAGGTATTGGTAAGGTCCTTGCACATGTCTAGTTCCTTCAATGTCTATCCAACCTCCTGTATAGTGTGCTCCCTGTCTTTGTTTTGGCCCCTGTGGGTTTTGACAGGACCTCTGCATACATTTTAGTTTCCATGCTTCACTTCAGACTGTTGTCTGTGTTTGATGTAGCCATTGCGATGTACTTCTGTAAATATCTTTGTCTCTGTGCTGTTTCAGAATGTCTCAGCTCCTCTTCTAAACTCTCTATCTTGATTTATTGCTGCTGTGGCCTGTGCCTTCCACCTTCTGCATACTGGGCTGCTAAACCTCTCTTCCATCTTCATTTCCAGCTCATCTAGTCTCCTTCCCAGTTTCACTCCCTCGTTTTCTGAGCACTACCTCTCATTCCTCCCTCCCAGATTCGTCCTTGGAGCCGCTTGTCTATCCTGGTTAGGGGGAGGGGAATAGATGGTTAGGAGAACAGGCATGGATGGTTGTGGGGGAGGGGGAGATGGTTATTGGAGGGGTAGAGATAGTTGGGGTGAGGGGGTTAGATGGTTTGGGGAGAGAGGGGATGAATGGTTATGGGGGATAGGGGGGAGTGGTTATTGGAGGGAGGGAGGGAGGGTTGGGGGGCGTTAGACGGTTTTGGGGGAGGGGTTACGGTGGTTTAGGGGGAGGGGTAGGTGGCTAAGGCTGGAGGGGGTTAGGGGAAGGTGGTGAGGTGGTTTGGGGAGGGGGGGGACGTGTTTGTGTTCAAGTATGTTTGTGTTCAAGTGGTGGAGGGTTGTGTGGGTGTGTGGGGTGTGTGTGTGTATATGGCGGGTGTTGTGTGCATGTGTTGTGTGTGCGGTGTGTGGTGTGGGTGGGTGGGTGTTCTATGTGGTGTAGATTGTGGTGGTGTGTGTGGGGGTGGTGGGTTGGGGGTGGTGTGTGTGGAATGTGTGCAGGTGCGGGGGAGGGGGGGGGGGGGGGGGGGGGGGGGGGGGGGGGGGGGGAGGGGGGGGGGTTGGGGGGGGGGGGGGGGTGGGGTGGGGGGGGGGGTGGTTAATGTGGTGTGGGGATGTGTGGTGTGTGTGTGTGTTGTACGGTTGGTGGGTGTGGTGTGTTGTGTGGTGTGTGTGTGGTGTGTGTGAGTGTGTAAGTATATTATATGTGTGTCGTTGTGTTTGTTTGGTTTTTTTGTGTTGTGTGTGTGTGTATGTGTTTATGTATGTATGTATGTGTGTGTGTGTATGTGTTGTGTGAGTGTATGTGTGTTGTCGTGTGTGTGTGTGTGTGTGTGTATGTGTGGTGTGTGGTGTTGTGTGGTGCATGTGTGGTGCATTGTGTGTGTGCATGTGTGTGTGTGTGTGTGTGTGTGTGTGTGTGTGTGTGTGTGTGTATGGTATGTGTGTGTGTGTGTGCTACAGCTTTCAAGTGCCTAACAGCAGAGCCTGTTATCACTAGTGTGTGTGTGTGAGCATATGTTTAAGTATAAACAGTCTTATTTCCACGTTATGTACTACATATGTATTGCATATGTAACCGATCTCATGGTTCCCACTGTACTGTCTTAACATTTAATTTATTTCAAAAATAGATACACTAGGCTTTCGCCTTATATGCCGTACCTCTAAATTCTATTAAATCCAGTAACGCTGCTTATTCTATTCTGATAGCTCGAGGAGAGTGGCCCCAATTCAGCTAGAGGACAGGTATTTATTGACCCCTGCAACTCAACTAGGTGGAAATATTACTTGTGGCTAGGCAGGGAGTAATGTTGCGGGTCTGTCCTGTTCCCAGAAGTTGAGATGTTTGATGCTTCTCGGTATTTTTTTTCCACTAACTTCCTGTATGCACTATAGTTCTCTAGTCTCTAATTTTTTCATCACTCATGTATTTATACACATCCTATACATAGCTCGTATCTCCCTGGTCTTGATCACAATTATTCTTCAGAATTACCCACTGCGTTATTATGGCAAACATATTTAGGCCTGACACAACCGTTCACCCTTCCAACGGCCTCCACTAACACTCAGCCACTATTTCCTTTGTTTTCTTTTCTGTGATCACTTATATTTCCTTTTCTCGGGGCTTAAGTGATTATATGCACTGTTATGCATGCACACGCCTATATCCCACACTCTATTCCTTATGGCACAGTCAGAAATTACCACCAAAACACGAGCTCAAACCGCGTGACTCCTCCACGAGTGTGAGTGTGTGTGTGTATATGTGTGTGTGTGTGTGTGTGTGTGTGTGTGTGTGTGTGTGTGTGTGTGTGTGTGTGTGTGTGTGTGTGTGTGTGTGTGTGTGTGTGTGTGTGTGTACTTACCTAATTGTACTCACCTAATTGTGGTTGCAGGGGTCGAGACTCAGCTCCTGGCCCCGCCTCTTCACTGATCGCTACTAGGTCCTCTCCCTCTCTGCTTCTTGAGCTTTGTCATACCTCTTCTTAAAACTATGTATGGTTCCTGCCTCCACTACTTCACTTGCTAGGCTATTCCACTTCCTGACGACTCTATGACTGAAGAAATACTTCCTAACGTCCCTGTGACTCGTCCGAGTCTTCAGCTTCCAGTTGTGATCCCTTGTTCCTGTGTCCCCTCTCTGGAACATCCTATCAGTTCACCTTGTCTATTCCCCGCAGTATCTTGTATGTCGTTATCATGTCTCCCTGACCCTTCTGTCCTCCAGTGTCGTCAGTCCGATTTCCCTCGACCTTTCCTCGTACGACATTCCCCTGAGCTCTGGGACTAGCTTTGTTGCAAACCTTTGTGTTTTCTCTAACTTCTTGACGTGTTTGACCAGGTGTGGGTTCCAGACTGGTGCTGCATACTCCAGTATGGGCCTAACATACACAGTGTACAGTGTCTTCTTTGTTCCTCCCCAATCTTCATGACTTTGCATTTGGCAGGTTTGAATTCGAGAAGCCAGTTTCTGGACCACGTGTCCAGCCTGTCCAGGTCTCTTTGCAGTCCTGCCTCATCCTCATCCAATTTAATTCTTCTCATCAGCTTCACATCATCTGCGAATAGGGACATTTCAGAGTCTATTCCTTCCATCATGTCGTTCGCACATATCAAAAATAGCACTGGTCCTAGAACTGACCCCTGTGGGACCCCGCTCGTCACAGGCGCCCACTGAGATCCCTCTTCACGTACCATGACTCGTTGTTGCCTCCTTGTCAGGTATTCCCTGATCTATTGCAGTGCCCTCCCTGTTATATGCGCCTGATCCTCCAGCTTCTGCATTAATCTCTTGTGAGAAACTGTGTCAAAAGACTTCCTGCAGTCCAGGAAAATGCAATCAACCCACCCCTTTCTCTCGTGTCTTCTGTTACCTTGTCATAAAACTCCAGAAGGTTTGTGACACAGGATTTGCCTTCCATAAACCCATGCTGGTTTTCATTTATAATCTTGTTCCATTCCAGATGTTTTACCATTCTCCTCCTGATAATCTTCTCCATGACTTTGCATACTATACATGTCAGAGACACAGGTCTGTAGTTTAGTGCCTCGTTTCTGTTTCCTTTCTTAAATATGGGAACTACATTTCTCATGTAGTTGCCCAGTTTCAAGGGATGTGTTGAAGATTGTGGTTAGGGGCATGCACAGCATCTCTGCTCCTTCTCTAAGGACCCATGGGGAGATGTTGTCCGGTCCCATCACCTTTGAGGTATCAAGGTCACTTAGCAGCTTCTGCACCTCCTCCTCCTCGGTTGTTCGTATGTCATCCAACACATGTTGGTATTTTCCCTCTTGATGTTCCCTTCCGTGCTGTCTTCCCAGAGCCCTTCCTGTCTCTACTGTAAAAACTTCCTTAAATCTCCTGTTTAGCTCCTCACATACCTCCTGATCATTTCTTGTGAGTTCTCCACCTTCTGTCCTCAGTCTATTAACCTGGTCTTTGACTGCTGTCTTCCTCCTGATGTGGCTATACAACAGTTTCGGGCCAGTCTTGACTTTCGATGCTATGTTATTTTCATACTGTCGCTGTGCCTCCCTCCTTACCTGTGCATACACACACACACTTACCTATTTGTACTCACCTATTTGTGGTTGCAGGGGTCGAGTCTTAGGTCCTGGCCCCGCCTCTTCACCGGTTGCTTCTGGGCACTCTCTCTCCCTGCTCCATGCGCTTTATCAAACCTCGTCTTAAAACTGTGTATGGTTCCTGCCTCCACTACGTCATTTTCTAGGCTATTCCACTGCCTGACAACTCTATGACTGAAGAAATACTTCCTAATATCTCTCTGACTCATTTGTGTCTTCAACTTCCAATTGTGGCCTCTTGTTTCTGTGTCCCCTCCCTGGAACATCCTGTCTTTGTCCACCTTGTCTATTCCACATAGTATTTTATATGTCGTTATCATGTCTCCCCTGACCCTCCTGTCCTCCAGTGTCGTCAGGCCGATTTCCCTTAACCTTTCTTCATAGGACATTCCCCTTAGCTCTGAAACTAACCTTGTGGCAAACCTTCGTACTTTCTCTAGTTTCTTGACGTGCTTTATCAAGGGCGGGTTCCAAACAGTGTCTGCAAACCCAGTATGGGCCTGACATACAACGTGGTCAACAGTGTCTTGAAGATTTCCCTTAGCTAACGGAATCGGGAATGCTGTTCTCAGTTTCCCAGGCGCCCATATGCAGCAGCAGATTTATCGGTGATGTGTGCTTCCGGAGACATGCTCGGTGTTATACTCACCAATCCCCAAGATCTTTCCCCCCCCCCTCCCCCTTGAGTGAAGGTTTACAGTCCTATGGCCACCTAGCCTATACTCTGTCCTGTGGTCTTTCTGTGCCCTTTCCCCTATCTTCATGACTTGCATTTTGCAGGATTAAATTCGAGTAAGCCATTTGCTGGAACCAGGTGTCCAGTCCTGCTGGTCCTCATCTGATTTAATTCTCCTCATTAACTTCACATCAATCTGCTAACCAGGGACACTTCTGAGTCTAACCTTGTAGTGATGTGTACTCAACCTATTTTGTACTCACATATTTGTGGTTGCAGGGTCGAGTCACAGCTCCTGGCCCACGCCTCTTCGCTGATTGTCTACTAGTCCTCTCTCTCCTGCCGCCATGAGCTCTATCATACCTCGTCTACCAAAACTATGTATGGTTCCCGCCTCCACTAACGTCACTTCTAGGCTCTTCCCACGCCTGACTACTCTATGACTGAAGAAATACTTCCTAACATCCCATTTGATTCATCTGAGTCTTCACTCTTAAAATTTGTGACCCCTCTTGTGTCTGTGTCCCTTCTCTGGAACAACCCGTCTTTGTCCCATCTTGTCCTATTCAGACGCAGTATTTTGTTATGTCGAGTTATCATGTCTTCCCTGACCCTCCTGTCCTCCAGTGTTCGTCTTTCATGCCGATTTCTCTCAACAAACCTTCTTCGTAGGACAATCCCCGAAGCTCACAGGGACTAGTCCTTTGTTGCAAACCTTTGCACTTTCTCTAATTTCCTGACGTGCTTGACTAGTGTGGAATTCCAAACTGTGCTGCATACTCCGTACAGGGCCTGACGTAACATGGTATACAAAGTCCTTAAACGAATCTTACTGAGGTATCGGAACGCTTATCCGTAATGTTTGCCAGGCCGCACCGATGCGCAGGCCGTTACTGATTGATGTGCGCCTCAGGAGGATATGCTCGGTGTTATATCACCCCTAGATCTTGTTTCCTTGAAAAGGTTGTCAGTCTTTGGCAGATGCTAAACTATATTGTGTCTGCGGTCTTCTTTCACCCTTCCCAATCTTCGTCATGACTTTGCATTTGGCAGGGTTTAAACTCAAGGAGCCATTGCTGGACTCAGGCTTGTCGCCTGTCCCAGGTCTCTTTGTAGTCCTGCTGATCCTCATCCGATTTGATTCTTCATCATTAACATCACATCATCTGCACACAAGGACACTTTCTGAGTCTATCCCTCTGGTATGGTCGTTCACATATACCAAGAACAGCAATCAGGTGCCTAAGGACTGGCTCTGTGGAACTCCCACTTGTCACAGGCGGCCCACTCTGACACCTATCGTCGCTTTACCATGACTCATTGTTGCCGTGTCCCTGTCAGTATTCTCTATCATTGCAGTGCCTTTCTCTGTTATGTGTGCCTAATTCTCTAGCTTTTGCAGAACCTCTTGGAGATACTGTGTCGAAGGCCTTCTTGCAGTCAAAACATGCAGTCGATCCACACGCCCTCTCTCTCTGTGGTCTTACTTCTGTTCACCTTTGTCAAAAACGCTATAGGTTTGGGACACAGGATTTCCTTCCCTGAAACCGTGCTGTTGTCAATTATACAACCTTGTTTCCTTCCATGTGCTCCACTCTCCTCCTGATTAGTCTTCCCCATGACCCTTGCATACTATACACGTTTTAGTGATACAGGTCCTGTAGTTTAGTGCTTCATGTCTGTCTCCCTTTTAAAATTGGGACTTTATATTTGCCATTTTCCATACCTCAGGGAGTAGCCCAGTTCAAATGAGATATGTTAATGGCTCACAACAATATCTCTGCTCCCTCTTTAAAGGACCCACGGAGAGGATGTTGTCTGGTCCCCACCGCCCCTTTGATGTGTCAAGTTCGCATAGCAAGCTTCTTCACCTCCTCCTTGTTACATGTTACCTCATCTCAGCACTTGCTGGTGTGGCCCCCCTGTTCTGATTTTCTGGAGTCCTACTGGTTTCCACTGTAAATACCTCTTAAATCTTAGTGTTTGAGTCTCCTGACATACCTCTCGTCGGTTCTATGTGAATTCCATCACCCTTCCTCAGACTGATTACCTGGTCCTAGACTTTTGTTCCTCCTGATGTTGCTGTACAACAGCTTCGGGTCCAGTCCTTTTATTTTGATGCTATGTCATTTTCCATATTGTTTCGCTGAGCCTCACTTCTTATCTGACGTCATATTCGTTCTGGCTCCTGCGGCTAATCTCTTTATTTTCCGCTGAGTTCACTGTCTTTCCGTACCTTTCCATTCTCACTAGTACACTTATCTATTTTTTTGCCTCCCTACATCATTTGGGTGAACAAGGACTCGTTCTGTTCTCATAATTCTGTTTCCCTTGGGATCACAAACCTCTACCTCTGCATCCTTATGCATTTTGTTTGCTCGACATAGTCCCATCATTTCAGTACTCGGTTTTTCCATGTCAGTTCCCTCTCCCACTGAATGTCTTGAAGGAAGTTCCTCATGCCTGAGTAGTTCCCCCCTTTGTAGTTTGATTTTTTTACAAGCTTATTTATTCCTAAGCTACCTCTCCACTTGGAGCTCAACTATGTATGTCGAAGCACAGAATCCACATGATCACTTACTCCCAGGCTAGGGGCCTTTCATAATGATTCCTCGGATGTCCGAACTACTCAAGGTGAATACAAGGTCCAGTCTTGCTGGTTCCATTCTCTCTCCTCTCTCCGATCTGGTAGATGGTCTCTAGAACATGTTGATGTCGCATGAAGTCTTTTCCAGTAGCCGACATCCATCCGTCTTGGCTCTCCATGTTTTCGCGACCCCCCATGGGGCCTCCAGGTAAACCCCAGTCAATCTCCTTGTGATTGAAATCACCCATAACTAGTAACTTTGCAAACCCCCATGTGTGCTCGTCCTGGCCACCTCGGCTAGCGTGCCGATTCATTGACTCTGCTGCTCTCATCGTAATTCTTCTCTTGGCCTCCTGCAGTTCTGTGGTGGGTTGAGTACATTACACTGGGGGGGGGGCAATATCACCTTATGTCCCTCAACTTCGTTGTTCCTACTAAGTAGGTCCTTTCGCCCGTGCCATCCATTCCTTCCATTTTCTCAAAACCCCACTGTTTTGTAATGAGCAGATGTGATCAGGACTCCTCTCGTCTCGGGGTCCTACGGGTCCTGGCTCCTCACTCGAGATGGGGCGTGTTCGCGTGAGGGGTGAGTGGATCTTAATCCGTGATCTGGAAAAACATTGAATCTCACTGTTTTATAAGGAGCGGGTGTGAGTATCTTCATTGGTGTGTTCGTGTGGAGTGCTATTATTATGTCTGGGGATTCTCCTTGATTTCTTTTGTGCCCACTCCTCATACTTGTTGTGGTTATTCATCTGCATTTGTATACCACACACCTTCAACTTCTTTTCTAAGACTGTGGTCTTGGAGGTATATTGGGGTTGGGGAAGTGGGAGACCTGATAAAGGAACTATGGGTTGTTGCTCTGGGGGGTACTGAGTTTGTCTAATGACAAAGTGGGGGGGGCATTGGATTGGCATGTGTGTTTTGATTTAGAGTGTTTTGGGTTGCACTGGCTGACCTGGTTGGAGGCTTCTATAGGAAGTGTGTGAGGGAGGCTGTATTTGATCTTCTTCCTGGGTCTGGGATCTCCTGTCTGTCTTCTCCATCCCCTCTCTTTCCTCCTTTCGCCTTTGTACCATCTCAGTTTCTGTCTTTCTCTTGTGGTCTGTTCGCGGTCGATGATACACCTTCCTGTAATGCCGGCCATGTCCCTTAATTGTGCTTCTCCCTTCAGATCCATTGTTCCGAGTCGCTTCTTTCCTGCTTGAAGGTCACATTCACTGGCCGGTTTTTTTTTTTTTTACAAACCCCCCTATTCTTCCGAAAATTCCAGCTGGGTCATGTCGTTTTCCTCCTATTGCTTTCATGATGCTTTCAGTTCTTTTTTCCCCCCTTGTTTTCTTGCTTCATATGTTTTCCCCTTCAACTTCCTGGGAGCCCATACACAAAGACTGACCTCACCCTTTCATTCTCCCACTGCATATCCCTTGTATCCCTTCATTTAATTGGTTTCCTCCACTGCAGGCTTTCTTTCTTCAGTTTCACTAGCAATGTACTTTTGGGCTTATTGGCCTGTCATTTACCTTCTCCCGTTGGGGGGGCAGGGCCTTGGGGGGGGGGGGGGGCCCATACAGACTCGGCTTTCCTTTTGGGCTCTGCTTGGTCTTTTAGGGCCTCCACATAAAGCTTAGCTGTTTTCTTTATACAGTCTCGCTCTGACAGAGCTTCTCCATGCAATTTTGGCTCCTTTCCCTTGCTGTCCCCTACTTGTGCGAGGTAGCAGTCCTCTGTTGTCAATCCCAAAATGTTCTTTAGTTCTTTAGGCTGTTTCAATTTTTAAATTCCTCTTCCTAACTCGTATTCCTAGCCCTCTGCTGCTTTGACTTGCACACTCTCAATCCTGCTTTCCATATCCTCCTTCTCTTCCATTCTCATGCTAATTCTTCTAGTTTCTTTTCCATTCATGGAATCCCTTTTTATGAGCTCTGCTAGCCCATTTTCCTTTTCAGCTTCTCCTTCCTGTCCCTTTTTTTTTCTTGTTGCTCTCTGGCAACTCATTTCTTTGTTTTATCCTGATTGCCTCAGAGTGGGAAACTATGTAGTTCTGTATGTTAGGTTAGTAGTGTGTAATGTCAGAGTGTGGTGGGAAGAGGGGTAGAGGCGGGTAACTGTGGCTATGTGGGAGAGGGGAGTGGGGAGGGTGGGGAGGGTAAGGGGAACGAGGAGGGAGGGTGAACGAGGAGGGGAGGGTGAACGAGTGAATCAGGTGGGAAGTAGTGATATGTCGGTGTGAGGGGGGGAGTGTATGTGTGAGTCTGATATGTTGTGTGAGTGTGTGTGTGTGTGTGTGTGGTGTGTGTGTGTGTGTGTGTGTGTGTGTGTGTGTGTGTGTGTGTGTGTGTGAGGTTTTGTGTGTGTGTGTGTGTAATTTTGTGTGGAATTATGTGTGGGTTTATTATGTACTGAAAGGTAGGTGGCTTGTACGGTGTAATGTAGTCTCTGTGGTTTCCTTGGCTGCCCACAACTTCTTGTGACCTGACCTCCCAACCTCCAGGACCTTGACCTGTACGTACTTACAGGGTGGTGTGTGGTGCGTGTGTGTGTGTGTGTGTGTGTGTGTGGTGTGTGTGTGTGTGTGTGTGTGTGTGGTGTGTGTGTGTGTGTATGTTGTGTGTGTGTATGTGTGTGTGTGTATATGGTGTGTGTTGTGTGTGTGTGTGTGTGTGTGTGTTTGTGTGTATGTGTACTCACATATTTGTACTCACCGTATTTGTGGTTGAAGGGGTTCGAGTCTTAGCTCCTGGCCCCCCTCTTCACTCGGTTGGCTACCTGGGACCTCTCACTCCCCGCTCATAGCTTGATATCAAAACTCTCGTCTTAAAACAGGTGGTATGTTTCACTGCCTCCACTCACGTCATTTTCTAGGCTATTTCCACTGCCTTACAACCTCATGTACTGAAGAAATACTTCCTAATATCTCTCTGACCTTTTGCAATTTTGTCTTCAATCTTCCAATTTGGCCTCTTGTGTCTTTTGTTCCCCTCCTGGAAAAATCATCCTGTCTTTGTCCACCTGTCTATTCCACTCAGTATTTTATATTGTCTATCATGTCTCCCTACCCTCCTGTCCTCCAGTGTCGTCAGGCCGATTTCCTTAATCTTTCTCATAGGACATTCCCCTTAGCTCTGGAAGTTCTAACCATGTGGCAAACCTTTGTACTTTCTCTAGTTTTCTTGACTGGCTTTATCAGTGCGGTTCCAAACAGTTGCTGCATACCCAGTATGCTGACATACACGGTGTTTTAAAAAACAGTGTCCTTGAACGATTCCTTACTAAGTGTGTCGGAATGCTGTACTCAGGTTTGCTCAGCGCCATCTGCAGCAGTTATCTGATTGATGTGTGCTTTTCCCGGAGACATGCTCGGTGTTATACTCACCTCCAAGTCTTTCTCCTATGAGTGAGGTTTGGCAGTCTTTGCCACCTAGCTATACTCGGTCTGTGGTCTTCTGTTGCCCTTCCCTATCTTCGTTGACTTTGCATTTGAGCAGGATTAAATTCGAGAAGCCCATTTTGCTGGACCAGGTGTCCAGTCTGTCCAGGTCTCTTTGAAGTCCTCTGCCTGGTCCTCATCAATTTACATATCTCCCATTACTAGCCACATTCATCCTGCAAAACAGGGACACCTTCTGAGTCTAACCTTCCATCAAGCGTTCACATAAAACCAAAAATAGCACTGGTCCTAGGACCGACCCCTGTGGGACCCCGCTCGAGTCACAGTGCCCACTGTGGAATACATCCATACGTACCATGACTCGTTTGTTGCCTCCCTGTCAGGTATTCTCTGATTCCATTACAGTGCCCTTCCTGTTTATATGCGCCTGATGCTCTAGCTTCTGCACTAATCTCTTGTGGAGGAACTGTGGTGAAAGGCCTTCTTGCAGTCAAGACGGATGCAATCAACCCACCCCCCTCTCTCTCGTGTCTTACTCTTTATTTTATCATAAAACTCCAGAAGGTTTGTGACACAGATTTGCCTTCACTTGAATCCGTCGGTTGGCATTTATACACTTGTCAGTTCCAGTTGCTCGTCCTCCCCTCTCCCTCCTGATAATCTCTCCATAATTTTGCATACTATACACGTCTATGACACTGGTCTATAGTTTAGATGCCTCTTTTCCTGTCTCGCTTTTTTAAAATGGGAACTACATTTGCCGTCTTCCATACCTCAGGTAGTTGCCCAGTTCCAGGGACGTGTTGAAGATTGTGTGGTAAGTGGCACGCACAACATAGTCTGCCCCTCTCTAAGGGCCCACGGGAGGATGTTGTCTGGGGGGGGGGGGGGGGGGCGTCCCCATTGCCGGGTTTGAAGGTATCGATGTCCCTTAGCAGTATCTCACCTCCTCCTCATCTGTATTATGGTCGCCAACACTTTGTTGTGGTATTCCCTTGCCTGGTGTCCCTTCTTGGTCTGCCCCCCAGAGCCTTCCTGTCCTACTGTAAATACTTCCTTAAATCTCGTGTTGAGCTCCTCACATACCTCTTGATCGTTTCTTGTGAGTTCTCCACCTTTTTTCCTCAGCCTTATCACCTGGTCCTTGACTGTTGTAAGAACATAAGAACATAAGAACATAAGAACGAAGGAACACTGCAAAGGCCTTACTGGCCCAATGCGAGGCAGGTCCAAGGTCTCCTACCCGGCTTAAGCCAATGCACCCAACCTAGTCAGGCAGGTCACATTGACTTAAGGGAGGAACACGGCAACCGACCTGGTAGCACAAGCTATCAGGTCTAACTCACACCCACCCACATCCACTCATGTATTTATCCAACCTATTTTTAAAGCTACACAACGTTCTGGCCTCTATAACGGTACTTGGGAGTTATGTTCCACCACTCACCACAAAAACTCTATTACCAAACCAGTACTTTCCTATATCCTTCCTGAATCAATTTTTCTCCAACGTTAAAACCATTGCTGCGAGTCCTGTATAGCTATATATTTTCAGCACAACTATTTACTATCCCCTTTATTTATTATTCCTGTCTTCCATTTATACACCTCAATCATATCCCCCCTAATTCTACGTCTTTCTAGAGAGTTGCAGATTCAGGGACCCTTAGTCTATCCTCATAGGGAAGGTTTCCTGATACATGGGATCAACTTTGTCATCCTCCTTTGTACATTTTCCAGAGAATTTATATCCATTCTGTAATAGGTGACCAAAACTGTGCAGCATAATCTAATGAGGCCTAACCAAGGATGTATAGAGTTGAAGAACAACCTGAGGACTCCTATTATTTATGCTCTTGATATGAAGCCAAGATTCTATTAGCATTATTGCGAACAACTTATGCAACTGATGTCTTGGTTTCTTTCAGATTACTTGCTAACCAGAACTCCTAAATCTTTTCCGCAATCCGTAATAATTAATATCTACATTATTTTAGTTTAATGTGGCATGGTATTGTCCCTGTCCAACATTTAGAACTTTGCGTTTGTCTATATTAAACTGCATCTGCCACTTCTCAGGCCGACCACTGCATCAGTCTATTCAAATCTCCTGGATTGCTCGAATGTCCTCATCAGAATGAATTCGACGACGGCCTATTTGGTGTCATCGGCAAACTTGCCGATGCGCTCTTTATGCCCTCATCTAATGTCGTTTTATGTAGATTGTGGAACAGCAGGGGGCCCAACACTGACCCCTGCGTAACAACCGCTCGTGACACTCCCCACTCTGATTTCTCTTTCTCCCCAATTTATGCAAACTCTCTGCTGGTCCTATTTGTCAACCATGCCTCTAACCAGGAAAAAATTTCTCCTCCTATTTCCCATGTGCTTTAATTTTCCTCAATAGTCCTCTGATGTGGGACCCTGTCAAAAGCCTTACTGAAGTCCATATACACATATCATATCTTACCATGATCTACCTCCTCAAATACCTTAGTGAAAAAGTAATAAATTCGTAAGGCAGGAACGCCCCTTTGTAAAACCATGGCTGAGATTCGTTGGATTAATTTATGCTTTTCAAGGTGGCTACGAACTGCCTCGCAATTATTAATTCCATAAATTTGCCCACTATTGAGGTTAGGCTTATTGGTCTATAGTTTCCGAAGCTAAGGACCTGTCCACCTGTTTTGAAAATAGGTATTCACATTTGCCATTTTCCACTTATCGGCACCATGCCAGTTGTAGTGATATGTTGAAAAGATAGCCAAAGGTTGTGCTAAGCTCCTCTTTACATTCCTTTAGAACCCTTGCATACAGTTCATCAGGGCCTGGGGATTTGTTAGGTTTTAATTTTATCTATTTGCCTAAGGACCATGTCACTTGTGACCCTAATAGTGCACAGTTTATATCGTCCTGTTCTACATAATTTTATCATTAACTGAATATCGCTGTTATCCTCCTGTGTAAAAACTGGAGAGGAAAGTTGTGTTAAAAAAATACCTACCATTTCCTTATCACTGTCAGTGAGCTGACCCGAGGAACTTTTGAGTGGGCCTATCTGTTCCTGATCTTACTTCTGTAAACCTGAAAGAATCCTTTTGGGTTACGTCTTCGATTTCTCTTGCAACTTTAACCCATAATCTCTTTTGTGCTTTTCTAATTCCCCTTTTTATTTCTCTCTTTAACTGAATATATCGATTTCTTAATTGTCCCTCTCCTCTTTGATTTGCCTATATATGCCTCCTCTTTTGACCAATAGATATTTTAATCCTATTGTATCCTCCATTTAGGCATCATTTTTGTTTGATACTGATTTCCCTATTTGGAACATAATTTGCCTGAGTCAGACTAGAACGTATGCCCTGGAAAGCTCATATCGCAACCATCACCACCTACCTGACTCACCCCCTTAGTCAAGTCATTCCAGTTCAGCCCACCTAAGTAATTTTTTCAGTCCTA
Organism: Cherax quadricarinatus; assembly: GCF_026875155.1. Classification (NCBI taxonomy): domain Eukaryota; kingdom Metazoa; phylum Arthropoda; class Malacostraca; order Decapoda; family Parastacidae; genus Cherax; species Cherax quadricarinatus. The sequence continues at coordinate 14,424,294 of NC_069402.1, forward strand.
ATGAATATCAGCCAAGCGAAAGCAGGGCGGAGACTTGATTCCATTATTAGGGGAATTCCATGATATATTAAAACTGAAGTGATTTGTGATCACTTTTCCCCAAGCTCATCATTAACCTCAAGATTATTAATTATGGTTTCCCTACTGCAAGAAACCAAGGTCAAAGGAGGTTATCTTCCCTAGTTGGCTCTGTCCACAAACTGTTTTAAAAAACAATCCTGGATCGTATCAAGAAAGTCAACCTGACTCTAAATTTCGGCTGTCAAATTGCTCCAGTCAATCTGTCTATAGTTGAAATCTCCCATTACACAACATTTTCGTATGTAGATGCTTACGAATTTCGTCCCGTAGATAGAAGTTTCTGCACTCGCCTATCAAGATTTGGGGCCCTGTAAATCACGACCCCAAATCAGTTTTTTCCTCGGCCGTCGAGAAGCCTGTAACCAACAGAATTCAGTGGCTGACGCTCTAATTTAATATCTTGTCTAACACAAACAATTTAAATTGTCCTCTGACATACATCGCTACTCCACCACTTCCTGTTGACCCTGTCAGTGTGGAATAATTTTTATAGCCTTGTATTGACATTCAGAGGGCATCTCTCTATCTTTCCCAGATTGAGCCCAGGTCTCTGTTATAGCAATAATACTATGTTTCCTGCACTGTGCAATTAATCTTAGCTCTCTATCTTATTTCTTACACTCCTGCTATTAGTATAAGTAAACCTTAAGGGAGCTATCCCTGGCTGCCCTCTGCTGTCCCCCTTTGGTTGCTGACCTGATTCTATTGCTTTATTTATAACTTCACTGAATGCCTTTTTATACATTTAGCTGTTTCCAACCCTAGTGTTGCAACCTGCTTGTTCCTCACACACAGCCCATACCTCTATCTTCCATCATTTTAAAATCATAGGCATTTCACCAATGGCCTTCTCAATCGAGTCTGCAAGTGCTACCACCCCAGGGCCCCAGAGAGATGTAACCCATCCCTTGCATAGCATATCATGTTTGCCATAAAAGTTGTTCGCAGTTGTCAAATGATGGGATTGGCAAGTTCCTTGCAATATCTGTCTAGCCAGCAATTTACACCAATTGGCCCTAGATCAAACCATTCATTTCCTACTCCCCTTCTAGGCAAGATGCTACATATGAATGGGATCCTCCCCTTAGACTTAATGAATCTATAGCTGACCTGTACCTTATCTAGCAGCTCTTCTCTCGCTACCCTATCCCAATTATCTATTTCCAAACACCAGCACTGAGACAGATAATGGGCTTGCTCCCATTACCTGACATGTGATATTATCCAGCCTGTTGACAATTGTCCCCAACACCAGCTCCAGTGGGGAAGCACACTCTATCTCTCATATTCTTATCCTATTACAAAACAAGCACGGTCAAGTGTATCTTACCTAGATCACCAACCACAAAGAAGCGCTACCTACCTCCTTTAGCAGGGCAGTAGTACCTTACCTTCACTGCCACTGAAGTACGATTCATCCTGAAGAACAGAGAAGCGATTTTCCTACCTTCAGATCTTCCACTCTTTACTTTCCTTACTCTGATGCGCCTTCCATTACTGTGAACACTCGCCCGTTGTAGCAGGTGGCTGGGGTGGCTGCACCTCACTGCTGGTAGCCGTTGCTGCTCCAACTACAGCCTTCCTCAACAGCGGAGAGACAGACTGCACCACCTGCTAGAAGCCTCATTCCCCACAACTCCAGCCACCTCACACTCTCTCCCAGACCCATTGAGGTGGACCTTCAGCCTCCTAATCTCCTCCTGGAAACAAGACCCTCCTTCCTTCAACACTCCAACCTCCATTTTTAAAACACTGCAGAAGCAAGCCATGCTTTGTAACCGTCCACACTAATCCCCAAAGCAGCTCAGGGTCTGTGACCTCACGTGACGACTAATGTGGCTATACAGCAGTTTCGGGTCAGATTTGACTTTCGATGCTATGTCGTTTTCATACTGTCGCTGGGCCTCCCTCCTTATCTGTGCACACTCGTTTCTGGCTCTTCTACTAATCTCCTTGTTTTCCTGGGTCCTATGCCTCCTGTACCTTTTCCATTCTCTGTTGCACTTAGTTTTTGCCTCCCTACACCTTCGGGTAAACCAAGGACTCGTTGTGGTCTTCCTATTATTTCTGTTTCCCTTGGGAACAAAACTTTCCTCTGCCTCCTTGCACTTTGTTGCGTGTGTGTATGTGTGTGTCTGTGCATATATGTGTGTGTGTATGTGCATGTGTGTGAGTGTGTGTATGTGTGTGTGTGTGTGTGTGTGTGTGTGTGTGTTTACATGTGTGTGTGTGTGTGTGTGTGTACTCACCTAGTTGAGGTTGCAGGGGTCGAGTCCAAGCTCCTGGCCCCGTCTCTTCACTGGTCCCTACTAGGTCACTCTCCCTGAACCATGAGCTTTATCGTACCTCTGCTTAAAGCTATGTATGGATCCTGACTCCACTACATCGCTTCCCAAACTATTCCACTTCCTGACTACTCTGTGGCTGAAGAAATACTTCCTAACATCCCTTTGATTCATCTGTGTCTTCAACTTCCAACTGTGTCCCCTTGTTACTGTGTCCAGTCTCTTTAACATCCTGTCTGTGTCTACCTCGTCAATTCCTCTCAGTATTTTGTAAGTCGTTATCATGTCCCCCCTATCTCTCCTGTCCTCCAGTGTCGTCAGGTTGATTTCCCTTAACCTCTCCTCATAGGACATACCTCTTAGTTCCGGGACTAGTCTAGTTGCAAACCTTTGCACTTTCTCTAGTTTCTTTACATGCTTGGCTAGGTGTGGGTTCCAAACTGGTGCCGCATACTACAATATGGGCCTAACGTACACGGTGTACAGGGTCCTGAACGATTCCTTATTAAGATGTCGGAATGCTGTTCTGAGGTTTACCAGGCGCCCATATGCTGCAGCAGTTATTTGGTTGATGTGCGCTTCAGGAGATGTGCCTGGTGTTATACTCACCCCAAGATCTTTTTCCTTGAGTGATGTTTGTAGTCTCTGACCCCCTAGACTGTACTCCATCTGCGGTCTTCTTTGTCCTTCCCCAATCCTCATGACTTTGCACTTGGTGGGATTGAACTCCAGGAGCCAGTTGCTGGACCAGGTCTGCAGCCTGTCCAGATCCCTGTGTATTTCTGACTGGTCTTCGATCGAATGAACTCTTCTCATCAACTTCACGTCATCTGCAAACAGTGACACCTCGGAGTTTATTCCTTCCGTCATGTCGTTCACAAATACCAGAAACAGCATTGGTCCTAGGACTGACCCCTGTGGGACCCCGCTGGTCACAGGTGCCCACTCTGACACCTCGCTTCGTACCATTACTCGCTGCTGTCTTCCTGACAAGTATTCCCTGATCCATTGCAGTGCCTTCCCTGTTATTCCTGCTTGGTCCTCCAGTGTTTGCACTAATCTCTTGTGTGGTACTGTGTCAAACGCCTTCTTGCAGTCTAAGAAAATGCAATCCACCCACCCCTCTCTCTCTTGTCTTACTGCTGTTACCATGTCATAGAACTCCAGTAGGTTTGTGACACAGGATTTCCCGTCTCTGAAACCATGTTGTCTGCTGGTGATGAGATCATTCCTTTCTAGATGTTCCACCATTCTTCTCCTGACAATCTTTTCCATGATTTTGCATGCTATACATGTCAGTGACACTGGTCTGTAGTTTAGTGCTTCATGTCTGTCTCCTTTTTTAAAGTTTGGTACCACATTTGCTGTCTTCCATGCCTCAGGCAATCTCCCTGTTTCGATAGATGTATTGAATATTGTTGTTAGGGGTACACATAGCGCCTCTGCTCCCTCTCTCAGGACCCATGGAGAGATGTTATCTGGCCCCATTGCCTTTCAGGTATCTAGCTCACTCAGAAGCCTCTTCACTTCTTCCTCGGTTGTGTGTACTGTGTCCAGCACATGGTGGTGTACCCCTCCTCTCCGTCTTTCTGGAGCCCCATCTGTCTCCACTCTGAACACTTCTTTGAATCCCTTGTTGAGTTCCTCACATACTTCACGGTCATTTCTTGTTGTCTCTCCTCCTTCCTTCCTTAGCCTGATTACCTGGTCCTTGACTGTTGTTTTCTTCCTGATGTGGCTGTATAACAGCTTCGGGTCAGATTTGGCTTTTGCTGCTATGTCGTTTTCATATTGACGTTGGGCCTCCCTTCTTATCTGTGCATATTCGTTTCTGGCTCTATGACTGCTCTCCTTATTCTCCTGGGTCCTTTGCCTTCTATATTTCTTCCATTCCCTAGCAAACTTGGTTTTCGCCTCCTTGCATCTTTGAGTGAACCATGGGCTTATCCTGGCTTTTTCATTATTCCTGTTACCCTTGGGTACAAACCTCTCCTCAGCCTCCTTGCACATTGTGACTACATATTCCATCATCTCATTAACTGGTTTCCCTGCCAGTTCTCTGTCCCACTGAACCTCATTCAGGAAGTTCCTCATTCCTGTGCAGTCCCCTTTCCTGTAGTTTGGTTTCATTCGTCCTGGCCTTCCTGCTTCCCCCTCCACTTGTAGCTCTACTGTGTATTCGAAGCTCAAAACCACATGATCACTGGCCCCAAGGGGTCTTTCATATGTGATGTCCTCAATATCTGCACTACTCAAGGTGAATACTAAGTCCAGTCTTGCTGGTTCATCCTCTCCTCTCTCTCTTGTAGTGTCCCTTACATGTTGGTACATGAAGTTTTCCAGTACCACCTCCATCATCTTAGCACTCCATGTATCTTGGCCCCCATGTGGCTCCAAGTTCTCCCATTCGATCTCCTTGTGGTTAAAGTCGCCCATGATCAGGAGCTTTGCCCTGCATGTATGAGCTCTTCTGGCCACTGCAGCCAGTGTGTCAACCATCGCTGTATTGCTCTCGTCATACTCTTGCCTTGGCCTCCTGCTGTTCTGTGGTGGGTTATACATCACTGCAATTATCACCTTGGGACCTCCAGAGTGAAGCGTTCCAGCTATTCAATCACTTTCTTCTCCGCTGTCTCCTCTCTCCAGCTCATCAAAATTCCATCGGTGTTTGATCAGCAATGCCACTCCTCCCCCCTCCCTGTTCCTTCTGTCTTTCCTCAGGATCTGGTATCCCGTTGGGAAGATGGCATCTGTTATCATACCTGTAAGCTTGGTTTCTGTGATTGCTATGATGTCTGGTGATGCCTCTTTGACTCTTTCGTGCCACTCCTCCCACTTGTTTGTTATTCCATCAGCGTTTGTGTACCATACCTTCAGTTTCCTTTCCAACACTGTGGTTTGGGGGGCCTGTGGGGTGGGAGACCTGGTAGCATACTGTGGGATTCTATGGTTGGGGGTTGGGTGGAAGCTGTGGGTATGGATTGTATTGTGTGTTAGGATGGTGTGATAGGTTGTGGGGTTCTGAGGATAGTTGTGTGTGTGCTTGACCTTGCTGCTCTGTTCTGCTCTGACTGACCTCTGCTGGTTCCATCCTTGTCTCCTTTCCTAGCTCCTTTCGCTTTTTTGTCCTCTCCCTCAGCTGCTGTCTCTCTTTTTGTGTTCTGTCTCTGTCTAGGAACACCTTCTTGTACTTTTCCGAGCTTCTCAACCGTGGTTTTTCTTGGAGGATCCTGTTGCGCACTGTTTCTGTCCTGAGAATCAGCTTGATCGGTCGGTTTCTTCCCTTCAAGTACCCCCCTATTCTCTGAAAATTTACAATCTCGTCCATGTCTTCTCCCCCTATTTCCGTGATGAATTTTCTCAATCTCCTTTCTTTCTTCCTGCCGTCTTTCAGGTGGTGTCCTTTCCTCTCTCCTCCCGAAGCCCATGGATAAACACTGATTTTGCCTTTCCTCCTCCCATTGCCTCTCCCTCTGTGACTCTGGTTCCTGTCTGTATGTGGTCATTTTCTCCCTTGATTTTTCCAGTGGCTCTTGGTAGCATGGTTGTGCCTCAGCATTCGACCTATCTCCCTCTCCATCTGCACCCATCTGCTCTTCCCTTCCACTCCCTGGCCCTTCTTTGCAGGCTGATAGGACCTTAGCATATTTCATATCTCCTTCCTTCCTGTTCAGCCTCTCAGCTTCGTATGGTGTGTCTTCTCTGGTCACTACCCCTGAGACTTGCTTCAGCCTGTTTACCTCAAATTCTAGGACCTTTACCCTGGCTACTGCAGTTTCGACTTGTGCCTCCCAATTCTTCGTCTCCTTCTCCAACCTCTTTTCCCATTTCACAGAGAGTTCTTTCTCTATTTTTTCAGAAAGCTCTCCTAATTTTCTCTCCCATTCTTGCTCTATCCTTTTCCACTGCTCCTCCATCCATTCCTCCCTACCAGTACCATTGTCATCTGATCCCTGATTCCTGCGAGTCCCAACCATTTTTTTTTTTTTTTTTTTTAGTAAAAGAGAAAGTGAAGAAGAAAAAGGGGGAGAGACTGAGAGAGAGGGAGAAAGAGAGAGAAGGGGAGGGTAGAAGGAGGGGAAAAGGGGGAGAAAATGAGAGAGAGAGGGAAAAGGTAAGAGAAAGGGGGGAGTGACAAGGGAAGAGAGGGAGAGAGAGAGAAGAGGAAGAGAAGAGAGAAAGAGATTAAGAAGAGAGAGGGGAGAGAGAGAGGGAGAGGGAGGGAGAGGGAGAGAGGAAGAGAGAGGAAGAGAGAAAGTGAGAGGAAGAGAGAGAGGAAGAGAGAGAGGAAGAGGGAGAGGAAGAGAGGATGAGAGAAAGGGGAGAGGAGAGAGAGAGAGAGAGGAGAGAGTGAGAGAGAGAGAGAGAGGAAGGAGAGAGAGAGAGAGAGGAGAGAGAGAGAGAAGAGAGAGAGAGAGAGAGAGAGAGAGAGAGAGAGAGAGAGAGAGAGAGAGGAAGAGAGAGGAGAGGAGAGGGAGAGAGGCGGGGGGGGGAAGGAAGGGTTAGAGGGTCACTTCACAGGAAGGTGTGAAATCCTGTATATGGGGGGTGTGTGTGACTATATGTGTGTGTGTGTGTGTGTGTGTGTGTGTGTGTGTGTGTGTGTGTGTGTGTGTGTGTGTGTGTGTGTGTGTGTGTTTATGTGTGTGTGCATGTGTGTGTGTGTGTGTGTGTGTGTGTGTGTGTGTGTGTGTGTGTGTGTGTGTGTGTGTGTGTGTGCCCCCACTTCTAAGTATTCATACTGCTAATAAATATCAGTAGTAATACCCGTATTTCTAAAACTACCAACAGTGATTCTAGCACTTATCACTTCTACTTATAAAACACAGAAAGTAATTAGGTTGTAAAATTTAGCTTGTCTCAGCTTCTAGGAGTGTCTGACGTCACCCTCACTAGGCTTCCCCTCGCTAGGCTGCTCCTCGCTAGTCAACACTATCTTCACCTTATCTATGCTATTTCTGCTCTAATTCTGGTAATAACTTGCAGAAGTGAGTGACCAGTATCTAACAGTGACGCAAGACCAGGATTCAGAACCCCCAAAACAACCCCAACAGGTGAGTGATACTTAAGCTGGCAGTGATGCGATGACAAGTTGCCAGATGCTGATGACGTAGTCGTCGTACACACGCCTTCTATCACTATTTTGAAAATTCTTCACCCGTGATCTTTATAACCGTATATGCTCATGCATCCTGCGTCCCTCAATGTCACTTATGATAGAATACACTTCACTTATAGTGTGTGTTTACATGTGTGTGTGTGTGTGTGTGTGTGTGTGTGTGTATGTGTGTGTGTGTGTGTGTGTGTGTGTGTGTGTGTGTGTGTGTGTGTGTGTGTGTGTGTGTATAGAATTATGTGTGGAATTATGTGTGGGTTTATTATGTGTCTGAAAAGTAGGTGGCTTGTGCTTGGAGTGTAATGTGGATTCTCAGTGGTCGCTTGTGACCACAGCCTCTTGTGACCTGACCCCCACCCTCCTGCGACTTGATGCTCACCTACTTACAATGTTGCCTATGCTTGACCTGCCACCTAGCCTATAGTAAGTTACTCGCCTTGTTCAGTGGATTACCAATTGCTATTCCTTATTGAATACTTGAGTGCCTATTCTTTATCATGCTATGAGAGTTAGACTATTCACATTCAGCTTGGCGGTTAAGTGGAACCTGGAACCCCACACCCAAACAACCACTCATAGGTGGATACAGTACTTACAGTGCAGATGCAGCAGCCTGTAGATTGTCCAGCTCGATGTGACGTCCTGGCATAGATCCACCTCAATTTCTTCTCGTTAATAATGTACCCTATTCACTGTATTTCTCTCACTGGTCACACGGTTGTTTCACTTTATTATCTTTCTTGGGTGACACTTGACAACATCGCCTTACCACCCACACTAGCCTGCCCACTCTGCCCACCACGTTTTTACTTTCTAGATCACTTACAAAATTGTGGCTCTCCCCATACTTATGTGGCTCAGGCAGATTAAAAAACACTTCTAGGATTGTTCACTGTGTGTGTGTGTGTGTGTGTGTGTGTGTGTACTCACCTAATTGTACTCACCTAATTGTGGTTGCAGGGGTCGAGACTCAGCTCCTGGCCCCGCCTCTTCACTGATCGCTACTGGATCCTCTCTCTCTCTGCTTCCTGAGCTTTGTCATACCTCTTCTTAAAACTATGTATGGTTCCTGCCTCCACTACTTCACTTGCTAGGCTATTCCACTTGCTGACAACTCTATGACTGAAGAAATACTTCCTAACGTCCCTGTGACTCGTCTGAGTCTTCAGCTTCCAGTTGTGACCTCTTGTCCCTGTGTCCCCTCTCTGGAACATCCTATCTCTGTCCACCTTGTCTATTCCCCGCAGTATCTTGTATGTCGTTATCATGTCTCCCCTGACCCTTCTGTCCTCCAGTGTCGTCAGTCCGATTTCCCTTAACCTTTCCTCGTACGACATTCCCTTGAGCTCTGGGACTAGCCTTGTTGCAAACCTTTGTACTTTCTCTAACTTCTTGACGTGCTTGACCAGGTGTGGGTTCCAGACTGGTGCTGCATACTCCAGTATGGGCCTAACATACACAGTGTACAGTGTCTTGAACGATTCCTTATTGAGGTATCGGAACGCTATTCTCAGGTTTGCCAGGCGCCCGTATGCTGCAGCGGTTATTTGGTTGATGTGTGCCTCCGGTGATGTACTCGGTGTGTGTGTGTGTGCGTGTGTGTGTGTGTGTGTGTGTGTGTGTGTGTGTGTGTGTGTGTGTGTGTGTGTGTGTGTGTGTGTGTGTGTATCGTGCCGAATAGGTAAAAATTGCAATTTTGGCTGCACTTAGTAACGTTCTTCTTGCCGAAGCAAGCATAAATTTGTGTATGCAACAATTTTGCAAAAGTCATTCTGAGCCCAGCGATAAAAAAACATATTTTATTGTGTTTACAATAATTTAATAATAAACAAACACAATGAAATATATTTTTTTCGTTAGGCTCAGAATGATTTTTGCGAAATTACTGCATTCACAAATTTTCGCTTGCCTTATTCGGCGAGAAAAGCGTTGCTATTTAAGCATCTACGGCACGACATGAATATATATAATTAGCGAGAGAGAGAGAGAGAGACAGAGAGAGAGAGAGAGAGAGAGAGAGAGAGAGAGAGAGAGAGAGAGAGAGAGAGAGAGAGAGTCTGTTAAGATCTTTGAAACATAATTTCGATATCCTGAACTTTCAAAGGCAGGTTGGATCATTAGTGCGACTCGCTTCCAAGGGGAGTGACCTATTTTTTTTACTCTATTTTTCACGCCAGAGAAAAAAATGACTTGCTCGAGACTTGTTTTATATTTTTTTTCGCGTGACCTTAATCCTTCAAAGAACTCTTAATATACTTTTCTTTCTAATAATGTACGTAAGATTCGACTTGTGCGATTTTTATATAGGATTTTTTAGTTAATGGCTAAAAGAACATGAAATTGATATTTTGGTTGGTTCTATATTTGAACATTATATAATGTAAGTGAAATAAATATTACCTGTAAATATTAATATGGAACTGAGATAAATATTACCAATATTTTAGGACAGAGGAGAGAAATGACCATAATTATGCTTCATTAGATTAAATTTTGAAGTTTTGTCAGGAAACAGGACAAGTGTTTCCTTGGTCATCTGACCGAGGCCTTCCGCTGGCCTACCGGTTCTGAATGTTGAAAAAACAGGCACAACAACCCATTGAGAATATATTCTTAATAAAATTAAAAAAAAAATGTGTTGGTCATGAATTTCACCCAATTTTATTATGCACTTTTCTGTATTAATGTGAAATTTATAATGTAAGGTGTTTGTATTGTCAATAAATGCTATATTAATATATTTTTGGAGCATTAGTTCACAAGACAAACACATTATAAACATTAATGCAGAAACATGCTGTCTACTGAATGCTGAATATTATCCTATATCTCGCCTAGTGTTTGAGGCTGTTACTATTACAGTGTTTATCGAGAAGCCCCTTTAAAAAAAGACCTTATAATGTGAACACCATTCTTGTGCTTTATGATCACTGAAAAAATTGGGTACAATAATATTTGTTTAAAAACTCAAATTTCAGAATTTTTTTGTGGAATGTCTAATGCAAGTTCAATATCCATCTAGAGCGTAACAATGTTATACACTTCTTCCCGAGGGGTAGCATTGTTTTGTCTATAGGAAGGTATCAATAACTGCACTGCGTATAGGAAGGCACCAATAACTGCACTGTGTATTGGAACGTACCAGTAACTACACTGTGTATAGGAAGGTACCAATAACTGTACTGGGTATAGGAAGGTACCAATAACTGCACTGTGTATAGGAAGGTACCAATAACTGCACTGTGTATAGGAAGGTACCAATAACTGTACTGGGTATAGGAAGGTACCAATAACTGTACTGGGTATAGGAAGGTACCAATAACTGTACTGGGTATAGGAAGGTACCAATAACTGCACTGGGTATAGGAAGGTACCAATAACTGCACTGGGTATAGGAAGGCACCAATAACTGTACTGGGTATAGGAAGGTACCAATAACTGTACTGGGTATAGGAAGGTACCAATAACTGTACTGGGTATAGGAAGGTACCAATAACTGCACTGGGTATAGGAAGGCACCAATAACTGTACTGGGTATAGGAAGGTACCAATAACTGTACTGGGTATAGGAAGGCACCAATAACTGTACTGGGTATAGGAAGGTACCAATAACTGTACTGGGTATAGGAAGGTACCAATAACTGTACTGGGTATAGGAAGGTACCAATAACTGTACTGGGTATAGGAAGGTACCAATAACTGCACTGGGTATAGGAAATTATATTGTTCAGTAATAGCTAAAAACTTTACTATTGTACAACTAATAGCAAAATAAGTTACCTGGAGTATACTTGGAGAAGGTTTTGGGGGTCAGCGCCCCCACGGGCCGGTCTGTGACTAGTAGCAGCTATATAACTTCTACAGTACAATTCTTGGCTATACAACCTTCCTATTGCGCAACTAATGGCTATACAACGTTACCTTTGTACAACTGAAAAGTGTATAACGTTTATTGTGTATAGTTTAGAAATTTACAAATGTGTGTAAAACTCCCACTGAATAAAAACACTGAGATGATTAGGTGTGAGCCAAGGTATAGGGTAGTTCTGATTTCTTGGATCAAGATCCGTTCACAAACAACGGAACTGGTGGAGTTTGAACCCACCCATTCCGTGGTTTGTTTGCAATCGTGTTATTACGACCTCGTCAGTTCGACCACTAGCAGAGAGGCATTCACTTCCTTGAAGGGTCGTATAAATATAATAATTATAACAAAACACTACGGCTTAACATCCCATTCAACTCTTTTTTTTTTTTTACTTTTCTGTGAGATGGGGGACGAGTGCTTTGATACCTGTGAAGAGCTCTTGTTCCAAAGAATTGGAGCAACTTCCCCCACTCCATTCGAATAAAATCGAATTAACTCCCATTCCCTAAATTTTGCACAACATCTGAGGATTTAGTACGTTCCTTTTGAATATAATAATTCGGGAATTTCTGTGGGTTCTCTAGTGTTATCCTCAGGTGTATCCCTCATAATTGGAAGAATTTACTAAGGATCCCTGCAGACTTAGGCTCCCTCGCAGGATCTTGCTCTCTGTCTCAGCAAAGTTCTAATCCGGAGTTATACGTGTTAAGCCTCAAGCTTTGTAACTCGCAAATCTCACCAGTTAAGAGTCTTAGCGGGAGACGTCTGAGTAGGCTTGCAAGCACTAGGAGCGCTCCCAGAGGGCCAGGAATTATGTGAGAGGGTGAGAACTTGTTTTGAAGCGAGCAAAGTGTTTAGCGGTGGTCAAGAATAGTCCTTGGATACTACAAATGGTTCGGGACAGCCAGAAATGGTCCCCGTGGGCTAAGACTTATCTGGAAGGACCAGGAATAGTCCTAGAGGATATAATAATGATCTACGATGGCCTGAAATTATTAGAGACACGGAAATGGTTCTAGTGTGCAAGGAGTGTTTATGGTGATTTTAGAATGGTTTCACATGACTAGAAATAGTAAAAAAAAAGAGCCAATACTTGTTCTAAAAGGCCAGTAGTAGTACAGAAATGTGATGAATAGTGAGCGATGGGTAAACAATATTTTCAGTGGACCGGTAATGGTTTAAAATGGCATGAATCATCCCAAAGAACCGGGAATAGCCAGAGCCATAAATAGCCACACTGGTCTAGGAATGGTAGAGAAGACCAGGAATGGCTTAACAAAAAGCTTGGGTGAACCATGAATAATCTTAGAAAGCCAGGAATGGTCTCAGATGTCAGGAAGGATTAGAGAGGTAAGGTAATCAAAGAGCCATAAATGGTTCGAAAAGACCTGGAATGATTTGGGAGGTCCAGAGAATACCCTGACATAATTAAAAATGGTCTTCAAAGGCCCGTAGATGGCCTAAGTGGGCAACGAATGATCATAAGGGCCAGAAATAACCCTTCGGGATCTGGAATTGTCATTAAGGGTTTGAAAGAGCTCTAATGAGTCGCGTGTGATCAGGAAAGCTTTGAAAAATTCCGTGATGGTGAGGCAGAAGATGATATGGGTTCAGAACCTATGGAAAAGTTATTAATAAAATGAGCTAGAAATGCATGAGAAACATCAGAAATGAGAATAAAAGTTTCAGAAACAGATAAGGAAGCCTCAGGAATTGTTGGAAGACATCACAAAAAAGTTGAGGGATGCTCTAACAGGCCAAAGGGACGTCGAGACCTAGGAAGTGTTGTTGGTGTTTAAGAGCATCTGGAAGTGTCAGCAAATGAGTGAAAAGTGCCCGAGTGCCAAAGAGAGACGAGAATTAAGCGAAATGTCGGCAAATAATTTCAATGAATGCCAAAGTCCTACCTACACCTATCTACCTACCTACCTGCCTACCTCTGTACATTCACCTAATTTTTTTGTTCCCCTCCCACTTTAAGAAAATTGCAGATATCAGCCCATAATATTTTAATTCATCCCAAGACTGGAATGAACACTAGGAGAAAATATCTCTAAGCACATTACATTCTCTCAAAGCATTGCTATAAATTATTCATTATTTATCTCAGCTTGATTTTTTTAAATACTTTTAAAAGATTACTAGAGACATCTCTTACAATAATGCTGGTTTGATTATCACACTACTAACGTGACTTTCACTTGGGAATGGGATTGAGAGAGCCTTTCGCTCGAAGACCAAGACTTTTGGAGTCTATAGAAAATACTTGGAAAGTATCGTGGGGGAGCAGGTGACGAGGAAGTGGGATGCAAACCTGACAGTGTTGGTTGATAACCTTTGCTGAAGTATTTGTCAAAATTCTTGGGGACAATTAGTCGAGATCACGTGAAGCACTCGGGCGATCCCCTCAGACCCATTGGAGAACTCGACGTTAGTAATAAGCTCACAAATGTCAACGTTACGTCCTTATTCACTAACGTGATAGTGGACCAAAACATCGACTTCAAATGAGTGTGTTGACTGCAGATGCGGACTCGTCCCTACAATTTTTTTTTAGAGCATCTTGAGTTTTCACAAATTTAGTCCTTAAATATTATATTTTTGCAGGAGTTTATACCAGAACCGGTGAGGGACAGTATTCGTGTCTTCCACGAATACTGTCCCTCTTTATTACTTGAGAATGCTCTACCAGGTCGTAATTCTACTCGAATATTATTAGGGGGAAGGCTCGTGGATCATGGAGCTGTTGGTGCTCTCTTCTCACTTTTATGAAGTCCAGTTCTGAAATTGGTTTCCGATTAATGACTTAAAACCTCCTCTGATCCGCTTCAAATTTCAACACTAATGTGTTTTTTAAAAACAAAAAAAAGGTTGGTATTGTTAATGGAGTGTGTGGGAGCCTTTTTATTTTGCCACTTTTAGTCTCAAAATTGTATTTTAATATATTTTTATTGAATAAATGGATTATGCTTCCTCGTCGCTTCACATACGGAGGGCCCGGGTTCGATTCCCGGCGGGGTAAAAACATTTCGACGCCTTTCCTTACACCTGTTGTCCTGTTCACCTAGGAGCAAGTAGGTACCTGGGTGTTAGTCGACTGGTGTGGGTCGCATCCTGGGGGACAAGATTGAGGACCACAATAGAAATAAGACAGACAGTCCTCGATGACGCACTGACTTTTTTGGGTTACCCTGGGTGGCTAACCCTCCGGGGTTAAAAATCCGAACGAAATCTTATCTTATCTCATCTCCCCTTCCTTGGATCAAATCTGAATGCCTTCCTTTCTATTGTTGATATGTGATTCCCACTGGTAAAGCTTTCTCCTGAGTAAGCAGCAGGTTCTGAAAGATATCAATTATTAACGGCTGATTCATTGAATGAAATGGATGAACCGTATTTATGTGCAAATTTTCTTGGATTCTGCGCAGTAGCTAGAGAATTCATCTTCCGATCGGCTTCAAACTTTATGCAGATATATTTTTCCTCAAAAGATGTGCAAATCTTAGTATGCCAGTTTTATTAAGCTGTTTTCTGTGAAATTTCTGGAGAATATCTCTTCTGATCAGAAATCAGTCTGTGTTTGACTTTATTGGGTTATCCTACGTAACATCTACTGTATGTGCCCTCAAGATCATTGTAAAATGTATGAATACAATGTACTCAAGCACAAATAAAATTTAATTACTCTTTTAAACCTTAAACGCTGGTAATTTTTAAGTCTAGATTGACTCCTGCTTATTTACGACCTACTACCTCTTCTTATGGAATAAATAAGGAAAAGTGAAGTACCTGTTTTCCTGCGATAATTTCAGAATGCCTCACCTGATCGACCTGATGACATGATAATATAACTTCTGGGGCAACTTTAAACTTAACCTCCAGGTATAGTTTTTGGTAACTGGTCTCTCTACCTGTAGGGTATTCCGGGGGTCAACGCCCCCGCGGGCCGGTCCACGACCAGGCCTCCCGGTGGATCAGGGTCTGATCAACCAGGGTGCTTACTGCTGGCCTCACATAAGAACATAAGAACATAAGGAAGAAGGAACATTGCAACAGGCCTATGGCCTATGTGAGGCAGGTCCAATTCTCCCACCGGCTTAAGCTCACTGACCGCCTGACCTCACTAACCTAGTGAGGTCAGGCACGTCACTTAAGAGAGTTCTTGTTGTTGTAGATTTGCCGGTACTTCCGGACCGGGTCTTCTCCAGATGGCGACCCGGCGGTGGCCTCCCGGGCGGGGGGTGTCGTTCATCTTCTTTCTTCTGTATTCTTTCTTGGGGCCCTCCGGTTGGAGGGTGACTTCTTCTGTCTTGCAGTGACTCCCCAAGTGGGAAGTGTCTTGTCGTTTAGCATCTTCAGCAGCATAGGAGGGCAGAGGCAGCAATTACAGGGTTTGTTTTGGAGCCACACCCCAGCTTTAGCAGGCAGCAAAGTGCTGGGGATACTTGTCTTCACGGTTATTGATCATTGACAGTCCTGCTAGGTGAGGGTACCGTCTTCGGCAGCCCCATTCTGGAGAGTCCTGAATTTCTTCCTTGTGGTGTAGTCGAGTGCCACAAAGCGGTGACTTTTTGAGAGTAGGTTGATCAGGGATTTAGTGATGAATGATAGATAGAGTTGAGTCGCAGGTGAACTTGACTGTCCCGTTGTGGAGGCGTTGAATAATTTCTGGAGTGTACATTGCGTTCTCATTCTGGTTGGTTGTGTAGAAGTATACACCAGGCAAGCACTGGACTTCTTGTGAAGGAGTGGCGGTAGTACGTAGGGATGCATCCCAAGGCTCTTGTGTTTTAACCTTCTTGGCTGGTGGCTGAGACGATTGAGGTGAGGCGTCTGATTGGTCCTTTGTGACGGAGGTGGAAGCAGGTGATGGTGGACTCTCATAGGTGGAATTGGTCGGCGTCTCAGTGGTCTCTGATTGGTCCATCTCTGTGTCGGGAGGAAGGTGTGGTAGCGGTGGAGCAGCGGTAATGTTGGCGACATTTGCAGTGGATTTTATGATCTCTGTGGAAGGTGGAGATGCAGGGAATGTGAAACCAGGCATGTTGTTGAACTTGAAGAGTTCGTTGATGGTGGTGATGAAGGAACCAGGTTCAGCTACATTCTGCGCATGAGCATACATGATGCAGTAAAGAATCTTGGTGGAGTCGCCAGGAAGAGCTGGCGAAGAAGTGGTAGATGCAGCTTGCGTAGCTTGAAGAATCTTGGTAGTATCTGCTTGAAGCTTGGTAATAGCAGCATATATAGTCGCTTGTGCAGTGGGTTTTTTTTTTTTGTTGTTGTTGGAGTTGTTTCTTAAGTATATCTCGTCTGGTTGGGCACTTGGCAGCAAAAGTATGGTGATCATTCTTGCAGTTCAAGCATTTAGGTAGAGAGGCAGGAGAGCACGTCTTTAAGTCATGACCTTCTTGGCCGCAGGTGGAGCAGAACTTCTTATTCTTGGCAAGTCAGTCTTTGGTGGTATGTAAGTATGAGTAACAGTTGGAACACTGTGGAATTTGATGGAATTTTTCTGCTTCGATGAAGACTGGATTGATGTGGAAGTAGTGAATAGCCAGTCCCTCAGCGAGAGCTCTGGCTGCCATGTTGACGTCACTGAAGGTGACCTTTAGCATGGAGGAGGCATTGGGTATTTTGGAAATGTATTCCACCTTGACCCAAGGGTTCTGTGCTTCAATGAACGACTTGATTTCTTCGGTAGCCCGGGTAGTGATGAGCCTGTCGAGTCTCTTGAGGAACACAGTTCTCCTGGCCCTCAGAGCTGGGGAAGTCAAGACAATAAATCCCTGATCTCGTAGAGTGGTTGTAGCAGTGGTGGTAATGAGTTTTTCAGCCTCGGTGTCGTCAGTACAGACGACAACGAAGGCCTCTTTGAGCGACAGAATCGCATTAAACTTGATTTGCAGTCTGCCACTGACGGCAGCTGCAAGTGCTAGCTTGGACGAGTCATTGACTGTCCCACTCTCTGGTTTGATCTTTACCCTGTTCGAGAAGTGCATCGTGAAGTGTGGTCTACGTCTGCTGTGAAGCAATGCTGTCGTGGGCTACTGAACTGAACTGAAAGTCTGTGCACTTAAGAGAGGAGCACGGCATCCGACTTAGTAGCACAAGCTAGTTAGGTCCAACTCACACCCACCCACACCCACTCATGTATTTATCCAACCTATTTTAAAACTACACAACGTCTTAGCTTCTATGACGGTACTCGGGAGTTTGTTCCACTCATCCACAACTCTATTACCAAACCAGTGCTTTCCTATATCTGAATCGAAATTTTTCCAATTTAAAACCATTGCTGCGAGTCCTGTCTGTGTTAGATATTTTTAGCACGCTATTTACATCCTCTTTATTTATTCCTGTTTTCCATTTATACACATCAGTCATATTCCCCCCTAATTCTACGCCTTTCTAGAGAGTGCAGATTCAGGGTCCTCAGTCTATCCTCATAGGGAAGATTTCTGATACGAACCACAGCCCGGCTGATTCGGCACCGACTTAAGTATCTGTTCAGATCCCTCTTGAAGGCAGCCAGCGGCCTATTGATAATTCCCCTTATGCGTGTTGGGAGGCTGTTGAACAGTCTTGGGCCCAGGACACTTATGATGTTTACTCTTAGTGTACCAATGGTGCCCCTACTTTTCATTGGGAGTATTTTGCACCACCTGTCTAGTCTTTTACTTTCATAGGGAGTGATTTCTGTGTGCAGATTCGGGACCATCCCCTCTAGGATTTTCCAAGTGTAGATTATGATATATCTCTCTCGCCTGCATTCCGGCTAGTACAAGACAAGTGCTTCCAGGCGTTCCCAGTAGTTGAGGTATTCGATGGGACTTATATGTGCAGTAAAGGTTCTCTGTACACTCTCTAGATCTGCAGTGTCACCTGCTTTGAACGGAGATGTTAATGTACAGCAGTATTCCAGCCCAGGGAGAACAAATGGTTTGAAAAGGCTTATCACTGGTTTGGCATCTCTTGTTTTGAAGGTTCTCATTATCCATCCTATCATTTTCTTTGCAGTTGTGATCGTCGCACTGTTGTGATCCTTGAAAGTGAGATCCTCAGACATTACCGCTCCCAGGTCCCTCACATTATTTTTCAGCTCTATCGTATGATCACAGTTTGTAGTATACTCTGTTCTAGTTATTATCTCCTCCAGTAGCTGGAATTTATTTTCAATGAACATCATACTGTTTTCCGTTGCTCAGTGGAAAACTTGGTTAATATCTTCTTGGAGGTTAACCGCGTCATCACTGGATGACAGTCTTATGCAGATACTAGTATCATCTGCAAAGGATGACACGGTGCTGTGCATTACATCTCTGTCTATGTCTGATTTGAGGATGAGGAACAGGGTGGGGGCGAGTACTGTGCCTTGTGGAACAGAGCTCTTCACTATGGCAGCTTCCGATTTTGTTTAACTCTGAGATAAGGTAATTCCTCTTTAGATTGGTTTCAAAGTTGATGTTTCTTAGTAGAAGATTTGAATTATTTCCGTCCTGTGTATGTACTATTATGCTGTTTGTATTAAATAATATATAAAAGTTTCAATGTTATTACTTATGAATAATTCCGATTCTGATCATCAGCTTCACTATCTCGCTACAATACGCCGCACTCTGCACTATTCCTGTCTCGTACATTGAAATACGGAAATGGAGCTGGGATTATGCAATACGGGAAACATTTGCCAGGTCTCGCAACGCCTGAAACTCATCTAGTTACATAAAAGTTTTATTATAAACATAATATTCAACGCCTTCCGGGGAAAACGTTTAAATAATATGCATAATAAAAATGTTCATGTTAATCCAAGTGAACCTTTTATGAACTCTAAATTTTGTCTGGGAGGGGGGAGGGGGAGAGAGAGAGGTGGGGGAGAGAGAGAGGTGGGGGAGAGAGAGGGGAGTGAGAGAGAGGGAGAGAGAGAGAGAGAGAGGGGGAAGAAGGGAGAGGGAAGGAGAGAGGGGAGAGGGAAGGAAGAGAGGGGGGAAGGGAAGGTAGGGAGGGGGAGAAGGGAGAGAGGGAGGAGGCATGGAAGCACAACCAGGCAACTCAGTATTTCTCATCTTGTGGTTAGCATGTCAGGTGGTGGGTGAGAGCGAGGGTTCTCCTTTAAGGGAAGCCCCTTAGGGTTGTGTCTCTCTCTCAGCCTTTTTTTTCTCGGCTTACTGAGAGAGTTTTTCATTCCCATTTTTTTTCGTCTAAGCGCTACACCTACGAAAAATAATTGTCTGAAATGCACTGTAAATATGTAATCAGAATTTTGAAAACACAATAATAGCATAGCTATTATTGTGTTTTCAAATGTGTTATTAATATTATTATTATTATTATTATTATTATTATTATTATTATTATTATTATTATTATTATTATTATTACATCGACACCATGCCCAGCCCTTCTAGGGTAGGGTAGGTGCCTGAACCAGAGCTTTCAGCTCACAAGACTGTCATTCCCATTAGCTCCCTTGGGGCGAGGATGGCAGGCCAGAGAGGCCTAGCTTCTCCCTACGAGGGGAATGTGGCTAGGCCTGGGGACAGTTGGTCCCAAAGATGAGGGGGTACTTGTGCCTCCTCCCATGGGATACGTACGTCTCAGACACTCCCTAGACAGGGAGCCAAGGCCGGGTC